>OV281367.1:3750000-5000000 GCA_923062675.1 Marasmarcha lunaedactyla | reverse complement strand
TCTCCTAATGATGAGTAGGATTTCATCGTTAGAAACTGTGATGGGGTCAGCGGTGACTGGACGGGAGTCTTTGCAATCGACTTCGTCTTCCACCGCCTGGATGTGAGCTGGGTCTGTGGGTTGGGTACTCGGGGAGCATTGTGACGCAATGCTATCGGCGAAGCATTCAGCTTTTTCGTCGTCCTCGAAGGCGGTAGTGCCATCGGGACGAGATAACGGAGGGGTGTAAGTACGGGCGTCTAGTCGGAGGGCTCTCGCCATCCTATAGTACGCCGTGTGGGACGGGGAAATATTAATCATAAGATCGTTCCTTTGAACGTCTCTGTATTCCGCGACGGTACGTTTGACTTTACGTTGAAGTTGGTTAGCGATTTGCCTGTAGGCGGGTGTGGGATATTTTCTGGCTCTGCGGAGAGCGGCGTTTTTAGCTTTAATTAGGTTGCTAATGTCCTAGGGAAGCTTGGGCTTGCCATGCTTAGCAACCTTTAGATTCTCACTGATGGCCGAGTTGATGGCGGTAGTGAGAGAATCGACTATCGAGTCGATTTTATCCGTGCTATCGAGATAGTCTGATGAAATCGCGAGTGGGCAGTCTGGGGCTTCCAAGGCTGAAGACAGGGTGTGTTTGAAACCTTCCCAATTGGTATAGGTTTTCGGAGCAGGAGGGTCGTTCTGGGGTCCTAATATTAGAGACACCGGACGGTGGTCAGAGCCTAAGTCGTCTAGCGGCTGTATGGTCTTAAGGTCGAGATTGATATCCTTGACGATGGCAAAGTCAAGGATATCAGGGGAATGAAGCGGGTTGTCCGGGTAATGTGTCGGTGTGACCGGTGAAATGACGTCAAGATCGAGTGACTTCGTGATGTCTAGTAATTTAACACCACTGGTGTTGGTCGACAAGCACGTCCAGTCAGTATGTTTGCAATTAAAATCGCCGAACATAATGACGGATTGCCCCAGTTCGAGTAAGGCCTCGAAGTCACAACGAAGGGGCTCTGTACCACTAGGTATGTAAACTGAGGCCAAGACTATGGTCCTGTGACCCGTCATAGCCAGTCTACATACTGTGGCCTCCATGTTGGTGAGTGGAGGCGTGGGAATCGGTGTGCAGTGGATACTTCTCTTGTAGTAAATGGCAGTGCCGCCCCGTTGGACCGAGGCGGGCCTGTCATCACGCACAAAAGAGTATCTAGGAATGTTAAGACCCCTGGTGTGCTGGGGTTTTAAAAATCTCTCTTGAACAAGGATTAATTCGGGCTCTATGTTCTTAATGAACAGTTTGAGTTCCGGAAGTTGGTTGATTAGACCTCGGGTGTTAAAAGAGATCAGGGATAAACCCCTGGGTTTGGTGCGACCAGTCGTGGCGCTTAGAGGAGTATTCATTATAGATGTACCTATAATGAATTGATTAGGGTTTGGTACTCTGCGATTACGAGTAATCGTTCGTACGAGTCGCGGGCTGCGCGTAGTTTACTAGCGCACTGCGCTACTTGGGTCATATCAACAACTGTTATGGTGTTGAAGATTAGTTTAAGATCCTCAGCCATAGAAGGCTGAGGAGAATTCTGGGGCCCTGCTTGTGGAGCCGGGCGGGTGGGTGCAGCCGGTCGCTGTCTCCAGGCAAGCACTGGAGTGGGCGTGGGCTGGGCGGGCTTTACTGCCGGGGAATCCCGGTGGCGCAGCGGCGGGAAATTAGAGTTACTAATAAGGGGCGGGGCTTGTCTGGGAGCCGCCCTCCTATTAGTATGACGAATTGTACGGGGAGCGCGAGGGCAGCCCCTGTAATTTGCGGTGTGGCCGGACTGGCCGGACTTCGGCGAACTACGGTTAGTTTTTAAGTTATTTTCAGTTATTTCAGGCAGATATATCGAAGGCCTTCATGGCCTTCGTTCGCTCGCAGTGTTCAGACATTTGGACAAAATTCTAAAGTGGGTTCAAACCCACAACCAAAACGCCGACAAAAAAGGAGAGACGGGCGCGTCAACCCGCATCCATCATCCTCACACGATCGTTCTAGCTCGCGCTTGTCCGTAGCTTCGTCCACTCGTAGTTCATCGTCCATGGATTGCGATATCCTGGCTCCCGCCCAAGCCATTGAATCCAACGAGGGATTCGACGTTATCGCAAAACGACAAAAAAGGGCCAAGCCCTCGGACTCATCCGGCAACGAGTCCAAAACTCCGGAAAAGCGGGCGCCGCAGTCCATGCCAGCATCAAATTCAAATTAAATCTCTCCTACCCCCGAGGCCAAGCCAACCGGTCAGCATCCGCGTCCTATTTTCATCCGCGATAAAGCGGCGTGGACATCTGTGTACACATATATGTCAAATTTAAAAATCAACTATACACACGCGAAAAATACCTCGATCGGCATCCGCGTAGTGACCGTCGCACCCGCCGATCACCGCGCCCTCACCAAGTACTTGAATGAGAAATCCATTGAGTACCACAGTTACGTGCTCGAGGAGGAGCGCGTTTTACGCGTCGTCCTTAGAGGCGTACCGAAGGAGATTGAGTCAGAGCTCCTTCTCCAGAATCTTAAAGATCAGGGATTCCCAGTCATTTTCGTCCACCGTATGTATGGCAAAGATCGTATGCCGTATAACCTAGTGTTGGTAACACTAGATCACACCCCTATGGGCAAGGGGATTTTCAACCTTAAAACAATAGCACGACTTTCGGGGATCACCGTCGAGATCCCTTTCAAACGTGGTATACCCAGCCAATACCATAGATGCCAAGTCTATGGCCATACGGCCAGAAATTGCCACGCCAAGCTCAGGCGCGTCAAGTGCCTGGGTGATCATGGCTCTGCGGGTTGCGCGCGAACCCCGCAATCTGTTGAACCTCCTGCATGCGTCTTATGTAAGTCGGTTGGCCACACTGCCAATTACCTAGGATGCCCCAGGGCCCCAAAGCCCAATCCCAAAAAGGCGCAGAAGGAAAAGCAAAGATGTCCACCCTGTGCTCCTTTCGATCGATTATACCTGTCGATCCCCCACAGCTCGAGAATATTGAAGTTTCCTGTTGTAGAATAGCGATGAGCGGCCATCAGCCAATCACGCTGGCATCCATCTACCAACCACCAGATAAAGCTATACTTCAAAGTGACCTCCGGTCGCTACTCGATATGAGTCCCTCCGTAATATTAGCTGGTGACTTTAACTCGAAACATTCAGGTTGGTACTCCGTAATTACCAACCCAAACGGCCGTCGTCTTCATCTCATGTTAGATTCGCTAACCTGTGATATAGTGGGTCCTCGGGAACCGACTCACTATCCCTATAACACAAATCATCGCCCTGATATTCTCGATATAGCAATCCTACACAGTGTTAACTTAACGGTACACTCAGTAGAAGTCATCCACCAGCTTACTTCGGACCACCGACCGGTAGTCATGCAGCTAGGTATCCCAAGTGACCCCGGTCCACAAACGAGGGCATTGATTGGGCCAAACTAACGGAAGCCCTTAAGGCCACCGACAGCCCCAACCTAAACACCATTCCCGATTCATTGTCATCCATCGAGGAGACCAATGCAGCGATTGGTGCTTTCACCACCCACCTTCGAACTGCTATCAGTGCATCTTCCAGGCGGGTTCCGGTGGCGAATGATCGCCGCTGGATCCTGTCTGAGGATGTGAGGGAGTTGTTGAGAGCAAAGAACGCAGCTATCCGGGCGTACGATTTCGCCTTCGCATCTCGCTTACTGGAGCTTGGCGAAGTCTCTCAAGATGGACTCTACCGCGTCATCGATGCCTCCGCTCCTTAGGCCTCCGCCCATGACTCCCGCCTTCGATGAGTCCAAAAAATTTGAAACCCTAGCCGATAGCTTAGCCCAGCAATGTACACCAAGAACAGAAAGCACCAACGCCCTCCACATAGAAACTGTGAATAGTACAGTCGAAACTAAATGCGGCAACCCACCGACAGACACCCTGCAACCGGTAACGGTGGAAGAGGTACAGACAATAATTAAAAACTTAAAACCGCGGAAAGCTCCAGGTTCAGACGAAATACCACACAGGGTTCTGAAAGCTCCACCACTCGCACTCATACAACTGTTAGTAGTTATTTTCAATAACTTACTAACAAACTGCTCCTTTCCGCAAACGTGGAAGGAAGCGATTGTCATAGGTATTAGGAAACCCGGAAAACCGGCTAATCTACCTACAAGCTACCGTCCTATTGGCTTGCTTAGCGCGATAGGCAAATTATACGTAAGGATCAATTTGAACAGGCTCCGAGAGGTCATCCATTCGAAGCACCTGTTACCGGATGAAAAGTTCGCACCGGCGAAAAGGTACCGTCACTCCTCCTAGGCGTGCCAGACAGCCTCAAGCACATCATACGACACTTTCTCCACTGCCGAACCTTTCGCTACAGATTGGAACGTGCACTCTCCAATCCCCGTCCTTTATTAGCCGGTGTGCTCGGTGCTTTCTCCAACTTTGTTTTCACTATACACTAGTGACATACCAAGGACGGAGAAAGTAGACCTAGCGCTCTTTGCGGACGACACCGCGCTATACACATCTGATAGGAATCTACGTAGATTAACACGAATACTTCAATCCGCAGCCAACGCATTAGGTGCTTGGTTTAGGAATTGGAGAATAGAAGTCAACCCAGAAAAAGTGCAGCTGTGTACTTCTCTCTCTCAACCTGCTCTAGAACAACCTCTAGGAAACCCTCCAAAAGATTAAGTCAGATCACCCTGTTTGGTACTCCGATCCCATGTGTTAAAAAAGTCAAATATTTAGGAGTTACTTTAGACAGTGGACTAACATTCGCGCATCACATTAAACGCGTCCGGGACCGAGCCGCCTTCGTCATGGGTAGGCTGCACCCTCTAATTTGCAAGAAGAGTAAAATTTCGCTTAGAAATAAGCTTACACTTTACAAAACTTGCATCCGCCCCATCATGACATATGCCAGTGTGGCTTTCGCTCACGCCAGCAAGTCGAACCTCAATCACTTGCAGGTTATTCAAAATAGGTTCTTACGCAAATGTGTCGGGGCCCCGTCCTATGTCCGCAACTTAGATCTGCACAAGGATCTCGAGCTACCCACCATTGCCGCATTCATGAAGTTGGCGTCTAGACGCCACTCCGATAATGCTTCCCACCATCCCAACCCGCTGGTCAATTAGTCATCTGAATACACAGCCAACCCAGACGCGGTGGTTCGTTATAGTCGTCCGCGTAACATCTTAACAGATCCCGACGATGATATTACAACAAGGAACGCCGGTGTTCCAGTTAGAAATAGGGCAACATTCGAATCGCCTAACCCACCGATGGGCCAGGCTAACGCGTCGTACGCATTCCTACTGAGTTTCTTGCTGGTTCTTTGGCAGTAGATGATCTTTCCGAACCAGTGGTAGTTTCAATATTCGACGTCCTAAGCCGAGGTCCGTGCCCTCTCGGGTGGCGTGTCGTATGTAGGAGTAGTTTAAGTTCCAGCTAGGCGCCGTCAGCGCTAAGCTACAAAGTCCGGTGAAATTTAAAAAGTCTATGGGCCATAAATAAACTGTCCATTTGATAAAAAATAATAATAAAAATTTAGTCAATGTACTAATTACACTTTTACTGTTAAAGACAGAAAAAATTATTATGTTATTTAGCCATTTAAAATGACGTTTTAAAATTGACATGACTATACATTTCGACAACCTCAAAGAGCGAGATGTAATATTATGATTTTGTATGTAGGAGTAAAAGAGACAACGCTATACACTGCGACTATTTACGCGCGAAGCAACGTCATGAAGTATGTACATAGAAATCTCTTTCTTAGAACAAGCGAACCGCAATATTTTTCCTTCTCCCACAAATTTATATTACTGTATCGGGTAGGTATGTATAGTTAAGTTGACGCCGTTTTTTTGTGCGGTAATGTTTGGGTATGACTTATCTATAATATGTAATATGTCATTGGTGAGAAACAGTTTGAGGTTATAGTGCTTAGTTTTTCCATAAAATGAAAGTATACAAAATCTACTAAGAAATTTAAAAACTCTTTAAACTCCTCTTTTTTTGGAAATTTCATTTTGTAAAAAAAAATTTTCTTTGGGCATAGTTATGTATGACGAAAGGGCAATGTTGGTGGATTTATATCGCAAACTTACGTCATTTTAATGAGGCAAGATCTAAATATCCTATATTTGGTATTAAATTATACCGTTCAAAAATTTGCCGTATATGTCTTGTTTTTTCAGGAACCTCATTTCAGAACGTAGAATAGGTGACGAACGTACTTTTCTCTTTTGTCAAAGTCATAGGCAGCAGTGTCATCAGTCACTGTCAGTTGACGAGTTTGCGTGATCTAGCGTTTGCAGAGAATTTTGCAAAATTAAAGTAATTTATATGATTTATCGCCATTAATCACAAAGTGTTACTTATCGGTATTGCAGTCCTTTCATCGAGCACCTGTGCAACTCATTCAAGTAAGTCACCGTGTTTAGTAGACATTGTAAAATAACCCTATTTCTTTGATAAGATAGATACTGTTATCTTCACAGATTTTTGTTGATTATTATTGCCGGTTTTAGTAATAATCAGGAATTAAATCTCTTACTGTTAAAATTTTTATTATCACGCGATAGTGATTAAATATTGGTTAAAATCGATAAACATGAAATAGAAAGTAGGCGATCGTGATAATGAACTTTACCTCATTCTTTGCCAGACGTGCTACTTTTCAAAGTGTTTCTTATAAACATCTTTAAATTAAATGAGGATGTTGAGGAACAACTTTAAAAATTACTCTACGGTTTAGTAATAATTATTTTATGTGAAAATTTTCATACTGATTATGAAATTAGCTAAGGTAAACATGATAAAGTGTTGGACATTTTTATGCTCTTGTTGTTTTTAGTTTTAAATAAGTTTTTTTATATACTGTAAATAACTATTCTAAGGGTGTTTTGGAAAGAGCTTTAGTTCAAGGTTAAATGTTGTATCAAATTCATCTTATTTGTTTGTGATCAAGTTTATATTGAAAATGGGAATCTTAAAAGTTATTTTGGAATATCTTATGTGTTTTAAGAACTTTATTCTCATAAGCAACAAAATTTACTCAAAATAAGTAATATATCCTTAGATATGATCACAAAAGCATCACAATTTAATAATATTAGTTGCTGGTGCTCTTTGTAACATGTATCTTGAGTTTACTCTTAAAAGCATTTATGTTAACACATGATTTAATGTCATTTGGAAATTATTGAACATCTGTGCTCCCTCAAATACTATTGCCTTATTTCCATAATCTGTTCTAAGTTTAATTAGTTTAACTTTAATCCGAAGTCATTGTGAACTTAAGTTTATGTCAAAATGTATGTTATTTTGTATTGGGTACTTTTTTAATTAGCATACATATGTTAAGGATAGTTAAATAATACTTAATATTTTTGTTTTGAGTCCTTTGTAAAGGTTTTGAATGATTTGATGCAGCTGATCCCCAAATTTTTATTCAATATTCTAGATGTGATTTTACCAACTAGTCATACACAAATGGTTTTACTCTTTTTGGAATATAATTTGCTTTTTTTATAGTGCACCCAGTGAACACATTAATTTGGTTTTTACATGCTAAATATTATTCATCATTATAATAACTTATATTAAGCTTATATTTTTGAATGACATGTAGATAGAGAATCTTTTTATTAACATACCTTATTTCTTGTTAGTAAAAGAGACTCAGAATCAAATTAAACAAGAATCACACTCGGAATCTAAATGTAAAGGTTATTATTGTGCTATAAAAGGAAAAAATTCAAAATTATATATTGAACAGTAATTTTTAGTTGACTTAACAAACATTATAAATCTTTTCCATTTTAGATTCATCTATAACTTACGTTTATATGATTATGTTTATATTTTATAACAATAACAATAGTTTTGGATATGAGAGGGATGTATTAGTATGATGAACAATTCTTGAGACTCATATACTCAGATGACCGAGTAGCATATTGTTTAGTAGCCCTGCCTCATACACCAGAAATCCGAGGTTAGAGTCCTGGCCGGGGCATTCAGTTGTGTGATGAACACTTATGTTTGTTCTCAGGTTATGATTGTTGATATTTATGTATGTATGTTTATTCTGGGTATCCTCCCAGTTCGCTGTATGGCCATCCATAACACAAGCTGCTTACTTTACTTACCAGACAGTTGGTGTGTTTGTCTGGGGATTTATTGATTATAATTTATTTGCCCTTTTTTAAATTCCTGAATGTTTATAATTTATTATTCTATTTATTTATTTATTACTTGGCACGGCTACAGTATACAATTTAGATTTTCAACTTATTAACTATAAAATATATACCTAATAATAAATCCCCAGAAAAAAGAAAGCAGGGCTTATGTTATTGATGACTGTACTGCGAACTAGCAAGGGGAACCCAGAATATAATAAATAATATCAACAATATAAATAAATATCACAAACCATGACCCAAGGACAAACATTCATTTCCATCACAGAAATGAACGCCACAACTCCGCTGCTCAGTCATCATGATTCACTATGTTTTGTTTATGTACTTGCAAAAACAGTAGTAGAGTACTGGTCCTGTTTAAATACGACACCGTTTTCTCAGTTGTCCTGGAAAAAAGATCGTTCATACATATTGACCCTTTATTCTATAAATTAGTAATATCTGGATTTATACTGAACAATTTCTTGTGTTTTAATGGTACACTTAGATTTGAATACATCAAACTCTAAATTCATATTCATATATTTATTTCTCAACTTTGACGATACTTGTTCTTATTGACGTCAAATAAAGCATGACTCTGCCACCAGACCGGAAAAACCTTCGCGACCTTCAGGGTATAATTTTTAAAAAATAAATTTACAGAGTTTCTTTATGTCTATGTATAATTATTCTTATCTGCATCTGTTAGCTCGGCAAGTCTCCCTCCTCCGACTTTCATACCACGAACCCACCCCGAGTTAACTCGGGATCCAGTCATCGAAAGTCATATGTGTTAAAATGTAACAGTCAGACTGAGTATTACATAATAGCCTAGATTGCTAACATTATTTGATTAATTTCGAAAGATTGCTGCGAATTTTGTTCAATATTGATTTGTAATGTATTGAATAATACTTAATTCTAATAGGCGTCATTAAGTAATGAGGCAGCTGAAGACCGGGTTTACTAAGTTGAGCCATTTATAAGTTGTGTCATACTTTTTTAACATACCTATGGAAACAAGCTGCTGAATTTGACAGATAATAAACCAGACCATGAACGATGTACCGAAAATTTGGTTTGCATATCTCGTGTGCCTTTTTATAGATGGAATCGTTTTCTGTATCCCATTCAGTGTGTATGTAATATTTCATAATAATTCTAATTAACACTGTTACTTACTAGTTATCATGTGATGGACGGGCAACCTCTTGTATCAGAATTCATCAAGTCGAGAGTTGAAAACCCCCACAGGCCTCTGACGTGGTTTCGCAAGGTTATTATCTTGCGACAACAGCAGGGGCCGACGGCTTAGCGTGCCCTGGCGTCACTGGCGGTCACCCATCCTGGGTCTGCCGCAGGGACCGTCGCTTAACTTTGACAGCCATCCAGTGATGGCTTAGACCGTTATAGCCGGTTTACACGCGTTAAGTGGTTAAGTTGGTAACTAAATTTTAAGTTAAAAGTTGCGTGTAAACAGTCAGTTAAGTGACAATTGGTAACTTAAAATTTAGTACGCAAGTAGATTAGGATTCGTTCTATTTTTCGTATAAGTGGGTGGGCGGGGCTTCTCACTTAACACGTTTGGACGTGATTTTTTAGTTAAGTGCATAAGTTGACAAAGCGGGTGGCGGCAAGAAGAGCTTGTATTTATTTCGCATTTACTCTTTTTTTTTAAATGTCGGAGTGGAGTTTAGTTTCGACTTTAAAATTTGTTGAAGAATATATAAAATAGATATGCTTGTAGAATAAACATTTAGAAAAAAACATATTCTTGTAAAGATTTTAATTTCCGGATAAAATTCTTCTCTGAATTTGTCCAAAAGCACATTTACCATATATCTAAGTACAGAATTGACGATTTCCTTGAGATTCATCACTGCTCATCTTCACTGAACTTATGAACTTAACTACTTAATCCGTCTGGACACACAAGTGACATGCAGTAACTTAAAATGTAGTTACCAACTTAATTACTTAATACATGTAAACCGCGCATTAGTTATGAGCGCTTCCACGAAGGAACCAATAAATAAATATCACGTTCGTGTTTTTTAATGTTTCCGGCAGTCGTAAGAGGCTCCCGGAGACTGCTGGATCAGGAAGTGGCAGCCATCGAACACACAGTTCCTAGATAATGTAAGATATAGCTTGTCAGCTGCCTGTGGCTGGCCACCAGTGACTGCGGTCGCTAGCTCCTATACACCGAGTCTATATTTCGAATGAAAACTACAATACTTTGCTCTCACCTTTCGCGTTAGTGTGAAGACGAGATATATCTGTACTCCTATAGTCTTCATAATGAAGGTAAAATAATTGTTTGTTGGTTAATATTTGTTTTATGTAATCGACAAAACTTACCACGACTGAAAAGATTTTAAAAAAAGTTTACCCAGAAGTGGAATAGGTTTATCATAGTATTTTATCCCGGAATTTACGTGGGATCAAGAATTACTCAGGGTAAGCTTGCGTGGAGACCTCTGGTACAGCATATAATATAAAAACATTTTAGCATTTCTGTAATAAAAATGAGTATGTTGTTTGTTTTAACGACTTCAAGTGCATAAGAGTCAAGGGCGTGTGAACAAGAAAACAATTAAAATATTACTTTATTCTGTTAAAAAAGTAACCTTGGGTGGGTTTTACTAAAAATTGTTGTACAGTCGGCTGAGGTCCAGGTTGAGGGCGAGAATCGCTTGCGCGTCGTTCGGCCTTCTGTAGGCGCCTCGCACGCGATAGTACGACAACAGTATAGGGGGTTCCAATGCGAATATCAGCCTGCAGCAACACTCCGAACTGTACGGCGCGTGACATCAGACAAACAGTTCCTTCTTCTGCTCAGACGTTTTCTTTATTTAAAAAATCAATGACTGACAAACTCAATCACTCAAGGCTAGAAAAGCTTTAAGCCGTGCGTAGCAATATTTTTTTATCGTCTATCGTAAAGTTTGTAGGGAGCGGGAATGCAGGTTCCCGTCTTGTTTCTTAATATTTCAAGTCGTAATATTCTTTGATAACCGTAGCAGAAGTAAATCCAATGTCCATCGTGAGATGTACATAAATCGTTATGTAAAGTAATTTGGAACTACATATATATATTTTTTTCCGTTTGTAAGTTTTTCTGAAAGAATGAGGTATTTCGAGAAAACAATTGGAATATTTCTGATTATGGCGCAGTATTTAATTTTAAATAACTTTGAGAAATTGGTATGTTAGGTCACGGAGTCTTCTGACGTGATGGAGATGTTTTTAAATCGCATCGCAAAGTTTATTTTACCTGGCATGAACAACTATACAATTTTCTTTGGATTCTTGGGGACAGATTTTATCGCAAAAATTCACTAGACAGTTTAACCAAAATGAAGTTAGAAAATGTTGCTACTCCATGACGTCATTAAAAGGTTGACTAGGAGTCAAAACATTCAACGCAGTTTCGTTAAAATAAGCTTAATCGCATTTTTCATATATTATTTAAAAAATACTTCGAAATGGTCTATGATTGGAATCTGACTACTTTTCTTTACCGAACGAATTAATGATGCCATTTAAAAAAGATTGGCAAAAACGAATGATAAGTTACGTAAACATTACATCTCGCAGATACGAAAGTGTCACAGAGTATTGTTCTGGGGTCAGTAGAGGACATCTTGTCATTGGCGTGACATTGACAGTTAGGGGTCGCAATGACGTAAGGCTATCGCACGCGGGTCGTCGTATCAAGAAGCACGCTTGACGCACGGCGCGTTCCTAAACCTTTTCTAGGCTTAAAAGTTTAAACTTTCACATTTGTTTTGTTATATTTTATGGTGGGGTTGAAAATAGGTTTTATTCAAAAGAAAGAAACAAAATAATTCTTGTATGAAAGGCTATGGAAACATTACATATATGGACATAGTGTACTATAACTTGGCTGTATGCACAGTCCGACGAACTTATCGGTTCCGCAAAGAGTGGCGCTGCGTTCTATGCGAAGATGAAGTTTAACATTTAGTTGCGTGACAAATGCTTTGGTTTCAGTTTTGGCAAATGCAAGTGGCGTAGTGGGTAGTAGGCCTGCTTCATACGCCGGAGATCCCAGGTTAGAGTCCTGGTTTGTTGAAGGCGTTTGTTCTCGCGTTATGGTTGTTTGTTTTTATATATGTATGTTAATGCTGAGCTTTTTACCCAGTTCGCTGTTTGGTCATCCATAACTCAAGCTCTGCTTACTTTGGGGCCGTACAGCTGGTGTCTTTGTCCTGGGTATATTATTAGATAGTTGGTAGCAGTGTAGGCGTAAAGGTTAAACATTTACATATATGGCCAGTGCTTTTTGTTAAGTTTTGAAAGAAGGTTTCATTAAAAAAAAATAAGTCTTGTGTGAATGTCTTTGGAAACCTATCATATACAGACATCGTTAACTATAACTTGGATCACGAGTAAAAACTAGGTACATAGTTTATAGTGAGCGTATCCACGAAGACGCCCTCCACTTTTTTTGTGTACCCATCGCTATGCCCGACTGTACAACAATGAAGTAGAGGGGCGAGCCTTCATGGACATGGCAAAAATGACACTGTGAACAATCCACGATTGGTAGGTACGTAACAATGCATATTGATGTAAATACAACCGTACGTGCGTAACCTATATTTGAATTTAGAAAGCCGACTACAAAAATTAATGATGACTAAGTTCATTTGAAGGACGTATGAAGTGTGCCATGGCAAGAAAATGGTGGATCTGAGTTAGGTTGACGATTTGGGTAACATGATGCATAATCCCTCCATCATATTTTTATTTTATTTTACAGTTTTAAAGTATTTGTATTACTTTAGCCTCATGTACTCAGAAAAATTACACCATAGACACTTTTTAAATATTTATCTTGTTTTTATGGCGTTATTAGTTTTTTAGGATATTTGATTTTTTACCCAAAAGTCACTTTTATTCAAATCATATTTTTGAACAATGTTGTAGTTGGAAAAAAATATTTACAAGTTTATATAAAAAAAGCCAATGTATGTATTATTTACTGTTCTTTTGCTGCCTACGATTTTGTCGCGAGTATTATATCCGTTCGACAACTTATGCTTCATACTATTGGTCGTGCCTAACTTATTGAGTTTTATAAATATAATAATGCAGCGTAGATTTAATGTCCTCGATTGTCAACTTTCAAAGTTAAAATCGCTTGAGTTTCAAGTCCTACTTACCTAGGTCACATAAGTTGCAATGCTACCAACTTACATATCATTGCTATTCAGTTCTATAAATTACTGTCTAAAGACCTTCGATTAATAATATCTATGTACAGTCGACCATATCTCAGAATTGCCCACATCACGACATGGTCGAATTTCGTGAAATGATCGACTGTCGTTTGGCCACATCATGATATGGCTTGACCAGATCGATAATAAAGATAATAAACATTTGTGGATATGGCCAACTAACGCGTGGCTACTTCATGAAATGGCCAAGTTTATTTGATCATCGTATCTAGTTATATAGTTCATATGATATCGTTAAATCCTTTATATACCGATAGAGGCGCTTTTTTTCCCCTCCTCATTCTAAAAAATGTTCTGATGCATACTCTGTCGCCCGCGAGACGAGGTTATGTGGGACTCGCTCCGAGCTTACCAGAGCCTCTACCCGAAAAAACCCCCTGAATGACTCTGGCAATCATTTGCCTCACAGCCTTCATCTGAGCGACGACCAATTGGAAGAAAAAGCAGCGCAAGCGGGGACCCTTATGGGGTCATCCGCTGGGAAATATAGCACTGAAGGTGCCCAGAGAGAATTAGAGTTTGCAGCCAAAAGGGCTTGAAGATAGGCCGTTAGCGAGTGCGTTCCTAGGTCTAGCGACTTTGAACTTCGAATTTAGGACTGGGGGAGCATACAACACGGATTCTCGAATTAAAGTAATGGGGCGCTGGGAACACTTTGTTAATGTGTCAATATTAGCTGATTTATCAAACAAGATGTCGTTATGTGAAACATTTTTTTGCCTGTTTTCTTTCTTTCTTTAATAATTATGGCGCGTCGCCAGGACAGGAAATCAACTGAGTTGTAAGAAAAAAATTCACGATATGACGAAATGCAACCATTTAATGAAATGGTTAATTCTATGATATGACTACGTCATGTATAATACGTAAGACAAATGATAATCGACCTCGTTGTTTTTAATTTTTTTTTTTAATTGTTTTTAGTTAATAAATAATTTAGCAGAGGGATGGTAACAATCTCCTTGAACACGACACGAATACAGACCAAGCTATACGGACACGTAATATTCTCCCCGCTCGCAAGCCCATGTTTCGTATCATTCTATCTCTTTTATGTCGGGGAGCGATATAATTGCGTTTGTGTGAGTGAATGTTTCTGTGGTAGTATCAGATCTTTGTTAAGATCTCGCCTGTGGCGTGCTACAGCCCTTTTCTATTGTGACCCCCATAATAACCACGTATACCTGGTGTAAGGGGAGGAACAGCCAGTGCCATTACTCGTCTCATCTTCAGGTGGGTCATAGTAAAAATAACGTTTTGTAAGAGCGGCACCCTATTTTTCGCTATTGTACTGAAAGACCACGTTTTGGCTGACTGTACCTACGTTGTTATAATTTGTAATCGACTGACACGGTAAATATTATGTACTGTGTCGTGTCAAGTAGTAGTATACATTTGTTTTGTTTAGGTTCGGCTTTCTTTACGCACAAACAGCTTAACGATTTTGATGACATTCGCAATCTTTGATAGCTTGTTGGAGTTAACGTCGTTGCTGATATGAAAGAAATCGACAAATAAATAAGTACTTTAAATTATTTATTTGTTGGATTCTCACAAACAAGCTGTTATCGAAAGTCGAAATTTAATTTCTATTTCTTTATTTTTAACCGCTGACGAAAAAGACAGTTGAAATAAATGAAACGTCTGTTCTGTGTTCCTGTTTGAGGCATCGTATCTCCCATGGGAATGACCCGAGGTTGATCCGGGTTTTTCAATTCAAAGCTGAATTAACTATGTTTTCTTAGCCTCTACAATACTTATTCGGGTCGGCATCAGTCAGCACTGCTGGGTGAAAAAGTTGAATAAATGTAGATGAACGATCGGAGAAAAATGCCGCCCGGTTTCTGCCAAAACGAGCCGAATGAGCCAACTTGCAAGAGGCCCGCATATGTGTAGTAATTGTTTCTTGCCGTTCAACAAATTTTGCCGATATGAATGTGCCGGCGCGAACGTGTGGGTAGCGCTCCTTACCTGTAATTGGTGAAAATCGGTTTAGGCGTTCAAAAGTTAACAGCGCTGCTTCCTAGCAGTTGGTGGTTTTATGATTTGTGTTTCCAAATAGCTTTTTTACATTTGCTTTTACTGCGATTTGGTTCGAGTTTTCTCCGAAATTTTTAAGTTTAAAAGATGACACTTTGATTATAGTAAAATAGCGGAAAAGCTCCTCATAAACGGACCTCAAAAATCTTGTTCCCCGTCGACTGACTTTTCTTGTCAAAGGGTTTAGTCACTACGCGAACCGAACCGACAATATACGACGTGACACGAATACGAACAAAAAACGAATACGGACACGAAATTTTTACCTCGCTCGCACGCCCATGTCTTGCATCATTCTATCTCTTTCATGTCGGGGAGCAATATAATTGAGTTTGTGTGAAATGTATCTGGTAGTACCAGTACCATTTTTTCGAAACCTAATGTAAGAACGTCACAAAGCTCCCGCTATTTCACCTTAACCTTGATTAATGTAAACTAGCATTGGATATGTCCCCGTCGCCTGACTTAACTTAGCCGCAATCCGAACATACAACACAATACGAATACGGACAAAATTGTCAAAATCCATCTTGCTCACACTCTTCGTTGTTGTATTAGACAAATTTAATAACAGGGTATATTTTTTTTCAAAACAAATATAAACAAAATTAATCTTATCTGCATCTGTTAGCTCGGCAAGCCTCCCTCCCCCCAACTATCCACGGCAGTCTTCCACGAGTCAACGCGGGATCCAGCCATCGCCCTCCTCAACCATATTAGAGACTCATTAGTTGAGTTGGTGTCAGTACCAGATACATTACTAGATTAAAGTTTTCGGTTAACGCTATCAGAAACGCGTAAACTGTACGGAACATCACGTGATATAACGATAGTCATATCACGTGATGTTGCATACAGTTTAGGCTTTTCTATAGCATTAGCGATCGTAGAGTGTAACTTGGCTGACACTCCAAAAGTAACAATAGGTCGACAATAGCTTTCAAGCGATAAGTTTGCCAAGTCTGCGAGTGCCCTAAAAGCACTTCAGGAAAGTGGCGATGACGTCATAGTTCACAACTTTGACAAGTAGGTTCCAAGGGCGCGTCTTTGTGGGGGGCTCTCACTTGCCTACAATGAACGAATAATACAATGTGCTTGTTTTGTTATATCTTGTCCGTTTTTCTTTTTTTGGCCTTTTCAATTTCTCTGGACTTTGTGGCTCAGCGCTGAGGGTGTTTAGCTGGAACTTAAACTACTCCTACATACGGTACGCCTAAGGCCACCCGAGAGGGCACGGACCTCGGCTTAGTACGTCGTATATTGAAACTACCACTGGTTCGGAAGGGTCATCTACTGCCAAAGAACCAGCAAGAATTCAGTAGGATTGCGTACGCCGCGTTAGCCTGGCCCACCGGTGGGTGAGGCGATGCGAATGCCGTGTTGCCCTAGTTCTGACTGGAACGCCGGCGTTCCTTGTTGTAATAGCGTCTTTGGGATCTACTGTATGTACGCTTGTGACGAACCAACGCGTCTGAGTCAGCTGAGTTATTGACCAGCGGGTTGGCGTCTAAACTTCAACAATTTATTGAAACAAAGAGTGGTTTCGCTTTTGTCCATTAGGGAAATACTCCTCGAATTCGGTCAATTTATGCCACAGCAGACACATAGGTACATCCATTAAATTTATAACGGGGGGGGGGGGGGGTTAAAACATACGTAAGGCATAAATTGCTCGAGTTCATTCTCAGAGTTCATTTTCGACCTTAAACTTGACGAATATCACTTGAGTTACTTATCTGTTCATATCTGAATTACTCAAGGTCTGAACAATGCTACAAACTTGTCTGTTCCGTAGCAAAACCTGAAACTAAAACGTTTGTTCGTGACTAAACGTCAAACTTCAGTTACGCAAACAATGCAGCGCCACCCCCCATTGAATGGATAAGCTGGATTTTAGTTACTTAAAATTGATAGAATCAGGCGTTACTTAGCGGCAAACCATTGTAAATGTTATGAAAATGCGTCGCGTACTTCCGTGACGGTTGTCTGTGCAAGAATTTCCAGCGTTTAGTAACAGCACTAAAGTTCCACGCAGTGTTATTTGCAGAAAGCTCTAAACAAACAGTGGTGCAAGCATTGACTTACTTACATTTGAATATTTAAATATTTTCTTTTTTAGTACCCAGACAAACATTCCAACGAAGACCCCGAAGTAAGCACAGCTTGTGTTATTGATGAGTCATCAATAACACATCCATGATGACCATACAGCGACAATACAGGGGGAACCCAGAATATTTTCTCGATGACAGTTCTAATTTGATATAATGCTCTCTAGCTCCATCCAATAGCTCCATCCCTATCAGTTTCTCCGACTCTGGTATTATATAACCTTGTACGTGTGTAAACGTCATATTTTTATAAAAATAATGCATACTTAATGTAAAAAAAACGCTCGTACAAGGTTACACAGGAGCTGTCATCGAGAAAATAAAGAAATGGAAATAGTATAATTTATGTAACAAACAACCATGACCCGAAAACAAACATCTGATCTTCATCACACAAATGAATGCTCCGACCAGGACTCAAACCTGGGACCTCAGACGATTTAATTACATTTACTATATTTGATAAAAATATCTTACAAACGGAGGAGCAACGCAGTTGAAACTTTTTTGATAACAAGATGTCTTGTTTCGTTTATTAATATTAATGATATAAGAAGTTTCTTATCTTTTTCTTTACATCTACACAGTATCATGCATTGATTATTAAGTAACTTGCTTACTTGAATGAATTTACTTAAATAAATAATAATAAATCCCCACACAAACACACCAACTGTATGGCCCCAAAGTAAGCAGAGCTTGTGTTATGGATGACCGTACAGTCAACTAAGGGGGAAGAGCACAGAAATAACATACCATATATAATATATAATAATATGGTACAGAGATAAAGTGTCACACTGTCAGTCACCCAAGTCGTCAACCTAACTTTGTTCCGCCATGTTTTTCTTTATTAGGCATACTTCAAAGAAGAGTACAGTATACTTCATCTTATTATGTCATAATGTACAATGAAAAGCCACCAAAAACTTGATACACATATCCCTGACTGACGGAAAACTTCTGAATCTGAACTGAAAGTACTTCTGAGCACACGCTCGATTCAATCAACTTGTAAACAAAAATAATTTAATTACAATCAAATAAAACATGACTCTACTGCCAGTTCGGAAATACCTTCGTGAAGAAGAACTGGCAAGAAACTTCACGGGTATCTCTTAATGTTAAACAAAATTATTCGTATCTGCATCTGTTAGCTCGGCAAGTCTCCCTCCCCCCAAGCACCCAAACGACGAACACCCTCAAACGGCATCCGTTCAGGAGTTAACGCGGGATCCAGCCATCGCCCTCCCGTCACCAGACATACAGACACGTCAAACTTGCAACAACCCTGTTTTTACGTGGGGGTTGAAACATCCTCTATTATCGAACCAAAGTTACCAAGATTGAGTCAAGTGTGTTTTAAAAATTTATTATAACTTGGTTGACTTACACTTACAGAAAGGCCTGAACTAACCTAGGTTCACCGGATCTTGTGAAAAATGTTGCGTTGTAACAAAAGGAACGATTACATTAAGAAAGTGTTTAACTTAAACAAATACCGCGGTCATTGAGTTCACTAAATGTATGCGTTCTACAATAATTCAACGGTTTTAATCGTTTTAAACGATTGCAGAATTTCGAAAACCGGTTTTCTTGATTGTTCGACGTGTAATTATGTAGACTGCATAGGTGTAATTAAAATATTTCTTTTATTAATTTCTTGTTGGTAAATATTTGGAAATGTTCGCTTTCCTGCCTGCCTTATGACGTCGGAGATCCTATGATGAACGCAGATTTTTGTACTCGGGTCATGGTCATGGTCATCTTCTTAACGAACCGGTAAGATTTGGTTATTTCCGAAATGAAAGTTGACCCGTTTGTTTTAATAAATTACTAATTTTGACAAAGGCTGTGTTGTTAATGTACCTATACGAAATATCAGAAAAAACAAAACAGCGGATGTAGATGTGTTCCCGCGCAATTTATAGGTCAACTTGTGACCGACTGTGTGTTGGCAGACTGACAGGTCATTTTGAAATAACCATTTTGCGAGTATCTATTGGGTTTAAGGTTTCCAAGGAGCGCTATTGCAGCCTCGCATTCCCATTCCCATCCGCATTCGAATCCCATGTCGGGTCGTCATACCCTAGTAAGCAACCGCCTATAAAAGACAAGACAAATCACAAGGATTCTCGCCCTTACCCCCGCCAATTGCGTCGAGTGTACTCACATACGTTGTAAAAATATTCTGTTTTTGTCGTTCATCACTCCGATCAGGAAACCAATAAGAAGAATAATATAGGAAACATTGACAAGTCATATTTGTGACTGTTTATAATGTTGAACAAAGCGGAACTGTTTGGTTAAGTCGATCAACTCGTTAGTATTGCCAGTTTTAATAAAAAAATTACTATTTCGATCAAATATTTTTAAATGTTTTGCGTCTCTGGTAAGTTTAAAGGACTTTTCGCATTTGTGGATAGTATGTAAGATATTTTGGGCTTTAAGATGTTTTCATAGGAGTAACGCTTTTTGTAATCGCTTGCTCTTGACATTATTTAACCATAGACGTTAATTTTAAAAATACAATGATCGAATTTCAGTATTAACTGCTAAGATTTTTGATGATTTGTACAGATAAGCTATTTTCATGCAGAACTGAAATTCAAATATTTATTTTTCAACATTGACAACTCCCTGGTCTTGTTGACTTTGTATAAAACGTGACACTTTCATCTGTTCAAAATTCACTAGACTTATGTCTACACAAATGATCCTTACAGTCTCATACCCCACAAACTATCCAAACGACGAACCTCCGCAATAAACGCGAGAGCCAGCCTTCGCCGTCCTCAACTATATTCTAAATGCGCCTCCTTGCGCGTTTACCTCCACGTAAAATGTAGCGTACGGTAGTCCTGCAGTCATGCACGGGCGATATCAGACTCTACTCTCAAGACAAGAGATCAACCAGTCCCAGTCTTGGAATGAGTCCTAAGTGGTTCCATGCGACTCAATTTCTTACTGTGACTGGTTGTCTCGGTGTGATATAAAAGTAATAGAATAAATTCGATTGTATCGATAATATTGGCAGGATGGTGATATATATTGTGACATAATTCTTATCTACGCTATGCTACGGCCGCTGGAGAATGTTGCTTTCCCGTGCAACATTGTCCAACAAAGAAATTTGGAAATAGTACCAACATTATTAGTTTTTCGATGACATACAAACAGACTGATATGTCCTTTGTAGTTATAGTACAGAGAAGGTTGCCGGTGGCTTCAAGGTTTCATGATGATAATAATAAATGCCTAGTCAAATACACAAACTGTAAGGCCCCACAGTATGCAGTGTTATGGATGACCATAGAGCGAACTGCGGGGAAACCCAGAATAAACATATGAAAACAACTACGACCCGAGAAAAAACATCTGTGTTCATCATACAAATGAATGTCCCGACCAGAACTCAAACCCGGCGTATGAGGAACAGCTATCCAATACGCCACTCGGACAGCCGTCTACTTGACAATCAAACAAATTTACGTTACGACGTAAATTAATTTTATTTGTTTTGAATAACTTAGAGAAATTTGAATGTTTGAAAAGCCAGAGACTCGAGCATAAAATTCGATCTCAACCTCGTAAAACCACGCTATATTCTGAGAGTTTGTTTTGGTATGGCTCCCAAAATATATAACAAACTACCAAATTATATAAAAAAGATGAATAATATGAATGAGTTCAAAAAACAAATGGAACGAATTGTGCATACCTTGATGGATAAATATGGCTGAATTGTTTTGTTTTTATATCTGTAATGACCCTGCACCTATATACCCATATTTGTGCAAATAAAATTATTTGATTTGATTTGATTAATATATTAAGGCCCTGAGCCAAAAGAGATCAACCCTATATTGGATCAAGTCGCGGTAATAGTTTTCCTGAGAAACTGATTTGATTTAGGAACGTGATTTAAGCCATATAAGGCTATTTCGGTATTAATACATGAATGACTGAATCAGGATGATGTAAACTGTCATATTGCCAATTGTTCCAATAGATACCAATTGAGTTTCTGTTTGATTCTTAGAAGTTCATATATTCAAATTCAAATATTACCTTCTCAACACTGACAACTTCTTATTCTTATTGACGTCAAATAAAGCATGACTCTACCAACAGTGCGGAAAACCCTTCGTGAAGAGGAACTGGCAACAAACTTATGTACAATACTCGTAGTTTATTCAAGTAATGCTCCTGAGCGTAGCTTATATGCAACTTGCCGAAGTTCCTTTTGGATGACAAAACGCGTAAAAAATATAACAATGTGAAATCGTGTTTTATAAGACACTAAATTCATCAATGTCAGTATTTTACTATTCAGAACAAACAAACGCACTTTTGCTTTTATAGTATTAGCTAGGATTACCACGATAAAGGTGCGTCAGAAAACTTCCTTTGCCAATGTGCGTAACGGTTTGTCAAATTGTGTGACTGCTCCCACCAGTGATATGCAAGGCAGTTACACTGGGCTAGGCGTCGGAGACTGATTTGATTCAACCTCTTTTGTGACACGGGCTCACAAGTATCTCATACCTATATATATATGTTCCACCCTGTATATGTGCAAATGTCACGTTATTCATCTCTATCATTTGACGAAACTATATTTTCTTCTTAACCAGAGATAAGCTCGCGAATTTATCTCCTCTCCAAGCCTGCTTTCAATGCACCTAGTACGAAGACAGCTGAGTGACTTCTCCATGTATTCCGTACAATGATAACGGGCCCGCGTGCTGGGTGAGTGGGACACAGGCCGATAACGTTACGTGTATAATTTATGCGTGCGCGCAACTCGGCTCGTCATTCCCGTCAGTTGTTAGCCAGCCGTCGTAGAGAGCGGACGTGCCGGTCGCCGCAAAATTATCCGCGAGTGATAAAACTGATAATAAGTTTTTGTTCACTTTATCTGGATTATTACTATATTCGCACAACGCTGTAAGCGCTGCGCTGAAGTGAGTTCGATATTTTCTTTTATTACTTTTTTCTTAAGTTGTAATATAAATCGATTTATGCTAATATGGTGGTGCTTGCTGGTTTTATTGAGTTTTTTTTGTTTTGATAATACAAATAAAATATGATTTTGTTCATAGTTTATTAATATCGATTCTTAATTGTATGAAGTTAGTCATTCAAAGTTTTTTGTTATTTAGTATGTTTGTGCAACTCGTGGGTTCTATGCCGTAACGAGCAGCAAAATCACAGAAACCGGTTCTTTTTTGACGTAAATCGTCTATAATACGTAAGTGTTGTGTTTGATATTCGGTTTTCTTCAAATAATACAAAGTCCATAGTTATTCTCACATATTATATGTTTAAGACTTGTTCCTGCTCAGGTAATTTTATTGTGGACAGGCATTCAATGCTAATTCTTGTTAATTAACTTGACACATGGCAAAGATTTATAAATCTTTTTTGGGAATATATATATTGAAAAAACATATACGTATGTATTTTTAGTCTTCGTTTAATGTAATTCAAATACAAAAGGCAAGAAATTAAGTATTAATTAGATATGAACTAATAAGATTAGGTCTCTATAAACAGTTACTACTTTCTTAATTGCTTATGAATTATTCATTCTTTTTTTAACGATGTTCGTTTTACGGAATTCATTTTTTTATAAATTGATTTTCATTTAGGAATTTTCAATCATTAACTCCAACAAACGAAAAACGTTTTACGATAGGGCAATAACTCGTTGGTAGATTCACAGTCGCTTCAAAAATTTATTTAAATGTATTCATGTAATGCTTAGAATACCCTTTCCTTCACTTTTTTGAAATATATATAAAAATGTGTTACATTAAATTTTCGATTAAATACAAATTATCTTTTACGCCGGATTTTCTTTTCTCTTGGTGATAATACCTTTTATAAAGTCGAAGTTTAAGGTGTCGCTATGCAGATAGAGATGAGGAAAAATTAGAATTATGTGTATTCTTTTTTATCTGTGATGGAATAATATATTTTTAATGTGGATCTAAAAGCGGTGCTGAAGGAACCCAGGCTAAGCAGGGGTTCAACTTCTTCTCAGTCAGTGGCAGTACAATTTCTTTGTTAAGATCTCGCCTGAAGCGGTACTTCAGTCTTTACTATTTCGACTTCCGGTAAACAGCCAGTGCAATTAGGGCCCATTCATAAATTACGCCACATGTTAATGGGGGTATCACCGGAGTGTGGCATAGTGTGAGCGGGGGGTGGGGCGGGCAAAAACTATGTGACATAACATGTTACAATTCAAAATCCATAAAGCGAAATTTATATGCGAATAAAAACTTTAAAAATTTACAAACTTGGCCTATATTTATTAATTTAATAATTATCTCTACATTACATAAATTTGAAAAAGTGTTACGTCACCTCAGGGGGAGGGGTTCTGAAAATGTGACAACCTGTGACAAAGACGGGGGGTGGGGTTAAAAATTTCTAAAATTCGCGTGACGTAAATTGTGGATGGCCCCTTACTGGAACAAAGGCGGTTTCAACTAAACATCGCAATCACTATTAATAAATTAAATACGTACGACTAATGATGTCCGTAGGTAAGATTGCCGCTTACCATCAGGTGGGTCGCTGCTCGTTTATAAGCTAAGAACACAAGTACCAGGTCAAGACTGGTATGATAATCTCACCATTTTTGCAGATTTCATTTCATTTTGCCCGGACGGTATTGAATGTATACCCGAAGTTCATTTGTTATGAAATTACATGTCAAACTGTCATATGTTCGTAATAGTTAATAAGCTCCTGTATAAGGTGATACAACATGACATGGCTATGTGAACTTAGCACCCGACTTTTGCAAAATGGCTCTCCTGACGGTTTTTTTGAAAGATATTGGTTAGTAGTAGATAGTAGTGAAGTTATTTTCGTTTGTAGTAGAGCCAAAAAAATTTTACAAAACAAAAAAAAATTCAACTCAAAAAACTAAAAAAATTTTTTTTGTTTCTTGTGTCATGCAAGAAAACGTTAGTTTTGGATTGTACTGCAATGTTTTCTGTTTGTAGTAAAATAATATTCACAGAAAAGATAACTTTTCAATTGAAAATTTTCCAATACTAAATTGACCACATAAGTTCGATTTAAAAGAAAATCAGTTTACTACAAACGCTGGAAATGGCTGGAATGCATGTGCGGAGGGTAGTAGTAGATGGTAGTGCAATGATTTTCGTTTGTAGTAGAATAATAATGACAGAAAAAATATTTTTACCCTTGAAAATTTTCCAAAACTAAATTTACCACATAAGTTCGATTTCAAAGAAAATCAGGTTACTACAAACGCTGGAAATGGCTGGAATGCATGTGCGGAGGGTAGTAGTAGATGGTAGTGCAATGATTTTCGTTTGTAGTAGAATAATAATGACAGAAAAAATATTTTTATCCTTGAAAATTTTCCAATACTAAATTGACCACATAAGTTCGATTTAAAAGAAAATTAGGCTACTACAAACGCTGAAAATGGATGGAATGCATGTGCGGAGGGTAGTAGTAGATGGTAGTGCAATGATTTTCGTTTGTAGTAGAATAATAATGACAGAAAAAATATTTTTACCCTTGAAAATTTTCCAAAACTAAATTTACCACATAAGTTCGATTTCAAAGAAAATCAGGTTACTACAAACGCTGGAAATGGCTGGAATGCATGTGCGGAGGGTAGTAGTAGATGGTAGTGCAATGATTTTCGTTTGTAGTAGAATAATAATGACAGAAAAAATATTTTTACCCTTGAAAATTTTCCAAAACTAAATTTACCACATAAGTTCGATTTCAAAGAAAATCAGGTTACTACAAACGCTGGAAATGGCTGAAATGCATGTGCGGAGGGTAGAAGTAGATGGTAGTGCAATGATTTTCGTTTGTAGTAGAATAATAATGACAGAAAAAATATTTTTACCCTTGAACATTTTCCAATACTAAATTGACCACATAAGTTCGATTTAAAAGAAAATTAGGCTACTACAAACGCTGGAAATGGATGGAATGCATGTGCGGAGGGTAGTAGTAGATGGTAGTGCAATGATTTTCGTTTGTAGTAGAATAATAATGACAGAAAAAATATTTTTACCCTTGAAAATTTTCCAAAACTAAATTTACCACATAAGTTCGATTTCAAAGAAAATCAGGTTACTACAAACGCTGGAAATGGCTGGAATGCATGTGCGAAGGGTAGTAGTAGATGGTAGTGCAATGATTTTCGTTTGTAGTAGAATAATAATGACAGAAAAAATATTTTTACCCTTGAAAATTTTCCAATACTAAATTGACCACATAAGTTCGATTTAAAAGAAAATTAGGCTACTACAAACGCTGGAAATGGATGGAATGCATGTGCGGAGGGTAGTAGTAGATGGTAGTGCAATGATTTTCGTTTGTAGTAGAATAATAATGACAGAAAAAATATTTTTATCCTTGAAAATTTTCCAATACTAAATTGACCACATAAGTTCGATTTAAAAGAAAATCAGGTTACTACAAACGCTGGAAATAGCTGAAATGCATGTGCGGAGGGTAGAAGTAGATGGTAGTGCAATGATTTTCGTTTGTAGTAGAATAATAATGACAGAAAAAATATTTTTACCCTTGAACATTTTCCAATACTAAATTGACCACATAAGTTCGATTTAAAAGAAAATTAGGCTACTACAAACGCTGGAAATGGATAGACTGCATGTGCGGAGGGTAGTAGTAGATGGTAGTGCAATGATTTTCGTTTGTAGTAGAATAATAATGACAGAAAAAATATTTTTATCCTTGAAAATTTTCCAATACTAAATTGACCACATAAGTTCGATTTAAAAGAAAATCAGGTGACTACAAACGCTGGAAATGGATGGAATGCATGTGCGGAGGTTTTAACTAGATTGTAGTGCAATGTTTTTCGTTTGTAGTACAACAATAATGACAGAAAAAATGTTTTTATACTTGAAAATTTTCCAATACTAAATTGACCACATAAGTTCGATTTCAAAGAAAATCAGGTGACTACAAACGCTGGAAACGGCTAGAATGCATGTGCGGAGGGTAGTAGTAGATTGTAGTGCAATGATTTTCGTTTGTAGTAGAATAATAATGACAGAAAAAATATTGTTATACTTGAAAATTTTCCAATACTAAATTGACCACATAAGTTCGATTTCAAAGAAAATCAGGTTACTACAAAGGCTGGAAATGGCTGGAATGCGTGTGCGGAGCGTAGACGCATTCCAGCCATTTCCAGCGTTTGTAGTAACCTTATTTTCTTTGAATTGTAACTTATGTGGTTAAAAATAGTATTTGAAAATTTTCAAGGGTAAATATATTTTTTCTGTCGTTATTATTCTACTACAAACAAAAAACATTGCACTACAATCTAGTTATAACCTCCGCACATGCATTCCAGCTATTTCCAGCGTTTGTAGTAACCTGATTTTCTTTGAAATCGAACTTATGTGGTAAATTTAGTTTTGGAAAATTTTCAAGTATAAAAACATTTTTCTGTCATTATTGTTCTACTACAAACGAAAAGCATTGCACTACAATCTACTACTACCCTCCGCACATGCATTCTAGCCATTTCCAGCGTTTGTAGTAACCTAATTTCTTTGAATTTTAACTTATGTGGTAAATTTAGTATTTGAAAATTTTCAAGGGTAAAAATATTTTTCCTGTCATTATTATTCTACTACAAACAAAAAACATTGCACTACAATCTACTACTACCCTCCGCACATGCATTCTAGCCATTTCCAGCGTTTGTAGTAACCTAATTTCTTTGAATTTTAACTTATGTGGTAAATTTAGTATTTGAAAATTTTCAAGGGTAAAAATATTTTTTCTGTCATTATTATTCTACTACAAACGAAAAACATTGCACTACAATCTACTACTACCCTCCGCACATGCATTCCAGCCACATCCAGCGTTTGTAGTAGCCTAATTTTCTTTGAAATCGAACTTATGTGGTAAATTTAGTTTTGGAAAATTTTCAAGTATAAAAACATTTTTCTGTCATTATTGTTCTACTACAAACGAAAAGCATTGCACTACAATCTACTACTACCCTCCGCACATGCATTCTAGCCATTTCCAGCGTTTGTAGTAACCTAATTTCTTTGAATTTTAACTTATGTGGTAAATTTAGTATTTGAAAATTTTCAAGGGTAAAAAAATGTTTTCTCTCATTATTATTCTACTACAAACGAAAAACATTGCACTACAATCTACTACTACCCTCCGCACATGCATTCCAGCCATTTCCAGCGTTTGTAGTAGCCTAATTTTCTTTGAAATCGAATTTAGTGGTAAATTTAGTTTTGGAAAATTTTCAAGCATAAAAACATTTTTCTGTCATTATTATTCTACTACAAACGAAAAGCATTGCACTACAATATACTACTACCTTCCGCACATGCATTCCAGCCATTTCCAGCGTTTGTAGTAACCTAATTTCTTTGAATTTTAACTTATGTGGTAAATTTAGTATTTGAAAATTTTCAAGGGTAAAAAAATGTTTTCTGTCATTATTACTCTACTACAAACGAAAATCATTGCACTACAATCTACTACTACCCTCCGCACATGCATTCCAGCCATTATCAGTGTTTGTAGTAGCCTAATTTTCTTTGAAATCGAATTTAGTGGTAAATTTAGTTTTGGAAAATTTTCAAGGGCAAAAATATTTTTTCTGTCATTATTATTCTACTACAAACGAAAAACATTGCTCTACAATCTACTACTACCCTCCGCACATGCATTCCAGCCATTTCCAGCGTTTGTAGTAACCTAATTTTCTTTGAATTTTAACTTATGTGGTAAATTTAGTATTTGAAAATTTTCAAGGGTAAAAAAATGTTTTCTCTCATTATTATTCTACTACAAACGAAAAACATTGCACTACAATCTACTACTACCCTCCGCACATGCATTCCAGCCATTTCCAGCGTTTGTAGTAGCCTAATTTTCTTTGAAATCGAATTTAGTGGTAAATTTAGTTTTGGAAAATTTTCAAGCATAAAAACATTTTTCTGTCATTATTATTCTACTACAAACGAAAAGCATTGCACTACAATATACTACTACCTTCCGCACATGCATTCCAGCCATTTCCAGCGTTTGTAGTAACCTAATTTCTTTGAATTTTAACTTATGTGGTAAATTTAGTATTTGAAAATTTTCAAGGGTAAAAAAATGTTTTCTGTCATTATTACTCTACTACAAACGAAAAACATTGCACTACAACCTACTACTACCCTCCGCACATGCATTCCAGCCACATCCAGCGTTTGTAGTAGCCTAATTTTCTTTGAAATCGAACTTATGTGGTAAATTTAGTTTTGGAAAATTTTCAAGTATAAAAACATTTTTCTGTCATTATTGTTCTACTACAAACGAAAAGCATTGCACTACAATCTACTACTACCCTCCGCACATGCATTCTAGCCATTTCCAGCGTTTGTAGTAACCTAATTTCTTTGAATTTTAACTTATGTGGTAAATTTAGTATTTGAAAATTTTCAAGGGTAAAAAAATGTTTTCTCTCATTATTATTCTACTACAAACGAAAAACATTGCACTACAATCTACTACTACCCTCCGCACATGCATTCCAGCCATTTCCAGCGTTTGTAGTAGCCTAATTTTCTTTGAAATCGAATTTAGTGGTAAATTTAGTTTTGGAAAATTTTCAAGCATAAAAACATTTTTCTGTCATTATTATTCTACTACAAACGAAAAGCATTGCACTACAATATACTACTACCTTCCGCACATGCATTCCAGCCATTTCCAGCGTTTGTAGTAACCTAATTTCTTTGAATTTTAACTTATGTGGTAAATTTAGTATTTGAAAATTTTCAAGGGTAAAAAAATGTTTTCTGTCATTATTACTCTACTACAAACGAAAATCATTGCACTACAATCTACTACTACCCTCCGCACATGCATTCCAGCCATTATCAGTGTTTGTAGTAGCCTAATTTTCTTTGAAATCGAATTTAGTGGTAAATTTAGTTTTGGAAAATTTTCAAGGGCAAAAATATTTTTTCTGTCATTATTATTCTACTACAAACGAAAAACATTGCTCTACAATCTACTACTACCCTCCGCACATGCATTCCAGCCATTTCCAGCGTTTGTAGTAACCTAATTTTCTTTGAATTTTAACTTATGTGGTAAATTTAGTATTTGAAAATTTTTCAAGTATAAAAATATTTTTTCTGTCATTATTATTCTACTACAAACGAAAAGCATTGCACTACAATCTACTACTACCCTCCGCACATGCATTCTAGCCATTTCCAGCGTTTGTAGTAACCTAATTTCTTTGAATTTTAACTTATGTGGTAAATTTAGTATTTGAAAATTTTCAAGGGTAAAAATATTTTTTCTGTCATTATTATTCTACTACAAACGAAAAACATTGCACTACAATCTACTACTACCCTCCGCACATGCATTCCAGCCACATCCAGCGTTTGTAGTAGCCTAATTTTCTTTGAAATCGAACTTATGTGGTAAATTTAGTTTTGGAAAATTTTCAAGTATAAAAACATTTTTCTGTCATTATTGTTCTACTACAAACGAAAAGCATTGCACTACAATCTACTACTACCCTCCGCACATGCATTCTAGCCATTTCCAGCGTTTGTAGTAACCTAATTTCTTTGAATTTTAACTTATGTGGTAAATTTAGTATTTGAAAATTTTCAAGGGTAAAAAAATGTTTTCTCTCATTATTATTCTACTACAAACGAAAAACATTGCACTACAATCTACTACTACCCTCCGCACATGCATTCCAGCCATTTCCAGCGTTTGTAGTAGCCTAATTTTCTTTGAAATCGAATTTAGTGGTAAATTTAGTTTTGGAAAATTTTCAAGCATAAAAACATTTTTCTGTCATTATTATTCTACTACAAACGAAAAGCATTGCACTACAATATACTACTACCTTCCGCACATGCATTCCAGCCATTTCCAGCGTTTGTAGTAACCTAATTTCTTTGAATTTTAACTTATGTGGTAAATTTAGTATTTGAAAATTTTCAAGGGTAAAAAAATGTTTTCTGTCATTATTACTCTACTACAAACGAAAATCATTGCACTACAATCTACTACTACCCTCCGCACATGCATTCCAGCCATTATCAGTGTTTGTAGTAGCCTAATTTTCTTTGAAATCGAATTTAGTGGTAAATTTAGTTTTGGAAAATTTTCAAGGGCAAAAATATTTTTTCTGTCATTATTATTCTACTACAAACGAAAAACATTGCTCTACAATCTACTACTACCCTCCGCACATGCATTCCAGCCATTTCCAGCGTTTGTAGTAACCTAATTTTCTTTGAATTTTAACTTATGTGGTAAATTTAGTATTTGAAAATTTTTCAAGTATAAAAATATTTTTTCTGTCATTATTATTCTACTACAAACGAAAAGCATTGCACTACAATCTACTACTACCCTCCGCACATGCATTCTAGCCATTTCCAGCGTTTGTAGTAACCTAATTTCTTTGAATTTTAACTTATGTGGTAAATTTAGTATTTGAAAATTTTCAAGGGTAAAAATATTTTTTCTGTCATTATTATTCTACTACAAACGAAAAACATTGCACTACAATCTACTACTACCCTCCGCACATGCATTTTAGCCATTTCCAGCGTTTGTAGTAACCTAATTTCTTTGAATTTTAACTTATGTGGTAAATTTAGTATTTGAAAATTTTCAAGGGTAAAAAAATGTTTTCTCTCATTATTATTCTACTACAAACGAAAAACATTGCACTACAATCTACTACTACCCTCCGCACATGCATTTTAGCCATTTCCAGCGTTTGTAGTAACCTAATTTCTTTGAATTTTAACTTATGTGGTAAATTTAGTATTTGAAAATTTTCAAGTGAATAGTTATTTTTCTGTGAATATTATTTTACTACAAACGAAAAACATTGCAGTACAATCCAAAACTACTAATTTCTTGCATGACTCAACAAAAAAAAAATTTGTTTTTAATTTTCGAAAGCTGAATTTTTTTTTGTTCTGTAAAATTTTTTTGGCTCTACTACAAACGAAAATAACTTCACTACTATCTACTACTAACCAATATCTTTCAAAAAAACCATAAGGAGAGCCATTTTGCAAAAGTCGGGTGCTAAGTTCACATAGCCACATGACATCCGTCTTGCTCACGCGCCTCTTCAAGGCATCATTACGTCTCATTCTCAGTGTCGTTAGTGAGCAACCGTGAGTACCAGATCCCTTTCTTAAATACGTCATATAAGAGCCTCACCGAGGTATCTCCCGCCATTTTACTTTAGTCACAGTGTTGTATGTGTTGACGATATTCTCTTGCGTATTTATTTAATTATTTGCTAGGGAATGAAATAATTTATTTAATGTGCAATAATATTCAGATCATCTCTACGTCAATTATCCTATGTTTATAATACAAACAAAACTCTTCGACAATTTTATAATAGTCTTACAACATAGTAGTTTAACAAGTGTAGTGAGAGCCATGCACGAAGACACGCCCCACTACTTTTTGGTCGACGTGGCACTCTACGATGAATAGACAAAAATGTAGCGGAGCACTTCTTCGTGGCAGTCACTTAATGAATAAAAAACAAGAAGCTGGGCCAGAATTCATCCTACTGAGTTTCTTGCTGGTTCTTTGGTAGGAGACCCTTCCGAACCAGTGGTAGTGAAACTGCATACGATGTCCTAAGCCGAGGTCCGCGCCCTCTCGGGTTCTCTTAGGCCAGGGGTCGGCAACCTGCGGCTCGCGAGCCACATGCGGCTCTTTGAATGTAAAGCTGCGGCTCTTATGCAAATATTAGTTATTTTATAAACAAAAAACCTTTGAAAATCGTTGTGAGTCGATTAACGAGGATTAGTCACCATTTCTATCCCTCAGCTACTAGAACTGGTTTTTACCGCACCCCTCCCCCTGTCACGCGTCGTCACTGTCTTTAGTCCGTTCTAATGTTTTACTTAAATAATAAGTGATTATCGAATAATACCCTATATATATTATCGAATTTGTTGTGACAAAACACTACTTATATATGAATAAATAAATAGTTTTCTTGTGAATAAATAGTTTTATTTTTTTTTGAAACATATTTGTGGCTCTTTAAAAGCTTCTAAATTTTGTTAATTGTAATTTTTGACTCTTCTGACTTATAAGGTTGCCGACCCGTTTTAGGCGTATCGTATGTGGGAGTGGTTTAAGTTGCGGCTAAGCGCCCTCAGCGCTAGGCCACACAGTCTGGTTAAGTTTTTAAGGCCAATAAACAGTCAATTAAGAAAAACCCACTTAGAAGCTGTAGATCTCCCAAATAATAATAAATCCCCAGACAAACACACCCACTGTATGGCCCAAAGTAAGCAGAGCTTGTCTTGTAGATTACCACATAGCGGGGACCCATAGGGGGCCCCCAGACTAGAAATACATATATAAATGTCAACAACCATGACCTACGATCAAACATCTGTGTTCAAAAATAAACTCCCCGAGCAGGACTCGAGCCTGCGACCACCGGCGAACGAGGCAGGCCTGCTGTCACCGACGATACTCGACCGTCAGGAAATACGTAATGGTTAAATTGATCTCGTGTTATCAACCTGATTGGCTTGGCAACTGTTCGTGATATTGACATGACTGTATTTTCTACATTTATATATTGAGGGTCTCATTTAAAGGTGAAGGTCGAAACCATGTTAGGTCCTTCTGGTGACCTTCGCGTGAGACAGTTATGCGATACAATGCGACAACGTTTGATTGTATTGCATGAAGCAAGAGTCCCCTGCGATTGTCTATACGGGACCTGTTTTTGATGGTATCTTTGCTTTTAATCGAAATTGACTGAATTCAGAGCATGGATTCTTCTAACATTGACTTACAAACAAATATACTTCGGGTCTGCGATCAATAGCGTCCAGCAAAAGTTGAATGATAATGATAAAATTGTATGAATATCATACCAGTCTTGATTTGCTCAGACTACAATTCCAAAATAACGACATTAATGCTGAGAGCAAAATGTTCAAAATTTAAAAGCACCTCAGTGGTCGACGCTGCACAAGGAGGTCTTATGGTGAATTGCCTTGATGCAGCCAAATAAGGTGAAAGGAAAAATTTTGTGGCAAGCAATATTCAGCTGTAATGCAACTGTACACGAGTTATATTTTAAGTGATTTAATTTATTGATAATGTTGTATGTGTGTGAGTTAACTCGGGACACTGTCAGTCGGTTTTTTTTTAAATTTACGTTAGTAAATAAACAGGGTGCGCTTGAGTGAGTGAGTGCCAAAAGGTGGATTGGATACAACGCTCTTGATATGTTCCCGATCTTTGACTCTTTATCTAGTGATTATGTAATCTTGTCAATGTCAAAGATGTCAGCGCAAAGTTACAGTGTGACCAACTTATCTTTTCAGTGTGTGTGTATACATTCGAAACGTCGTTAACGCATGGAATGAGCGCCACTTTTGATTGCACTGATAACTTGGACTGTAAACAGTTTTCTTTGCGGTTAAGATTTTGGTAGGACGTTACAGCGGTTTTAGTTTTTTTTCTCTGCGATTTTTTATTCAATTGTTTTAATTCGAATATAAATAATTTGACTATTCAGAACATCTAAGAATTATTGCTACAAAATAGTTTATCACTGCAACACCTATGCATGCAAGAATATCTAAAAACTCGATTTAAAAAATTATTAGTAATATAAGAGTTTCTCTGTAGATCTCTCCTCTGGGGCGGTACTAGGGTACTTCCAATTCTGACCGTCATAATACGTCCAAAGGAAAGGAACGGCAAGTGCCATTACTGGAACAACGGCGATTCCAACTGATGCCTGCATTCGGCAACGCATCATTAGTCGATATAATGACAACACCCACGATCGATGATGTCTATGGCAGACGCCACTTACCATCAAGTGAATCGCAAAAAAAAATCACGTGGAGTAAACCTGAAAGAGCCGTAATAATATTCCTTATTTTTATCAGTCTATTCATCTTTGTTTGTAGTTTGAAAACCACTTCAAGAAAGATTAGAAAGAAAACGTTTTTGTCTGTGAAGAGAGTATTATGTTCTTTTAAAATTTTATGTATTCAAAACGAGAGTTCTTATTACTTTCACCTTCATATGATTGTCCGCATTTATAAAGATGTGGATTCGGTTTTATGTTGTCAGGGTTCTACAGCCAAGGTAGACTTACCGAGCTAACAGATGCATATAAGAAATCATTTTGTGTAGACATAAAAAGACATCTCGAAGGTTTCTCCGAACTGGTGGTAGAGTCATGCTTTGTTTGACGTCAATAAGAACAAGTAATTGTCAATGTTGAGAAATAAATATTTGAATTTGAAGGGGGCCTTGAAAGCCAGCAACTGCTCAGTAATAAGGTTCCGTAGAAACTTATTGGTAACACGAACCCAGCTATTACCCAATTTGCCAGTGTTACAGTATAATAATAATTTCGGGAGATTTGGTGCAATTCAGAAAATCAAAATATTATATAGATTAATTCACACCTTAAGAAAGATGATTCACACCTTCCTTTTCTTCATCCTCATTATCGTAGATGAAGTACACCTTAAGCTCCGCCTTATAGAGGAAAAAAAGATAGCGGAAAAATACCTCGGGGCGCCATTTTCACAGATTTTTAAGCACGTGAAATAGGTATACAATTTTACTACGACATGAAAGAGCGGAGCTGCAGGCTCAGATTGGCGTTGAAAGTCTGCAGTGTCTTCATACCGTATACGGGGCGGCGACATACTATGTGTTTCAAATAACAATAGGACCGACTTAGCGCCATATTGTGACGTCATAGCTGTCAATTCGAACCGGTTAGGTAGCGTGAGCGAAAAAAGAGTATTTTTTAATAGAATTTATTTAAACAAGCTTCTAGGCGTCAAACTCTCAATTTGGCTTCCTAACTTTTGACGTTTTTGTCATGCCACTGGATTTAAATTAGAATTGTAAGGTGGCAACCACAAAATTTCAAAACCGTGAGCGTTGAAAATGTTATTTTTGACATAGTTTTTTGGTGGTTTGTGCCTTTTTACAAACTCATAAGTTATTTTTTGAATACAGTTTTATTTTGAAAAATTTCTTATCGATATAATACTTTTATAAATAAAGTAAAATAAATCATTATTTTTATGCAAAAAAATAATGACTATAATTTTCAAGTGAAATTGGACCGATAGAGGTCATTGACCTTCCTGTTCTCATTTGAATCGCATAGTAAGACCTAACTCTCGTCCGCAACCTGGGCCTCCTCCTAGTGCGCCCAATATACCTACAAAACTAATATAACGTCCGTGGCTGTAGAATAGATTCATTGTATATCAATTATTCAATCTTTGAGAATGCTTGGTTGATATCGAAGCAAATGGGGAAGGTCATTTCTGGACGAATCTTCGCGCAAATCTCGAGCCAGTGTTTGAAAGTGCGCGTTGTTAGTTGTCTTGCGCTGTTAGCGCGTTTGGTTTCTGTATCTCAAACTTGGTTTATTCATTTTGTGCGTGGATGTCGACGTTCGTATTTGATATTAAATTGATCATGACATTTTTTTGGTTCGCATCGCCAAAAGGTGGAATTATTATTATTATTTATTCATTACAAAGGAGACACAACATAAACAAAAGATACAATGTTGTTTAAATGTTGATAAAGTTGATTTACATGTTGATTATACGATGACTCGATCCCATAGTCAAACCAATACCATGGTTTTGCGGGGCACAGTGTTAGATGTAAGATAAAAAATTTGTTAAAGTTTAATAAATGAATAAAAATACAAGTAAGAATTTGACAGATACACAGTTTTACAATTATTACAATTGTTCCTTCGGACGGTCTCACTGAGAACGGGGTAATGATTTTATATTGAGCTGGAAGAGCGAGTTACGTACATTTTTGTGAGATTACATGAGAAAATGAAATTGGAAAAAAAATTAATAAGTTAAGTTACATGTAAATGATAGTGATGGTTTTACAAATTACAAATTAAGATTATAGGTGGATAGGGAGCATGAGAAAATGTCTATGTCATTCAACCTTTTATTATATAGATCACACATTCTACTTTGTGGTGCACGGAGACCGAGTGGCAAGTGAAATCAGTTCTTACGCTGTGTAGTTTTGGATGGAATTCGGATATTCAACTTTGCTCGAAGTCGTGGTGCGTCAATGTCGCTATTACATATCTTTTTAAGCGCCACAGCCTCAGCTAGTAAACGTCGATCTCTTAGTTGACGCAGAATGAGCTACCTGTGTCTGTCATCATCATCATCATCATGATGTATACCTGTGTCTATATTTCCTAAAACGTATATATCCGGAACCTTGAGTGCGCTCGTCTTGGACAGGCGAGTAACATCGACATCTTCATCAGCACATTTCATCAGATGTGATGGAGGACAAACGCAAATCCAATTCGAAATAAAAAAAACGCTCTCTAGCGAAAGTGATAGTGATTATACAACATATTCATATTCACATATTCAACCAAAAAACTCGGACGGCCAAGTGGCGTTGTTGGTTGTTAGTAGTCTGCCTCATACACCGGACGTCCCAGGTTCGAGTCCTGGTCGGGGCATTCATTTGTGCGATGAACATAAATGTTTGTTTTTATTTATGTTTGTATGTTTATTCTGGGTTTCCCCCTCCCCAGTTCGCTGTATGGTCATCCAAAACACAAGCTGTGCTTACTGTCTGACTACACAGTTTGGGATTTATTATTATTATTAGTTACTTTCGTGTATACATGTACTGATTGTTTACTACAAAGTCTTGGTGTATGCCAAAATAGTTTCTTATGTAATATATGCGGTAGTGTGCGACAAGCAGTATATAAACTATTTTCCCTGATTTGACCTCCGATCTAAGTATGACGTAGTTGAAACGTTTTTAATGTGTGTGTACAAGTGTGTACAGTTCCGATCAAATTTTCTTTCCAGTAACGTATGGCGCTGCCTTTCTATACGTAAACAAAGTTTGAGTTTTTGTCGCGTAGCGAACAATAGTTCCAGTTTTGCTACGGAACGTATAAGTTAGTACTGTATTGAAGTTTGGAAAAGGATTAAAATATTTTTTTTTAAGTCAAAGAAGAGGTTCTTATAACAGTAAACTTTTTGCTCGATGTTTTTTTTTTCAATTTTGGCGATACGAACAAACATTAGGTACAGTTTGCGTAAAATACACGCCGTATTGAGCGGTTTCTCTCGTGTAGTTAGCAAACAAGCATGCGGCCCTCGTGATGGTATGCAGCAATCGCACCCATGGACATCGTTACTTGTAGTTATCGACTAATATTATGTTTATAATGGCTAAAGTATGTAAAAATAAAGTGGTCAAAATAAAATTTATTAGGTCAGGGTTTATAGAGTTCGATTACAAAATGGTACAAATAAATATTTTCAGTCAATAAGGTTACACAAAATCCCATCGGCAGTATTTGTTAAAGGGCAAAGCCGGCCCGAACCAACTTGGTACTACATATCGTTGGATATTCCATTCGGCGTTTATGAACAATACTGGAATATGAACAAAACAATACTATGAACAATACACACAGAAATGAAACACACATGTAACTTTTACTGTAGAAATATTGCCCCGTCAGGCCAGAAACAAAACGACCAAAGGAGACGTTTCATTTTCGGTTAGCACGATGTACACTTGTTCGAAATGTATGAATAAATGTGGTAGACACACAAAATTTTTTAAATATAAATTATACCCTGCGTCATGTTCTACTTTGAAACAAAAAACAAAACATCATATGGCCACACCTAGGTGTCGTTTCGATACTCCGCATTGTTGAATGAAAATAAGAAATTGCATGCTTGTACCACTGAGTCTGTGACAACTTGTTGTCTTTCTAGTCTGTGGTTTGTTCAGGGCCTTTTGACGAACTAGAGCTGACTGTAATCGATATATACTGCGAGTTACGACTTACAAACATATTTAAAACTAAGGTATAACTAATATTTGAATGACTGGAGGTGTTTACGGTCATAGTACAATAAGTAAATCAAACGAAAAACTTCAAAGGAGTTTGTAAATCGGATAAGCGATAACTTGGATCATAAACATCAACAAGATAGATAGATATAGTGCCACGTTTTCATTATGTATGTAGTGTGGCTTGAAAATATTTTCCTAGGATAAAACTAAATAAATTTATGAAGTATTGGCGAATAATACTCGTTCTATTTATTTAATGCAATGCTGGGAACACCCGCACAAAAGCTTTTTTTTTTTTGCTGCCGAGGCACCCTCGCGGGAGGGAGGTGGAAGATGCGTCATGCATACCGCCCGCAGGTAAAGTCTTCTGCGGGGGGTTATGTGGGACTCACCAGAAGTTTTACCGTAAGCCTTCATCGGAAGCGACACCCGTCGGGAAGTTGGGCGCGCTGGCCTCCGCCAGCTAGCGGAGCAACTAGCGGGTCTTCCGCCTGTAGTGAAAGTTGCACTGAAGGTGCTCAAAGGGACATGAGTTGGTGGCCGTTCTGGGCAGCCTCCGGTGAAGCCGGCAGAAGTCGGCCGAAGCATGATTTAGGGATCAATTCATTTAAATGAACCTATAATGAATTGAGAAGGGAACTATGCTCCGCCAGAGCTAGCAAACGCTCTGTCGGAGTACGTGAAGCCCTAAGTTTACGGGCTAGGACTGCAATCTCCCTAACATCAACACTTTTGATAGCGTCGCAGACGATACGCATATCGTCTGCTATGGAGGGTTGAGGAGTGATATTGGATGGGCGAGGAGCCGGGATGGGATTCGCTAGTGCAGCGGGGCGGTGCCTCCAGTTCTCTGGTGCAGGCTTGGTCTGTGTAGGCTTTGCAGCCGGAGGAACCCGGCTACGCAGCGGCGGAAAGTTTTCCTGGGAAAGGGGCGGGGCCTGTTTGGGTGCCGCCCTCTTAGAATTTGAACGCATACAACGGGGTGCACGAGGGCAGCCCCTGTAGTTTGCGGTGTGGCCGGACTGGTCACAAAGCACGCAATCGGGAGGAGAGGGAGTTTCAGGAGTGCGATTGCACTCCTTGGTAAAATGAGGGACCAGGCACTTGACGCACCTGGGCGGGGCGGCGCAGTTGGCCGCCGCGTGCCCGTACAACTGGCACCGGTGACACTGGCCAAGATGACCGCGGCGATGAGGCGTGAGGCGCCTCGATCGAGATCCCAGAGAGGCCGCATATGGTGCTAACCCCTTTGAGAATCTCCCTGGACCTGGGAGCATTGGTGAGAACCACCAAGGCGAGAGGGTGACGACTCCCGTACTTGCTGTGCATTTTATGCACCGCGAGTGCCGGGAAGCCTTGGGACTGCAGATCCTCCAGGATAGCCTCGTTCGATAATTCTAACGGGACTCCCTTGAGTACCGCTCTGAACTTGCGCTCTTCTGGGAGAGCGTAAGTGTGGTAAGCATATTGCTTACCGGTGAGGAGCTTAGTTAAAGCTCGGAAATCGTCTATCGACGAGACGGTGATTTTAATAGATTCACCCGAGTTGGTCGCTCGGGTGTAATGGATCTTGTGCTCTTTGCACAGAGTCGAGACCTCGGACCATTTACCCTTTTCCTGAAGGAATACGGGTGGTGGGACCTTGGACTTGACAGAAGCAGCGGTAGGGGGTGGAGTCACAGTGAGTGACATCAATGGGGCCGGGGCGGGTGTTGTAGGCACCGGGGTAGCTGGCGTTGAAGTCGCCGCGGTAGGTGTTGAAGACACCGGGACGGGCGTTGAGGACGCCGGGGCTTGTTTCGAGCGCTTCTTAGAGCGCTTCTTAACGAGGGTGAAAGAGGGAGGCTCAGGGCCAGTTGGGGTGGCGTCCGAGGATGACTCGGTCGCGGGAGCGCGCTTGTGGCGCGGAGGGGCGTTCGTTTCACACTCCATGTCGCTGGAGGTGGGGGACGCGGGAGGGCCTAGGACCAGAGGGGTCTGAGGGACTGGGGGGGCCTGAGGGGCCAGTGAAGCCAACGAGGGGAAATAAGTGACAAGTAGTTGGTGAATTACTTGAGGATCATTGGAGCCTGTGGCGGCGAGGTCTGTTGTGGAGAATTGTTGAAGGAATCTCTTCAAACATTTTATATCCATTATATCCATTGCGGAGGGGTTGGGGAGGGACAACAATGTATAAATATATATACTATGAGCCTACCAACGAAGACTAACTTCCTAAAACCACCCTACACGCAGTAGGGCGGTTGAGGACGACGCGGATAACTTACTCAAACACGAAGACTCGAAGTCCTGGAACGCAGATCTTGCCGGAGCGGCGACGGCGACGCAGGTCGGCGATGTCGGGCAGCAGGCGGCGAACGAAGATTCGTCGTGAAAACGACGGTTCTATGAAATTTAGGAAATACGGTACGAAGCCTGAGTCGTGAAAACGACCCCTGAAATTTGGGGTGCTCAACTAGTGCGGGCACTAGAAAGCGGAAAACGTGTCTGCGATCGACGTGCGAACGAATCCGCACGCAAACCGAGACTGTTCCGCACAAAAGCTAGCCAAGTGCCCCTTAAATACTGAAATGTCTCATTTTACGTATCAACTTAGTACCAAAAATGATTACAAAAAAATAGTGCGCGATTTAAAATATTAGTAGCGCCATCTATCGGCATTCGAAATGAACATTCCACCCACCAAGGGCTTGTCCTTCATAATATAACTCCCTTTTTCTCCCTTAATTTTTCCCGAACTATCCTCAACACATTTGCGACTTTGCCGTCTGGGAATGCCAGCCCGAGTATGTGACTAAGAGTATATTTGAGTGAGATTTAACTTACTACTACACGTTTCTACTATTAAACAAAATCTAATTTAAATTCAATTTTAAAATCAATCATAAAAGAAATTGAAATAATCAGTATTTATCTAACAATATTGCGAAGAATATTGCTTCTTATCGTACGATAAGAAATATATAGGTTTTTAATGTTATTACACCCTAGTTTTTAGCATAGGAAATGGTAGAATACGTACCTACGTAGAGAAATATACTTGAAACTTTCAAACGTTGCTATCGAACTTAATCTCAAAAAGCGTTTATTGTTAATGCTAGTAGCCATTCTTATGTTAACATCTCGTCTGGGGCTACTACGGTATTTCCTGTTTTAACCGGAAACTAATCACGTTTACTTGCTTGTGTTCCGGTATAAAGGGAAGGATTATTCACATATGTTTATTCTGAGTTCCCCCCCATTTCGCTGTGTGGTCATCCATAACATACTATAGGGCCGTACAGTTGGGTTTTCGTGTGTTTGTCTGGGGATTTATTATTATTATTAAATTATTTAATAAACTTAAGTTGGTTTTTTTATAAAATAATTTTATTTGTCGTCCTTGTCATTGACATATTTAGTCGCTATTATAGTCGTTACTTTATCATGGCGTGTACAAAATTGTAAAAGATAATTAAGTCTAAAAAACAAGTAGAATAGATTTTTAAGATGTAATCTTATTGTGATGATGGCACGAGCTACTAATTATTTTTAATTGTACAGATTAGTAACTAAATTGTCACGTCAAAAGGTTTTAAAAATACCGTATATTTTTTGTTTATTTAAAATTAGCTGTTAAAAAATATAGGCTGTGTTAGTTTTGGGTAATGCAGGAGGCAGCGATTGTAAATTGCAACAAGGCTAGCCAGCCCAAGCAAGAGGTAGATAAGGTAGCTTAAGCTACTCCTACATACGTACGGCTAAGGGCACCCGAGAGGGCACGGACCTCGGCTTAGGACGTCGTATATTGAAACTGCTGCTGGTGCGGAAGGGTCTCAAAAAACTCAGTAGGAGTGGCTCGAGGGTGTTGTTACCTATATTTGATGGAATCGGTTTGGCCGTTCAGAAGTTAGTTGAGTTGGTTTCTGTTATTTATATTTATAAATAGCTTGTCGTTCCGTACGCGTCTTGCGTATATGCATAACTTCTTGCGTTAAAAACTCCGGTTTTATTTGACTCTTGATGTAAGAGTTTACGAATTGCGTCGCTATGCGACCGGTTTTTTGAGTCCGGTTTTGAGTTGCGTTGAGGAATCTTCTTATTATTTATTTTGTTTGAAACGATATAGTTCCAGGAGTTATTTAGACGTTTTGATAATAATTTTGAGATCTAGTAAATTTAATTTAAATATTGCAGAATGTCTAAATATCCAAGATGTTACAAGTATTAACTTCCTTGATTGGGTAAAAAATTATTGGTAAAAACTGTAAAAATATATAATAATGATACTAAATCCCCAGACAAACAAACCAACTGCATGGCCCCAAAGTAAGCATAGCTTGCGTTATGGATGACCGTACAGCAAACTGGGGGGGCACCTAGATGGAAAATATTTATATAAATACAAAAAACCCTGACCCGAGAACAAACATCTGTGTTCATCACACAAACTTTGGCTACTTCCTTGATCTGTGAACCTAGAGGTAATAAAGAATATATTATTATATATAAATAAATATGTATATGTATATGTCTACATTTATTTTTATTTTTAAATAAATTATAACGATATAAGCGTAATATTTCCATTCAAAGCGGATTGTTAGCAAAACTTGGGAGAAGCCGCTGACCCCTGAGATACGGGCTTTTTTAGCCCAGTTTAGGTGTCAGAGTCTTCATAGGAGTTTGTGAGAAATTATTATGTCAATGTCAATAAATTATTATCATTATTAATTATTATTATTAAAATGAATGTCCCGACCAGAACTCGAACCTGGGACCTCCGGCGTATGATCTGTATTGGTACGATTCGTTCGTTTATTTGTTATTGATTCACTTTGAAACTGTAAAAGCGATTTTGATAATTTATCTCTTTCTTTCACCAACAGACAGTTTCATTGGTCGGAAGTAACGTACCTATTCTATATTTAATCAAGCTATTCTTTTATTTTTTTTAATTCTTGACGGCTGTGTTTAAATTCATGTTTTTTTTATTCAAATTGCTTTGGCGTTCAATTTAATTCTAATTTATTCCATATTTTTCCTTAAAACACATCGGTTTTAAAACTAAATTTGTATGTCGAGAAGTCAACGTCACGTCGTTACGTTTTAATATTAAAAAAAAAATTTATCGATAAAAATTAAAAAGTTATGTACAAAATCAGATATCCAAGATCGAACCAAGGATCTCATAGTGCCCTAACCACTGCACCATCGACGCTCTGTAAACATCTTTTAGACATAAAAATATTGTATCTACATGAACAATAAATAAATATTTAAATCTCTAGACAATCACATAAACTGTGTGGATCCAAACTGAACAGAGCTTGTGTTATGTTTACCATGCCGCGAACGGGGGGGGGAGAGATTAAACATACCTACATATATAAATATCAACAACCATGAACCGAGAACAAACATCGGTGTTGATCACACAAACCCTTATTTAAATAGGCAAAGTATCATAAAACATTCAATCAGAATTACAAAAACAGTTAATTTTAATCTACTACATTTCCATCTAAAAAAAGTCACAAATTAATTGATCAAACGATCGCGCGGGAAAGTATTTCGCTACGCACATCACACGATGGCCAATTGACCAATCACATCACCCAGGTCTGATATAAGGAATCTAATCGGCCAATCAGCGTCGAGCAATGATCTTACGACTTTCAAGCATGTTGTTTGTAAATTGCCTCACAGTCCGACCAGTTCATATGTTCAGTGACGAGTGGCGCTGCGTTCTACGCGTAAATGAGTTTGATATTCAGTCACGTTACCAATGCTTTAGTCCTAGTTTTTGCTACGGAGCAGTAGTTGGGTAATTTGCCTCGAAGAAAACTCCTTTATACGCTACTGATAGAAGGAACATTTGTCTTTTTAAGTTTTGTCAAGTTGGTAGTGATCGCAGATTCTTACCAAATTTAAAGTTAACCAATTAAACATTAAATAAGTATATAAATATTTATTTAAAAATTTACATGATTGTCTATTATCTTTGCTCTTCTAAAAGTGTAAAGTCCGTGTGAATTGTCCTTGGGTGACACAATGCGAATTCCAAAGTCTATAAAAATATCTCTACAATCTATATATATAGGAGATGTTTGTTTGTTTGTTTGAAAACATGTAATCGATTACCTACCTCTGTAACTACTAGATCGATTTAAAACATTGTTTAAGCATTAGAAAGCTTTTATTTCCAGAAATATCAGGATAGTGTAGATCTATAATCTAGATATATGAGGTATGTTTTATGACAAAATACACGAATAGAAAGAAAAGTAATTATACCCCAGACCAAACACACTTACTATATGGCTCCAAAGTAAGCTAAGAGCTTGTTTTTATGTTATATTATTTTACTGTACTCAGGAAACAAACAGTCGTTTTATGTACTTAAAATTACAACATATGATTTATACAGAGACCAGTGAAGTTTCCATACCAAAAATTATACACTTTAACGAGAAACACGGTTACATAATATATACAAAAATAAATATAAAATTAAACAACTATCCAGTAAAATGCAAAGAGAGTTCCTTTTTCAATTTTGGGAGTGACGGATGAAAGATGTCAATTTTATTATAAATCTTATTGAATTGGGTACAAGATCTGCTGATGAAGTATAAACAAGCGTGACTCGAGTACAGAAATTTGTGTTCATCACACAAATATACACCCCGATCAGGACTCGAACCTGCGAACTACTACGCACTGCACCACTCGGCCGTAGAGTCAATGCTAGTAAATTATAACAATGGCAATCAATACATGTGGCACTTTAAGGACATTTTTCTTTTGTATAGTCAACAACAATATGTCAAATTTTCTCAAAAGATTTTCAACCTAGAGCTCACCACCGAAGATTTCAAAATCGAAATCAAAAAGTTTTGACGTTTTGTGGTAGGTAGATGAGATGTTGCCTGTACCTACGTGGTACACCGTACACGGAACGCCCGACGACTTGATGTCCTTGGGCATGGTTGCCACTTACAACAAGTGCACAAAGAATGAAACAAATACAAAGTAATAAAAATTTATTGAGCGGAACTCGGTCCAAAATATTAAATAGCGAATGTAGTTGATGAGTAGGCGTGCGAAAACTAAGCTGATGATAAATTAATGAAGATAAATATAACATAGCAATTCATGACGACAGCCTTCGTAACCCCACTGCACTCCCACACAGTGAGACGACCGAGTGGTGTAGTGGTAAGTAGCCTGGTCTCATAAGTCGAAGGTCCCAGGTTCGAGCCCTGGCCGGGGCATTCATTTGTGAGATGAACATAAATATTTGTTCTCGGGTCATGGTTTGGATATTTATATGTGTATGTTTATTCTGGGTTATCCCCCAGTTCGCTGTATGGTCAACCATAACACAAGCTCTGCTTACTTTGGGGCCATACAGTTGGAGTCTGGGGATTTATTAAAAAAAAAAAAGAAAAAAAAACACATCTGCTTCACCCTACTTATGGGTGGTATTAGGCAATTTATAGTCCTGTCCCTATGTGGGTTTCAACAGCATGCGGCTTTAAGCAGTTAAGTTGTGAAAACTCATTGGAACTTTCGGCAGTCACGGGGATCGAACCCGCGACCTCAAGACCAAGCAGCCAGATTCTAATTATTATAGCATTGTGCCAGCGAATGAATAAATTACTATACTACCTATTGCTGCGTTCCGATTGCCGATTATATTGCTCAGAGCGCTCATATACCTACCCGATCCGAATGCCTGTGAGCGCGTACACGACGCATATCGATACTTTATCAATGACGTCATAAACGCTGCCATCTTCCCGCTCACAGTGCCCAAGCTACGGAGCATGTTCGCTGTGAACGGCCTGTCAAAACTGACACATGACGTTTCTTTGTTGATGTTTTTATTAGGATACTAAAGATAGCTTGCTTATTATTTTTTCTTTTGTAATAATGTTAAAAAATGGCTCCTGTTTCAATCAGGGTCGAAAATCTTAATGAAATTATAACTTTAGATTTAAGCGACGAACAATTAGAATGTTAGCGTGATATTAACCGTTTCGATTGCAATAGCACAAATATCTTTTAGCGCGCTCAAGCGATTCGGAACGGTTATGAACAGTTTAAGCGCTGATAATTAACGCAGCATTAATTTTCAGTTTAATAAATGATAAATCTGTAGATAATAAATAAATTGTCAGTCATACTTAGCTGCAAATAAAAATAGAAATTAAAATAAAGAGGCTACTTTATACTTACTCACTAAAAGCTACAGCCCGACCAGTTTTTCTACGGTAAAGGGAGGCGCTGCGTGCTACGTGTATATGAAGTTCGATGTTAAGTTACGAGTAAAATGCTTTAGTTCCAGGTTTTGCTATTGACCATGTTCGTTGGTAAAGTTTTCAATTATATTTACATTGGACAAAGAGGTTTATTAAATGAAAACTTGAATATCAACTCGACAAGGTCGGTTTGGGAAAATTTTCCGTTTTGCGCTTACGACGTTTTGGGTAGTTTTTACATCTAGTAACTTGTTTAAGGAACTTGGGAGTGCTATTGTTGTTTGTAATTAATGATAACGCGCCCTGATGACCACAGGGTACTGGTGTTTGTCACCTTTGAGTAAAGTAAGAGAGCGGTAGATAGGTGACTGGAGATATATAATTTGAGCCGTCCGAATTGCAACGTTTTGATGTCGTGCGATAGGAATGGTCAAACAGCGCTAATTAGAAAACTGGGCAAGGTTAACTAACAACTTAAGCTACAGTGCTTGTTACTAAAATATTAAGAGTTAAATTTCCAAAACTGATAGTCTAGAGGCGTTGAGCGAATTTGCCATTGCTGTTGTTTGTTGGTACTTACTAAGCTGTTATTTAAATATGTTAAACCATGGTATTTCTATGAGATTGTGTACATTAAAAAAAAAACCCTTTTTTATCCGGATTTTATCGCGTTTCATTATATACATGCAACTCGTAATATGCTGTCTTTACAGACAAGGTGATCACAAGTTTGAGTACAGTCTGTGTTAATCCTGAACGCTACGCTCGCAGACTGAGAAACAGATGGAGATGATTGGATGTTTTCATAACTGTCAAGTGGTCGCCTGTCATCTTAGTCTCTCGTGACCACGGTGTCTGTAAAGGTCGAGTTAAAATGTAAAAATGGAAATAACCCAATAAATTTTTTTTTAATTTTATTATAAACCATGCCAATTAACCATTTTAACCCCAGACAGTTTTAAACCTCAGTGTCCATGTAAATTCTTGTGGCATCTTCTCTGCCGATGTTTCGATTTTGAGGCGGTTTTTTTTTGATATGTTAATGACTCAAGAGTATAAATCTGTTGTGCCGTTTAATAGTTATGCATGGATTTTCTTTCTCTAAGTTTCTCAAATTTATATTTACAAATAACTTATATCGAAATTCATAAAATTTTAATTAGTAATAATAGTTCGTTTATTTCCATTAAATAAAATAATTTTTTTTTACATGTTTAAGATAAAAATGAACAGAGGCATCATTTACCAAATGCAATGCAATTTTGTAGTTAGCCAAGGGAGTGGTGCCTAGACTAGGCCTTGGGTCGGTATTTCAGGTCACCGGGACACTATCCCTATTACAATGTTTTAATCTGGGAGGTTATAAAATTAATGAATGGTACTTATAAGTACTACAATTATTAATAACATTAATATATAATTTTCTTTGTTACAGAACAATCCAAGCATCCATATGTCGCGGAGTCGGTTCTGTAAATAACTTTGTAAAAAAGAAACAAACAAAATGTCCTCCAAGGCGATATACGAAGCGAGCGGCAAGGACCTCATCAACAGGTTGGTATCCCCATCAACACCACCACAGCCTTAATTATCCAACAGCGGGGACAGGAACACGCGACAACACGTTCGTTCGGAACTTGTTTGTTGAAATCTCGTTTGAAGTTACATGGACTGTTAAAATGAAATTAAAGGAAAAAGAGAGTAGTTTATTGTCAATCATTCAATCAATCAATCACAAGTCATTTATTGGAATTTATTGTCAACGTATAACTGTTACATTCCAGGTTCATAGCACCAGGGACAGCCATGGTGCCATGCCGTCTGGCGACCTTCGAACAAGGCACCGTCTGGGAAGACGAGCTAGGCAAAAACCCCTGGCTTAGCAAAGAGGTAAGGACACAGTACAATGCACTTTATTTTGTAGTTATTTACTCTTTACCCGATAAAAAAGAGGAAATATTTTGTTTGCTTGTATGTAATCGATTAACTCTGAAACTACTTAACCGATTTAAACAATTCTTTCTCCATTAGAAAGCTACATTATCTAGCTGTAACATAAGCTAACTTTATCCCGGAATTCCCGAGGGATCATGAGTTATGCGGTTGATACCGCGCATGGATCTAATGGCCAATAAAGATGAGAGCTGCAAGAGAAATGTTTGACCAAAAACCTAACCTTATTGTGTTTAACTGTTTTAAACTATCGCGGTTATTTTCACTAGAATTTAATGAATTTACGGGATTCTTAGATCATGGTGCTTGCGACAGCATCGAAATATCGGACGCGAAATTCGAAAAAAAAATCGAAATAAAAATCGAAAATCGTGGTAAGAATCCCGTGAATTCATTAAATATTCACAGAAAAATGGTTAGAGTCGCTTCAAAACTAAGGGTTTCTTTCTACAATAATTACTAACTTCGTATTTTTAACCCCTGTCGCGATAAGAGGGGTTATATAAGTGTAACGTGTGTATCTTGGCTACGTTTCTCTCATATGTATGGACCTTGAACTTGGTGTGGGTTTTCTGTTAACTACCTGAATGCATCTAGAATGTTCTGAGCCATGTAGAATGAAATCCGCTCTTCCATTCTAGAGTTACGTAATATTTATTTCGGATTAAAAATTCTATAGGTTTTATACTAACGCACCGACGTTTAGCTATTGTCTGGAAGGCCCACTTGGGCAGCCGGTTAGTTAGTTAAAATGTCCCTCCGTCCTGTTTTATTTGTATTGAAGTGACAGAGACGTAAATCAAAATATCGAGCTGCGCAGCTGCTACAGATATAGAAGAAAGCGCGCTAGCCAATAGTTATTGTTAGAAAGTCATTTTTTTTAACAGAAAATATTTGTAAATAGGTCTTAAGTTGCGCTTCAGACGATAGATATTAATCAAAACAAATTAATCACCAAGCAAAAAAAACCAACTGCATTTCCTCAAAGTCAGCTTGTATTATAGATGACCATGCAGCGAGCTGTAGGGAAACCCAGAATAAACATATGTTTATTAATATAAACAATCACAAGCCGAGAACGAATGTCTGTGTTCATCACCAAAATGAATGCCCCAAGCAGGACTTGAACCTAGCACCTCCGGCGTTTGAGGCAGGGCTACTACCCACTACGCCACTCGGCTGTCAAATGCGACAAATTAATTACAAATAATTTGTAAACACAAATTTAATATACCCATATAGACAGGACACAAACCATGCATAACTTTTGAATGGCTGAATCGATTTGCATCCAACATGGCTGAGCACACACTCGAATTATTCAGTCTAAAACTGCAACAAACTCCGTCATTTTGTATGCAAAATACGAAGCTAAAGAGATGTATCCAGGCAGAGATAGTTATCCCGATGATGCTAATAGCATGATCGAACGCAGGTGTTCCAGTTAGCTAGACCAGCACGGCATTGAGTTTCTTGCTGGTTCTTTGGCAGTAGATGACCCTGCCGAACCAGTGGAAGTTTCAATACACGTCCTAAAAAATACAATAGTGCGTTCCACTACGATTAGGAAGAGTGGAGCGCACCTTCGTGGATTGCACTAACTGCACATCCGTTAAGTTTTCTCTAAAATTTTTGTGTCGCTGCTCAAAAAAAGGGATTCAATGGAACGTGGTAAAGACGATGACGTCACTCGCCAGTTTTTACCTACCATCCTACTTTTAAATATTACTGTGAAGACGCGAGACAGGGCAAAGTTCGACTACAATCTTACGCAACAGTCTTAGTTTTTTTATCTATCGTGTTATTTTGTTTGTTTGCTGACCTTACGCTACATAATAAGTAACACTAGTTTTTCTTACGTATTTCTTAGTTCCTAACATTTTTAATGGCTTTAAGAAAAGGAGAAAAAATTGTCGCATGACGTTAAATCATTTTATTTATTAGCTACTGAAAAAATAATGGAATAATCTTAATCCTTATTACTAGAATAATAAAATGTACAGTGAGGGATCTTCGTACAGGCTTAGATTCAAATCCTCTGCAGTGTCGATGTCCTCTAGTACTTAAGCGCCTACAAAATAGCGAACAACGCGCAAGCGAATCTCGCCCTTAGCCTTAGCCCTTAGCGAGTTAACCAAATGTAAAACTGATATCAAATATATTGTTCTTAAAGAATTCAAATTGTTAATACCCTTAGGACCAATTGCGTTAAGGCGACTTACAAATTTTTCCCGGCTAAATCCTTAAAACTTAAATATCCCTGCACATCATATAACACAGAATACACGTTCTTTACCCAAGATGAGCCAACTTCAAGATAATGTCTGTATCGCAGGTCTACGCTTCAATCGTTAGTTCTGACATTGACATATGTCACATAAAATATTTATTAACTATGGCACCTGAATATCATAAATCTTAAGTCTTAAATTATTATTATTATTTACGTTTTCATATCTTATGAAAAAGTTTGAATCTCCAAATTGCTACATTTGTGGAAATATCGATGATATCCAACACCTATTGGTGGATTGAGCCAAATACCAAAGTCAGCGAGAGGCGTTAGTCCAGCGGTACCATCTAAATGTATAAAATGTGGGTTGGTTTTTAGAGATTCTGCTAATCCCTCTTTCAAAAGCCGCATTAGATGTGTATAAAATGCTTATTAACTAATTTCGTTCGATGTATGAATATTTTAATAGTTTATTAGTTAGAATAAGGTACAATGGGGCTAACATATTATATTGTAATAAAAGTCCCTAAACAAACAAAGATCAAAAGATAGACTCTGTTTAGACGACCGAGTGGTGTAGTGGTAAGTAGCCTTGCCTCGTACGCCGAAGGTCCCAGGTTCGAGTCCTGGCCGGGGCATTCGTTTGTGTGATGGACACTGATGTTTGTTCTCGGTTCATGGTTGTTTGTATTTATAGTTCCCCCCCCCAGTTCACTGTATGGGCATCCATAACAAAAGCTCTGCTTACTTTGGGCCCATACAGTTGGTGTGTTTGCCTGGGGATTTATTATTTATTATTATTATTTACATATATATTATTTGATTGAATTATAGATTATGCTTAGGCGTTGGTTTCAGTACTGATTGCCTTTTTATCTGTAATTTTGTAAACGTGGATATTGTAGCGGTTAAAATTGCCAGAACAAACCGTCCCAGACGAGATCTTCACAGAACTCTCGCTGTCGCTGTCACTGTCACTGTCACTGTCACTAATCGCATTGCATAAATTTTCAGCAACTTGTGGTGAAACCAGACCAGCTGATCAAGCGTCGTGGTAAACTGGGATTGGTCGGTGTCAATAAGAACGCGGCCGAAACCAGAAAATGGCTGAGTGAGAACATGCTGAAGGATTGCCAGGTTGGAGCCGCTGTGGGCAAGCTGAGAAGGTTCATCGTCGAGCCTTTCGTGAGGCATGAGCAGGTCCGTGGTTTCCTATCTCACTCTAAGTTTTGTTTTTCTGGCAGGTTCAACGTATCATGTGAAAGGTTTTATTCGATCAACCGAACTTGACCAGTGGAAATATGGTTAATCAATGGTAATATAACATCTTTCAGTCTTTTGCTACAGATCGAGCAACTTGTCTGTGAGAATGCCAAGGGTCGATAGAGGGCATGTAATATCAGTAGGGATTTCTCGTCGTAAAATACACGTATTGCCTTAAATTTTTGCCTTGGTTTTAAAATGTCTTCAATAATTTCGTTGATTAAATAGGAACTCTTAGTAAAATACCTAGTCATTTTATCATGTATTATTTGCATATACACACAACTACACAAACACACACTACACAAACTTCTGGTGATCAGAACGTCTCTAGGGAATTGAAAAAATGGCAAGCTGATTTGAAAATAACATGGTAAATAAATACTAACAAATAAATACTGACATAAAATATTGAAATAAATAATCTACCTGAAATAATTGACGACAAGTTTGACAGCCGTCTTGTCGGTTTGGGTCTCTACTTTGGCAAATCATGGGGTTATATTTTTGGAAAAAATAGTACTATATAGATAAAATATTGTGAAAGAGCTTAGTCTGCCAACTAACATTTGCTATTTTAAAGGATCTTTGATTACACTTTTTCCCAGCAGTTTTTACAGTATATACCAAGCCACTCAGAAAGTTAGCCAAAAAAAGATTTTTTGTACTGAACGCCGGCGAGTTATAATTCAATTTAAAAATTTCGATTATTTCAAACTAAAAATACATTTGTTCCAATTTAAAGGGTTGAGTTCAAAATGTTCGTGCCGTCGGCCACTTATGTTTCAATAAAATATATAGGTATAATTATTTTTATTATAATAATCAATAAGGTTAATACCATATTTTATAATCACATGAGCTAAATACTAATTAATTGTTTTTATTTTTAGTCTAAAAATAGCCATCATTAGAGTAAACTTATAATAACTATATTGTATTGGACCACAAATTATTTAATCTAAAAATATTTGTTACTTTATTTAATAGGGAAAAAAGGAAAAATAAGCAATTAACAACTAATCAGTTATTGATTGTGTTAGTTTGCTATCTCATTAGTAAGCAGGCTGCATTCCCTTGTTGCACAAAAACAGAGCGAATGTTTTTTTTATTGAGGGTTGCCGATCAAAGAAAATAATTTCGCACATAAACCCAAGCAAATAAAAAGAACAAAAATAAAATTTTTGACTATAAAGCTGACATAAATATATTTTTAGTGATATTATTTAATATGTTACAATTTCGACATTTTTTAAAGTAATCAATTCAACTGAATATTTATGTCATCTATTTTAAATCATAAAGATTACCTCAAGTATATCTTTTTGCATAATGATTAACCTATAGTTCGAGAACCTTGTCTGTATCGGTAAAGAAACACGCAGTTACATATTGTTTGATTTGCTTTTATGTCTTTTATATATTTATATATATAATTTGGTTCTGACTTTCTTTTTAGTAATTATTATAAAATGTTATAAAAATAAAGGTATAGTAATTTTTTGCGTTAAGTACTGAAATCAAAAGCTTATTGAGGGCCTGAAATGAACTCAACTATTTTTTTACCAGTCTGATGAAACTATTGTGTGTCATAGGATGTGTCAATGGATATGCGTCGGAAACATTTTTATGTGTGTGGAACAAGTGAAACACAAAAAGTGAGCTAGTTTTTTTTTTATTTTGTATTAATAATTAGCAGGCGTTTGTCTTTTTTTTGCCCTAACGGAGTATTTAGTATCAATTTCCTTAAGATTCCACTCCGCGATCAGGACGAGGGACTTCCTAAACACCACACCGGTAAAACTTTTGGTTTATCCGCCTTATAGCTTTGATTAGGCATCGTGTGACTTCTTCTTGTTCCCTAAAATCGAAAACCAGCTCAAGGGGATACACTTTTCATTGCCAGAAGATGCGCTCTCTGCCATCGAGAAGGCCGTTGAGGAAGCATTGTTGCAGACTGGAAAATGCGCTTTGAAAATCTGTTCAGACGCATGAAACTGTGTATATTGACGACGGTGGAGAGTTCTTTGAAAATATGTAATAAAAAAATATAATATATAGGTTTTTTTTCCTTTATCTTTCTGAGTGTCCGTAAATTACAAGTGTAACGTTGAATTACGTATGTAAATTGTTAAAATAGTTTTAAAATGATTAGAATATCTTGGGGCGGTCGTTAAATTACAATGAAACCAAACTTAATATTAATAATCGAATAATATGCGTATGATATTAGCTAAAAAGACATACTATGAGTTTCAACAGAAGTGTTTCTATCAATTGTTTCTGTATGTCACGTCTGTTGTTGAACTTGTAAAGAGCGTACACCAAAATAATTTTCTTACAAATAAATAAACTTTTTACAGTATAACTTAAGTTAAATTGGTAATATTGTAATAATAATTGTTTTGTATCTGCCTTCTACCGATTCTAGCGCTAGTATTTCTCTTTCTATTAGATTTTCTGTCAATATATTTCTAACAGCATTCAACTAAAGGTTTTCTTATTAATAAAATATAAGTATAAAATATAAATAAATAGAAGTTGACATAAATAATACATTAACATCATTAATAAACTGGTTGACATTAAATAATTTGACAATTAATTTGACTAAGACATATTATATTAACTTTAAACAAAGGAATAACTATCCATTAAACATTAACATAAACCATCTTAGTAATACGGTGAAAGAAGTTGATTCTACAACATTTTTAGGTTTGACAATAGATAATAAGTTGACATGGAAAAAGCATATTACAATCCTAACCAAAAAAGTTAATCAGTTCTCATTTGCACTATATAAGCTAAAAAATGTTGCCAATATTAAGACCTTATTAACATCATATCATGGATATGTTGGATCCATTTTAAGATATGGGATTATGTTTTGGGGCAACACCACAGATAAACACTCAGTTTTCAGGGCTCAAAAGAGATGTCTTAGGTCTATGTTTGGACTCAAGCAAGAAGAATCTTGCAAACCGTACTTCCGTAAATACAAAATCTTAACATTACCGGCTATGTACATTAGCGAAATCGCACATTTTGTAAGGAGTAACCCACATTACTTCGAGAAAAATTCTATAGGCACTCGCCGTGAGGACACTATAAAACGTTACGCGCAAAACCCTTCTTCAAAGGATTAGCATTAAAAGCATGGCCCCTATTGTCTATAATAAACGACCGCGAGCTATTAGGGCAATCCCAGACAACACACAGTTTAAATCTGAGCTCAGTGGTTTTCTTGCTGAAAAAGCATATTATGATATAAAAGATTTTTTTGATGACATGACCCATAATTAAAATTGATATTAAATCTTTATTCTCTTTTCATTCTAAATAATGACATTGTATTACATTTGAAATTCATAATAGGTTTACTGTAATTTGACATTAATGATCTCATTTTTTGACATAATTTATACATTAATTGTTATTATCGTTACTGTCTTTTATTCCTAATTTTTTTTATATTATTGTTATTCTTATTCATTAATGACATTGTAATACATTTAATTTTTTATAACTATTAGAATTCATAGGCCATTAAGGCGAATCAAGGCTTTACAAATAATAACGTCTCACCACCTGTGAAATCTTCCTGTGATTATGAATAAATGATTTGATTTGATTGATTTGATAAACCTATCTACTCCCCAGAACGAGGAGATGTACTTATGCATCCAATCGGGCCGTCGCTCCGACACCATCTTGTTCCACCACCAAGGAGGTGTTGATGTCGGGGATGTGGACGCTTTGGCGGTCCGGCTTGAGGTAAGAAAAAGAGAGCTGCTCATAAATAAAAACTAGATTCACATTCACTGTAAAAAAAACGGAATTTCTAACAGAATTTTGTTCTCGGGTCATGGTTGTTTGTATTTATATATGTATGTTTATTCTGGGTCCCCCCTCCCAGTAGCTCTGCTTACTTTAGGGCCATACAGTTAGCGCGTTAAAAAAAAAAACCAAGATGTTAAAATCAGTATCTTATCTTCACAATATCTTATCAGTAATTTTAGCAAAGATTCATGATAAGATCATAAATGTTCGATTGCATGCATTGGTGATAATTGATTGATGATAATAAGCAAACTTTTTCGTCATGCCATTTCCAGCAGTTGTCAAAATTATAAGGGCATTGTTGTTGTTAGTAAATGAAATATAAATAATCTTTAATTTAGATAATAATTTAGGTAATTGAACAATTTGGCAAATATTTGTTAACTAGATTTAGTGAGGTTTTGCAAGTTTTGGGTGGCTTTTACTTTAACCGATGACACAATAATTTTTATTAATCTGTATTCTGATTTGAATTATGCGTAATCAAGAATAATTGGCCAAAGTTCGATTAATGAATCTCTTCATTATATTTTGCATTTTTTTTTAATATTACAACTTTTGTAGCGTCTTTGTGTGACTCTACACACTTAGTTACTTGATAGGCGATATATACCTGATAAATGAATGAAACTAAACCCGAACGAAAATACATAATATAAACGGATTTATTGATCTCGTGACTGATCAAATGATGATGATATGGAGGACGGGTGTGAGCACGTGCCTTGTTCAGCCTTAACGCACGCGTCGCAGACTGGTGCTACACCTACTGAAAATGTCAGATTTATGTCGTACAACTTTAGTCTCATTTAATCAAAAACAGATTGAAGAATCACACAATCGACACGTTTTTTTAATATCCATTTTGTATTTATAAAGTTATCGGATTTATTAGTTTCGGAACAGTAGTTTTTTTTTACCAAAAGTCAGTTTTATTCAAATCATTTATCATTTGAGGAGTGACTTTACAAAAGGGGATATCTACATCTTATCATTGCAAAAGGGGATATTTAATTTTTTGTTTAGTTTGTACCACTCAATTAGAAAGCCAAATATTTTTTTTTATATGCCCTTCTATTAATTTTATTACATAGTACCTACATAGCTATGCAGACTTTGTGTAGATCTGTGTGTCTTGTCTTTGTCGATTTTCTTAATTTTCAAAAAAAAAAAAAATGATAAGATGTATATATCCCTTTTGTAAAGTCACTCCTCATTTATTCATCAATTATTCATTTTGTAATTAGACAAGAATGTTTGAAACTATAGTTTAAATCTTAAGTTTAAAAACACAATGAAAGTATAATTTAAGTGTATGCTAAAGTAAAAAAAAACATTGGATAAAATTGGACCAAGGATCAATGTTACACGAAAAGTTATCCAGATTGTCTGTAATAATAATTGAAATTTATTACTTTTGCTTAAGAAGAGTTGAAAAGAGTTATTTCTGCAAATTTAATGTGTTTTTACTTCGGACGCCAATGGATTTTAGCGGCCTAATTAATTTTTTTTACTCAATATGTATTTAAGAGTTAAATACATAATGTGTAAAAAAAATTACTTATTTATCTTTATTGTATTTAATAAGCTTAGTGAATTAATTTATTTTGAACATTAACAGATTCCCGTGGACACTTACCCAACGGGTGAAGACGTAGAACGTACACTGTTGAAAAATGTCAAATCCGCATCTATTAAAAGGTATGATTTTATTTATACTTAACGTTATAAAGAAGAATGATTTGTTTGTTTATCTAAAAGTAGTGAACTGGTTTTGATTATCCCTTGACTGCGAGAGTACCATCACGCGTTTCCCGATGCAAAATTGAGAACAGGCCGCGGCCCACGCATTCGGTCGGTTGAATAGCGCGTCACCGCTGCAAGGTTATTAAAATAATGTTTTTAATAGAATAGAAAATCGTTGTAAAAGAATAATATAACCGTTTTTAATTCAACGTTCATTTGTATTTTAATGTAAAATAATTATACAATTTGATTAGAATAAGGTTTAAGTTTGTATTTATAATTAAGTATTTATTGCATCTGGCCTCGGTACCCTTACTTTGGAAGGGCTTTTGTCTCGTTGACGTTTCAGCCCTGTTGTATTACACTAAAGTTGAGCCATTACAAAAGTGCGAACTGAGTCATAAATCATTTTTATCAGATCGCTCGCTCATACTTGTAGGCATATCGGAACTCTCACTCGCACTCTTAGTGTTGTGTGTAACAAAAGAAGGGATTTGTCGATAGTCAATAGCAGGTAATCAGGGAAAGGTTAAGGAAATAATGCAAAATTTTTTTAGGATGTATTTTTAATATCTGCTTGTAGAACATAACTTTATCGATAACGAGTTGTGCGGCATCGTCACATCCCTTTGACGTAATGTTTTATGACATTCGCACGTTTGTAATGGCTCAACTATATTTTCCATGTTTATAACAAATAGAAGCTAGTTTCTAATCCTAATGAGCGCTCGCCATCTTCGCATAAAGCATTTGGGCTGGAGATGTTGGTTCTGGTGTATGGACTTTGCTATTGCTACTTCCATGACATTAATGGCGTGCGATCGTAACAAGGGCTTTCGTTTACGAGTGCTTCTGACACTCATCATTAAATGTTGCGCAACTTCTAAACTGATATACTAATAATACTCTTGGTTACGTTTAATGATATTCGGTTCAGCCGTCCAAAAGTTAACATGCTTTTTACTGTGACTCTATTTCTGGGTTTTCTATTTCTGTTTACAAATACCTTGTATAATTGGGTATTTGATACCATTTGAAAATGCAAGTTTTTATAATTTATTTAGAAAACATAAGTATTTATGACACAAAAAAGATTTTGAACAATAAAGTTTTGAATTTTATATCGAAATTATATAGATGAGAAAACTTTGTAAAGAAACAAGATAAAATATGGTAAATTTTTTAATATTATTAGCTTACTGATATTAAATATAACAATGTTTATTATGACAGCATGCAAACGCATTATCTACGTAGCTATTATACATTTTATCCAAACGCCGATACAATTATCAGTACCTACGATTTACACGTTGTGACGTCACAACTCGTGTGGAGCCTGTTTCGGCGACTCGCAGCAGCTCCTGAAACACATCGCTGTATCTAGACAACCATTGATTGTAAACATACGGTTACTTCTGCATAATTTCTTTACTGTTTCTTTACTGTACGGTAATTTCTTTACTGTTGCTAAACTTTTTAAATATGTTATAATTTTTTTTTGTCTTATACCCAATTCAACTTTAAATGGCGTCTTCTATCTCTTTCAGAATCCTAACCACGTTCATCCTCTCTCTGTACAAGGTGTACGTGGATTTGTACTTCACCTACATGGAAATCAACCCCATAGTGGTGACGAACGAACGTATTTACCTCCTGGACTTAGCTGCTAAGTTGGACCAAACCGCCGATTTCATTTGCGCCAAGAACTGGGGAGAGATTACGTTCCCACCGCCCTTTGGACGGGACGCGTACCCTGAAGAGGCTCACATTGCTGATCTGGACGCTAAGAGTGGAGCGAGTTTGAAGGTTCGTGTAATTACATGTGCTTACTGTGTTTATAAGAATACCTTCGATGATAAATAAAACCGAGATAACACAGTTTCGTATAGTCGTTTGACAGGGAATTACTACATTAGTCAGTATTACGTTCAGCTAAACATCAACAGTCGCGTTTCGCTCATAAAAATCTGAATTCTATTTTAAAGCAAGCACGTAGAGTTGTATTTGCAATAACACAGACTGTTACGTACCAATTGTCTGTCTTAACCAGGGGTCGGCAACCTTTTGAGTCAGAAGAGTCAAAAATTACAATTTACAACATTTTTAATTTTTAAAGAGCTACAAATATGTTTTAAACATAAATAGTACTTGCATAAATAAAGTTTTTTTCATTGTGGACAGTTCAAACTGTCATATTTGTATGAACAGTTCCATGTAGGTAGTTTATATTGATGATCGAAATACTAATTATAATAATTTTTTTCCCTGTTTTTATTCCAGCTGACAGTTTTAAACAAATCGGGTCGTATCTGGACCATGGTGGCGGGGGGCGGGGCTTCAGTAGTGTACACGGATACCATCTGTGAACTGGGCGGGGCCGCCGAGTTGGCCAACTACGGCGAATATTCGGGGGCTCCAACGGAGTCGCAGACCGCTGATTACGCGAAGACCATATTCAGTTTGATGTGCAGGGAGAAGCATCCTAACGGAAAGGTAAGGTTCTTTAGGGTTTTTTTTTAATTGTGCGTTTTTTAAGGTATAAAAAATGAAGATAAAAGACTACAATAAATAATGCTCTTCACTTTGAATATAGCATGTTTGAGTTACGGCTAATAACACCAAGAAATCTTCTTTCTTCTAATCTTAGACTTGACTCACTTATTGCAGCTAAATGGTCAAATAAATAGCGACTTTGTTACATACAATATAGTGCTGAAAATCGCATTTGGCCAATGTTAACAGGAGTGGTGTCACGTGTTTTCAGAATATGACTTCTATCTAGTATGAAACGAAGTCGCTTTTTGATCGACTTTTTTCGCTGAAATAAGTCGAAATGAATGAAGTCTGAATCTATGGTATTTATGGGCTTTTTGTGATTTCATGTGCGTTGTTTGGAATCCACACTATGTGACCTATATCGATAGCTTAGAACGAATTCAAGCAAAGTTCTTCAAAGCTCTGAATTATCGTACGCAGGCGCAAAGTTCAAGTAACTCGAACCCGTTATGTTGCTCTTATAATTTGCTTCCATTAAAAGAAAGACGATCCATGCTGCAGATGTTGTTTATACATGATGTCTGCAGCAATAGTATAAATAGCCCTGAGTTGATTTCCTTATGCATTGGTCTCAGAACACCTACTAGACGCACCAGGCATTGTTCCCTGTTTCACGTCCCATTTAGTCGCTCGAATTATGGAAAAAATTCAGTTATCAGCCGAATACTTAGTTGTTATAATAAACAATTCCATTCCATAGTTTTTTTTTCATACAACAAAACAATCTTTTAAAAATCTGATCACAAGTAATATAAAGTTGCAACTGAGCAGAAAAAATTAGGTTTATATTTACTTATCGGTGTAATACTTAAATACCACACACTATTACATAATTGTTTACATATTATACATATTATATAATTTTCTAGTCACATTCACTCAACAGGCACATCCACACACACACACACACACACACACACACACACACACACACACACACACACACACATGCATACACAAGCACGCTACTTCCGTGGTCGTGTACCGCACCGAGCGTATTGTTATTAATAATAATTTTATTGGTTTTATTTTGTATTAAGTACATTCTAAAATTATTTTTGTTATTTTTCATTCTTATTTTTTATGTTTTTGTTCTGATTTGTGTTTAATTCTTAAATTAACTAGTAATCCTTTTATTTTATTTGTTTTGTGTACCTTTGTTGTTTAATTACATCTACTCTCAACAGTTTAATCTTAAAATTGTGAACCTGTTATTGGCAATATTTAAACAACCTAATTATTTCAATTGCATTATTTATAAGTGCTGTTGGTTCTGTGAAAATTAAATTTAAAAAAAAATCATGGATACTTAGATCAGAATTGAATGAAGTGAATCTTCAAATATTTAAGACTTTCACAACTTAGTTTATAAACAAGCCGCGGATGTTGAGAATTTAAGAAACCCGTGTCATTCCCGTTTTAGAATTCCGGGAAGTAATATACTCTACGTCAGTCTCACAACAGAGATGAATCTAATGACGCATCGTGTGTTGAAATCCTTCAAACGGTTTAGACTGTAGGTAGAGCGTGCCAAAGATCCATACAAACGCTCTAAAACATAACCCTCCTTCTGGGAGAGAGTCATTATTACAAACATATGAAACACAACCGAATCCCTTTTATTAGTCATTTAAGGATTGGATTTACAAGTGTTTGATTTTTGATCATCTGGGAAAAAATTCGTTTGTTTTAAGTGTAATGTATGCATCGGTGTGTTCAATGGACCAAGCTGGACGCCTGCTTTTTGTTTAAATTACTTAATTAATAGACTGTTCTAAAGATACACACGAATTTTCCTGTTAGTTGAGGCTTTTCTGTTTGTTTGCAAATAACTTGTCAACTTAATGTATTTAAACGGTGTTTTGTCTAGTCGTTTGAAGTTAAATCGATTGCATTATTACTGAAAACTTGTTTTTGATATTTAACCCCAAGGCTCGTTTTAATAAATTTCATTTCCATGCGCGCGTCGTCTTGGGACTGGGAGAGAGCAAGACAGTTATAGTGTTTCGGTTTAGACAATAATATCCGTCTTGAATGTATAATGAAGTGAACATGATTTGTTATAAATTTTTCAGGTTTTAATCATCGGTGGTGGTATTGCCAATTTCACCAACGTGGCTGATACCTTCCGAGGAATCATTACAGCTATGGAGACGTACAAAGATGCCCTTATTCAGTACAATATTACGATATTCGTGAGACGCGGCGGACCTAACTACCAGGAAGGACTTAGGTGGGTCCATATAAAGTAATGTGTATTCTGTTTATGTAATTTAGTATTTATATAATGAAAAGCTCTACCAACAGTAAGAAAGACTTGGCAAGAAACTTCACGGCTGTCAATTTCTCAATATGAATTTATAATTTATTTCATACATGTGCAAAGTAGTTCATACCTCTATCTGTTATAATAAAAAATAATTCCTGAGACAAACACACCAACGAAATGGCCCCAAAGTGAGCAGAGCTTGTGTTATTGACGACAGTACAGCGAACTGGGGGGGGGGGAGAATATAAAGAATATAAATATAAATAACCATGACCCGAAAATAAACATACAGACCAGGACTCGAATCTCCGGCGTGTGAGGCAGGGCTCGACCGTCATTATAAATATCCTGTAGAGCCAAATATTTCGGACTTTGAAAATAATTAACTTAATTTTGCAGACAAATGCGCGAAGTCGGCCACCGCTTGCGTATCCCGCTTTACGTGTTCGGCCCCGAAAGTAACATGACCGCTATCGTCGGGCTTGCCCTTGGACACAGTCCTATCCCCAAGGAACACCAGCTGGATTACGCTCCCAAACAGCTGCCGAAGCCTAAGGCGGTGGTGAGTTATTTGAAAATAAAACACCGCAAAGATAGGTGACAATCTCCTCACTCCAAAAAACAAGACCGACAATATACGACACCACACAAATAGAAAAGGATACATACAGACACGACATATTTTGTCTTGCTCGCACGCCCATGTTTTGCATCATTCTATCTCTTTTACGTTGGAGAGCAAAATAATTGAGTTCATGTCAGTTTTCAGTCTACTTATTTTCATCAAATTTTTGTTTTATTAAAAAAGGTTATAAACTGTTATAGAATCTCGCACGTAACATTCACTCTATTATTTACGCTAGATATGTTTGTATTGCAATACGTAAAAATAATTTAGACAATAACAAACAATGTCTGCAATTAAGAGAATACGTTTTTTATTTTAAAATGTCGTCTGTGGTAGTACGGTCGTATTTGTTTTGACCCCGTGATGGTGAACCACGTTTACACGCTGTGTTCCAGTTAAAGGGAAGGAACAGTCCTTGCCATTATTGGAACAAAGGCAATTTCAACTGAAGCCTACCGTCAACAATACACCACTGATATAATAATAATACCTAGCTGCGATTTCTTCGAAACAACCTTTGTGTCAATGGAAATCTAAGTAAGTGAGCGGAAGATGATTTAGTAAATAAACATAATCAGTACTCAATCGATAATAATATAACTACTTTAAAGCAGATCGGGTTAATTATGTTCTCGGGCATAGATTCAACTTACCACCCTACGAAATTCTACGCATTCTTATAAGCTGATTACGAAACTAAAACAAATCTTTCTAATCAAATTAAATTAACCCAAATATCATTCACACAATTAAACTGTATGGGCCCTTTTCAGCCTAAACCCAAGTTAGATATCCCCGAGTTGACCCCGGCGCTGCTGAACCTGGTCTGCTCTCAATCGCCTGCGAAAGTGGACTTTGGTCAACACGCTACAGCCAGACCTCTGTTCAACGACAGGACGAAGGCTATTATATGGGGCATGCAGAATAGAGCTATTCAGGTATGTATGAAATTTTACTTTATTATTATTTCAAAAATCAATAAAATGTCCATTAAAAATATTAAAAGTCTAAAAAACACGGGTTGTTCCGTACATTAACATCTTTTAGAAATAGGAATTTCAAATAGAGAGAAATATTAAGCGAGTCGGTACCGCGAGTCAAGACTACATCTAGAATCTATATATTTTTTTGTTTTGCGTCTAAGCACACACCCTCCGCGGAGAGGGAGGTGGTAAATGCGTCATGCATACCCCGCAGCCGGTCTGCAGGGTGATGTGGGACTCACCAGAGTGGCACCTACCCACTAAAAACCACCTTCACGGCTGTAGCATGGGAATGCTATGCAGTCTTCGTCGGAGCGATTAGATCCTATAGGCCTCATACTTTTTTTTTTTTTTCTCCATGTTTGGCACCACTCTTTCATAAGTATTTGCCAGTGTCAAGTTTTTTCATTTTTGGTACAATTATAGAAAGGTAGGGAATGAATATAAAGAGGAAAATGACGGAATTTGGAATTATAGGAAAGGATTAGGTAAGGTATTAAACTAACTTGAAAAATATATAAAATGTACAAGTCAAAATATAGAGGCTTATTTATTTACATATTTACAAATGGGGTTATCGGGATAAATAAATAATGTTGGGATTATTATAAGTAAGTAATTAAATATTTATATTATTGCAAATAATAAATGATGCGATCATAGCATAGTTTGCCTTATTCATTAGTAACGTTGAAACGCAAGAGGGCAAAGAATTTCGGGATGATACTAAATTATCAAAGAATGCCGTATGATCATACCGTGCGCATGAGAAGAATATGTGATCTATGCTACCCACATCATCTCCACATTCGCAGCGATCACTGTCAATGATCTTAAGTCTGGCGAGGTGAGTTGGAATACAGGAGTGGCCCAGCCTCAAACGTGAAAGAATGGATACCACCCTCTTACAAAATTTTAACTTTTTCTGGAAGTACCAAGGTTTCAGTGACACCAACGGTTCTATATTGTAAAGGTGTTTACCCTTGGACCGTGCGCTAGAAGCCCACATATCGTTCCAAGAATTAATAAGGTTTTCCCTAGGTATTTTAGTCACAATATCATGATTGTAGTTAACAAAAGGCACGCGATCCCCCCAGAGAACTGCATCGTTTGCGATAGCGTCTGCTTTCACATTCCCTTTAATGTTGCTGTGGCCCGGTATCCAGGCCAGTACTACTTGTGTGTTATTATTGGAACAATTGAGAAGGGCAGATCTTATTTCAATAATAATGGGATAAACTATACTGCACTTAAAAGGGAACTTTTTAATTGCTTGTAAAGCACTCAAGGAGTCAGTCAAAATCAGGGTGTTCTTATATTTTAATAATATTGATAATTCGATGGCTTTAAGAATGCCAACGCATTCCCCAGTGAAAACTGACGACTCCGGGGGCATCTTTATTTCTTGAGCTATTTTATACTGTCGGTCAAAAACCCCCACTCCTACGCAACTATTATCGGAATGCTTAGATGCATCGGAGTAGATCTGACGCCAGTGGTCAAATTCCTCCTCCATAATGCTATTAAATGTACTATTGGGCTTGATGTCTCCTTTTGATATTCCTAAATCTAAAATGATGTTTGGTGTCATTATTAAACTATGGAAACTGCTTGAAAATATTGGAAGATTGTAAGAAGAGTGTACTGGATTCTGTAGAGATTCATATTTCATTAAACTAATAATTGATGGAGGTAGTGATTTGTTTGTCCAGTAAGAACTAGAGCGGATTCGATTTAAAAGAATTTGTAGTTGTTTTATAACAGGGTTATTTTTAACTTGATAGGCCTTAAACACAAATTTATCGGATAGATATTGTCTTCTAAGTTTTAAGGGGGGATCTCCGGTTTCAACTTGAAGAGCGTTTATCGGCGATGATTTCATGGCACCACAGACTGTACGGAGTGCTTTAGACTGTACTTTATCAATTTTTTCTCTTGCTGAAATATTAATTGGTTCTAGCCAAAATAAACCATAATCTAAAATGCTGCGGATGGTTGCATTGTACATAAGCTTCAAGGAATATGGATGAGCTCCCCACCATACACCAGAAAGACATCTCAATATATTTATATTCCTTTCACATTTACCTACAATATAATCGCAATGTGGTACGCCAGATAATTTGGAGTCTAATATTAAACCTAAAAATTTTACACTATCACGGACTGGAATAATATCACCTTTGCAGGTTATTTGCACTGGTGGAATTTTTCTTTTTCTAGTAAAAGGTACTATTATACTTTTAGAAGGAGAAAGTGTCAGTCCATTGTCTTCTAACCATTTTTCTAATTTATTTAATGTGGAATTTAAATAACAACTTGCTATTTCTATTGACTCATGAGTTGAATATACTAATAAGTCATCGGCGTATTGTATTACTGTAGATTTTTGATTATCTAAACTATCTTGTAAATCAGCTGTGTAAATATTAAAAAGCAAGGGACTAAGTACAGATCCCTGAGGTAAGCCTCTCCATGAAGTTCGTGAGTATTCTGCACAGTCGGATCTTAGACTTATTACACGCTCCCTTAAAATATTCAAAACAAAATGTGTTAGCATTTCCGGGACCCTGAGTTTTTCCAACTTCAATTTTAAAATGGATATATTTACGTTATCATAGGCAGCTGTGACATCTAGGAAACTTGCTACTATAGAATTGTTTTCTGAAAAAGCTATACGTATATCGGTTATCAATAGACCAATACAGTCCATACAACTCTTTCCCTTTCGGAAGCCGAATTGGCTCTTGGATAAAAGGTTGTTGCTTTCTAAATACCATTCCAGTCGGTTTTTTACTAAATGTTCAGCAATTTTTAAAAATATCGATAAAAGAATTATCGGTCGAAATGCAGATGCATCAAATGGTTGTTTGTTGGGTTTCAAAAATGGCAACACTAATTGATATCTCCACTTCTTCGGGATGTTTCCTGTCATCATCACAGTGTTTATTAAGGATAGTAAATATTTATGATAATCCTCTCCTGCATTAACAATAAAGGAATATGGAATTAAATCATCACCGGGAGCACTATCTTTCAAATAAGACAATACACCCTGTAGTTCAAATATGGAAAAAGGGTCGTTGAGTTTATCTTGACAAACTGGGAAGGGACTTGGGGCAAAGCTATTGCAAATATTAAGCTGTTCTGGAACCGAAGGAGGAGCTAATCCATCCATAAAAGAATCGATTAAGGGGTCTGGGATATTTGGTCCACTGGAATCAACAAAAGCCGACCTAAAGCGACGAATATTGGTCCATACTAGCGAAGGTTTAACATGTGGTGAAATGCTAGCACAAAATGCGCGCCAGCTTTCTCTTTTTTTTAGCTTAAATAACTTTTTGGTGTGTCTAATACTTTCCTCTAATTTATCAAAATTTTCTGTAGTGGAGAAAAGTGAATAAATGTGCTCTAAATCTTTTCTTTGTTTAATTGCTATGGTACATTCTTTATCCCACCATGGTGGTGAAGGAATGTTTTGCCTATTTTGACATTGTCTAGGAAACACTCTATCTGCGGCCCTAGTCAGTGTTGCTACCAGAGCTTCACTGCATACATTAACATCAGAGGACATGTTTGGTAATTTGCAATATTCTTTTGTAACTTCCTCTCTAAATTGAGGCCAGCATTCCTTTTGTATTTTAAATTTAGCTTGTGATGAATATTGTGAGGAATGTTTTTTTGTTGTTTGCATTCTTAGTATAATGGGAAAATGATCACTGCCATAAGTTAGGTTTAGTGTGCCCCATGATATTGTGGAAGCAATGTCAGGGCTGCATATGGTGAGGTCAACTGCACTCTTATATTCTGCAGGTTTAGTCCTACGAGTAGGACTTCCATTGTTAATTATGCATAAATTTAGTGAATCAAGAATTTCCAACAATTCTTCCCCATAACAATCATTTCTACCACATCCCCATGCCTGATTGTGACAGTTAAGATCTCCTAATAAAACAAATGGTTTTGGAAGTGAGGTGAGAATATTTTTAAAATCTTGTAAAATTTGCATTGATTTTTTTGATAAATATATAGATACATATAATACTTTATTTACAATAATACCTATCATAGGCATATATTTATTTTGATTATGAAATAAATATGGTTTATAATATATATTACTTTTGATCAGCAATGCAACCCCTCCACCTTGCTGATCTGTGCGGTCTTCTCTAATACACTTATAGCCCTGGACGTTAAAGTGAGATCCAGGTCTGAACCATGTCTCAGAGAGAGCAAATAGAAAAGGTTTATATTTATTTAATAAGTAAAATAGATCACTTTTTTTATTATTAAGGCTGCGTGCATTCCACTGCAGAATTTGAGACTGATCCATTATTTATAGAATTAATTAAAATATTTGTAAGGTCTGCGTGGGAAAGTTTATTATCTTTGATTGATAATAATGTTTTAATAAGATTAATAATTAGTTCAGTAGTTGATGGTTCTTTGTTAATGTTTTTACAGTTTGTTACAACACCATTCCCACTATGTGATGGCATATTAAAATCTTTAATTAAATCATTGTGAGCGTTGACATCATACATATGAATAGCAGATTTTTTAGGGCTGCGAGGTTTCACAAAAATTGTTTTTTTATGTGATGTTTGTAGACTGCTTGGTTTATTGATTGGAATTTCTTGAGTAACTGGGAATGAAATAATCTCTGCATATGGACGGGTAACGGGAGGGTGCTGTTTTATTGCTTCTTGATATGAGATGCAACTTTGGGCCATTACTAGTTTTATTTTAGTTTGCCTAATATGTTCTGGACATATTTTATTAGTGGCGAAGTGGTTTCCCTTACATGAAATGCACATAATGGAGTCCTCATCAGGTTGACATTGGTCCCCATTATGGTCATTTCCACATTTGTAGCACCTAGGTTTTGATCTGCATTGTGACCTGGTGTGCCCATATCTACAGCAATTAAAACATTGTATAGTTGGGTAGATGTATAAATCTACCGGCAAAGAATTGTAGCACAAATATACTTTTTTTGGTAAAACCTGACCATCAAATGTTAAAATTACTGTTTGGGTTGGCTTCCATACTGTATTGTCATTTTCTGTAGTTCTTCTATTCATACGTCTTGCTTTTAATATTTTTCCACAACCAAACGGAACTGAAATACTGTGTATTATATCATCAATTGATAAATCTATGGGTATCCCCCTAACTAAACCCATGCGTGTAACACTAAAAGTAGGTATAAATACCTTGTACCCATTGTTTTCAATTGTTTTATTCTGGATAAATGTGTTGGCATCAATGAAGTTGTTAAATGATAATGTTATTCGGTTACGACCTATACGTTTGAGGCTGCCATCAACAATATTGGAAAAAGAATGACGCTTGAGGAAGCGTCCAAAAGAAATTGGATGTAATATAACAGATTCGTGTTCGCTTTCTTGTTTTTTTTGAACATGAACAATGTAGGGAGCAAGATCATCTTTGGTGTACAAATCTCTAGCAACTTTAGTAAAAGTTTTAGTAGTTGTATCACTATTTGATGTAATATTATTAGCATTATTACTATTAGGCTGCTTAGAGATTTGTACATCTTCATTCTTGTGAGTGCAGTTACAATCATCAGCAGTTTTGGCTTGAGCGGAACGCCTTTTTTTATTACAATGTCTGCAAATGCGCTTAGGAACCTTTATCCTCTTGCGGTGTGACGATGAGGCCACAGAACAATCTGTGTCCATTCCAGAAGCAATAATTATATTTTGACCTACCGTGGGGACCGTGCCCCCGGGGTCATCCGGGGGGTCCATATAAAAGTATTAAAAAAACTTACCCTACACGAAGAGAATATATACACTACTTATTTAAATATGATAAGAAATAAATTGTACAATATTTACACTTAAAAACCCAATCTAATCCTTATTTTAAAAAATTTAAAATTTTTACAAGAAAAAACACGACCGATAGTTTTAACATTCCCGCGCTTTTTTCGGCCTCATACTTAATTTACGTAAAGAATCTTCGTCAAGCGTACGTCGTGTGGTGCTCGTGTTAAACGTGCTGTGATTGGTTGGAATTATTTGCGCGGTGTGGCTATTGGCTAGAAGTAGCGAGCAATGTTATGTCGGTGGCTCTGCAAGCCAAAAAAGGCATTTCTATTTCTCTCTCACTCACGAATCAGTGATTGAAAAGCTAATGTCATCCATCTTATTATTTTAGCTGAATTTATGCTTTTTACAATAAATTTCGTTTAAAAAATATATATATTATAGTTAAAATTACGATGGCTTATTAGAAAGACCATGAAGAAGAACTTTTTTCAAAATAAAACAATATATTTCATATCTATAAAATTATTATAACTGAAATATTAATAAGTATTGTTATTTTTCAGGGCATGTTAGATTTCGACTACATCTGCCGCCGGTCCGAGCCTTCGGTCGTGGCGATTGTATACCCGTTCACGGCTGACCATAAGCAGAAATATTATTTCGGCAACAAGGAGGTGTTTATTCCTGGTAAGTTTCACTTTATTCCCACTTCGATCACATAAATAATATTATACAGTGTCAATACACGTCCACACCGATTGATTTACAAATGGGTATTTTTTGCACTCGTAAATTTTTGAAAATTCAATTTTAAGTCCTGCACGTACGGTTGGATTTGCATTAATATGGGTTGTAAAGTATCAATTGACAGTTTAAAGTGTCAATTTCGCATAATTAATATAATAATATTAATTAGATTTGAATAAAGTAATTTGTTCACAAAGACCAACTTGTATAAGAATCGTGTGTAGTAATTGTATGCGAAAAATATATACATATAAATTAATCGTTATTAAATTTGTTGTTAATAAGCCAAACAATTCTAATAGTGAACAAAAATACGGTTTATTTATATATGAATTGCTTGCATCATTTAGTTCCCAATATTGAATTATTCATATGCGGGGTAGAAACGATAAGTGGTCTCTTTCAAACTATTGAAGTTATTGGAAAACGGATACAGATCCTTAAAGTGCTTCACGAGCTCTTTCAAATGGTATCAATAATGGTTTTATAAAGTAAACTGGATCAATACAAACAATCGGATGTTTCCAGCTTCCATTTAGTATGCGACATGGCAGTCATCGCATGAAAATACCGCAAGTTTAAAGACTAATTAGGGAAATGTTTTCATAACCAATTTTAAATAAGAACGCCATTAACAAGTTTATTTACGAGTATTTAATTACATTAATATATGAACGCTAGCTGCAATCATCGACATTTAGGATTGTCGTCGTTTATTAAGTAAAACTTAAGTAAAAGGATTCCAAGAACTTGAATTGTTTAATATTAGGTCTTTACCTATGAAATTGCCGTTTTTCACGAAATAAATGAAGCGTAATTTTTTTATATATTTTTTATTTCTAATAATCAAAATAATCACCCATGCAATCAATGCATCTTTGCCAACGCATTTGTAGCTTATTGATGCCTTTCTTGAAGAAATCAGCTGGACGGGAGGCAACAAATTCTTCAAAGGCATTTTGTACTGCCTCTCGGGTATTGAATTTTTTTCCCGCCAAGAAGTTATCCAAATTCTGGAAAAAGTAGAAGTCTGTAGGCGCAAGGTCTGGTGAGTACGGCGGATGACGGAGAACTTCCAACCCCAACTCTTGTAGCTTGGAGACCGTCTGCTGTGCAGTATGAGGTCGCGCGTTGTCGTGCAGGAGCAGTGGAGCCGAACGATTGACCAAAGCTGGTTGGAGACGTGCGAGCTTCAAATTCAAATTCAAAATTCTCCATCATTGTGTTCAGTTCTTCACAGTACACATCTGCAGTAATGCTTGTCCCGTTTTGCAAGAAGCTGTGATGAATTAGACCCGCGTTAGACCACCAAACAGTGACCATCACTTTTCTAGGGGTAAGTTTTCGTTTAGGACATTGTTTGGGTGCTGAACCAGGGTCCAACCAACTTGCTGAGCGCTTACGATTGTCAAACAGGATCCATTTCTCGTCACAAGTAACAATGCGGTTCAGAATTCCTTCATTTGTATGCCTGCTGAGCAGTGCAAGGCACGTCTCCACACGTACTTCGCGCTGGCGGTCATTGAGTTCGTGGGGTACCCCTTTGTCAAGCTTTTTTACCTTGCCAATTTGACGCAAATGGACCAATATTGTTTTGATGCTAACGTCGAAAGCTGCTGCTAATTCAGCCGTGGATTGAGTTTCATCAGCTTCCACAATTGCCTCTAATTCGTCATTGTCGACCAAAGTTTTCGGACGACCACCGGGTTCATTTTTCAGGTCAAAATTTCCAGAACGGAAGCGGGTAAACCAATAACAGGTGGTGCGTTCGTTTGTAGTGTTCCCTCCGTAAACGTCGCTGATGTTGCGTGCCGCTTGTGCCGCTTTGCTGCCACGACGGTACTCATACTCCATAATTACTCGAATTTTTAACTTATCCATGATGACGAAAAATGTTCGAATGCGTTGAAAACAAAACACTAACTATTAAACAAATGACGATTTTAGAAAAAGAATTCCATGTTTGTCAAATAAAATTAATTTGAAATTAGAATTATCAGTCAAAAAAAAAATATTTTCATTTGAACTGGCCAGTACGGCAAAACGGCAGTTTCATAGGTAAAGACCTATTATTTATTGTGTGATATCTCATATCATTTGCACCCTGTATGATTCACAAGTTCAATAGAGTAAATCTTGATCAGTCATGGTATTTATTTTCACTGGTTTATATGAAATTACTTTTGATTGATGAGGTATAAAACTGCAGCTTTCACTGCCTTAGTGGTTGAATGTCCAAGAACTTGACTGATCGTTTGACATACAGCCGTTCTTCAAGATTGCGTAACCTTAACATAAGGCTTCTTTTATAAACTTTGAATATATATAAATAAAAAGGTTTTAAACAACTTATAACTTTACACTCTACATAAAACTATATATCAAAAATGGCTTGAGAGAAGAATATTGAAAGATCAGTTTGATATAATTTTTTACTATGTATTTCTTATTTATTTGAAATTAAACAAGCTATTTTTATTTTTTTCTAGTTTTCTCGGATATGGATGTGGCAATGCGCAAACATCAAGAAGCGACAGTTTTAGTTAATTTCGCATCTCTCAGATCCGCCTACGAAAGCACTATGCAGGTAACACAATTGTTCATTCTTTAACCTCAGGTCGATAATGTTTTCTATGTATTCTTGGTGGCAGCTATTAATTAATATTAATTTTAGACATTGACATGACCGTTGAACCAAACAGTAGTTAGAAGTAGCCACTTGATGCCGTCATGCAGAGGCTGAATGCGAGTCAAATTATTGACTCATTGCCATCGAGCTCAACAGCAGTATTCTGAGAGCTGTTATAGAAAATTGATATTTTGAAGTAGTGTTCAATTAGTAGCTGGATTTTTCTATACATAGCGAATTTTTATTTACTTTTCTATCTCAATTTCGATTCAATTTTGATGTTAATATATGTTCTATCAATAAATTTTATATATGATATTCATGCTGTCAATCATTTTAGAAATAAAGTTTTCTCAACCCGACCGAGTTCAATTTAACTCGGAGATAGCCGGTCGGTCATTTAAAGTGACTTTCCATCACTGTCATTTGCTATTGAACTGACAGAGACAGCAATATTTTAACCCGAGTTAGTAACGTTGTGAACTCTGGTGCACCCAATTCAACCTATTTACAAATAAGAGTATTATTGTTTAATTTTTTTTCAAATTTGACTGTACAGGTCGGGAAGAGAGAGAGACAGGTTATGGTAGCACTTATTTATTAACGGAGTAATAGGAGCCGTTTAGTGGCACCCAAATATGTCACGAAATCTTATACAAATTGACACACCGAGCTCTCTTCGCATTGGTGTGCGTGTACAGATAACCTAGCTGTCTCCTGAAGTTTTATCAAAGCGCCATCTATCGTAACAAAGATAAAGCTTATCGCTAAGCAATATTAATTTGATTTTATTACAATATTTATGTGGATATGCCAATGATATTGTGAAAAACCTTAAATTATAAATTTACTTGTTCATGTCTCTGTAAAAAAACGAGAATAAAAATACAGCTGTCAAATGTGTCAAAGTGACGTTCCAAACGTCCCAGTTTTAGAAGTAAACGAGCCGCCAAGAAAACGTATTGCGCCAAAACGGTTTAAGTTGACAGAAGGCCAACAGCACTGCGGTACAAGTCTATGAGGTCGGAATAAATGGTTACTATTTTTGGATCGTCTGTTTGAGCCAATTTGCGAACTAAAGTATTTTTTTTTAATGATACTTACGACACTTTATCGTTATATTTATTTATATCTATTTGCTCGCAGGCGATGCAGCACCCGCAAGTCAACACGATCGTCATCATCGCTGAGGGTATCCCAGAAAACATGACCAGAAAGATCATTAAACTGGCCGATACCAGAGGCGTAAGTATACGTTTTTATTTGAATTTAAATGTAATATAAAAAATGCAATAAGAAAATTTTTATGTTTTATTCATCGTTTATCGTGTCAAGGGTTGTATGTAACCCTAATGATGTTGTATCATTGATTGAAATATTTTATTAACTATTTAAAACTATCGCGGTTATGTTCACTATAATTTAATGATATCACGGGATTTTTACCACGAATTTCGATTTTTATTTCGCGCGTCCGATATTGCGACGCTGTTGCAAGCACCGTTCCTTAATAAAAACTAACTTAATCCCCTTTTAGTAATTGCGTTACTGTAAACAAAAATGTTTTTCTAATATGCTGTTTAATAAACTCGTTTGCATTATATACTCAGTTTTATTATTATTTGATTTCTTTAACGAAATAGACTTTAAAAGCTGTGCTGCAAAAATCAGCATTGAAAAAATGACATATGGTTCAAATTCAAATGTTTTTATTTTCTTACAAGACAAGACAATAATTATCTTTAAATAATTAAAAAAGTGTATTATCTATAACAAAATTTGTTACTTTTTAAATTTTATATAAATTTATTATTATAATATATACTTACGTATATTTTTTGAACTCGACGCGTCAGTGAAATTTTTCCATCAACCCAATAAATTTAATCTTTCTGTGGGCATTTACTTATATATAATATAATTATTATTATTATTTATATATATAAATAATAATAATAATAAATAAATCTAAGCAAACACACCAACTGTATGGCCCCAAAGTAAGCAGAGCTTGTGTTATGGATGACCATACAGCGAATGGGGGAACCCAGAATAAACATATATAATATAAATATAGACAATCATGACCCGCGAGCAAACATCTGTGTTCACACATGAGGCAGGGCTACTACGCCACTCGGCAGCGTAATGATACCATAACTTTATAATTATTATTTTAGGTGAACATAATCGGTCCTGCGACGGTGGGAGGAATCAAACCGGGTTGCTTCAAGATTGGCAACACTGCTGGCATGATTGATAACGTGATTGACAGCAAATTGTACAGGGCTGGCAGGTAAGAGTGTATATGAGATGTTACATTTAGTTTCAACAACGTAAGAGGTTGTCTTTTGTAATTTTTAAGTCGTGATTTATCGTTGTACAAAATATTAGTATTTTATCACAAACGAGCGGAATCTGGCTTCAAGTGGTGATCAACCCATAGATAATTTGGTCAGGGAAATAAATATATCGAAAATAATTATATCAGTGCTGAAACAATTGACGAAATATTATTTGATATAAGGGTAGTATATGTCTAGTAGGTAAATACCTGAAACGATAGCGGACTTTAATTCCGAAGCCCACCATTATTCTTATAAATTAGGTTTATTAACCCAATTTAACATAAACGTATCTTGTTCCCAGCGTGGCGTACGTGTCTCGTTCGGGCGGCATGTCGAACGAACTCAACAACATAATCTCCAAGGAAGCGGACGGCGTGTGCGAGGGTGTGGCCATCGGCGGCGACAGATACCCCGGGTCTACGTTTATAGATCATTTGCTGAGGTAAATATTATTACTTTAGATAACAGTGAATAGGTAACTCCTCGACTTTACCAGCAGTTTCGATCTGGAGAGATGGAAGACAAAAGAAATACATACATACCCTTATTAATAAATTATATGTGATTCGAGACTTAAATTAATAAGTAAAATAATTTTAACTTTAAAAAACATAAAAAATAATACTCATCGTCCCACGTCAATGCAAAATCTAAATTAAACCCTTGTTTTCTTTTGAAGATATGAAAAGGACCCCAACGTGAAGATGCTAGTTCTTCTCGGAGAAGTGGGAGGAGTAGAAGAGTACCACGTCTGCAAGGCGATGAGGGACAAAGTCATTACTAAACCCGTGGTCGCTTGGTGTATAGGAACCTGCTCGGGTAAGAATTTGTATTATTTATTAATTTTTATTTGGGAATATAAATAGGTACATTTTACATTTTATTATAGATACATTTATAAAACTATTCATTGGGTAAGCTGACAAGGTCCAACAAGGTTTGGTTAGTTATAAAAAACTAGGTTTTGCACGCGGGTTCGCTCGCGTATCCCTGGGAAACGATCATTTTAAAATATACTTTATCCGTATACCACATTTTGTCCAAATCCGTTCAGCAGTTTGTGCGTGATTGTTTGACAAACATACACAAACTTTCTCGTTTATAATATTAGTAGCATAGCCAGGTGCTTGTTTCTTACATGTTTTAAACTAATGTTTGGTTTCTCCGTCCGCAGACATGTTCACCGCGGAAGTACAGTTCGGACACGCCGGCTCGCTGGCTGGCTCCGCCCTGGAGAAGGCGGTCGCGAAGAACGCGAGTCTCAAGGCTTGCGGCGCGACCGTGCCCGAGTCCTTCGACAGCCTCGGTACTGCTGTGAAACAGGTGAACTTATTTATAATATAAAACAATATTCTTAGAATTGTAGGTGTATGAGCTACTTTCATTCATCGTAGTACACACTTGCTTAACTTGTTAAGTTAAGTACGGCAGTCTGAGAATAACGGCGTTTCGATCACTTGCCCCCTTCATTACCTCCTGACAGTTTATGACAGTACCTACGGGACGCTCTAACCCGTACAGTAGGTGACATGTCACACCATTTACAATTAGAAATGCATATTGGTGTGGTAAAGTTGTGCGTACATTTCTTGCATCATATGTTAGCGTAGATCGTAAGATCGCCGACCGTACATATACATTTTATGAGGCAGGAACTTAAACACAGGAGAGGATCCAGTAGCTGGCGCCGCGTCGGTGTGACCAGCTTCTCTCGCTGGACTGGCTCGTGCCGTTTACACGCGTCCAGTAGTAATCGGCCTGTCATTGGTCGACATCCGGTCTGGCGAATAAATAACTAATACCAACGTTGCACATATTAATAGACAGAGTATTCCTGCCCACCATGTCGATATGCTGGATTCTTTTGAAATTAATAATGTCCATGCCCGTGATTAGCGTTGCTTTTTCCTTCGAATTGGACAGTTTATTTATGGCCCTATTAGCCTTTTAAATTTCACCGGACTTTATGGCCTAGCGCTGAGGGCGCTTAGCCGGAACTTAAACTACTCCTACATACGATACGCCTAAGGGCACCCGAGAGGGCACGGACCTCGGCTTAGGACGTCGTATATTGAAACTACCACTGGTTCGGAAGGGTCATTTACTGCCAACAACATCGTATGGTCTACCGGGTTTTCACTTAATTCGAAACGATCGAGTCGAAAAAGCTGGAGGCGGTGAATATACCATTTAAAATTATTTCACAATCCACTAACAACTCAGTCTCAAGTATAGAATACTTGTTTGTTGAATCTATTCTCAAGCACAAAAAAGATCTTTTAGGTGTATATATAATAGGTCTTTACCTATGAAACTGCCGTTTTGCCGTACTGGCCATTGCAAATGAAAATATTTTTTTTTTTTGACTGATAATTCTAAATTCAAATTAATTTTATTTGACAAACATGGAATTCTTTTTCTAAAATCGTCATTTGTTTAATAGTTAGTGTTTTGTTTTCAACGCATTCGAACATTTTTCGTCATCATGGATAAGTTAAAAATTCGAGTAATTATGGAGTATGAGTACCGTCGTGGCAGCAAAGCGGCACAAGCGGCACGCAACATCAACGACCGAAAACTTTGGTCGACAATGACGAATTAAAGGCAATTGTGGAAGCTGATGAAACTCAATCCACGGCTGAATTAGCAGCAGCTTTCGACGTTAGCATCAAAACAATATTGGTCCATTTGCGTCAAATTGGCAAGGTAAAAATGCTTGACAAATGGGTACCCCACGAACTCAATGACCGCCAGCGCGAAGTACGCGTGGAGACGTGCCTTGCACTGCTCAGCAGGCATACAAATGAAGGAATTCTGAACCGCATTGTTACTTGTGACGAGAAATGGATCCTGTTTGACAATCGTAAGCGCTCAGCAAATTGGTTGGACCCTGGTTCAGCACCCAAACAATGCCCTAAACGAAAACTTACCCCTAGAAAAGTGATGGTCACTGTTTGGTGGTCTAACGCGGGTGTAATTCATCACAGCTTCTTGCCTAACGGGACAAGCATTACTGCAGATGTGTACTGTGAAGAACTGAACACAATGATGGAGAAGCTCGCACGTCTCCAACCAGCTTTGGTCATTCGTTCGGCTCCACTGCTCCTGCACGACAACGCGCGACCTCATACTGCACAGCAGACGGTCTCCAAGCTACAAGAGTTGGGGTTGGAAGTTCGCCGTCATCCGCCGTACTCACCAGACCTTGCGCCTACAGACTTCTACTTTTTCCAGAATTTGGATAACTTCTTGGCGGGAAAAAAATTCAATACCCGAGAGGCAGTACAAAATGCCTTTGAAGAATTTGTTGCCTCCCGTCCAGCTGATTTCTTCAAGAAAGGCATCAATAAGCTACCAATGCGTTGGCAAAGATGCATTGATTGCATGGGTGATTATTTTGATTAATAGAAATAAAAAATATATAAAAAAATTACGCTTCATTTATTTCGTGAAAAAAAAACTCGCGCAACTTCTAGAGGGTATTTTTCCCATATAGTGATTCTATAATTATGGGAGATTTCAATACATGCTTGCTCAGAAACGATTTCAGAGCTAAGTAACTTGCACATACCTTCAGTTAACGCATTGCATTTTTTTCCTAACTGTGCCCCTTCTCTTTTAGATCTTATGTTTGTCACCTCTTCCAAAAACATATATAAACATGGCCAGTGGTGCTGACGCGTTTTCATATCACGACCTGATATACCTGTCGTATAATGTACGCCCTCCTAAGTTGAAGCCTAAAGTTGTGTAGCGTCGTAATTTTGGTGGTATGAATATAGAAAATCTGCGCACTGATGCAGCTGATATGGATTGGTCTGTCATTGACAAAACAAATGCTGTTAATAACGTTTTTTGACAGAACTCTACGACCACCATTTGCGTAAAATTAAATTAAAAGACCTGCCACCCCCATGGCTAACTGATACAACTAAACAATTGCTACATAATAAAAACGTTTCCAAGGCTAAGTTGAACGCAGACCAATCCGTAGCGAATAAGGAGCGATACAGATCCATTAGAAATCACTGCAACAAAGTGTGTAGGGATGCACAACAGCGCCATATTCACGCATCCGTAGAGAACGGTGATCCAGCTAAAGTGTGAAAATTTCTCAAAACCCTGGGCATTGGCAAGCCAAAAAATACTGTAACTTCAATGTCGATATAAACTCACTTAATCGATATTTTTCCTCTACTCCTGCAATGGACGGATTACTAAAGGGCCGTACCTTAAAGAATCTTTCTACATTGCCATGCCCAGACATAACTCCTATTACATTTCAACCTTTCACTGAATGTGGTGTTAAGAATAGTATACTTCAAATTACATCCAGTGCCATGGGTTGTGACATTATCAGCCGTAGCATGGTTATTCATATACTAGAATTCCTTCTCCCTACCTTAACCAAGATCCTTAATAACTCCTTATCATCATCAACATTCCCTGAATCTTGGAAAGTTTATATAATATTCCCTCACCGAAAACAAACAATCCTTTACATCCAACTGATTACCGTCCAATTTCAATTCTACCTTTCCTTTCCAAAGTCCTTGACTGTCTTGTCCACCAACAGCTATATTCTTTCCTGAATACAAACAATCTACTTAACCCATTCCAATCCGGATTTCGTTCCGGGCATAGCACGGTTACAGCCTTGGTGAAAATAACCGATGACATCAGGTATGGCATTGAACATCAAAAATTGACCTTGCTCATTTTATTAGACTTCAGCAATGCCTTCAATACAGTTGATTTTGATGTTTTACTTGGTATTCTATGCTCTCTTAACATGTCTCCAGAAGTGATTGAGTGGTTTCGCAGTTATCTGCAGGGCCGCCGACAGCGTATTTCAGTGGAGGACAACGTGTCTTCATGGTGTAATACTACTGCTGGTGTACCACAAGGCGGTGTGCTTTCTCCTTTATTGCTTGCAGTTTTTATTAATATTATAACATACTCTCTGTCTTCTTCCTACCACTTGTATTGGATCTTCAAATTTATACACAAGTCAGTTTTGATAACATCAGTGTGGCAATTAACACAATCAATACTTAAGTGGAGCAAAGATCATGGTTTAAATTTATATAAATCCTTCCAAAACGCAAGTTAGCAGTTCAAAAATTATAAATAAAATCGAATACAACCAACTTGCCCCAATAGTTTTTGATAATTGTATTATTCCATATAGTACCGTGGTTAAAAACTTGGGAGTTCTCATGGACTCTATCATGGAAACCGCAATTGCAACTTATCTTAAAGAACGGTTTACTTTTCGCCACCAACACCATGAACGTAACTTGCGGTTAGCCAGCAACTTCTTGCTGGCAACTCCTCGTCACGGTACTCACTTTTATCAGCAGTCGTTCACGGTGAAAGCAATTTCTCTCTGGAACTCACTACCCTCCCCTCTTCACCATGTTAAAAGAATAGATTCTTTAAAAAATCAGTTAAACAACGTTTATCTTTCACAATGATTCGTACAATCTTTCATGATTTTCCTCAAAATTTATGCATATGTTTGTATGTATATGTAAGTATTGTATGTTTATGTAAGTATATGATATATGTATGTATTTTATTATTTATGTTTATATACACATAATTTTATCGTTTATGATGTGTTAAAATAAAAAATCTAATCTAATTGTTTAAAATATTTCTCTTCATTTAAGCAGGTTTGCCTGTAAGAGATCGCTTTGTAGTATCGCTAGTAGCAGATCGAATTGCATTTCTGTATTTTTTACATTTTGTATATTTTATTTTTGTTGCTTTTCTTTTTATTGGCAATAAAGTGTTATATAATAAATAAATAAATATTTCTAACAATCACACCACATTATCTAGCCCAAATAAAGTATCATTAAGAACTTGTGATATGGATACTAGATAACGGGTATATAACTTAAGAAATATATAAACACACATAGATCTTCTTTTTATATATATAAATATTAGAAATAAACATACATACACATCCATGACTAGAAAGCAAATATAATAAATCATCTGCCCCTACCAGGATAATTTAAGATAAGATAATTAAATACACTGTGAATGATTTTATTTTAATTTCAACTTCGTCCATGGTTAGGCTCTTAACGTTTATTCCAACGCAAATATTCTACAATGATATGGGCCAGATATTTTTGTCGCGGTATTATTGAGATGTAATGTTAATGGGGCATGTATCTCAGTTTCGAAACGTCCGAACAAGACGTGCGGTTACTATACCAGTGTTTATACGGGTCAACCGCCACGGGCGCGGGCAGGCGGTGCGCGGGCCGGTCACTGGCTCGAAAAATAGACGGTCGGACTAAATTGTTTACATTGATCCATTCGCGATTAGCCAGGGCGGCCAGCGACAGTGTCGCCACCTACTGGATCAATGCAAATCAACCTTAACTCTAAAATGCTACATATATGTAACCTCGGCGGAACCAGGCCAAGGGCGAGAGTCGCTTAACCTTGCTTGTCAGTTACACTCTATTTAAATGTAGTTAAATATAAGGACGTACATAACCTAAACTGTAGTTGAATCGAAGACGGTGAAATAGAGAATCGACTAATGAGAATTATCGTCAAGGAAATTAGTAATAAAAACTCTCTTGCCTTTTGTATGAGTAATCAATCTTCGTTTACCAGGTATACCAGAAGCTGGTGACTGAAGGCAAAATCATCGTGAAGGAAGAGGTGGAACCGCCGAAGGTGCCTATGGATTACGATTGGGCAAGGGTAAGTAAACAAATAAACAAATTAAAATATTATAAATATCCTTTTTATTTTAGAGTATAGGTCTCACCCGAAACCCTGTAAGAGTACCGGGATAAAGTGTAGATTATGTAACTTTTTTCTGTACTTCGAATTATAGAACTTGAGCTTTCAAAGCGCGCCTAATAAGCTCCTTTAGATGAAAAACTGTGTTACGATGTATTGGACAGTATTGTAAGACCCACTTTGATCACAAATAGAAATTAGATACAGAGATTCCTACAATAGATTCATAAAAATATGACACTTTGAACAGTCCATAGTGTGTTAGACGCTTGTCAAAAAATTACAATTGTTACATAACAACCCGTGTTATTGCAAATACAACCCTGCTTGCATGATTTAAAATATAATTTAGAAAGCCGAAACATTTATAATTTTTTATGAACGTAATTCGGTTGATTTTTAGCTGGATTTTAACTTAACAACATGATTATTTACGCTGGTATCGACTTAACTTAATGTAATTGAGTAAAAAGCACGTAATTTTTTTTAAATTGTAATCTCGATATGTCGCTATCGAAGTGACCGAATGCTACCGATTTGCAAGAGAACCTAAATATTAATTTGGCCACAAGAACGTTGAGGACCTTTTTCAGACCCTGAATGTGTATATATATATATATAGTTTGTATGTGTGATTGGTGATGACACAATGATCAAATTATAATTTTTAATCTTTGAAAATAACTCGATAGAAGACTGGTTAACGTGACGTCATAAATGTCGGATGCCGACAATGCTATCATTTCTTCCAGTTCGCTTGGTCCCGTAGTTATGTTCTATACTGTTCCAGAAACTCGGCATCATCAGGAAACCGGCGGCCTTCATCAGCACCATCTGCGACGAGCGCGGCCAGGAGCTGAGCTACTGCGGGGTGCCCATCAGCCAGGTGTTGGAGCGAGGCTTGGGCGTCGGTGGAACCATCAGTCTGTTGTGGTGAGTGTGATGATGAATAGTTTTCATCAGCAGGGATATCACTCTCACCCAACCAAGGGGTTGACTACTGCGGGTTGGCAGACTTTGCACATTCTTTCGAAATAATTTCTTAGGAATGTAGGTTTCCTTACGATGTTTTCCTTCTGGGCCAGACCAAGTTGCAATCCATGATCACTAATGCGCGGTTTACATGTATTAAGTAGTTAAGTTCAGAGAAGAATTTGATTCGGAAATTAAAATCTTTGCAAGATTATGTATTTTTCTAAATTTTTTACGTCGATCGACGGACGATAGATTGGTGTGGTACCTTTACTAATTAGGTACCCTTAATAATCACTGGAGGGATATCAGCCTTTCCCAACTCAGGGGTTGCGTCCGACAATCGTAGGCCATCACGCCTACTGCGGGTTGGCAGACTTACCAACTTAGGGGTGGTGTCAGGCAATTGTAGGCCATTACGCCTACTGCGGGTTGGCAGACTTACCAATTCAGGGGTGGTGTCAGACAATTGTAGGCTATCAAGCCAACTGCGGGTTGGCAGACTTACCAACTCAGGGGTGGTGTCAGACAATTGTAGGCCATTACGCCTACTGCGGGTTGGCAGACTTACCAACTCAGGGGTGGTGTCAGACAATTGTAGGCCATCACGCCAACTGCGGGTTGGCAGACTTACCAACTCAGGGGTGCTGTCAGACAATTGTAGGCCATTACGCCTACTGCGGGTTGGCAGACTTACCAACTCAGGGGTGGTGTCAGACAATTGTAGGCCATCAACCCACTGCGGGTTGGCAGACTTACCAACTCAGGGGTGGTGTCAGACAGTTGTAGGCTTTGACGCCAACTGCAAGTTGGCAGACTTACCGACTCAGGGGTGGTGTCAGACAATTGATCAGAGTGATCGACGTTGACCGGTCGACGGTCAATAAGAACAAGCGATTGTCAATGTTGAGAAATCAATATATTCAAATTTGAGTTTGAGCAGTCAGCTTGATGTACATAAGTTATTCAGATCCGAAACGTATAAAAAGTATTTGGAACTAGTTGTTTTTACTTTAAAATGTATTGTAATCAATATTATTATCTTCTGTGTTATTGTTATTGAGCGAGCAAGACAAACGAATCACGGATTTGAAGCGGACTGTATTTCCATAGGTATTTTATTATAATATTAATGACCATTAAGCTTCCCCAAATGATATCCTAGGTTTTCCCTCACAATCCAAATGTAAAAAGACTGACCTTGGTTCTGGACCTCGTGCTCTCGGCGAACGTCGCTGAAGATGATCACTGCAATCCGTGAAGTTCGGTCGTCGATCACTTTAAATGTCTATCGGTAATGAGAAATAATGTTTGTTAAATAATTAAGCTGTGAGGAACTCCTGGATATCCAAATTTTAAACGCACGGCGTCAAAGCGATTCTCTCGGTTCCGATGTTGAACGGTGAACTCGTTAATGCAGGTCAGCGCGTTAGATGGCGCTGTTCATTCATTTTAACAGCGACGACAGGCACAGGAAAATCCATTGGTTCAGCCAATCAAATTACACCCAGAAGGTGATGGGAAAATACTAGGATACGTAACAGTTATTTTGTCGTGAATTTACGAATTCTCTATTTTTAGTTGTTTTTAAATTTTATTTCTCATGAGTTTGGTTAAACTTAACAATGGTTAGGCATGCAACGTGACTACAACCATGCGTTGTCAAATTCTGGTTGTGTATTTGTTTGTTGATTGATATTAAGATGTTTCATGGGCTGATTTTTCAAGGCTCAGATAAATTTTATCCGCAGAATAATAATTTGACTTGACAAGTCACTGGACAAAACTTTCCAATGATTATGTCAAGTTCCAAAAATTATTCTACTGATAAACGTTATCTGAGCATTAAACAATCAGCAAATATATTTTGTGCTATAAAAAAATTTACCACACAATCATTCTCACAAAAAAGTCCTCGCCAAATGAATTCCAAACTCAGTATTTATTTTAGGGGTTGGATTTTGCATTAGTTTTGATTGTTTTAAACCAATTGCCACTTCTGGACAGTTTGAAGGGTAATTTTTATGTAAACGTTAAGCCTTCTCTTTTATAAGTTTTCTCTTAATATTTGTGAACTTGCCTACAATTTATTACTTTTACTATTTTTATTATTATTATGTTTTCTTTGTTTTAATTTATGAATGATTTTTATGTAAAAAATATATTTGTTTTGTAGGGTTATTGTTTAGCATTTGAGATTGGGCTTTTTATGTTTCTTGTTATATGTATTGTGTTGTTTTTTGGTCACAAATAAATGAATCTATCTATCTATCTATTGGGTTCTTTCTTCGTACCAGATCTTATTTAAAACCTTCTTGTGGTTACATAAAATGATCTTTGTTTGGTTGTAATATAGGTATTTGTGAATTTATTATTTGGTAAAGATGAGCGTATGTATATACAATGTATAGGGTTCCGTTCATAGTATCCAGTCACTACATCGACGGTCGCTGTATCGAAAACGTTCCATCGACGGGTTGATGTATCGACAGTATACCAAATCGATAGTACGCTGCATCGACAGTATACCATATATTTTTTAAGAGCTAAAAAATAAAAATCACTAGAAACTCGCTATAAAAATTTGCTGTTAGAAGTTTAAAAATAATAATGCCGCTGCCAAAAATATGTACATGCCAAAAAAGTAAGGGCAGACGCACCTCGCACAATTGTTTGTCAAGATTCATTGTTTCGTTCATCCAATTTTCGTTATTTTTTCAATATGTCTTAAGCTAAATCAAAAGCATCTTCTTTTTCAGGTTCCAACGGGAACTGCCAGAATGGGCGTCAAAGTTCTTCGAGCTGGTGCTCATAGTAACCGCGGACCACGGGCCCGCCGTGTCGGGCGCTCACAACACGATGGTGACTGCCCGCGCGGGCAAGGACCTCATCTCATCGGTCGTTAGCGGTCTGCTAACTATCGTAAGTACAGAGGCTAAAGCTAAAACTGTCACGTAATAATAGTTTTTGTTCCAAAAAACTATCACTAAATAGTAATAGTAAATGTTCAAATAATAATAACAAATTTACAGACAAACACACCATTTTGAATGAATGTACAGCGAACAGGGGGGTGTGTTCCCGAATAAACATACACATATAACTCAAACTCATTTATTTCACAAATTACTACAGCAACAAAATATAACAATAAAAGCACTTAGACACGCACAGTAAAGTACAGATTTTTAACATAAAACAATGACCAAGACCAGAAACACAGAAACTTGATTAACAAAAAGAAAAAAGGGAACAATGCAATGTAGAATATAAACACACAGAAAACAGATAGAAAATAATAATAATAATACACCAGAATTAAAAAGCAATTATGACAACTGATCGGAAATAAAACAGTAATTGTTAAAAATACGGAGAACAATAAGTTGCGCTGTAGTACATTTGTCAAACAGGACACATCTCAGCATGTGCTGCGGGCATGCCACAGCGCTGATTCTCAGATGTGCCCTTGTGGGCCGGTACGTATGCGCACTTGCGTGGCTGTAGCAGACTATAACATGAAATACATAGAACAATATGTTGCGCGGTAGTATATTTGTCAAACAGGACACATCTCAGCATGTGCTGCGGGCATGCCACAGCGCTGATTCTCAGATGTGCCCTTGTGGGCCGGTACGTATGCGCACTTGCGTGGCTGTAGCAGACTATAACATGAAATACATAGAACAATATGTTGCGCGGTAGTATATTTGTCAAACAGGACACATCTCAGCATGTGCTGCGGGCATGCCACAGCGCTGATTCTCAGATGTGCCCTTGTGGGTCGGTACGTATGCGCACTTGCGTGGCTGTAGCAGACTATAACATGAAATACATAGAACAATATGTTGCGCGGTAGTATATTTGTCAAACAGGACACATCTCAGCATGTGCTGCGGGCATGCCACAGCGCTGATTCTCAGATGTGCCCTTGTGGGCCGGTACGTATGCGCACTTGCGTGGCTGTAGCAGACTATAACATGAAATACATAGAACAATATGTTGCGCGGTAGTATATTTGTCAAACAGGACACATCTCAGCATGTGCTGCGGGCATGCCACAGCGCTGATTCTCAGATGTGCCCTTGTGGGCCGGTACGTATGCGCACTTGCGTGGCTGTAGCAGACTATAACATGAAATACATAGAACAATATGTTGCGCGGTAGTACATTTGTCAAACAGGACACATCTCAGCATGTGCTGCGGGCATGCCACAGCGCTGATTCTCAGTTGTGCCCTTGTGGGCCGGTACGTATGCGCACTTGCGTGGCTGTAGCAGACTATAACATGAAATACATAGAACAATATGTTGCGCGGTAGTATATTTGTCAAACAGGACACATCTCAGCATGTGCTGCGGGCATGCCACAGCGCTGATTCTCAGATGTGCCCTTGTGGGCCGGTACGTATGCGCACTTGCGTGGCTGTAGCAGACTATAACATGAAATACATAGAACAATATGTTGCGCGGTAGTATATTTGTCAAACAGGACACATCTCAGCATGTGCTGCGGGCATGCCACAGCGCTGATTCTCAGATGTGCCCTTGTGGGCCGGTACGTATGCGCACTTGCGTGGCTGTAGCAGACTATAACATGAAATACATAGAACAATATGTTGCGCGGTAGTATATTTGTCAAACAGGACACATCTCAGCATGTGCTGCGGGCATGCCACAGCGCTGATTCTCAGATGTGCCCTTGTGGGCCGGTACGTATGCGCACTTGCGTGGCTGTAGCAGACTATAACATGAAATACATAGAACAATATGTTGCGCGGTAGTATATTTGTCAAACAGGACACATCTCAGCATGTGCTGCGGGCATGCCACAGCGCTGATTCTCAGTTGTGCCCTTGTGGGCCGGTACGTATGCGCACTTGCGTGGCTGTAGCAGACTATAACATGAAATACATAGAACAATATGTTGCGCGGTAGTACATTTGTCAAACAGGACACATCTCAGCATGTGCTGCGGGCATGCCACAGCGCTGATTCTCAGTTGTGCTCTTGTGGGTCGGTACGTATGCGCACTTGCGTGGCTGTAGCAGACTATAACATGAAATACATAGAACAATATGTTGCGCGGTAGTACATTTGTCAAACAGGACACATCTCAGCATGTGCTGCGGGCATGCCACAGCGCTGATTCTCAGATGTGCCCTTGTGGGCCGGTACGTATGCGCACTTGCGTGGCTGTAGCAGACTATAACATGAAATACATAGAACAATATGTTGCGCGGTAGTATATTTGTCAAACAGGACACATCTCAGCATGTGCTGCGGGCATGCCACAGCGCTGATTCTCAGATGTGCCCTTGTGGGCCGGTACGTATGCGCACTTGCGTAGCTGTAGCAGACTATAACATGAAATACATAGAACAATATGTTGCGCGGTAGTACATTTGTCAAACAGGACACATCTCAGCATGTGCTGCGGGCATGCCACAGCGCTGATTCTCAGATGTGCCCTTGTGGGCCGGTACGTATGCGCACTTGCGTAGCTGTAGCAGACTATAACATGAAATACATAGAACAATATGTTGCGCGGTAGTATATTTGTCAAACAGGACACATCTCAGCATGTGCTGCGGGCATGCCACAGCGCTGATTCTCAGATGTGCCCTTGTGGGCCGGTACGTATGCGCACTTGCGTGGCTGTAGCAGACTATAACATGAAATACATAGAACAATATGTTGCGCGGTAGTACATTTGTCAAACAGGACACATCTCAGCATGTGCTGCGGGCATGCCACAGCGCTGATTCTCAGTTGTGCCCTTGTGGGCCGGTACGTATGCGCACTTGCGTGGCTGTAGCAGACTATAACATGAAATACATAGAACAATATGTTGCGCGGTAGTATATTTGTCAAACAGGACACATCTCAGCATGTGCTGCGGGCATGCCACAGCGCTGATTCTCAGATGTGCCCTTGTGGGCCGGTACGTATGCGCACTTGCGTGGCTGTAGCAGACTATAACATGAAATACATAGAACAATATGTTGCGCGGTAGTACATTTGTCAAACAGGACACATCTCAGCATGTGCTGCGGGCATGCCACAGCGCTGATTCTCAGTTGTGCCCTTGTGGGCCGGTACGTATGCGCACTTGCGTGGCTGTAGCAGACTATAACATGAAATACATAGAACAATATGTTGCGCGGTAGTATATTTGTCAAACAGGACACATCTCAGCATGTGCTGCGGGCATGCCACAGCGCTGATTCTCAGATGTGCCCTTGTGGGCCGGTACGTATGCGCACTTGCGTGGCTGTAGCAGACTATAACATGAAATACATAGAACAATATGTTGCGCGGTAGTATATTTGTCAAACAGGACACATCTCAGCATGTGCTGCGGGCATGCCACAGCGCTGATTCTCAGATGTGCCCTTGTGGGCCGGTACGTATGCGCACTTGCGTGGCTGTAGCAGACTATAACATGAAATACATAGAACAATATGTTGCGCGGTAGTACATTTGTCAAACAGGACACATCTCAGCATGTGCTGCGGGCATGCCACAGCGCTGATTCTCAGTTGTGCCCTTGTGGGCCGGTACGTATGCGTACTTGCGTGGCTGTAGCAGACTATAACATGAAATACATAGAACAATATGTTGCGCGGTAGTACATTTGTCAAACAGGACACATCTCAGCATGTGCTGCGGGCATGCCACAGCGCTGATTCTCAGTTGTGCCCTTGTGGGTCGGTACGTATGCGCACTTGCGTGGCTGTAGCAGACTATAACATGAAATACATAGAACAATATGTTGCGCGGTAGTACATTTGTCAAACAGGACACATCTCAGCATGTGCTGCGGGCATGCCACAGCGCTGATTCTCAGATGTGCCCTTGTGGGCCGGTACGTATGCGCACTTGCGTGGCTGTAGCAGACTATAACATGAAATACATAGAACAATATGTTGCGCGGTAGTATATTTGTCAAACAGGACACATCTCAGCATGTGCTGCGGGCATGCCACAGCGCTGATTCTCAGATGTGCCCTTGTGGGCCGGTACGTATGCGCACTTGCGTAGCTGTAGCAGACTATAACATGAAATACATAGAACAATATGTTGCGCGGTAGTACATTTGTCAAACAGGACACATCTCAGCATGTGCTGCGGGCATGCCACAGCGCTGATTCTCAGATGTGCCTTGTGGGCCGGTACGTATGCGCACTTGCGTGGCTGTAGCAGACTATAACATGAAATACATAGAACAATATGTTGCGCGGTAGTATATTTGTCAAACAGGACACATCTCAGCATGTGCTGCGGGCATGCCACAGCGCTGATTCTCAGATGTGCCCTTGTGGGCCGGTACGTATGCGCACTTGCGTGGCTGTAGCAGACTATAACATGAAATACATAGAACAATATGTTGCGCGGTAGTACATTTGTCAAACAGGACACATCTCAGCATGTGCTGCGGGCATGCCACAGCGCTGATTCTCAGTTGTGCCCTTGTGGGCCGGTACGTATGCGCACTTGCGTGGCTGTAGCAGACTATAACATGAAATACATAGAACAATATGTTGCGCGGTAGTATATTTGTCAAACAGGACACATCTCAGCATGTGCTGCGGGCATGCCACAGCGCTGATTCTCAGTTGTGCCCTTGTGGGCCGGTACGTATGCGCACTTGCGTGGCTGTAGCAGACTATAACATGAAATACATAGAACAATATGTTGCGCGGTAGTATATTTGTCAAACAGGACACATCTCAGCATGTGCTGCGGGCATGCCACAGCGCTGATTCTCAGATGTGCCCTTGTGGGCCGGTACGTATGCGCACTTGCGTGGCTGTAGCAGACTATAACATGAAATACATAGAACAATATGTTGCGCGGTAGTACATTTGTCAAACAGGACACATCTCAGCATGTGCTGCGGGCATGCCACAGCGCTGATTCTCAGATGTGCCCTTGTGGGCCGGTACGTATGCGCACTTGCGTGGCTGTAGCAGACTATAACATGAAATACATAGAACAATATGTTGCGCGGTAGTATATTTGTCAAACAGGACACATCTCAGCATGTGCTGCGGGCATGCCACAGCGCTGATTCTCAGATGTGCCCTTGTGGGCCGGTACGTATGCGCACTTGCGTGGCTGTAGCAGACTATAACATGAAATACATAGAACAATATGTTGCGCGGTAGTATATTTGTCAAACAGGACACATCTCAGCATGTGCTGCGGGCATGCCACAGCGCTGATTCTCAGATGTGCCCTTGTGGGCCGGTACGTATGCGTACTTGCGTGGCTGTAGCAGACTATAACATGAAATACATAGAACAATATGTTGCGCGGTAGTACATTTGTCAAACAGGACACATCTCAGCATGTGCTGCGGGCATGCCACAGCGCTGATTCTCAGATGTGCCTTGTGGGCCGGTACGTATGCGCACTTGCGTGGCTGTAGCAGACTATAACATGTTATCACTAAAAACAAATTGAAATTATCATAAATTACAAATATAAACACTCATATAGATATCAACAACCATGTTTCAGTCTTTGATTACCCCGGCCAGACTCGAACCAGAGACCTCCGGCGTATGAGGCAGGGCTGCTACCCACAACGCCTGTTTTCAATAAAAAGCGACTGTTTTATACTAAATAGTGATGAAAATAATGTAAAATAAAGAAAAAATAATGGCTGCCATTTTGACAAGATTAGAGTCACATGTTTTAAGAATATGTACTCGTAAATGGTACAAAATTGAGTCTCTTTTTATTTGACTACTTAATTGAGATAAATAGAAGTTCGATATATAGTTATCCGCCGTAGACTCATCTAAATACGGGCAGCTCTAGAAGTCCGCGACGGTCGACGTCAGAATTTGATTAACAAATCTAGACTTAGATGTCGTACAGATAATGTATAAATCCGCCAAGCCAGATCTGTACTTAGAAGCGCCTTGAGTATACATGTAGTGTTTCTGAGGCCGTTATTAGCTTATTCATTTAAAGATGTATGTTTTAATAACTACTAAAACGGCAAACAGAAGGTGGCTGTTTATTAAAAAGGCAGATCTGCGACTGCTTTTAAGCTGATAAGTTAACAATGAATACTGAAACAAATGGACTCCGGATCTACGTCGGGGTAAAGGCAATGAGAATCCCAAAATAAAATGAATATTCAGTCTTGATTGGCTCGGCCGCGCGACATCACGTCCGAAATCATATTGCTCGTTGAAAACTGTTCAAAATGTGAACGAAGTAGTCGAAGCTGTATGAGGTGATTGTGCAGCCCTAATTGCAGCTACGTGAGGTGAAACCTTGCGGCGAGCGATGATCAGCTTTAATGCAATGTCACACGATTTAAATTTCATGACTTTTTTTATTCATAATTGTACTGTACAAGTGTTCAATACGTCAATTTTGGATTAGAATCGCCGTCCTTATGTTTGTACGTCAATGGAATTTTATGACTGTTTTTCCTCAAACACATCGCCCTGGACTCTTCAACGTAGATGATGCTTTGGACCCGCAGGCTTCAGTGGGAATGCCTTTGTTCCAGTAGTGGCACTGGTTGTCGCTTCCCTTTAACCGGAACACTTTGGTTCAATTTTAGGGCAAATCAATTGCAAATAACAGATCTTACAGAACCCTTAAGAAGATAGGATCCAGTAAACCCTCTATTTTTCGTTATTCGTATTTATATATTGAACTGTATATTCCAGGGCGACAGGTTCGGCGGTGCATTAGACCGTGCGGCGATAGATTTCTGCGCGGCGTACGACAAGGGTCAACATCCGCAGGAGTTCGTCAACGAAAAGAGGGCGAAGGGAGAGCTTATCATGGGCATTGGACACAGGTACGTACTGGGCAAACAAGCGGGATGTAAGAGGGAGCGAGATGTAGGTCCCTTGGTTAATGGTGTGTCACAAAATCGGTTATATTTAAAAAAAAAATACAAGATCTTTGTAGCAGGAAATTTTAAATATGTAAAACGACGATTTGCGTTTTTGAAAAATATTATTAATATTGAAAAAAATTGCTTAGCAGTTACTGTATTTGATAGTTGTATACACGAGAAATTAATACGTTTACAAAAAAGCTATATAAAAATGTTGCGGTTATTGTGCTTGTATTCCGGTATCACAGCTGTATGACAAGTTCTAATACACAATGACATATGTCAAATAATCTAAACAAACATGTATTTGATTTATCCAGCATTTCATAGTATATTGATACTTGGGTACATATATTTTCTACTTTTCCTCATACACGTGCTGGCAAGCAAGCTCCGCCGGTGGCGAGCCGTGCTCCGAATCGTCAACAGCTGCAGTTCGTACAACCTTGAGTGACCGCTGTTATTTCTTCACTCTATATTTTCAAGCATTTATAACTCTTCTTTATGATTGCCAAAGGCTGTGAAACTTTCGATTATGAGTTACTGATATCATATCTCTCTGCAGACCAACTTTCACCTTGTCAACTTCGCAAAAACCTGGGCCCAGGCGTGTATCACTTAGTTTCTATTACTTTTTTGAAAAAATTATCATTAATAAAATATCCAATGATGGTCAAAAATATTGGACTTCGCGGCTCAAATATGCTCAAAAAGATAAATAGGATTTTGAAACTTATAACTTACTCTTTAAGGTTCCATCTTTAAATGCACCAAATTCACAATCCCTTTTACATTTATAAACGACTTCAAAAAATAGGGCCTTTCTCAATTCGCCTGTATATATTTTTTATGTACGTAATGGCATAACTTTTTTTGGTTTCTGGACCGACTTTGATGATCTTGATTACTGTTATTAAAAAACAACACACACCCCATTTCCGAAGGGCACTATATTTAGTTTGATCCCACGCTTCTCCCCAACAGAGTGAAATCAATAAACAACCCCGATTCCCGCGTTCGCGAGCTCAAGGCGTACGTGACGTCGCGCTGGCCCGCCTGGCCCGTCACGCGGTACGCTCTGGACGTGGAAGCGATCACGACGAGGAAGAAGCCCAATTTGATTCTCAACGTGGACGGCATCATTGCAGCGGCTATGGTCGACTTGTTTAGACATTGTCAGCTGTTTACTCAGTAAGTATCTTTGGCTTGATGTTCAATAATGGATGTGAGGTTTTGTCGCGGGGCTTGTAGACTAAGAAATCAAAGGCTACGTTCTGTACACGCTACATTTTGCTTTAACTTTGCTCTGTCTCTGCTGAGATTGAACTGAGTTTTTTTTCAAATACATGTCATAGTAAAGTTTAAACTCAGCTTGTGCTCAAGAAATGTGTTTAAAACTACTCGACGCTATGTTGAAAACAAACTCGCCCAATTTTTGTATTGGAATTTTTTATCATTTTGTTTCAATTCCAAATTCAAATATTTATTTCGCAACATTGACAATTACTTGTTCTTATTGACGTCAAATAAAACATGAGTCTACCACCAGTTCGGAGAAACCTTCGTGAAGAAGAACTGGCAAGAAACTTCACGGGTACATATTTTTTTCAAAATAAATTTACAGATTCTCTTTATGTCTATACAAAATTATTCTTCTCTGCACCTGTTAGCTCGGCAAGTCTCTCCCCCCCCCCCCCCTACTATCCAAAGGCGAAAACCCTCTAACGGCACCCGTTAACGAATTAAACGCGGGATCCAGTCATCGCCCTCCTCAACCAATTGAAAATATAAGTTATTTTTACCCAAATAATGTTTTGAAAAATAAAGTTCTTAATTTAATATCGAATATACATGTTTTTATTGAAAGTTAACGCCATTGAAATAGCTGAATATAAGTAAAAGCGAGGCTTGACACATGTCATGAATGACGGTACAATACAATATTTGCGTCAGGTATAACGTACATTACTGTTTTTGCGTTTCGTTGTTGATCATTTCAATGGAATAATAAAATGAAGATTTCTACTTTTACGAAACTTGTAAAAATATCCCGATATATAAAACCAGGGTTGTAAACGGTTTTTTTTTGGTTCAGGCGATTTGTGGATCCGCTTTATTCTCTCATTTTGCCTAGATTTTGAGGACTTTTTAGTCCACACTCTTGCCTACTGCGGTTTGGCAGGGTCACACGGACGTTTCTTGACGTAGACTTGCCGAGCCAACGGATGCAGATAAGAATAATGCTGTATAGACATAAGGAGACACTGTAAATTGATTTTGAAAAAAATATACCCGTGATGTATCTTGCCAGTTCTTCTTCACGAAGGTTTTTCCGAACTGGTGGTAGATTCATGTTTTATTTGACGTCAATAAGAACAAGTAATTGTCAATGTTGAGAAATAAATATTTGAATTCGAATTTCGTAATAATTGCTTATTCTTGTGGATTTCCTCATAACTGTTTTCCTTTACAGTCACTGTTCCAGTATTATGAGTGTATACATGCAATTAACGTACCTATATCTCTAAGGAAGGATTCATATATGTTTTATAATATATATCTTATAAGCGTGGTTTCATAATTACTTTAAGAAGTTTTCATAGAATAAAGTAATAATAATAAATTCCCAGACAAAAACACCCCTTTTTTATCCCAAAGTTAGCGGAGCTTGTGTTGTGGGCCACACTGCAAACTGGGGGGGGGGGGGAACAGAAATAAACATACATATAGAAATATCAACAACCATGAACCGAGAACAAACATCTGTGTTCAACCTGGGACCTCCGGCGTATGTGGCTGGGCTACCCACTACGCCACTCGGCCATAATATTAAATTTAATTTTATATTTTCTTCGAATACATCACCCGCTTTTGAGTTTTTAAATTATTCAATTAGTTCATTTAAATAAGGGGAGAAATTTATGTGTTTATTTTTCAGTATAATTAACTAACAAAATTTATATAATTTCGGTAAAACTAATAATAGGTCTTTACCTATGAAACTGCCGTTTTGCCGTACTGGCCATTTCGAATGAAAATATTTTTTTTTTGACTGATAATTCTAATTTCAAATTAATTTTATTTGACAAACATGGAATTCTTTTTCTAAAATCGTCATTTGTTTAATAGTTAGTGTTTTGTTTTCAACGCATTCGAACATTTTTCGTCATCATGGATAAGTTAAAAATTCGAGTAATTATGGAGTATGAGTACCGTCGTGGCAGCAAAGCGGCACAAGCGGCACGCAACATCAGCGACGTTTACGGAGCGAACACTACAAACGAACGCATCACCCGTTATTGGTTTACCCGCTTCCGTTCTGGAAATTTTGACCTGAAAAATGAACCCCGTGGTCGTCCGAAAACTTTGGTCGACAATGACGAATTAATGGCAATTGTGGAAGCTGATGAAACTCAATCCACGGCTGAATTAGCAGCAGCTTTCGACGTTAGCATCAAAACAATATTGGTCCATTTGCGTCAAATTGGCAAGGTAAAAAAGCTTGACAAAGGGGTACCCCACGAACTCAATGACCGCCAGCGCGAAGTACGCGTGGAGACGTGCCTTGCACTGCTCAGCAGGCATACAAATGAAGGAATTCTGAACCGCATTGTTACTTGTGACGAGAAATGGATCCTGTTTGACAATCGTAAGCGCTCAGCAAGTTGGTTGGACCCTGGTTCAGCACCCAAACAATGCCCTAAACGAAAACTTACCCCTAGAAAAGTGATGGTCACTGTTTGGTGGTCTAACGCGGGTGTAATTCATCACAGCTTCTTGCCAAACGGGACAAGCATTACTGCAGATGTGTACTGTGAAGAACTGAACACAATGATGGAGAAGCTCGCACGTCTCCAACCAGCTTTGGTCAATCGTTCGGCTCCACTGCTCCTGCACGACAACGCGCGACCTCATACTGCACAGCAGACGGTCTCCAAGCTACAAGAGTTGGGGTTGGAAGTTCTCCGTCATCCGCCGTACTCACCAGACCTTGCGCCTACAGACTTCTACTTTTTCCAGAATTTGGATAACTTCTTGGCGGGAAAAAATATCAATACCCGAGAGGCAGTACAAAATGCCTTTGAAGAATTTGTTGCCTCCCGTCCAGCTGATTTCTTCAAGAAAGGCATCAATAAGCTACCAATGCGTTGGCAAAGATGCATTGATTGCATCGGTGATTATTTTGTGTAATAGAAATAAAAAATATATAAAAAAATTACGCTTCATTTATTTCGTGAAAAACGGCAATTTCATAGGTAAAGACCTAATATAACAAACTAAAATTAATCCAACTTACTTAACTTTTAATTTTTTTACAGGGAAGAAGGTAACAACTACATTCAAATGGGAACGATTAACGCCCTGTTCGTGCTCGGCCGCTCCATCGGTCTCATCGGCCATTACCTGGACCAGAAGAGGATGAAACAACCCTTATACCGCCACCCCTGGGATGACATCACCTACATGTCCCCACTTAACTAAATCTAAAAAAAAAATCTCAAAAATTGGCGGTATTGCGCGACCTCGAATCGGCAACACTAAGATTGATGTAAATTTTTCTCGTATCTTCGACACATGTATGTGTAATTCAAAAGTTTTTGAAAGGTCGCGCCGTATATAAGCCTTATAATCGAAATTTTTGACATAAAAAATAATTCGTTATAAATATTGATTCTTTAGTTAATTAATGTCTTAGAGGGTTGTAAGCGATGACGTTTATTATAAATAGTCCAAATTTAATTTTTATGTAAACGCAAACGTCAAATCTTTTTGCCGAAATGAAATGAATATTGACATTCCCGATGTTTTGAATTCCAATTTCAAGCATTTTTTTCTGATCTGGCAACATTTATAAAATAATTTTTGTATTTATTTCATTCCATTGTTGATTCGCTTATTTATTGTTTCTCTAGTTTTTGTGAGCAAGTGGTAGAGGACACAAAATATCAACGATTTTCTTTTAATTAGAATTTGTCCGCTTGTGAATGTTTGATTTATATAGTGGAGATAAAACTAAAGGAATATAAATATTAAATGGAATAAAAATCTCTGAAAATATTTATGACTAAATAAGTTAAATAATGACGGGGTTTATTCATGTTTTCTGGACTCCAACTTAGATTAATTTTTAAATTTAAAGGGTATATAAGGGTTTCGACAGAGAACAAATATCGTGGGTGGAAAGGATAGAGATTTTCGCATCCTTTGTTTGTTTTTAAGTGAATTGACTATATTTTGTTATTATTTAAGTACAACTGACTTCAGAATATTGATGGATAAGCTAATGGTGTTCATTGATAGAGTAAAATAATAATAAAAAAACATTTTTGTATGAATAAACAGATTGTTAAAAATTCTGTGCTGCCATGGTAATTTATTAATACAAAAATGTTTTTTTTTTCATGTTTTTTTATTTATTTATTTTATTGGACAATTGTTGATTAGATCTTGAATATTAGTGGAAATTTCTCTTTTTTATTGTTCTGTGTAAATTGTAATGTAAATATTGTGATGTTATTCAAGTGTCACAAAAAAGAAGAATTATAGCTGGATCTTTTATTTTTTTATAATAAAAAGATTAGTATTATTTTTTTGTTTTCTTTTTTTAAGTTTTTAGATTAGCTTGATGAACTAAACATTATGAAGACTCTTCAGGTGATAACGAAAGTAAATAGTGAACTAATTCAGTTTTCAAATAACAAAATCGATATACCTTAGAAGTTCCCATCATTTGCGGAGTCGGAGTTTATAAATTAGCCCTCGGACCAACCTCAGGCCTGCAAACCCAAATTATTTTATGTATGGGTTGGTATTAAAAATATTATTTGAATTATTTTACTCAACTAAACAGTAAACACTTACTTTATTATATTTCTTTAAAATATAGGAGTTTAAAATTAGTTCAAATGTTAACTAGAGAATTAACACATTGAGAGATTTTTCTGAAACAACTTATTATTTTTAACTTTATATTATTTATATCGAATAAGTCAGCGCAAGTTTCTAAGTAAAGTTTTTTTCTGTTTGTTTGTGGCCTTTAAATTTAGCCGGACTTTGTGGCCTAGCGCTGACGGCGCTTAGCTGAAACTTTAACTACTCCTACATACGATATGCCTAAGGGCACCGGAGACGGCACGGACCTCGGCTTAGGACGTCGTATATTGAAGTACCACTGGTTCGGAAGGGTCATCTACTGCCAAAGAACCAGCAAGACACTCAGTAGGAATGCGTACGCCGCGTTAGCCTGGCCCACCGGTGGGTTAGGCGACTCGAATGCCGTGTTGCCCTATTTCTGACTGGAACAACGGCGTTCCTTGTTGTAATAGCGTCGTCGGAATCTGTTAAGACGTTACGCGGACGCCTGTAACAGACCGGTGCGTCGGAGTTGGCTGCGCAGTCAGCTGACTTCTTAACTAGCGGATTGGAATGGTGGGGAGCATTATCGAAGTGGATTCGAAGTAACCATATTTTTTACGTTATATCTATAATTTTAAGTAACTATTTCTATTGCACTAAGAACCCAGGCGTTTATTAATAAGTCTCATTTAAATGCGCGCTACGTATTGAAAGCAGGAAAGGGCAAGACAGTTATACAGTTTCGGTACAGACAACATTATCTGCCTCGATCTTGGGATGAAGCATGATTTAAGATAGGTCTATTACAGAAGGTCTAAAATTTACATTAAGCGGCGGGATAAATAAATAAATAAAATTACTGCACAAAAAGGTAACCACTTATGCCTTCGTTCAAACCTTAGAAATATTTGATCTTACCTGCGTTAATGAATTCGCGTAGCTTGAATAGACTCAAATGAAAACCCTATCTTCTTCAACATAAAAGTGTAGGTTGAAAAACAGAATAATAGTTATAGCGCACTGTTTTTCTATCCTGTGTTTACTTGTCTACAGATTCAATAACACATACCCAAATTCATGGATAACCTATTATATTATGTGTTTGATACTCATGTGCGTAACTTTCAAACAAATGGACTTCGGGTCTTAGTTCGAGCGTCCGAGCAAAGTGGAATGAAAAAATGGTATTATTATCCTACTAGTCTTGATGTGCTCGGTCGCCGTGCAGGTGATCGCATTGTCAACTTCCCAGTTGCAGCTAAGTAAGGCGAAACATTGCGGCAAGCAATAATCAGCTGTAATGCAACAATACACGGTTTAAATTTCAAGTGATTTAATTTACCCATAATTCTTTAGATGTTGGGTTAACTCTGAACACTTTTAACGTCAATTTTGTATTAGACCCACCGTCCATTTGTTTTCACGCCCATGTGAAACGGCATTTTTTTGAAACTCGACTGTCATTTTGAGATTTGCTTGCAATTGTTATAATTCACTGGCTTTGGTCTGCATAGTTTTTCTTAAATTGATATACTGTTTAATAAAATGTCAACATATAAACGGCTAATAGAATTACTCCATATAGACAACCAAAGTTTGCGAGGGAGAAGACACTTCTTTACGGAAAATAACCGAGACAGGGAAAGCAAAACTAACGCCATTGTAACCGGCTTTGACAGGTCGTCACGAGTCCGCACACCGACTATGTTATCGGTGCAGTCAAGACGGGGCCTGCCTTCAATTTTAGCATTTCTTTTAAAAAATTAATTGCTGTAGGAGTCTTTTAGTTACGATTTTTTATATTGATTAAATAATTAATCAAAACTAGTCACGTGTTATTACGCGATCTGGTAGTCTATACGGAGTAATATATTAAGTCAATGTTAGGAATCTCCTAAATAGCTTATCAAGGCATTAATATACTTTAAACGTAGGTTTCTAAAATACAGCTAGGAACCCTTTATGTATATTATAGGAAAAATGTAGATAACTACGTTCTAATCCCATATAAAATGTATATTTTTGTGGCTGTAGAGTTTCTTTGTTCAGACCTCGTCTGGGGCGGCACTACAGTCATTCCTATTTTGACCGCCATGATAATCACTTGTACGTGTCAGTGTTCCGGTTCAAGGGAGGGAACTGTCAGTGCAGTCACTGGAACAAAGGCAAACCCAACTAAATCCTACGGTAGACAAAGCATCATTAGTCGATAAATTAATCTCAATCAATATTTTTACATAAAATACAAACACTTTGTTTACCTTACCATGAAAATAGTAAAAAAAGTGTATTTTAACTTTTGACTTAATTTTGTTATAGACTGCACTATAGGTTAGTTATACACTTGTTGTTCTTTAGTTAGTTAGGTTAGTTATATACCTATACTTTTTATATCGAGAGTAAATATTTGTTTGTTCGAAATTGATGCTCCAACGAAACGATTAAAACAATTACTTTAACATTTGATAGGTACATCACATAGTTACATCCGCTACGGCATTCTTTCATTTGCTGCGTTCCGTTTGCAGATTACAGCGCTCACAGCGCTCATATACCCGTTCCGTTTGCCCGTGAGCGCGCTCACAGCGATATCGATACATCATCAATGACGTCATAAATCCGTCATCTTCCCGCTCACATTGCCAACGCTACGGAGCATGGTCGCTGTGAACGGCCTGTCAAAACTGACACGTGACGTTACTTTGTTGATGTTTTTATTAGTTAATTAAAGATTTTAAAAGCTTGCTTATTCATTTTCTTTTGTATAAATGTTAAAAAAATGGCTCCTGCTTCATTCAGGGTCAAAGATCCTAATGAAATTGTAACTTTAGACTTAATCGACGAACAATCAGAATGTTAGCGCGATATTTACCGTTCCGATTGCAATATCACTAATAACACTTTTAGCGCGCTCAAACGAATCGGAACGGTTTTGAGCACTTTTAGCGCTGTGAGCGCTGTAATCGGCAAACGGAACGCAGCAATTCATACGTTGTTGTTGTTTCTTTTCGCTCGTAAAAGCATGCAAGGGCCTTAGTCATACAGCCTTTCATTCATACGGAATCGGCAGCTAGGCGAGAAGACGCCACAAGATTTCTCGTTTAAATTAAAACACACTGAAACACATTTAATATTTTTTCAAGGTGCACCTTAGCATATTTTTGTTTTTTATTTATTTTTTGCACGCATTTCATCGTACACGATGGCTTAGTGCCAAAAGGCATTCTCTACCAGCCAGTGTTTAGGAAGTAGAAGTAGTGGCATCTACAACGATATGATCGTGTAGATTTTACTTAGAAAAGTGTAGATAAAATAAAGATACGCGTCTAAAACGTCTATGAATGCAACGAATAGGAAATCCATAAGACCTCATTTTAGAGTCACCTACTTTGTTAGTCTCTAAAAACATAGTGCATGAAAATATTAGCTATAATTACATGTTTTGTTTACTGCGGACTATATCTATATATTTCATTATAATCGATATTTATATGCATTTGCAGAGAAGCTAAACATATTTTAAAGGGTTATATTTGTCTAAATATATAGGTGTTGTGTAGTATTTTTGATAAAAAAATATTATTGTTAAAAATAAATAAAAATAAAAAGCACTGATTTTGAACTCATAGATATTATATTGCACAGTGTGATAGTATATAAATATATAACTTGTGTTAATATATAAGTATGCCTACATTGTTAAATATCTACTAAAATTTACCGAACATAAACTAACCATTCTTAAAACTTATAGCACTACTCTCCAATTTAAAAGTTGACCTGAAAATTTCGTATTTCAACCTTGTACGTTTCAATATAAAAGACTTTTGTGCAAAACTTTGTACAAGTAGACTGTATTTAATTTTTAACATCACGTGATAAACTAAATTTGCAGATTCTACTTGATAAAATACATAAGTGATGCGTACGTAAAGTTACCCAGACTGGTCCACCACTTTTGACAAACTGTAACCATAAATAGCTGTCAGTTTGAGTCAATAACTTGCTGCGTTCCGTTTGCCGATTACAGCGCTCACAGCGCTCATATACCCGTTCCGTTTGCCCGTGAGCGCGCTCTCAGCGATGTCGATACGTCATCAATGACGTCATAAACGCGGCCATCTTCCCGCTCACAGTGCCAACGCTACGGAGCATGGTCGCTGTGAGCGGCCTGTCAAAACTGACACATGACGTTACTTTGTTATTGTTTTTGTTAGTCGATTAAAGATTTTAAAAGCTTGCTTATTAATTTTCTTTTGTAATAATATAAAAAAATGGCTCCTGCTTCATTCAGGGTCAAAGATCTTAATGAAATTGTAACTTTAGACTTAAGCGACGAACAATCAGAATGTTAGCGCGATATTTACCGTTCCGATTGCAATAGCACTAATAACACTTTTAGCGCGCTCAAACGAATCGGAACGGTTTTGAGCACTTGTCAAATTAACCTTGCGTCATAAAACAATTACTGCGTTCCGTTTGCCGATTACAGCGCTCACAGCGCTAAAAGTGCTCAAAACCGTTCCGATTCGTTTGAGCGCGCTAAAAGTGTTATCAGTGCTATTGCTATCGGAACGGTAAATATCGCGCTAACATTCTGAATGTTCGTCGCTTAAGTCTAAAGTTACAATTTCATTAAGATTTTTGACCCTGAATGAAGCAGGAGCCATTTTTTTATATTATTACAAAAGAAAATTAATAAGCAAGCTTTTAAAATCTTTAATCGACTAATAAAAACATCAACAAAGTAACGTCATGTGTCAGTATTGACAGGCCGCTCACAGGGACCATGCTCCGTAGCTTGGGCACTGTGAGCGGGAAGATGGCGGTGTTTATGACGTCATTGATGACGTATCGACATCGCTGTGAGCGCGCTCACGGGCAAACGGAGCGGGTATAAGAGCGCTGTGAGCGCTGTAATCGGCAAACGGAACGCAGCAAATGACGTGCAAATGAATTTCACCTGTAGGGAGATGGACCATATTTTGGTCGGCTGTACCATAGTTTTTTGCTGTGTATAGAGAATGCTACCAATTATTTTATATACCTATGTCTCAGATGTTACAATAGATATCCATATTTTAAATATATATTTTGCTACAGTAATTATTATGTTTTATTGCTTGAATACCTGACACACGGAGGAACAGCGATGATTGGGGTCCCGGTAAACCTTTTTGGTAAAGTCAGTTTGCAGATCGCCTGGTCAGCTGTTTTTTTTATTTCTTTATTTTTATTTTTTTTTAATTCTGGTATATGAATTTGTATAAAGTAACCTTAAAGGTGTTATTTGATAGTTCTGGAATTCCATCGCCATTTTTTAGATTTAATTTGTAATTTATGTACCGGAAATATTATTTTATTACAATAGTTACCTACAGTATTGATTCAAGACCTTTTTGTTTTACCCATAAATTAAGATCTGCTGGCATCTCCATGTTTCCACCCACAAGTTCAAAGTGGAATCACATTTCTGGCTGAATGGTATCCCAATCAAAGGCTTTATTCCAGGCCACGTTCGTTCTTCACAAATCACGGCGGTATATATGTCATATCGTAGAATTGCCCATATCATGAAATGATAGACTGTCCTTTGGCTATGTCATGATGTGGCTTGGCCAGAGCAATGATAGAGATTGTTTGTCGAGTCGCTTACTAACGTGTGACTACTTCATGAAATGGCCAAGTTAATTCAGCCACGGCCACCATATCGTTAATTGTTCCTTTAACTACCTACCGATAGAGCTGGAAATGCTTTGTTGATGCGCCAATGCCACACGTGGGTGATATAATTAGCTGATTTATCATACAACTGGTTAATTCAGCAGAGAACAAAAAACTCAATGATCATCTATACATTTACATACATACATACATTACATACATTACATACATTACATACATACATACATACATATAAATAAAGTTGGAGTGTCTGTTTGTAATATTGAAATAACGGTTTTTTACTACATGTATATGAATATATATACGGTACATACACCAAAATAACAGTTTTTACAATTTTAGTCTGTCTGTCTGTCTGTTTGTTCCATATAATATCTGAAATGGCTGGACCGATTTTGATGGGACTTTAATTGGCAGGTAGCTGATGTACTAAGGAGTAACTAAGGCTACTTTTATTTTAGAAAAATTCTTCTATTTTGGAAAAATAAAGTAATGTTGCAATGGCCAAGTACTGTCCAGTACCGCGCACAGCTCACGCGCATGCCACCACTGGGCCGTCACGTCGGGCGCCTCCCACCACTTCTCCCACCAACGAATCAATATCACAAAGGCTGCCTGTCGTGCGAGCGGGCTATAGCTGACGGTTGTGTCTCAAAGACTTCATTTACAAAAATTAGATTTCCAGTGCTTATATTATACTTTTAATAGATAGTTTGATTTGATTGATACGTATCTTTTATAATTCCACCGATCCATTCTTCTTATCTTAATTCAAAATTATTTTGTTACATTTTTACTGTTTTCCTTTTTTACCTTTAAGTAATAATAATTATAAATTAAGTACATTTGTGTTCAATATTCAGATTTACATTGAAATTGATAAATTATTTATAGGTTTATTTTATTTAGTTAGTAACGTAGATAGTTGTTTTTTTGTAAAATAAATATGTAAAGAAAACACTTTACAGTTTTCTTTAGTTTTTAGTTAGTTAGTAAATTGAAAAATGGCAATCAGCCGCGATTGGTGTGGCGGGCTATTTCTGCCAGTGTCGCGTATTGGTGGGACAAAGTACAAAAATAAAAATAAAAATTGCCAAGAAATAAATTCCATTTTGCATTGGGATATATTATAGGCTAATACAAAATAAAACACACGTACAATAACTTAAACTAATAAGAATGATTAATTATCTATATGAGTTACGAGTTACTATATGAGGTACCTAGAGTTTTCGATGGAGCGTTTTAGTAAAATGAGTTTAAGATCAAGGAGATGAGATGAAAGTTGTAACGACTTAGCTAGAAAGCGATCCGAGAGGTATTGACGTCGAAGATGCAGGGGAGAATCTGCACATCCGATCTGCATGGCATTAATTGGGGAAGACTTCATTGCACCTGAAACTACGCGAAGTGATTTACTTAGAATTTTAGTAATAGCGTCTAAACCTGGTTTATGGCAGGGTTCCAATAAGAAAGAGCCGTAGTCTGTTAGACTCCGTATCAATGCGTTGTATATTAGCTTCTGGGTATAGGGGTGAGAACCCCACCATACGCCAGACAGAGCCCGAATGGTGTTGATGTTGGCCTCGCATTTTTTGGAAACATAGTTAAGGTGTGGTGTCCCGGAAAGTTTTGAGACAAAAACTACACCAAGAAACCTTACCTACTTGTAGTAAGTTGTAAGTTGTTAGTGTCCAAACACGCTACGAATGTGTGCGTGACCGTACGTGTGGTTCTAGTCATGGATGTGTATGTATTTTTATTTAAGTTAGAAATATTTATTTTATTTATTTATTTAAATCTGACGCTCCGCACAAATGTATACCTTGTGCATGTACATGTATACACATGTATACACTTGGTTATTTGTTTACTACAAGTAAAGCGAACCTCGCTTCGTGACATAAAAGTACTATAACAGGTATAAAGTATTATGTAATGAGCTTCTACAATAGGCTTCTTTTTTTAACCTACCACGCTAAAAGAGCAGTGTTATTAGTTAAACATACGTAGCTGTGCCTGTGTGTTTCTGACTATAAAAGCATAGTTAATATACGACCGCTTTTAACAAGATTTTTCGACTTTCAAATTCGAATTCAAATATTTATATCTCAACATTGACAATGACTTGTTCTTATTGACGTCAAATAAAACATGACTCTACCACCAGGTCGGAAAACCTTCGTGAAGAAGAACTGGCAAGAAACTTCACTCCTATAATTTTTTCAAAATAAATTTAGAATATCTCTTTATCTCTATACAAAATTATTCTTATCTGCATCTATTAGCTCGGCAAGTCTTCCTCCCCCCAAGTATCCAAACGACGAACACCCTCAAATGGCACTCGTTCACGAGTTAACGCGGGATCCAGCCATCGCCCTCCTCAACCATATTAAAGACGACCCGTTAAGCGCTTCCGTGCGAACATTCTCGCTCCGACCGCCGCCCAGTGCGGACGTGCAAGACCCCGTTCTCCGTTGTTTGGTCCCTTCCCGATATTCCGTGGCGCTCAGTCTACTGACGTCACAGTTTAGCGTGTTGGTTCCGTGCTACGGTTTTCAAGGTTTTTCTACTCCGTCTGAGTGCTTTCGAAGTGCGATTTTTCTTTGCGACTAAGCCCCTTAGTCTTCAAAGTGCTGTGCTAAGTTGTGTTGTGCTTGTGCTGAGTGCAGTGTTGTGCCCAGCGTAAGTAGTCTGGTTTCAGTGCAAAGGATACTTAACGGTGACAACGAATTTGTACTGAACCAGTCCTTTTATTTTTATTTTATTTCTCTTCTTTATTTTATTTATTTTTCTCCTATTTCATATTTATTTTTATCATATCTGTGTGTTTTTCGTGTGTATTTGTCCTTTCTGTCGGTAAAGGTTGACCCTAACGCGGTCAACTCTTTACCTGCGTACCCTTTTTTTTAGGTTTCTAGGTAGCGGCCTTCGGCGTACTACGGTTAGTTTTAAGTTATTCTCCCCAGCCCCCCTACCGCTGGTAGGGAGGTTAGCCGATAGGATTTTGCTAGGTTTTAGGAACTAGGCATCTTTTATTATACTTATATTTATATATATTACTATCCCAACCCTCCCTAATGGATCCGCTAATCGTTATTAACGCGTTCACCCAGGCGCTTGCTGCGGCAGGCGTCTCCATCCCAAAAGACATCCTAACGCCTTAACCGGCTCTCCTGAGCCCGCCTTCCAATTAGTTACCAAACGCTCTAAGAAGCGTTCGAAAAAAGCCGCGGTGTCTTCAACACCCGAGCCAACCCCGGTGTCTTCTACACCCGCCCCCGCGCCGCTCATGTCACTCGAAGTGACCGCGTTTCCGTCGGTCCCATCGAAGCCAGCGACGCGCTGCGCTCCCGTCCCGCCGAAACCTCAGCTCCCTCCACCCGTCTTCCTGCGGGAAAAAGCGCGCTGGACCGCGGTTTCTAACTTGTGCAAAGAGCACAAAATTAATTACTTAAAAGCCGCCAACGCTGGCGATACAATTAAAATTCAAGTCGCGACCGTTGACGACTTCCGCGCGTTCACCAGGTTACTTTCCTTAAAACAAATCGCGTATCACACCTACGCCCTCCCGGAGGAGCGTAAGATCCGCGCAGTACTACGTGGCGTCTCGTTCGTGAATGAAGAAATCCTCGAGGACCTTAAGTCCCAGGGTTTCCCGGCCGAAGCAGTGCATAAGATGCACTCCAACCGCGGTAGGCGCTTTCCTTTAGCTTTAGTAATCCTGTCAAACACTCCCAACTCGAGGGAGATCTTTAGAGAGGCTCGCACAATTTGCGGACTCTCAAATATCTCTGTCGAGCGTCCCAACCCCCGCGGTCACCCTGGGCAGTGCCACCGCTGCCAACTCTACGGCCACGCAGCGGCTAACTGCTCAGCTCCCCCCAGGTGCGTTAAGTGCCTGGATCCACATTTTACGAAGGAGTGCACTCGCACTCCCGAATCCACTTCCCCCCCTGCCTGTGTGCTGTGCGGCCAGTCCGGTCACACAGCTAACTACAGGGGTTGCCCGCGCGCTCCGCGCTCCACCGCCAAGAGGGTCGCGCCTAAACCGGCGCCGCCGATCACTCCCGCTAACTTCCCGCCGCTGCGCAACCGGGGTCCCCCGGAAGCAAAGCCCGTTCAGCCGACGCCTACTCCGGCTCTGTCTTGGAGGCAGCGTCCGGCTGTCCCGCCTGCACCTTCCCGACCCATCCCAGCTCCCGTAGCTTCAGTAGGGCCGCGTCCTGCTTTGTCATTTTCACCTCAGTCGTCGCTGGCTGAGGACATGAAGACCGTGTTCGACGTCATTCAAAACGTCGACATTACGGAAATTTCTGTTCTCGCACGCAAACTGCGAGCCGCCCGCTCTCCTCAAGAGCGTTTATTCGCGTTAGCCGAGCACCACTCGCTCCTAAGTTCGTTGTAAATTTATTTTTATTTTTTGTTTATTTTTGTATAAAATCGTAAATAAGTAAATTATAATGTCTAGACCCGCAAATCCCGCGTCCAGTCGTACTAAACCCAAGGGCTTATCCCTAGTATCTTTTAACGCTCGTAGCCTTAACACCAACCTTCCCGAGATTAAACTGTTCCTTCAGAACAATGAACCTAACTTATTCCTTCTCCAGGAGACATGGCTTACTCCAAACCGCTCCAGGGGATTCGCTATACCTAAGTACGCGTTTATTCGTAACGATAGGCCCAACTCCGACGGTTACGGCGGCACCGCTATATATTACAAAAGAGGCTTCCACTGCTGTCCTCTCCCTACCCCTCCTCTCCTCAACATGGAAGCCACTGTGTGTAGATTGGCTATGACTGGTCATCCGACCATCATCATAGCTTCAATCTACATACCTAGTGGTACCAGACCAATCCGCAGCGACTTTGAGGCCATTCTCGCCCTCGGCCATTCAGTCATTATGTTCGGAGACTTTAACTCCAAACATACTGACTGGACGTGCCTATCGACTAACACCAGCGGTATCGCTCTCCTCGACATCACTAACTCCCTTGACCTAGACGTCATATCCCCCATCACTCCCACTCACTATCCCAACAACCCGTCCTACTCTCCTGACATCCTCGACTTTGCAATTATCAAGCGAATCAATCTTGACCTAAGGTCTATCGAACCGCTCGATGACCTAGGCTCCGACCATCGCCCCGTTTCCCTCGTGCTAGGACCGCCGAACGATAACGTCTCATCTCCTAAGACCTTTACCAACTGGAAAGGTTTTAAAAATACGTTAGTTTCAGCCTTAGAGGCTCCGAACTCTCCACTCGCGATCTCTCTCGAACAATTAGATAGCCCGGATAAAATCGATTCATTAGTAAATTCTCTCACTGATGCTATCAACTCAGCCATCAGTGACAACGAAAAGGTTGCTAAGCAAGGCAAACCCACGCTTCCCTAAGCCGTTAGCAATCTTATTAAAGCTAAGAACGCGGCTCTCCGGAGAGCCAAGAATTATCCCACGCCCGCCTATAGAACAGCTGCGAATCAGCTTCAACGTAAAGTTAGGTCTTGCCTCGCGGAACTCCGAGACGCTCAGATGAACGATCTCATGGCGAATATCTCTCCGTCCCACCAAGCGTACTATAGCATGGCCCGAGCCTTACGCGTAGACACCGCCTCTCACGTTCCTCCTCTCACTCGTCCCGATGGCACTACTGCCTTTGAAGTCGAAGAGAAAGCCGAATGCTTCGCTGACAGCATTGCCGCACAATGCTCGCCCAGCACGCAACCTGCTGATCCCTCACACATCCAGGCGGTGGAGGACGAAGTCCTTCGCAGAGACTCTGTCCCTATCACCGCCGACCCTGTCACAGTCTCTAATGATGAAATCTTGCTTCTCATTAGAAATCAAAAGTCCAAAAAGGCTCCGGGTGCGGATGGAATATCCAACCACGCACTTAAGCACCTACCTCAACAGATGCTTACCTTGTTAGCTATCATTTTCAATGCCTGCTTCGACCATAGCTACTTTCCAAAAGCCTGGAAAGAAGCGACAGTCATAGGCATTCCCAAGCCGGGCAAACCTCTGAACGTCCCGGCTAATCACAGACCCATCAGCCTCCTCAAGGCAATGTCTAAACTTCTCGAGAGAGTCATACTCTCTCGAATGCGGAACCATCTGTTTCCAACGGATGGCGATCCTCTCATTATTCCCCATCAGTTCGGCTTTCGCGCTAAACACTCCTGCCCTCAGCAAGTCCACCGAATCGTCGAGTATATACTTGACGGTTTCTATCCGCGTCGTTATAAAACAGTCGCGGTTTTCTTTGACGTAGCCAAGGCTTTCGATAAAGTCTGGCACAGCGGTCTCGTTTATAAACTCTACAAGATAGGCTTACCGGATCGCCTAGTCAGGTTAATAGCGTCGTTTCTCAAAGACCGTACATTTCGATTCAAACACGAAGGCACGCTTTCTGCGCCTCGTCCCATAAAGGCTGGAGTCCCTCAAGGCTCAGTCCTCGCCCCTCTGCTGTACACCGTGTACACCAACGACATTCCCATCCCGCCGAAAGGCGTCGAACTCGCCCTCTTTGCTGACGACACCGCACTCTATACCAAAGGCCACAGTGTTCGGCACCTTGTATCCAGACTCCAAAAGGCCGTAAACGCCCTTGGTGTATGGTTTCAAAAATGGCGCATCGATGTGAACCCTGAAAAGAGTTCTGCGATGCGCTTCGACCACAAACGCCGTCGTCCCAATGGCGATCCCCACGTCCGAATGTTAGGCATTCCCATCCCCTGGAAGCGCAGTACTAAATACTTAGGCGTCACATAAGACCCGACGCTTTCTTTCAAGCCACACGTCGAAAGAGTTTCAAAACTCGCTCGTCACTATTTAGGCCGCCTAAATAGCATGTTAGGTAGAAAAAGTAAAATGTCCTTCAGAAACAAACGTACACTTTACAAGGTCTGCGTTAGACCCGTTATGACGTATGCCTCGCCAATCTTTGCCCACGCCAAACCCTCCCTCCTGCACAAACTGCAGGTAGTTCAAAACCTCTTTTGCCGCCGGGCCACAAACGCACCGTGGTACGTGCGTAACGCGGACTTGCATAGAGATCTTGAACTGCCTACAGTACAACAACATCTCAAAACACTCTCTGAAGCGTTTTTCAAACGCTCCGAAACCCATCCCAATCCTCTAGTTCGTGATTCAGTCTCATATACTACTCCTGTGTTAGACTCGAAGTTCAAAGTCGCTAGGCCTAGGAATGCGCAAGCGTACTCATCCACCAGACTGTCCGCCGATCTCGAGGCCCTTCTGGCCGCAAATTCTAATTCTAACGTAAATTCTAATTCTAACGTAAATCCTAATTCTAACGTAAATGCGAATTAATTCAATTTTATTTTGCAATTTTTTAATTTTTGTTTTAATTATTGATTTTCATTTTGAGCACCTTCAGTGCTATGTATTCACCTTCAGTGCTTTGAGCACCTTCAGTGCTATGTAATCCCAGCGGGTGACCCTTCTGGGCCCCGCTAGCGCGGCCTCTTTCTCCAATTGGCCGTCGCTCAGATGAAGGCTGAGTGGCAAAAATGCACGAGCCGACAGGGGGTTTTTAGTGGGTATGGTCCTGGTAGGCGTCGGGACGAGTCCCACATAACTTTGGAATCGCGCCAGAGTATGCGTCAGGGCATTTTTATCCTCCTGCCCTTCCCGCGGAGGGGAACAAAAAAAAAAAAAACGCTTCCGTGTTCAGTTGCGTGCGGATTCGTTCGTACGTCGCAGACGCTTTTTCCGCTCTCTAGTCCCCGCAGTAGTTATATATTTTTGTCCCTCCCCAACCCCTCCGCAATGGCTTCCCTAAGCTATGACGAGATTAGGACAAAGTTATATGATAGTACCTTTGCTGAAAGCATGTCAATGAACGCAGATAAGTATCGTTTCCTAGATGCTCTTGTCCCTCATGTCATGGCATTAATTCCCACAATGGCCCCTCAGGCCACCCCAGTTCCCCAGGCCCCTCTGGTCTTAGGCCCTCCCGCGTCCCCTTCCTCCAGTGACATGGAGTGCGAAGTAGACGCGCCTTCGCGCCGCAAGCGCGCACCCACGACCGAGTCATCCTCGGACGCCACCCCAACTGTCTCTGAGCCACCCTCATTCACCCTTGTTAAGAAGCGCTCAAAACAAGCCCCGGCGTCCTCAACGCCCATCCTGGTGTCTTCAACACCCACCGCGGCGACTTCAACGCCAGCTACCCCGGTGCCTGCAACACCCGCCCAGGCCCCATTAATGACACTCAAAGTGACTCCACCCCCTACCCCGGCTTCAGTCAAGCCTCAGGTTCCACCACCCGTATTCCTTCGGGAAAAGGGAAAATGGTCCGAGGTTTCGACTTTGTGCAAAGAGCACAAGATCCATTACACCCGAGCGACCAACTCGGGTGATTCAATTAAAATTTTAGTCACGTCGATCGACAATTTCCGAGCCCTAACCACGCTCCTCACCGGTAAGCAATATGCTTACCACACTTACGCTCTTCCAGAAGAGCGTAAGATCAGAGCGGTACTCAGGGGAGTCCCGTTCGAATTATCGAACGAGGCTATCCTAGAGGATCTGCAGTCCCAAGGCTTCCCGGTACTCGCGGTGCAAAAAAAAGACTCTTAAAAGAGAAATTACCTTTATACCCATGAATGAGAATCGGCTTAAACCTTTTAGAAAATTAAATAATGTATTTTAAAAAAACGTTTAAATAAGATTGTAGTGATCCTATTACTCAATAGAACTCTATTCATAATATAATACAAAATCAGTATGATTCTGTTCTTATAACCAAGAAAATGTATTTAAGTTCAGTGACGGGGCAACAATAGGAATATGTAAATATAAACATTGTAGTTAAGAACCAGGAACTGATGCTTGTAATTACAACTGTATTTCTGGAGATAACCTTACACCCCCAACTCTAGGTAGGACTGCATGTTGATGGGTTAGCGAAAAGAATTGGCTCTGCAGCACAAATTTTAAATGAAACAACTGCGCGATTCGTTTTTTTCGGTTACGTCCACAGCCTCATGACATATGGTATTCTGTTGTGGGGAGTGCTGCCGACATCTATACTATATTACTTCTGCAGAAAAGGGCCGTTTGCGCAATATATCAGCTTGGTCCCAGGGTGTCACTTAGAAATAAATTTAAGGAAATAAATATTCTTACTTTCCATTCGGAATACATTTTTGAAAATGAATATAACAATCTTTATTTATAATCTTTATAACCATGTTCAAAAGAAAAAGAGATAAGCACAATGGTAACACAGGAGGAATAAATCATGTGTAATGTGTCTGTTTGTTCGTTGAGGTTTGAGGGTGTTCGTCGTTTGGATACTTGGGGGGAGGGAGACTTGCCGAGCTAATAGATGCAGATAAGAATAATTTTGTATAGAGATAAAGAGTTATTCTAAATTTATTTTGAAAAAGTTATATGCGTGAAGTTTCTTGCCAGTTCTTCTTCACGAAGTCCACGAAGTGGTGGAGTCATGTTTTAAATGACTTCAATAAGAACAAGTCATTGTCAATGTTGAGAAATAAATATTTGAATTCGAATTTGAAAGTGGAAAAATCTTGTTAAAAGCGGTCGTATATTAACTATGCTTTTACAGTCAGAAACACACAGGCACAGCTACGTATGTTTAACTAATAACACTGCTCTTTTAGCGTGGTAGGTTAAAAAAAGAAGCCTATTGTAGAAGCTCATTACATAATACTTTATACCTGTTATAGTACTTTTATGTCACGAAGCGAGGTTCGCTTTACTTGTAGTAAACAAATAACCAAGTGTATACATGTGTATACATGTACACGCACAAGGTATACATTTGTGCGGAGTGTCAGATTTAAATAAATAAATAAAATAAATATTTCTAACTTAAATAAAAATACATACACATCCATGACTAGAACCACACGTACGGTCACGCACACATTCGTAGCGTGTTTGGACACTAACAACTTACAACTCACTACAAGTAAAGCGAAAGCCGTTTTGCGAGATAACAGTTCTATATCAACGGTCGCTATAAAAAAATACGTAAAAATGAAACATCAGTGACATTTGATAAATTTATTCACTCGTTTCTCCCTCTCCAAATTACGGCCTAAGACAGCGGTCGCTGCATCTCTTGAGGCAGTCGGCGTCGTTCTTGCAATGCGACCGGCAGCCGGCCTGGCATCGGGTGACGGTCCGCACGTTTGTCCGGGACAGCCGGTCGTCGAACATCAGACTGGAATCAATCAATATTTGAAACCTTCCGTAAAAAAAGCGCAGAACGTAGAACGCTCCTTAATATTTATTGTGCTAAGCGAATCTGTGTTTTATCTCAACATAATCTAAGTCTAGCTTTCCTTGGCAAAATCTTTACTTAAGAACGCCTTAATTCTCAATTTGATATCTCTGAGAGCGGCCATTAGAGAGGCCACAATAGATATATGTAGGTATGTATATAGGATTTGTGTTGCGCCGCAATTATGAAAAAAATACAAAAAGCGATCGGTAGTAGCGATACAGTCAAAATCTTCAGAACCTTTTATCTATCTCGATAAGGAAAATAAACAAACGACGCAGCGAACTCAAAAGTGAAATCGTATTTTTATAACAAACTTTTCTACGCCAGCCTGCCTAACATGTAAATTTTTGTGTTTCTATTTTAACTTTCCCCAGTAAAACCCTTAAGTTAGATTCGCGTTCAATCCCCTACAGACCCCGCAGGGTTGTCGTCCTTCCGGGGTGTCTCCAACAATTTTAGTGCTAGCAGAAGTTCTTGTGTTAAGATCTCGCCGGGTGCGGCATTACAGTCCATCTTATTTGAACCGCCATAGTAACCACATTCACGATACGTAAAGCACTTTTGCAGACTTTGACTGTATTTCCTTTGCGTTGCACCAATGTTTTTTTTTTGTAGTTTTACATATTTTGATGTTGCATCACTTTAGAGCATGTTTAACTAACTTTCTCTTCACCGGTCCTTTCCTAACTTTATCGAAGCTTTCGAATCGCAGTCGAATTGTTTATCAAGTGGTTTGCAAGGAATGGTTTTAGGTATTTTCAGATTGCACGGACTGTTATTACTTTTCTAAATGGCTAGTAGCCGTTTTGGTAACCAATTCCATTCCGAAAAATAGCTAGCAGGCGTTTAAAAGAAATCATTAAAATGTAACATACACGGATCTTGGGAAAATTGTTTTAATTACTTTTTTCTAAATTAGCTGTAAGGAATTTCGTGTTTGTTGAACCCTTCCACCATGCTTGACACAAGTATTCACCTTTTATTTATCCAGAAGGAACACTTTATTTAACTCACTTGATCACGAGACCTGCTACATTTCCTCTAAAGAATGACACCATTTAACGATGCCCTCTTAATAGGTACATAATCCATAAGAAAAAGCTTTCCTTCGATCAGCCGAAAGACGTCCACTGAAGGACAGAGGTCTCCATTTGGCCTATCCACACTGCGTCTTCCTGGTCAATAGCTTAACTGAGAACTTGTAAACGTTTACCTATCAATAAAAGGCACGGAGGTGCAAGTAGCAGCGTCACAGTGGAGCACTGGGGGCGCCACTGCAGCCATGAGGGATGAGTCCTCTCCCACCACGTAGGGGATGTGATCGATGTACACATTGTCGAACAGACACATTCGCTTCATGTACTCTTCGCTGTGAGTGAACATTGTTGGGGGTATGCCTGCGGATGGGAGGTTGGTAATTTATATTATTAAACGAATAAACTCGTTGTCATTTTAAGCGGTAATACAGATCTCGTCTTCCTAATTAGACTGTCATTATAATCAAGTCTACTTGGTTGCGTCAATTACTGGAGAAAAGACAATTGGTCGATATAGTAATCACCGTCAATATTGATCAATACACCTACGGCCAACGATGTCCTTGTACGCAGAGTCACTACTGTGGTGGGCCGCGTCCTCACTTGTCATGTCATTGACCGAAACAGATACTACAGAGCTGACTGTCAGCCTTAGAGACGGAAGCCTGTGTCACAATATGCCTCTCCTTCTGTTTACGCCTTGAGCCAAATTGTCGAAGTACTAAAGTAATTTATTTATACTGCTACAACAACTTACATTAAGGCCTCATTATTAAAATACAAATATAAATTACTTATTTCAGTTACAAACAGGTGACACAACGAGTTTTCTGTGTATTTTTATCGACCACGGTCCACGATCAATTTCTTGATGACTGTACTGTAATTTACTAGTAGGTACTGTAGAAATATTCTGTACTTATATTGTACGTATAGGTAAATAGACAAAATTATGTACCTATAGGTATTTTCATTCACTTGAAGAGCGATTTGAACAAATTATTTGTTATTAAATACTTTTTTGTTTTTATTATGGAAGCTTAGAATCCTGCGCAAGTAAGTTCATTTCTAGATTTCTATTCTATACCTGAAAATTCCATTTAGTTGTATTCAAACCAAAATTACCTACTTGGTTTCAATAATATTTTTTGGAACTTGTGTTGCTAGGACGGAATAATTATTTTACTCATGAAACTACAAGTTCAAGAAAATGAGTAGAGAAATGTCGTACCATTTAAGATTAACAAAATTGAAGTCACTTGAATAATTGTTGAATTCTTATTGCCATTACAAGATCATTTTTACATTGTCCTGAGATATATTTGATCTACTTTAAAGTTAAGTCTAAGAAATTGCTTAAGCACTTTCATTTTATTGTTTGTGTAGTATATAACGTAGGGTTGCCTAAAGCTTAAAAAAAGCCTCTCTGCATGTTTATGTGTATGGACGAATTTATAATACATGTATGTGTGTGTGTGTGTGGTGAATATTTGTGTAAAATGGGTATACGAACCGATTAGAACTCAGCGTAAACAGCCTGGTCCTGGAAGCCTAAGTCCTGAACCGGCAATTTCATATTTCATTCCATATTATGAATAGCAACTTACCAACAGCATAATATCTAGTGTTACAAGTGTGTTCCTGGATCAGGTCGGAGCGGTTATTGAACCAGCCGATGAGCCACTTGAGGTCCTCAAACTTGGTGATCTCGTCGTTGATCACCTTCCTGGTCAGCCGGAGGTATTCCACGTCAGCCTCGATGATGGATGCGTCTTTGTCTTCGGCGTAACTGGGAATGAAATTATATGTTTGTTAAACAAAGAAAATTTCTTATTTTGTTGATAAAATAATTCTTATCTGCATCTGTCAGCTCGGCAAACCTTCACCCCATAATTTGTCCAATCTCCTTGAATGAAAACCACACACGAGTGTCATACGGGAGTCAACCACGGCACCCCACCATTTGAGATGGAAGTGAGTGAACCGTAACTGGCGTTACCGCTGGCAGAGCTCTTTTAGTGACAATAGCGTTTTATACATTTAACGGATCACGAATAAGAAATATCTTCATATGCATATAAGAACAACGGATGTCAAAATTTTTATATGTCTCAAATGTCACGCTGGAGCCCTTACTTCCCTCTGAAATCTTTACTGGACACTACTTACCTACACCTATTACCAAGATATGATTGTCATATGTTTGATGCGGATAATATTTATGTTCTGAACCAGACCCCTATTCTGCTGTGTCATCGGAAACTGAGCTTTTTGGTTGTTAAAATATGTTTGTCTATATATTATATATATATAATAGCTTATTCTATGCTATAATTATAAAATCTCCAGCATTAACTCACGTTCTATACTGCATCTTGAGGATGGCCTCTGCCATGTGTATCCTGAAGATAACTCCAGGTCTTAAATGCGCCTGGTAAAGGTCCTTCGGCATCTCTACGAACTCATCCAAGCGCTGTTAAAATTAATGTATTACTTATTTATTTATTTTTTTGGATTTTCATGTGTCTCCCATGTTACCCGATGGAAAGGGATGAGGAAGAAGAGAAAGTTACACACCTATCCAAGAGGTGCCACTAGTCACTCTAGGACTGTAGATTTAAGAAAAAGAGGTGTGACTTGGCAGTGCAACTTATATGGTAAGAAAAAACTTTATTTGAAGTCCGAGTGGCGTAATGGATATATGGCGTCCTGGTTGAAGTATTCATTTGTGCGATAAATACAGAAGTTTGTTCTCGTGTCATGTCAATGTCGAGTCATGGTTGTTTACATTTATATATGTATGTTTATTCTGGGTTCCCCTTAGTTCACAGTTGGTGTGTTTGTCTGGGGATTTATTATTATTTATATTTTAGACTTACGATTTATAACGTTGTTATTAAAGTAATGAGAAATTATCCATATAAATTTGCTGTTTGAACTACTTCCATAGTTTAGTGTAACGTGCACTTCGTATATAAGATTTTTTTTATATTTTCAAACTTCGCCGTAGGATGACAGACATCATTTTTTGCCGACTGCACAGTGCTGCATACAAACCTAACAGATTCACATATTTCATGAGTGTTATCATTGCAAGTAACAATAAAGTGAAAATGTATCATTAGTGGCCTAATATTGTGACAAAAAAAGGACATAAATATTAACTTGTTTACCTTCCCAGCAGGGTTGTAGGTGTCGAAGCCAGGCTCCTGGGTCTTCTTTCTCTTCTTTTTCTGGCGAAGCTGCTGGCTGTCCCGGTAATTCTTGGCAGACTGTCTTCTTGTGTCAGGGCCGATAGTGGAGTTCGAAGACTGTGGATTGAAAATAAATGATAGGTATAAAAGGCCCTGGAGTTTCACTCGTCTAACTTCAGATCCAGTGGGAATATCAGAGTAAAGTATACTCTATGTCAATTTTCAGCCTTTTATCTATTTCCGCTCAAAAAATCATGTCAAGATCCCCGTGAAAGAAGGACAGACAGACAAACTCACTTTGACATTTATAGTATATAGATGGATTGCCAGAGGTTTCACACATTTTCACTCAAGAACTACTTGGTAGACTTTTTTGATGAAGAATATAGCTTATGTTAGGGGCACACCACATGTTCGGGCCAGCACTTTTGATTCGGCAGTATTTGTTGAACGCCAAGGCCGCCAGCCCGAAGCAATTACTGCTCATATGCGGCTTGTGCCCTTTGCGTAGTCCATTTGGGCTTTATGCAGGTGAACACATTCGGCTTTGGCCGGGTGGCTTGTTTCCCGAACCTTTATCCGTATATTGCTGGTTAATGCCGGCCCAAATATGTGGGTAGCGTTCCTTACTTTTGATTACTGTGGCCTTACAATCTAATACCCTCTGAACTACAATAATAAATGTAATAAACTACCATATTATTAAAATTTTTAATACTCAGCCGATTTTAAAAAATCTTTCACCATAAGAAAAAATTATTGTTCGTAAGAATCTTTGTCTCATTATTCTAATTGGGAGTCACACGTGTTAAATATAATTTCTAAATTTATATTCTTGTGAAATCAAGAAAAAACGAAACATAATTCCTCTTAAGCCTTGACTCAGTCTTGTGAATCAGAAATGGGACACTACCGCTTGCCTGACGAGAACTGTTACTAGAACTGTGAATAAAATTAGCAAATTCAACAATAGAAGGTTTACCTCAGGAACTTCGAAGTATGTTGAAAGAAAATGAAAATATTATACCTGATGGAAAATAACTAGTTCCGGGATCCTAAATTTCTAAAAGGGTTCGAACAGGGGGTTTAATTTGGTATACGGCAAGGTCTGTCTGACATATCTTTCTGCTTAAAAATTGTTTAAAATTTCTCTTCGACCCCCTACGCAAAAAGAGGGGTTTTATAAGCAATGCTTATAAAAGCTTGCAGTGTGTTTGTACCACGGCTCCCAAATGGCTGAACCGAATTTGATGATATTTATTTGTTTAAATGTTTGAAGAAACTCGTTGCACCCATTCAAAGTGTACACGTGGCTTTTTCCGTCAGTTGAAGGTTTTTTAAGTTGTGCTTAAAAATAACTTGTTACATTCGAAACGAAAACTTACATCGCCTAAAGCCTTGGAGCGGAATCTTGAATGGTGACGTTTCTGAAAAAGAAAACATTTAATACAGTACGTAAAGGTCACAAAAAAAAAGGGATGAAATACATGCATTTGGACATATATATATAATTTGTCATTATTATTTGATACTTTTAAGTGTAAAGTAGTGCTCGAACTCATTGATAAGTACCTAACATATAATATGCCCATTGTAGAACTGATACAAAATATCTGTAAGGATCTGGATATATATAAGGGGTTTAAATCCAGTCCTAGGTGGCTTCTCCACCAGAACGGAGCTAGGTGATGGAGTGGAGCAAGAAAGTAGAGTTGCTGACTGTGTTTTTGCATACTCAGAGCGAGCACGCGATGAGTCATTTGAGTTTCCTCTGCTTTCCTGCCCCGCTTTCACATTCCACGTCCCCGCTCCGTTTCCCCACCCTGATTCCCCGTTCCACTGCCCTTCTTAGTTTGCCCTATCCACGACCCCACTCCGCGTATAAATATATGAATTTTAAAACTAGTTTGCTAATCCCTGTCCACTGAGCGGAGCGAAGCTTTTATGAAATTCAATCGGTTAATTTTGGCACAGTTCAGCTCTCCTCTCGTCTCCATTCTGGTGTTCAGGCAGCCTTATTTGTCATTATTTACAGTATTTTTTATTTAAGATAAAGATAACAAAAATGATAAATATCTTTTCCTTAAACGTGTTGTCCAAACTCACCTTATGTCGATTTTTGCGAACGTTTAAGGAAATTATTTGTTCGGGATTAATGGATGACGGCCGGAACTCCTCAAAAACCAAAGAAAATTTAGCTCTAATGAGGATCTATCTGAAGTCTAGTCAATTATTTATTAAATTATTCTATTTTACATTCTAAGTTCTCTATTAAATGTAAAGTATATTGGGTTAGCTTGTAGCATCTTAACGCTGAGCACCCAACTGATTCCTGCTGAAGGAGATAAGCTTTTATCTTAAGTTTATCTAAAGCTTATCTAAGAGAAGCTTAGGTAAGATATCCTATAGATATCAACTCCTGGTATTGTACGTTACAAAATTATATATAGACGACTATTTAATGCGCAACGCTTGTCCATACATGTCTTTGGTTTAAAAAAACAGATCTACCGATTAACATAAAAATTACAAGTTGAAGGTTTTCGGTCTCAATCGACCTACATCAAAAGTAGTCGCGAAATTTCTTGAAGCAGATGCAATCGATCGTTTGTTTGAATTACCTGACTAATGAGCAGTTTTATTGTAGGGAGTATATTCAGTTTAGCTTTTTCTATTTACATTTGATATTAACATTTTAATTTTCATGGAATTTTCAAATAAGTGATAAAGGCATACTTATTCAGATTTTATTTTGCCCTTTATTTAAGAAGATAAATAAACCTAAATGAAATGATCACTTTTATTGGTATCATTATCTACAATTTATAATATGAAAAATGAAGAATGAAGAATAATTTGTCACAAAACTGACGCAAAATTTCCATTAAAAAAGGTTTCTCAGAACGTCATAACACACTACTGGGATCAAAACTGTCGCCAGCACCATCTAACGACAGATAAAGAATGCTAACATGACACTGCTCATTAAAGAAAGGAGCATTCCTAAAAGTATATTTGAGTCCTCATATAAGATCTTGGTTTCCTTGGTCCTTGAGAGGTCCCTAATGATTCAATGGTTAATGGGATCATATTTGGAAGATGTTATTATATATTATATTTATATTAGGTATGTTGAAACCTATCACACATAACCAACAAAATAAAAACAGTTCAGAATTCGGATAAGTGGAAACCCTGCATATACAGTTAAACAAAAGAGTAAAATAATAATATAATAGTAAAACAAGATTTCGATTCCAGATTCTATTTAATGTCTATTCTTCAATATCTTTAGGTTCAGTAATAGAATCGACAAATATGACAGAATTACACTCCGAAGCGTCGCACTGCAGCATCGGTGGAACTTCCACTGGCGTCACGGAGTACTCGTCACCAATCACGTACGGATTGCCATCGATCCATAAAGCATCAAACAGACAGTAGATGTGCACTTTGATCGTCATGTAACTGATGAATTTATAGATTCTTCCGCCGCATTCCCCAAGATGCTCCTTAATGCTTCTATCAGTTTTATACATCAGAAGAAGATTGTGGAACTTAGTTATCTCATCCATTACGACTTTCTTGATTAGGTTCGTGTAGACTATGTCAGATTCGATGTGATGTTCAAGATCTTCAAACATGCGTTGCTTGATTCTCAAGATTGCGTCTGACATCCTGACGCGGAAGATAACTCCTGGATTCATCTGGTCTGGAAGGATTGATGGTTTCCTCGTGGAAGTTGACAATGGAAAGTCCAGGACTCTGTCTTTGATAGGCTCGGGATACAGGTAGTGGTGTGGTCTCTCTCGAATTTTCGGGCCCTCCAACGTTTGAGTGAACCTCTGCAGCAGAAATAATTTCTTGTCAGTCTCTTGTGTCACTGATTTCTTTTAATCACTGAGCACTTTTTTTAACACTTAAATTTTGTTCAAATGAATTTCTTTAGCAGAAAATATTAGAGAGTTTGATTGCGACACTAATCTTTTGGCGTTATTAACGCTGTTTAAAATTTAGAACGGGCATATATGCATATAAATTTAGTTTCCGAATTCTTGAAAGGTCTCGATAATCAATATAAAAGAGTACTAACTAGCCATTGGATTTTTAACGTCGAGAGTTTGAACAACGCTAAGATTAATAATTTAGATTAACAAACTAAGATTAATTAAGATTAACGCAATGTATTAGTAAATAGCAAAAACGACTGAAAAGAGATTTGATGATTCCTTAGGTTTGAAAGAAACTTTTTAAATTTCACTTTTCATTCAAAAGTTGCAGGATAAATGCGAAATTATCTGCACGTGGACTTGCATAAACAAGTAACAAAGTAATATAGTGTAACATTATAGAGTAGCCTTAAACCGTACCACCCATATAAATAGGGTGTTTTACTAAGATGCTAAGATTTAGATGCTAAGGAACGAATTCATTACATATACAAAAATTTGTGAGTTTGTTCAAAAAACATGTGTGAAAATTATAATATAAGTATAACCATTTACACCAACTTATCATAAAAAATGAAAAAATATACAAACCCCCTTATTGTTTCAAAAGGCTTAAAATACTCAATTCTCGCATCTTCTTTGTACCTCTGCAGTGGTCTAATTTAGATCGTTTATTTATTTATTGAAAATAACTGCTTACCTTCGAGCGTCGTTTGATCCTGTTATTCTCTCTCCCGCCATCCAGTTGACTGCTCAGATAGGACTCGAACTTGGAGAAGTCGTAGGGGGACCAGGTATCTTCTGTCTTCGCAGTTGTTGATTCACCTTTTGTCTCCGCCTGTGATGTCTGTAGGAATTTCTTAGTTCTTTAGTAAAGAGTTTTAATTGGAAAACTTAGACAGATAAATTCGAATTATATGCGCGAATTCTGATTATTTCGTTAGTGTATGTTATTGTAAACGTCAGCTGGTTAGGGTGCTGGCTTAATTTTTCTGATCGTAAAAGGAGAAAAATATACGTAAGAAATTATTTCGAAGGTTCCCGTTAAGTTTACGAACGCGCAATAAGCAAGAGTGGTGGAGTACACATTGCCTAGGGTGGCCACCCCTTAGTTGGGTGAAGCTGAGGTTCCAGCAGTAGGAATATTAAGGCTACCATTGTCGAAACGTCAGCTTGTAGGTTGTAGGGTACGGTGCGCAAACTAGTGAATTCCGATTGCAGTAAATGAGGGCTATTCGATTCTGAGTAAAACTTTTGAGCTAAATCAGGTTAAAATATAAAATAGGTTTGTAGCGGTGACGCGCTACTCAGCCGACCAATCACAACGCGTGAGCTACATCGCAATATCAACTTTACTTAAGCGATTAGAATATATATGACTTTCCGACAACGACTGTCGGGCCGTGGGCCGTGGCCTGCTCACCCTTTTCTATCGGTTGCCTAAAGGTTTAATATTTATGTCTCTGTCAGTACAATAGATATTGCCACTAACTGAGAGATATTTTACCTGATTCACCGACTAACTCAGAGTCAAATTATTAACTCAAGTCTGCGCAAATCCATCTTAATGCGTTACTACAGACGTATAAACATTCTAAGCTGATGGCCAATGATGCCCATGGGTGCAGAAGCCACTTACCATCAGTAAAAAAAAGTATGTTGATGTACTGATCACGACTTATGGAGAATTTTCGTACACTGCGCTAGTATAAGAAGCAAAGTCAATCTTGATTTCATCTGGTACTTGGGTAAAATATTATTTTAAAAAGTTAATCATTTCAGTAAATAACTGAAGGTCTTTCTTTAAACTTTACATTAGACGAAGGGCATGTGTAACATACATTACGATACGCGTGACCTAAGTAGCCTATTACTGCACGGCGTGAAGTTAGCGCCCGAGCGCAGCGAGACGAACGCATTAATAGACAACTCAGGTCCCAAGTATCGTATACTGTTTTGTAGCAAGTGTGACATAAACCCAGAGGGCAGGGGGCAGGGGGCAGGGGAAGTTCAGATTACTATTTCGAAAGTGTATTTTAAAAGAAAAAAATCAAACACTATTACAACAGCATAAAATTTCAAAGTATCCATGAATGTTTATTTCTTGATTGGCATAACAATAGATTAGACAACGGGAATGAGCTTTATTTTTTATACTCGTATAATTGAAACAAGAATCCAGCTCCCACACTAATTCAGCAATCGCTTTCCTCGGTCTGCACACTTTTATTTTCGGTGGCGGACGTTTGGGTGACGGTTCAATTATTAAAGACAATATTGCCGCAAGGGCCATTCAAGCTTCACATGACATTTAAATATGTTTTCTTTTATTTCTTGTACATGAGTGAAGTTTGTCAATTCATTTACGCACCGTGCAGAAATATAGGCAACTTAGGTCACAGAAAAGCGTGCGTAAATTGCGGGTTTAGGTCACATTGTACTATAAAACAAATTAGTGATAAAACGTACCTTGTCATGGGGTGTTTTCTTCGGGGTCATCAAATTGACAGGCACATCGTAAATATCTTTAGCCTTGACCTAAAGGTATGACAGGTTTGTTTAAGTTAATATACTTTTTAAAGTAGCAGTCCAGTGTTGTTTTCCATAGTACGCGGACTATGAATAAATAAAAAATAATAACATCCCAAGACACAGACACCAACTGTACGACTCCAAAGTAAGCAGAGCTTATGTAATGGAAGACCATACAGGAAACTGGAAGAAGGAATTCAGAATAAACATGCATACATATATAAACTTTCTAACAATCACACCACATTATCTAGCCCAAATTAAGTATCATTAAGAACTTGTGTTATGGATACTAGATAACGGGTAAATAAACTTAAGAAATATACAAGCACACATAGATATATATTTTTTTAATTTATATTCAATTAATATTAGAAATTAACTTAAATAAACGTACATACACCTCCATGACTAGAAAGCAAATATCATAAAATATCTGCCGCTACCAGGATTCGAACCTGGGACCTCTGGGGAAGGCAAGGCTACTTACCTCCACACCAAACAGGCCGCCGAAATAATTGTTTGAATATATTCGGGGTTTGTTGATCAGATTCCTTTTAATGATAGGGCAATCGCCATTCCATTCTGTCTCCGCTTTCACAAATTAATAATTATGATATCAAAAAAATTTGGCAAATAATTTTCTCCTCTATACAGGGTGTCATTTTTTACCGCTCGGAAAAGCATGAGCTCCATTTAGAGCAACTTTCTCAAAGAAACCTTGCAGCGAAAATGAACAAACAGATTCGTCTCTTTAAAAAATAAAGTCCGAGTCAGATTATTCAGTATAATAATGATATAGTTATAAATCGAACGCAGAAGGTTTCCGAAGGTTACCCCTACCCCTTCCGCCAGCCGCCCAGTTCTCGACTGCTTACCACTGAACATCTTTGCGTGACATCACGTCGTCGGCAAACCTTCTGCGTTTGAATAGTGCTTCATATTCTCATTGAATACTAGGAGAATTTCGGAAAAAATTATAAAAATGTAATTTCCAAATTGTTCTTTTTTTTCAAATTTAATTTAGCTTTTTTAGAATGATCTTGAGAACTTGACGTGATCGGAAGTTGAGGGATGCAGGTGTAGTCCGACCAAGCTATCTGTAAACTGACAAGCGTCGCTAGTATCGTTTAAATGTTGCCATTATAAAAATGGTAAAGACCTATTATAAAAATGACAAGCAAATCTCAAGATGAAATCCGAGATTCAAAAATATTACGTTTCACAGACGGCTTGTTCGGACTATAACGTCATTCGGGACTACAGGTCACACTTTAAACTATGACTTTTAAGATCATTTTAAACCTAAAACTAAGTGCACATTCTTCTGATATAAAAAATGCATTTAGAGCGTCAATTAGCTTTTTTCAGTTTTGCTGTACGATAATTTTCTTGTGAGTCATCCAATATATTATCCATATACTATTTTTGCACATACATGAAGTTTATAAGTATATAATGAAGCCCACAGCCACAGCACATCAAACTACCACACAATCGCAATTTTTTTCAATCAGCTTTCCACCTAGGCTGTATGACAATTGCCATTTTGGACAAGCTTTGAAATTAAAAATATTTGTTTTTAACAACCTTCTCATTTTTGTGCAGCTTACATTAAAATAACGATATACTTTTCAAACTTACACTTGGGTAGTTGAAATCAAAGCTCGGGTCGCTGGTGGATAGCGATAATAGAGACAGGAACTGAAACAAAAATAAAATCAAACAATATTGCGAATAACCGTAATTAAAATATCTAAGACCCATGTACTTCCGGGAGGCCGGTAGTTAGTTAAAATGTCCCTCCGTCACCTTCTCTTTCTATTGTACTGATAGGGATGTAAAGCGATACTTAGCCTTGTGCTAGCTAACTCAGAGCTTCGCAAGTGAGCCTAAGACTACACAAACTGTAGGTTATTTTAAGTAATCAAAGCCTGTGATACGGTTATGTACGACCAAACAGAAATCGGGATATTAAAATCAAGTTTAACTCATTAGGTCCGTTGCACATTTCTGGGTTAGCTAGCACTAGGCTACATATTGTTTTATGTCTATGTCAGTTCAATAGAAACAGAAAGTGACGAAGGGTCAGTTAGGTTAGATCTGCGCAAATGAGCCTTAGGAACCGTGTAGCTTGCCACACTTCGCTGCACTACACCGCAGTACGCCGCACTACGCCGCACCACGCCACTTGGCCGCCATGTTCTCTAGACACTTTAATACAGCTCGCAGATGTCTGCTCACTGGTCTTCTTCATTTATTGCGGGACTCCAGTAGTTGTACCCATAACACGGACTCTGTTTAACTTGGGATCCTTTGTTATTAAGACTCCAGAACCAAGGGGTGGGGGTCGTATCAGTAGGTCTTGTGTCATGTACCGTAATAAGTACACAAATCTAATGTACAGTGTTACTTTTCTGAATATTGGCTATCAGATTTAACGTTCGTCTCGATGTCTCATGGGGCGAAACAGCTAAGGGGCGCGAGGTGTCCTAGAGCTCTAGCCATATTAGGGAGTAACCACACCAATCGATTGACCGTCGATCAAATAAATCAAATAATTTTCATTATTTGTTATTTGTACTGAATCTATAATAACAACTAATGAAAACAAAATAAAATTAAGTTGATCCCTTCATGTTCAAGACTTAGCTAGTCTTTTTTTGAAACATTAGGTCCTTACATATGAAATTGGCGTTTTGTCGTACTGGCCACTTTGATCTGTATTATCTCCTCTTTGGTTAAGAATTCCAATTTCAAATTTATACGCCTATTTAGAGTTTCGAAAACTATAATTAATTTATTTTTTTCCTCTTTTGGTTTTTTCTTTGCGTCACTTAGTTTACAAAATGGAAAACTTGAAATATCGCATTATTTACGAGTACGAGTTCCACCGTGGTGCCAGTGCTGCAGAAACGGCTCGAAATATTAATGCTGTGTATGGCGGCGGTGTCGCAAAGAAAACACAGTGCGTTTTTGGTTCCAACGTTTTCGTTCTGGAAATTTCGACCTGCAGAACTAGCCGCGTGGACGGCCGGAGACCAAAGTTGATAATGAAGAATTGAAGGCTATTGTGGAAGCGGATCCATTGCAAACCACGTCCGAGTTAGCTGTACGCTGCGGTATTAGTGACAAAACTGTTTTAATCCACTTGAAGCAAATTGGGAAGGTGAAAAAGCTTGAGAAGTTGGTACCTCATGAATTGAGTGCAGCAAACCGACAAACGCGCGTCGACTGCTGCGTTACATCTCTCAACCGGCATAATAATGAAAGGATTTTAAATCGAATCATTACTTATGATGAAAAGTTACCTGTTTGTTTAATGCTTTTGTTTTATTTTTGTCCATTGTTTGTTGTATTTGTGTTTTGTTAACTGTTGTGTTGTACTGTGCTGTTTGGCGAATAAACGATTTGAGTCTGAGTCTTTGAAAAAGTGGATCCTGTACGACAGTCGGAAACGCTCATTGCAATGAGAAACGCGGGAAAAAATTCAACTGGCACATGGGGCAGTCCAAAGTGCCTTCAAAGATTTTATTGATTCCCGCCCGAATGGTTTTTTTAGTCAAGAGATCAATGAACTACCTATGAGATGGCAAAAGTGCACGGGTAGCACTGCAATGGTACATACTTTGAATAAATAAATATATTATATATTTTTTTAAATTGACTTTATGTTCCTCCTTTACGAAACGCCAATTTCATATGTAATGACCTAATATTTAAAGAACTTACCGATAAATAGGCCAAAAACATTTTTGAATACGCAACTAATTGGGCCGCTCGCCACCGAGCGACTGATGGCTGTGTTGCCAGTATCACGAAATATTTGACACTTTTTATTGGAAAATTAATTGGTTGTTAGGGTTACTGATAAGTTTAATTGAAACGTTATATCGAGTAATTCGAACTGCTTTTTAATGGATCTTGACTTTTTGTTTCAACAACGTCCTTCATGATAGTCCCCGTGGATTCAAAATACCTGGTTTCTTTCCTGGTTGATATTTCTGTGATAAATAAATAAATCTAATAATTCCTCTTTTTAATTTATTAAGTTTTAGATTTTGATTTATTCTTGTAATTTATATATCTTTTCTGATGTTGCGTGATGATGGCAAGCAGCCTGATGCTTTGACTCTGGCCCCGTGCAGAATACGCCGCTGGTACAGTGTACAATCTGGTTCCGCTGGCAACAACGCTAAAAGCCTTAAACTAAAATTGGCATCCTGAGGACAAGGGGCTATTCGCCTTTATTCCGATTTTTTTTGGCTGCCTAAGCAGCACCCTGCGCGGAGAGGGAGGTGAAAGATGCGTCATGCATACCTCCGCAGCCATCTGCAGGGTGATGTGGGACTCACCAGAGTGGCACCTACTCACTAAAAACCCCCTTAATGGCTGTGGCATTGGAATGCTATGCAGCCTTCATCGGAGCGACACCCGATTAGGGAAGGGGGTCTTAGCGAGGCGTATGGTGAACAAAACTCTAAGGCTGGCACGTATCTCGAACAACGAATTCCTATTGCGATCCAGCGTGCTAATTCGGCCAGCCTTTTGGCTACTTTGCCTTCAATAGATTCTAGTTTAGGAGTGGTTTTTTATTTCTAATAAGACTCTTCCGAATAACAGCTGCTCTTGCTGCTGCAAGGCATGTAACATGAGGAATTTTTGAACACTTACGTACAGGGTGGAATTTTGTTACGCCACCTGCCAGGACAGTACTTTAAATAGTGTCGGTAGCTAGTTTTTCACTTAGAAAGCATTGATTTAGTTTTGAAAATAAGCAAAATTGCATTCAAAGATATGTTAATATGTTTGCCAAGATAAAACCGGCTAAAACCGGCTAAAATAAAAAAAACCATAAACCCGTATTTCTATGAGGTCATTTAGAAGCATAAAATCTCTCTGCAAAACGCAGTAATTTAAACGAAAGAAAATTTATGAAAAGATTTAACTTATACTATCAATAACAAGAACAATATAAACACTCTGTAACGTTTTTATTTATTAAAAAAATTAAGAATAACAATTTTGATAACAAAATTGCAATTATATTTACACAAAGTTTGTAATGCAGACTTTGTATTCGAAGCGAATTAATTTTATTTTACAAACTGCGTGAGATACAAGTAATTTAAGTTTGAAAAGTCGTGTTAGAAAAGGATGCTCCGACACACTACAATCTCCACAGCTTATGTTAGTAACAATTTCAATACCTGGATCGGTTTGGTACAACCAGCAGAAACAGATGGTCTGCAAGATCACAAGAATTCAAGCCTGAAAAATGTATTTTACTAGGAAAGATCAAATTCAAGGAAATAAATCTATGTATGCTGTTAATGAGTTAAGAAGTTAGGTTAATCATGCAGGTTCGAATAATATAACAACTCGCAATTCAAAGTTATAGAAAATTTCTAAATATGGATGAAATGGATAGTTTAAAAGAATAAATTTACACAAATTTACAACAGAATTGAGCTCATTTTGAGCAACTATGTAATTGGGTAGTTTATTCGTTTCTTATAAAAAAATTTCGTGGTATTTTCCGTAGTAATAATGTTATGTGTTTTTATGTTTTTCCGTCTATTTATTTATTTAATTTCATTTTATTAAGGTTTTAGAGAGATGCTGACCAAATCCATTGATGTCATTAAATATAGGGTGATAGTGTTGGTGTAATCTCGAGCGTGAGAAGCGTATATCAACTATGAATGCAGTTTTGTTTCTGGGACACTCTCTCTTTGCAGAAAAATACATTATATTGCATAACCTGAATCTTATTTATTGATTTCTGTTTAAAGTATTTATTTAGTTGCAGTTCCCTGAATCAATGTACTGTTTATGAAACAGACAGGTCCATAATTATTTTATTTACATTAACGATATGCCTAAGGGCACCCGAGAGGGTACGGGCCTCGGCTTAGGACGACGTATGTTGAAACTACCACTGGTTCGGAAGGGTCATCTACTGCCAAAGAACCAGCAAGAAACTCAGTAGGTATGCGTACGACGCGTTAGCCTGGTCCACCGGTGGGTGAGGCGATTCGAATGCCGTGTTGCCCTATTTCTAACTGGAACGCCGGCGTTCCTTGTTATAATATCATCGTCGGAATCTGTTAAGACGTTACGCGGACGCCTGTAACGAACCGGCGCGTCTGGGTTGGCAGCGTCGTCAGCTGACTTGTTGACCAGCGGGTTGGGATGGTGGAGAGAATTATCGAAGTGGCGTCTAGACGCCGGATCAACATTATTGTCGAAAAGGACATACTCTGACACTAAAGTTCTACGTCGGTAGGGGTAGGTAATAGAAATATTTATTTTAATAACTTATTTATATCATTTTAATTCACTAGATATATTACATCTTACTCCGACGATGGAACAGGTCATAATGTATTGTTTCTTCCATTATTTTATGTCATTCGATATATTTAAATTTAAATTATTTTCTGCTTAGTTTATAACGACCTTTTTACTAATTTTCGCGGCATTCTCATGTACTCCTAAGGCCTAGCCGTGAAGATATTTATCCTGGGCCAGGGATATCAGTCTCACCCAAATAAGGGGATAGTTTCAAGCATTTATACTCCACAAATTTTTCACAAAGGAGACATTTCAATTTTTTACAGGCACTTGGCTAGCTTTTGTACGTGTTCCTTGGATTGCAATAAATAAATATAACGAGTATTATACGTCAATATTTCATAATTTCATTTAGTTTTGTCTTAGGAAAACATTTTCAACCCCGTAAATCAGCCACACTACACAATGAAAACATGGCGCTATCTATCATGTTGATGTTTTATTAATTCAATTGTTACTTTTATTTTCCAATTTATCGCTTATCCAAATTAAGAGCTCCTTTGGAGTTTTTCATTTGATTTAATTATTGTACTATAACCGTTATTATTATTTTACATTGATATAGCAACAGAAAACATCTTGATTTATAATCGTGTAATTGGTAGTGAGTAAAGAGATATTTTGATTATTTCAGGTTGCCAAAACGATTATGATTATTGGATTCGAACATAAAAAACTACAAAGTCATTCAAATGTTAGGTATACCTTAATTTTAAATATTTTTATAAGTCTTAACTCGCAGTGTTTATCGATTATTGAAACCATACAGTCAGCTCTATATTGTACTCCGTACTGCTAACATTATTAAGTACATAAGTTATTTTCATTCAAGTATGTAATGACTATGCACACGTCACCCCGGTGTGGCCATATGATATTTAGTTTTTTGTTTCAAAGTGAAACTTAATGCACGGTATAATTTTTTAAATATTTTTAGTATGTCTACCCCATTTTTTCATATATTACGAACTGGTGTACATCGCGCTAGCCGAAAATGAAACATCTCCTTTGACAAAATTTTCACGTATATTAAAATAACTTTTTAAATATGTGGGTTTTGTCTCGAGGTTTTCCTTCAGTGCTAGATCAGTCAGCTGGATGTACATAAGTGGAAAAAACTCGTATGATAGTCACCAGAATCGAACCTGGGATCACTGAAAAAGTTTATGTTTACTCATAGTAATAAGTTAAATTGTAACTTTCGAATTCTTGTGACATTAAAAATATAGTCGCTACAGGTGTACAAGAGGGCGCATGTGTGAAGTTGCATGGAACTACGTGACTATAAGTATGTATAATTTAATGAATTTACGGGATTCTTACCACGATTTTCGATTTTTATTTCGCGCGTGCTTGCAACAATATCGAAATATCGGACGCGCGAAATAAAAATCGAAAATCGTGGTAAGAATCCCGTAAATTCATTATCCGCGATAGTTTAAAACAGTTATTATGAATATTTATTATTTATTTAGATTCTCCAACAAGGGCCTACATTAATACTTGCTTTACAATATTTAGCATAATATGTTAGTTAAATGCGCCCTCAATTATAGGCGAATACAGCATGTCTTAACTTTAACAAAAATACACTTTATTACAAAAATAAGAACGTAAAGATCAGAAATATATACGAAAATACAGAAAAAAAGATTATCGGTACTAAATGTTTACAGTGGTCAAATGTTTTCTTAATTTAATTTTAAACATACTGATTTTATCGGACACAATGCAAAGTTCACCCGCGTTAGGTATCCTGTTAAACGCAGTGCACATCCTTCTAATTGGCGAATAATATCCTAAAGGAGGCTGAGTAATCGTGGGCTAGACAGTTAATAGGTGGAAATTCATGCCAAAAAATAAGTTATATTAACCTTATTATAAATATAATAAACCGCGAACGGTTTAATTTCTGGAAATGAAATAAATTCAAAATATGTAATTTCACTGTGATTTTTATGAGTGGAATTTAGTTTTAACTTAGGCAATACTGATTTTTTCCCCCAATAACGAGCGAAAAGAACGAACGCCACGTACGTGATTGTCGAGTCACTCACTCAATCATGCCGGCTGTCAAATGGCTGCCATTCTGATACTGGTTTGTTTGGCTTTGTTCCATGCGCTTGAGTTGTTTTGTGGTTTTTCTATTTTCTTACGACTTACGCGTGTTATACAGACTAACTACGATTCTTATTTACTCGAATACTTTCTGCTTGCCTACCGGATCACAACAACCCTCCTTACACGACGAATATTAGATTTGTTCCCTTGGATACCCGATTTTGTATTTTGACATGGATCGTTGTGTTAACTGTGGCATTGCGTTTGGTCGCTGTGCTACTGTTGGCAGACGAGTTTTAAATGAAGAAATATTGGTTGTGATTTGACAATAGCGTATGACTGAAACAGTAAGTAATTTATTCTTGCGAATAATTTCAAAGTGAACAAGATAGTGGTTAAGATAAATGTTTATGCTATTTTGGGGAGCATACAAGGGGTGAAATACATACACGATTCGTTTTGGGACATCATTAAGTATAGTTTATTTAAGTAATTTATTGAAAAGTCCAACGAAATAATTTAAAATAACATTCTCATAACCTAACGAAACTTTATATAACACTACTAAAATATCTTATAGCTTAAAACACTACTAAAATATCTTATAGCTTAACTTCTAGAAATACAAATGTTTTCAAATTTTAGGTGAACACTTCAAATGTATGTTTCTTATAGAAAACACTATTTCCAAGTTGTTAACACCATAGCCCAGAAATGTATGGGACGGTATCTGCCTCCTTTGTCTTGGCAACATTTAGGTAAAAGAGTTTTCGGTTTTGTGTTCTGCGTAGTTTATGTGGTACATTTAATGAAACCTTGTTCAAGAGATCGTTACCATCCATAGCGCCAGTCAGAAGTTTGTGAAGGAAAATTAGGTCTATGGACTGTCTGCGATCTGAAAGTGACTGCATCCCATAATGTTTGAGTCTGTCAGTTTAGTGTGGAATCTGTTTAGCCAATTTATATTTATAAGTCAGATGCCATAAAAATCGTCTTTGAATACTTTCCATACGACTTGTGTAGACAGCATAGTGAGGATTCCATACATGACTGCAATATTCAAGGGTACTACGTACTAATGCGTTATAAAGTAGCAAGATGGTATGCGGATTTTTGAAGTTTTTGGAGTTACGCATAATAAATCCTAGCATCCTGAAACTCTTCGATACAATGTGTTCAGTATGATGGTTGAACTGAAGTTTGCTGTCAAAGACCACATTTCCAAGATCCTTAATTTTCGAAACCTTGGATAAAGTCTTGCCATCAACACTGAATCTTATGTCATGATATGGGTCATTACGGTTTCGTGAAAAGTGCATGTGGAAGCATTTATCGGTATTCAAGTACATTCCGTTAATATTACACCACTCAACAAGTCTATCCAAGTCTTCTTGGAGCCTAATATGATCTTCAATGGATCTAATGGTTTTAACGATTTTTAGATCATCGGCAAATAGTAAAAGTCAGAGTTTTTGAAACATACGCCCACATCATTGATAAAAACGTTGAATAGTAGCGGTCCTAGTCTAGATCCTTGTGGGACACCAGAAGAAGCGGTAAAAGCGTCAGAATTATAGCCCCCTACAACTACAACTGATGATCTATTATTTAAGTATGATTCGAACCACGACATCAAAGTGCCTGCTACACCTAACATACTCAGTTTATCTAGGAGGATCCTGTGCGGTACCTGGTCGAATGCCTTGCTGAAGTCTGTGTATATCACATCAACTGGAATCCGATTATCTATATTCTCTATGAGGGACTCGACAAAAGCTACCAAATTAGTTGTGGTTGATCTCAGTCGCATAAATCCGTGTTGATAAACACTGACAATGGATTTCATATGCCAGGCAACCGCAGAATGAATCAGTTGTTCAAAAACCATACCTAGTACCGGCAATATGGAAATGGGTCTATAATTTTTTATATTTCTTTTTTCGCCGGTTTTATGTATGGGGACAACTCGAGCACGCTTCCAAACTGTAGGAAAGACTCCAGTACCTATAGAAAAGTTATAAATTTGGAACAAAGGTTCAGATAAGACTTTGGCACATGTTTTAAAAGATATAGAAGGAATACCGTCATCACCAGCACCTTTCTTTGGTTCAAGTCTTTTTAAAACATTATAGATTTTGCTTCGAGTAATTGATATTGAAGTCAAGACACTAGAATTAACCGAGCTCGAGTTGCTGGTAGGAGTAGGTGAATCAGTAATGGAGGATGTGTTATAAGCTTGCGAAAAGTTTTTAGCAAACAAATTGCATATGCTTTCCCCTGTTGAAGCTGTATGTTCATTAAGAATCATACATGAAGGATAACCGATATCTGATTTTTTTTACCTTTTATATAGTTCCAAAAGACTTTAGGATGTGAGTGAATAGAGTTTTCGATCCTATTTATGTATTGCTGATATTGATCTACTTGTAATTTTTCACATCTATCTCTCAACAATTCGAACGACAAGCGGTCCAAAGGATTTTTATATTTTTTTAAACGGGATCGGTATTTATTTTTTTCTTTGAGTAACCTGATTAGATCTCGACCAAACCAAGAAGGATATCCTACCTTATTCTGTTTTATACGATGCTTAGGAACATGTTCATTGATTAATTTTCGTTGTTTAGCATAAAATACATCAGTCATGGTATTAACATTTTGACAGTTTTCAAACATCGACTTCCAATTAATTTTATCAAGTTTCCCGATGATTGATTCATAGTCAGCCCGAAAGAAGTTCTGCTTTAGTATATTATTAGGCTTCATCTGAATATCGATATCAAACTCCAAAGCTGGGTGAGCGACATCCATTTTAACCAACGCATGAATACTTTGATGAAAATTCACTACAGGAATGCTACTCAATACAAGATCCAGTGTGTTACTTTTATTATTAGGAATGCCGTTATATTGTTTTAAATTATTTAAATTAGCGAAATCTATCAGATCTCTTACGAACAAACTGGTCGTCGAGTCGACAGTCAAGTAGTTTGTTTCTTTTACATATGACCAAGGAACCCTTGGTAAATTAAAATCACCCACAACCAAAGCGTAACTTACATCTGCCAAGGCCCTATTTGCATTGTTTATAAAATGCTCTAAGATGTGTTTTTGTATGGGTGGTGGCAGATACACCGAGCATGGTAGCATTCGTGACTTTGAAGTTCTATCCAACTCTATCCACACCCACAAGTCCTCACAGTCACAATATATAGTTCACAAGCCAGCAAAGTCGTTATTTGACGGCTGAATGGCATAGTGGTAGTTGTCCAGCCTCATACGCCGGAGGTCCCAGGCTCGAGTCCTGGCCGGGACATTCATTTGTGTGATGAACACAGATGTTTGTTCTCATGGGTCATGGTTGCTTCTACCGATTTTGTCACCCTTTCTGTCCATAATCCCCGTATTAATTCATGACCCGGTAACAGGTTCGTAAAAGAGATACTAGCCAAGAATTTTCAGGTAAAAAAATCTGCCGAAAACTAATTACTTTCTATTTTTTTTATATTTTATACTGGCCTTCATTGCCATGTCAAGTCTACTCAAAACATTTTTTATTGGCAAAAGCAATGGGCTCACGAATTCGGGATGCGAGGTTTCCAACCATTCCCATGGTTGATGAATTCACGTCATCCAGCCCACAACCAGTCTGTCGCCTGCAGCCAACAAAGCGCGCCATCTAGTCTTTAACCCTTGGATGTGTACTATTCAAAGAAATAAAAAAAAAATTTTGTTCATATTTTATCTTTAAACTATTCATTTTGGGCTAATTTAACATAAAAATATTATAAAGAAGTATATTTTAGTGTTTTTGAAAACGGGACCTATAAAATCGGAAACTAAATACAAACTATGATAGGAAATACCTACAAATAATGTGAAAACTTAATTATAAACAAAACATAAAACTTTGTGATATTCTACAGAAGTTACGTTCTCAAGTGTAGCACAAATGAACATTACACGTTGAGCTTGTGATATTTATGCGATTTTTGCACCCTGTACGCAACGTTCTTTATAACTCACCTTCATTACATTTGAAGGTGTTCCGGGCTGTGACAAAGAAATTCACTTTTCGCCAAAACAAATGAAGACAAAGCTCAAACTGCCAATGGTACGACCTCTACCTCTAATACCGAGATTCCAGGTTTCAAAGCAGAGTTCCTGCAACACGTTTTGCTTCGTAAAGCTTGCAATAAATATACAAGGTGTCCCAAAATTCAACGATAAGCCGGTACCAGGTAGTGCATACGGCGACGACTACCCAGGGAAAATTACAACCGGTCTCTTCCATTTTTAAAGTTATAACTTTTTTTAAAACTCGTCGCCGTATGCACTATGTTTGCACTATGTTTTATGCAGAGTTTTTTTAGTTCGCGGAACGGGGGATATAGAATGAAAATAAAAAGCCAAATTATTTTCACTTTTCAATAAATTCACCTGCAAGACAAATACATTTTTCAGATCTTTCAAAAGTTTATTTATACCCTCGAAAAAACTGAATTCTCTTTGTCTGAAAAATACGCCGAAACTGGCTCCTTGACCTCTTCTTCGGTGGAAAACTTCTTACCCCGTAGCTCTTTTTCCATCTCTGGAAAAAGATAATAATCACTGGGGGCTAGGTATGGACTATAGGGTGGGTGATTCAAAATATCGAAGCCCACTTCATGCAGGGCAGTCAATGCAACGCGACTCTTGTGAACGGGGGCGTTGTCGTGCAAAAGCAGCTCACCTTTCGTCAGTTTTCCCCGACTTTTTTCTCGAATAGCTTCTTTTATTTTTTTAAATATTGAAGCGTAGTATTCTCCAATTATAAAAAGGTGTTTGTCTTTATAATCTATTTAAAGAATCCCTTCTGAATCCCAGAAGACGGTCGCCATGAGTTTCCCAGCCGACTGTGACACCTTAAACTTTTTTAGGCGGCGGTGTGCCCTTCTTATGCCACTGCATGGAATCTTGTTTAGACTCAGGTTCATAGTGACGAACCCAATTTTCATCTCCAGTAACAATCCTGTTCAAAAGGCCTTCCTTGTCTTCACTGCAGAGGTACAAAAACGCACGAGAACACCTACGCGCTGTTGTTTTTGCAACGGCGTGAGCATTCTCGGCACCCATCTTGCGCTGACCTTAGTCATGCCAAGATGATCATGTAAAATTTAAAAATGGTTGTGTCGGATACAACAACCATTTCTGCGAGTTGTTTCTTTCTTAGTCGAGCATCGTCAAGTACTAATTTTTCGACTTTTTGGATAATTTCTAGACTTTTTGGAGATTCTCTGCCTTGGTTGAATAAGCTGTGCTTACTTGTAAACCATGGTTTTTCCTGGGCAAGAGTCTGTTCTGAACACGTTTTCCTTGCTTGGTAAGGAACATAATGACGGCACGATATTCGATTTTTTCCATATTTCACTTTTTACTCCCGATTATGTTGCTTGATCGACGACAGTTTAAAGTAGCGATGGGTAACTCAGGAGTGATAGATAAAAAAGATATGCATCACTTCGTTTGAATCAATCACTCTTTATATCCGTTCATATCCAAATGTATCACTGTATCTTTACAACTCACTCGCTCACGCTCGCGACGTATGATTATCTCGCTCGCACAATGCTAGGAAAAGAAAACTCGCAACAAATAGTTTGAAAATACATAGTTTCAGAACCCGTTATTGGGTACCGATAAATAGTTTCGTTTCGATGCCGCAAAATGGCGCCATCACTAAGAAACAGCTGCCGATTAAACCAAATCAATCAATAATCTTTCATTTCATCATAATATATCTTTTATATCTCTCATTGATATATTTGATCGAGTTGAGCTGAGCACACCTACTGAGTAGCGAGAGTGACGCGCGGGCATGAGCAACTGATACATTTGTGATAAAGATATAAAAGAGTGATACATATCACAGTGATCGGAAGATGCATATCAATCTTTTCTTTTCAGTGATACATTTTGCCCATGACTGGTTTAAAGACTAATGGTTTAATTATGTTGAAACTTAGTATTTATAATAATTATGAGTCACTAAACACGTTATTACACAAAAGAGCATGATCATCTCCTTCCAGCCCCCTCATTCTGCGAACTTAAAAACGCTCCCTCGTACATGTAGGTGTTAAAAAGGCCTCTATCTCAGCATTATGCTAAGAGACACTCTAAAAGAGTGCAACTGAGCGCTGATTTTTAGAAGGAGCCTAAGCAAAATATCATATAACAAATGCAATACAATCTTAATAAAATAACACAAATAAAAAATTTTGAATCGAAATACAAGCAATAGAAAGAGAATAGGATATACGAGGTGCGGCTATTAAATAACGAGACTGACGTTGTTGCAAATGAAGTGCGTATACGCCAAACGCCAGGGACTGACAGCTGTGATCGTGAAGCCTTCTCTTTCGAATGCAGCGTATCTCGCTTCTGTAAACAGATCCGTATAGACGTAGCCTTCGTTCGCATTAGATTTGTTTTTTATTTTGCCGGAAAAATGTTAAATGTAACAATAGAAAAATGTAAATCACAACGAATTGTTGTGAAATTATACATGAAACTTGGAAAAACCGCTTCTGAAACTTATAAATTATGGAAAGAAGTGTATGGCAATGAATGTTTATCACGTGCCCGTGTTTTAGTGGTTTAAGCGTTTTCAAGATGGCCGAGATACGTTCAAGATGATTCACGCCCGGGTCGCCCTCCCACGTCAAAAACGGAAGACAATATCGAAACAATCGGTAAACTGATTCGATCTGACCGTCGGTTAAGTCGGTAAAATGCTATTGTTGAAACTGTAGGAACTGATAGAGAATCCCTGTGGCAAATTTTACATAACAATTTTAACATGCAAAATTTGTGTGCTTAAATGGTGCCAAAAATTCTCACGTTTGAACAACAAGAAGCTCATAAAACATTGAAAATGACCCAAATATTTCGGAAAGGATAATGTGACGAATCGTGGTTTTTACTTATGATCCTGAAACGAAGCGCCAATCCATGCACTGGAAAAGTCCATCTTCACCGAGAGCAAATAAAGCTCGAACGAGCAAATCCAAATTCAAAGCGATGATGATTGTTTTTTTCGATATTCATGAGATTGTGTACCTTCACTGGGTTCTTGAAGTTCAAACCATTAATTAACATTACTACCTTCACGTCCTTGCTGAACTCCGTGAAAGAATAAGGAAACAACGACCCAAATTCTGGAAGGACAATCCATGGATTCTCCCCCAAGACAATGTTCCAGCCATGGCCGGATTTAGGGGAGGCCAACCGGGGCGACAGCCCCGGGGCCTCCACAAAAGAGGGGCCCCCACAAGATTAAATTTGCCTTGCCTTCATACTTTAACGGGCATTAACATTAAACACGTCTAACTAAACTCCTTTGTTGCCCCGGGGCCTCCACATCTCTAAATCCGCTGGTCCAGCTCATTCCGCATTGTCTGTCAAGAAGTTTCTAGTCAAGTACAGCATCCCAGTGTTAGACCATCCACCTTATTCGCCGGTTCTTGCAGCGTGCGATTTCTATCTGTTTCCTAAGGTGAAATCTGCATTAAAAGGAACGAAATTTGAGTCCGTGGAAGCGGTGTAGAAGAAAGCGGCATGCGTCCTGAAGGAGCTGAAAGAAGAAGAAGACTCCCAGCACTGTTTCGAACAGTGGAAGATTCGCATGGGGCGTTGTAGGTATAGAGAAGGGGTGTATATTGAAGATGATAATAAAATAATTATGTATGAAAACAAAATAAAATGTTTGATTGATAGAAATAAACTTAAATAAACGTAAATACACATCCATGACTAGAAAGCAAATATAATAATATACCTGCCCCTACCAGGTTCGAACCCGGAACCTCTGGCATGGAAGGCAAGGCCACTTACATCCACACCAAACAGGCCGTCGAGTGTCAAAACTTCAGGGCTTGTAACATTCATCTTCTCACGACTACCGTGTGCGCTCCTGTAGACTGTCGTTGTCGGTCTGGGTGACAAAAAAATTGTCAGTAAAAAAACGCAGCTTTGTTGTCCATTCATTTTATGAAAAATATTCCGTTGCTTGTTGCGAAAATGTCTTCAAGTTTCATATTTTCATCAGCTGGAACAATTTTTCTGTTTGGGTGTACTGTTCCACGTACCTTTGTATTCATCTCTAAGGAATACTGGAGATAAGAGGAATTGAAAAAATATAACAAAGTGTACTTTACAACCTACTTGGTAAATATGTGTTGGCGGCAATCTAACTACACGCGCCATTTCACTCCATCACCAAACTACGCTAAAGAAAAAGACATTCGTTTATAAACTTTTGTTTAAACATTTTGTTTGAGCACTTTCTATATTCTTTTGGTTCACGTTACTTCCAGTGACCAACGACTCCTTCACCAAGTAATGTCATCGGTGTTGAAACAAAATAATCTGGTTTCATTAGGTTCTTACGTCTTGAGTCAAAACGAATATAGCTTTGCTCCGAACTAAGGCTAAGCCATCACGGTTTGTCTAGGGATTTATTATTATCAAATACGGTAGGCTGAGTTTTTAAAGTATTTCTATGATAAAATTGAAGGGCACAATTAAAAATTTTGCTAGAAATTGCATTCCGACTCATGAAAACCTAAAAAAATACCTACCAGTGCAACAGAAACCTTTATCAAAAAAATCCAATTAAAAATTACACAACACGGCAGCATACAAAGTTTTCATATAACTAAATAACAAGTCTTATGACATATTTTATTAAGTCCTCCGTTTGACTTCTTCTCGTTCCACAAAATTAAAAACCAGCTGTAGGGGATACAGTTTTCATCGCCAGAAAATGCGCTCACTGCCATCGAGAAGGCCCTTGATCAATGTTGCAGACTGGAAAAGGTGCTTTGCAAATAGGTTCAGACGAACGAAATTTTGTATAAACACTGGTGGACAGATGTAATAAAAAAATATAACCTAGTGAACATTTATTTTTCAAAAACTTTCTGAGCGTCCCACGTATTTTAAATAATTGAATGTTTTGTGATGCTTTTCTCCAAAACGTGTTTCGAGAGCGAATTAACATAATTTATGGAATATTAACAAGCTGCTGGGCAAGTTACTTAAATAAATTAACAACTATAACGTTCATTTGTTTATTTACAAACTTTTGAAAATATTTTCATTTCCATAATGTACATATAAATACATTAACATATAATAATAACAAGAACAATAAAATTACACTATAAATCGGCTAACATGGAGGACAAATGTGGATTAGCGATAGAACAATTTAAAAAAACTACACCTAAACTAGAATCTATCAACAGGCTGGCAGAATTACCACGCTGGATCGCAAAATAATTTCGTTGTGCGTGGTGCCAGCCTTAGGGTCACGAGTTTCACTCAACAATCGCCTCGCCTGGTCCGAATAAAGGCGATGCGCCCTTGTCACCAGGACCCCGAGGTTTAATCGCCAAAAGCCTCCAAAAAAAATAATTACTCAGGGTCTCATATTATGGACTTCGTTTTCACTCATACTTGATTATTGTTATCGAACTGCTTTATTAGTTAATTATAGTTTGTTTTTTTTTTTTGAGCTGAGTTTTTGAGGCCAAGTTATTTGTGGTAATTTGACACTGTTTATATCAAATCGTTTTCAATGGTCAAAGTTAGATAAAACTAACTGAAAGATAGCCCTTAACGTCAATAAAAACGTTTTATTTAATCGGTATTAACAATATTAATACAGCCCCTTGACTTGTTCGCGTGAAAATACTCTTTTTTTAGTATTAACCTTCTTGTTTGATCACAAATAGAAACTACATACACCGTTTCATACAAATATGACACTTTAAGCTGTCCACAACGGTTTAGACGTTTGTCAAGAAATGACAACTGGTACATAACAATCCGTGTTATTGCAAAGGCGTGCTTGATTTTATTAAAAATCTAGAAAGCCGACGTCGCAAATTAGAAATGTTTCTGAACTAAACTCAGCTGTTGATTTTTAGCTGGAATTAAACTTAAAACATGATTTCATACTGATTTCTAGACTTAATTCATACGTATTTTAACAAATTGACAATAATTACAAATATACATTCCGAATATGTGATGATTCATTCTTTTTTAGAGAACTAGGCATGTAATTTTTCACTATCGTGTATGTATACTGTCGAAGTGACCGAATGCTAATAAATCAAAAGAGAACGCAAATACTCATTTGTGCATTTTTTTCATTCGTCGAACAAGCGACGTAGTTAAATTATAAATTACCTTGACCAAAGATCTTTTATTGCTGAAAAATCTACTAAATTATCGACCACATTAATTATTTGAACGTAATGAACATTATTTTACATCCATAGATACTACGCAGCCGCCTTCGAAAAGTGAAATTCCTTTAGAAAAAATTGGTGCGAAATTACTTTGACAAAAAAAGCTGTGGGTAATACACTCAAGTTAAGGTATTATTCCAGAGCCCACCTCTACCATAGCCGAAATCTAATGGGAAGTGCTTTCGCGTCGTGACTCCGCCCCACATTAATAATATCCATTATCCATAATTTCTTAGTTACCTTAGACCTATTGTTAGTATGCATCAATTCAAAATTAAAATATAGTGGTAAAATAAATAATTATAAGTATTAAATTATCAATGGGTGTGTAACTGCACCCAAGGACGCAGCATTGGGAAGTCCCACCGGTCTACGAACACGCCCAGGATTCGGTTGGTGGTTCCTCGGAGACGGGTCAATAGGAAGGCGCAGCGTTTTTTTTATAATTGCATAAAAGTCATCCGTATGCGCGTCTGCAAACATTCCTGACGCACTGCACCTTCACGGAAGCCCCAACAGAACCCTGAATGCGTTATTGCATTGGACACGAATGTGGCTGTATGTGCGCCGCGTGTATCTGACCCACAGGCTGCAGGTGTAAAAGGTCTGGCAGTAAGCTTTGAAAAGCGCAATTTTTACTGGTTGCGTTGTCCTCGCAAACGTCCGAGCCAGCATATTACAGCGGACAGCCAGCGACCTCCGTTCCCTCTCCATGTCCACATCATCCTTTAAATCCTCGGTGACCCAGTGACCCAAGTATTTAAATTTTTTAACTGTAGTTAAAGGCGTGCCGCAGTATGAAACTTCAGGTACTTCAGGGTAACTCTTCGCCTCAGATTTGAATAACATCTCTTCACTTTTTTTGACATTATACTTGAGCCCGTGGGTCATCGCATAGATTTCGCATATTGCCGACAGCTTCGTCAGGCCTCCAATCGATGGGCTCAGCAGCACTATATCATCAGCGTAACTGATATTGTTCATACAAACCCCATCAATATGGCATCCAACTTTAGCGCTGCTGAGCCCGTCAATTAGTCCATTTATGTATAGGTTGAAGAGCCGGGGAGAATTCAACGCTCCTTGTCTCACCCCGCACTCCAGCTCATGCACCTCACAGTCAGCTCCGGCCCACCTCACACTATTTCTCTGGTTCCAATACCAATACTTAAATAATGCTGCAGTCTCAGGAGGTAATGCGGTATCGTAACGTAGCTTTCGTATGATATCAGGTCGAATGCTTTCGACAAGTCCAGAAAGCAGGCAAAGACAGGTGTCTTTCTAGATGTGTAGTACTGTACAGTTTGCTTGAGACACATTATAGCAGCTTCTGTAGACAGGCCCGGCCTGAAGCCGAATTCAGCGTCATTAAGGTTCAAATTTATGGCTAAATACTTGTCAAGCAAACTGTCCTGTGCTTTAGCGACCCCTGTAGCAAGTGATATGGGCCTGTAGTTGGATCCGTCGGAAGCATCGCCCGTCCTGTTCTTAATTATTGGAATAACTAAGGTGCGCATTAAGTCCGAGGCGAGTACTCTAGGTAAATGCGTCCCAGCGTGCTTAGGGTGTTCGACGCTGACGTCATCGTGCCCGGGAGACTTCCCTCTCACCATGCCTTTAATAAGTGACTCAACTGTCTTAGCTGAAAATATTACCCCCATCCCCAGCATCGTCCGTCCGCTGCTCATCTGAGAGGGGTGATTTGACATAAAAATGGCGCTGAAATAGATTAGCAATGTCGGCAGGCTCGCTCAAACAGTCCACATTTATCGGTTGACTAGGTTTGACATTTATCTTACTTGTATATTTCCAAAACCTGCCAAACTGTTTATTTGAGTGCTCATTTCCTAGCATATCAATTTTTTGTTGTTGCTCATTTTCAATACAAAATTTTAATTTCGACTTAAAAATCCTTCTAGACTTAAACATATTATCATGTAAATAACCAGAACTAGGTTTACCATTTGTTAACCATTTATGGTAATAATATCGAGCGCATTTTACGAATGTATATGCTTTTTGTTATTATTTCAATTTTTGTAGTTGTAACCTTATTGTGTATGCGGTTATTATTATTATTATAATCATTGACTTATTATTTAACCTGGAACAAAATCTTTGACAAAAAAGCCTAAATTGCAGTGTTCATTAAAATCTTTAACGAGCCATGCGCCATATGGTCGAGTCGGCTGTAGAAAAAACAGAAAAATATAAACTAAAAATAATTGAACGTAATATAACAAAGCTAACAATTTACCCCATCTTTGATTTTAGAGAAACAAATAAAAGAAACTTTATACTCTATTACTGTTATTGCATTTACAACCAGATCCAAATACATTGTGAAATAAAAATAATGATTCACTTGTGCGGCAGTTGGTATCGTGTAAAAGTTCTAACGCATCAGTTTCATTCTGAACACATTCCATTAGTCAATGGGACAGGACCTCTTTAGTGCCCTGGCAAGAACCATAGTTGGGGCTGTCTTGTTAGCCCTTAAGAAATGCACCTAAAACTGGAACTGGACTTGGGTAATTCGTTTCTCGTCCACACACGGCTAGAGGCGTCACACGCACTCTTACCGAAGCTGGTATTTACCTGCTGCCGCGGCCTGTTCAATCGCCAGACGTCAACCCAATTGAGCACGCACACATGGGATATGCTCCAAAGAAGAGCCCTGCCGGGTACGGACGCCGTGCACACCCCACAACGACTTTTTGACTTCATAGAAAGCACGTGGGCGGCCATTTCTCAAACTGATTTTGATTAACCGATATTAAGTATACCAAATCGCTGTGATTGTGATATTCGTGTTAATGGTGGAAACACAGACTATACACTTTTATACACTATTACACGTTAATTTCCTATGAATTACAAGAATGGCAATTTTTCTTAATTTTTACAAAATATAAATATGTTTTTTAATTTAAACATGAGAGTTAAACTAAAAATTCGCTCTGGCGGACTAGATTTGGTAAGTATTTATTGGATATTGATTTTGTTTGCAATATTAATAATAATAATTCTTTATTTGCAAGTATAAGTAATAGGTGACAAAAAGTTCTTAAAAATAGGAACATATAAATGTTCATACATATACTGCTGAATTCTCAGCGCAAACTTGTGAAAAAAAAAGGGATATTTATTTGTTGATTAACATAATTCAATAAAATGTCAGACTAGTACTTGAACATTGTATTGTTTAGATATAGGTATAGTATGTCCAAAGTAAGGTCTAAATTCTTTAATTTGAATTCATAAAAATAATGAGGTCAACAAATTTACAATCCCTAAACATGTTAGATGTGTGTGAAAGTTTGAAATTTGAAAAAGATCTGAGAACAATTGTCGTATGTATCATCGCATTGCGTCGCGTTTGTCACTGACTCAGGACATCGGCTTACCTCGCATTTCAAGCACATCTGCTTAAATTATATTCTATGGGCAAAAACCTCGCTCCGCAAAGTCCATTTCCATCATAGATGTGCTAAACGAGATTAAAAAAATACAGCATTGCGAGTCTCTGATACTCTCACGGCCGAATGCCGATGGCTGGATCCCTCCTCAACATCGTGCACGGGTGGCATTTGAGGGTATTCGTCGTTTGGGTAGATGGAGGCGGGAGAGTTGCCAAGCTTACAGATGCAGATAAGAATAATTTTGTATAGACATTGTAAATTTATATTAAAAAAATATACCCGTTAAGTTTCATCCCAGTTCTTCTTAACGAAGGTTTTTCCGAACTGGTGGTAGAGTCATGCTTTATATAACGTTGATAAGAATATGTGATTGTCAAGGAATAAATATTTGAATCTGAATGAAGAGGACCTCATGTTTGGATACCGTCTACTGTCAGTGCACCAGCGTATGGAGCAGCCAGCGCAAAATGCCTGCAGCAGATTTTGTTTCGGTGTTTCCCACGCAGACAAACTACACCCTTCTTGAACTTAGAAGGCCACTTTGAATATACAGTATCCAAGGCATTTTTACCTGATGTTTGACGTTATTGATTTACAAAAGCCCGAATACTCTTATCACCAGCTAAGTTTCTTTAAACCTTGTGTTTTATATTTGAAATTCCCAGACATGTGCTTGTGTATGAATCACCATATAGCGAACTGGGGGGAACCCAGAACAATCAACAACCATGACCCGACAACAAACATATATGTTCATATGACTCGAACCTGGAACCATCGGCTAATGCGGCAAGCTACTGACCACTACGCTACTTGGTCGTCCAATTTCGATTGACACTGAGCGTCGAGAACCGAAAGGACAAGAATGCGAAGGCCATCTCCAATCTGAGCCGACGATATGCTGGCGCGGTACACCTCCTTCCTTAATAAAAGTAACCTCAAAATTCACATTTAAAGCGTCTTTGGGAAAAACCGAGACCTGTATATGAAGCGTGTTTTTTTTCATTAAGCTCCTTCCCTCATAGTGGTGTAGTGTTATCAATACAAATAATAGTCGATCGTGTAAAATACCGTGAATCGGAAATATTATTCTCAAATGCCCGTAATGACTGTGGTGCCAATGGTGGTGGTGCAAATGGAGTTAAGTTTTATGCGTTTTAATTAAGTTACTATACTTAATGTTAATTATTTACAGTTTACTACCACATTGTGTCGATTAAAGAAAAGGTTTGTCAATTGGGACGCTCCTATTTATCTGACACAACCAACGCCTCTACACTGACACCAAATAAAACACGAAACAGAATAGAATATAGAAATTACTTTTATAACTTAACATTTTTTCTAAAATATTTTCATTGTTATTTTAACTTGTAGTAATACGGCTACCTTCAATAGAGAACCAAAAAAAAAACACTTTTTAGTTCTAAGTCTTATTACAAGATGAAACTTAATCTATAATACTAGAATAAATAAATAAATGAAGTATAAATAATTTGTGTATTATACTTTTTTTTTAAATAGAGCGCAGTCGCACGGAATCACCACGGGCGATGTCAACGTATTGGTTTTCTATTTTGATATAAGAAAAAAAATTGAAATGAAAATCAATATTTAATTACTATCGATTGTTGTAATTTTTTTTAATTTCATTATTTGTATAGGGTAACATAGCTAACTTTTAAGGTTAATTTTAAACTTTTAGCTCCACTTAGCCCCAGTCTAGCCGGCTGGTTAGTTAAAACATCCGTCCGTCACTTTCTATTTCTACTGACCTGACAGAGACATAAAATAATATTTGGCATAGCGGTAGCCAATTCAGAGCCGCGCAAGCGTCCCTTATGGCCGGTTTACACGAGTTAAGTGGTTAAGTTGGTAACTAAATTTTAACTAAATTTTAAGTTAAAAGTTGCGTGTAAACAGTCAATTAAGTGACAAGTGGTAACTTAAAATTTAGTACGCAAGTGATTAAGTAGATTAGGATTTGTTCTATTTTTCGTATAAGTGGGTGGGCGGGGCTTCTCAGTTAACACGTGGACGTGATTTTTTAGTTAAGTGCATAAGTTGACAAAGCTGGCGGCGGCAAGAGCTCCTATTTATTTCGCATTTACTCTTTTTTTTTTAAATGTCGGAGTGGAGTTTAGTTTCGACTTTAAAATTTGTTGAAGAATATATAAATAGATATGCTTGTAGAATAAACATTTAGAAACAAAATATATTCTTGTAAAGATTTTAATTTCCGAATAAAATTCTTCTCTGAATTTGTCCAAAATCACATTTACCATATATCTAAGTACAGAACTGACGAATTCCTTGAGATTCATCACTGCTCATCTTCATTGAACTTATGAACTTAACTACTTAATCCGTTTGGACACACAAGTGACATGCAGTAACTTAAAATTTAGTTAAAATTTAGTTACCAACTTAACTACTTAATACATGTAAACCGCGCATTAGGTTGGTTTATTTCAATGCTCATTAATGTTATTTGTTTTTTGTAGAATGGAAAAACTTTATAGAATGTTGTATTCACCATAAGAATTAATGACTAACAATTTTTTATATCGTTAAAAAAATGATTGTACTAAGTAGTCAATAGTCTGTTGATGTGCCTAAGTGTGATAAATAAATTATTTTAAGAATGTGTCGATTCCAAATGAACAAACAAACTAACAAAACAATTATCCTGTTTATAAAACATTCTAGAAATATAGAACGTAATCTCACCGGTATCGCCGCGGGCAATGTCAACGAACTGGTTTTCTATTTTGAAAATACGCTTTGACTAGTTATTTGAGGTCGAAAATTACGCACAACATACAAAGATTCATTTATTATAACAGGTACAATGCCAAGAACTTATCACTTTACGAGATATATCGCAGCTATGTTGTAAGAAGAAATGTGGACACAGAAGAAGCTCCACGTTTGACTGCACAGTTAGCTTGGTCGGACTTTCGAGTTTGATTTTTTTTAAATTATTTTTCCTCAAGTTGAGGAAGGCAAAGGCAATGCCATGCAGCCAAGTCTTTCGTTGATTTCGTCTTATCAGGATATTAATAACTTTCGAGTTTGAGTACCACCCGTCATTTTCATTAGGTCGTCCATTTTGTCAACTGGTTCATTTCATACGTTCATCAATGCCATCAAATTCTTCAATTCGTCATTTCGTTAACTGTTCACTGTGAGGAATGTGCAGTAAGAGATAAATTTTATAACGTAATTTTCTTTTAAATTTCTGTTGTTACAAGCTTTAGCCCAAGTAAACCTTTTGCGTGTGGCCGGGTTGCGGACGTATTCGTGATGTAATAATAAACAAAACCCCAAAGAAAGACACCAACTGTATGGCTCCAAAGCTAGCCCGTGTTATGGATGACCATACAGTGAACTGGGGGGAACCCAGAATATTCATACATTGTATGTATAAATATAAACAACCATGGCCCGATAACACACGTCTGTGTTCATCACATAAATGAATGACTTGACTAGGACTGGGACTACATACTACCACTGACGTATACCATAATTTTTTTTTTAGACAAAAGGTAGATGACTCAGTGAAACTTGAAATAAATTAATGTCTTAATTAAAATTTTAAAGATAGCAAAGTTTTTATTTTTTAGATCTGGTAATTGCATAATAAAACGAACATTCCTTGAGAACAAAATGAACAACCAAAAAGCGAGTAAATAGTCTGGTCTCCTATATTTTTCAGGTTGATTACAATTTAGAACGCATATGTCAACGTCACATTGACACTAGGTTGATTCTGTAACTGTCGGTATGACATTGAACGATTTTTCAATTGTTGAAAAATCGACTGTCATACCAACAACCGCAGCCTCATAACCTATCGTCAATTTGACGTTGACAGGTGCTATCTAAATCATTTCGAAAACGCATAAACACATGTGTTGTCAAATGTGCCTGCATATTACGCATGTGTGATTGACTTGTTATTTAGTTAGCATATAAACAATGAGATTAGTTTAGGTTATTTTAGATACGTGAATATAACGGGATAGATAAATGAGTAATATGAACCTCTAAAGGAACGTGCCCCTATAAAACAGTCAGTGTTTCCTTAACTATGGATATTTAACAAAAACATACTTCTTTTTCGAAACTTGGTTATTAATAATTGGCTCTGTAGATTTCTTTTTCAAATCATAATATGGTCTCTGCTCTGTACATTCTTTCGAATTTCATTCAATTTTCTGTGGCTGAATTGTAGTGAATTCTCTCTGTGAAAAAGTATACCTCCTTTGTTTCAGTTACTTGTATATAAATTAATCAGTTATATAAAAATATAGAACAGAAAAATCGTTTACTCCCATAAATAGGAAAAGTTACAAATTTCTATTTTAATTGACCACTACGTATTTAACTTATTCTAATGATGTCCATAAAATGTCTACAGTGATTTACTATGCGTTTCAAATAACAATAGGACCGACTTAGCGCCATATTGTGACGTCATAGCTGTCAATTCGCATAGACTCGGTAGCGTGAGCAAAAAAAAAAATTTTTTAAATAGTATTTATCTAAGCACGCAATTGCTTTTAGCGTCAAACTCTCAATTTGGCTTTCTAACTTTTGACGTTTTTGTCATGTCATTGGATTTAAATTAGAATTTTCGAAAGACTATTTGCTAAAACTAAAATAGGTACACAATTAAAATTATGTTAATAATTAATTTATGTTTATATATGTTTACTTAATTTTATGTTTTATAGTACTTAAGGTTATTTAAACCATTGTTTAATATCTATTCTTTATTCTCAGTCTACTTATTTAAACGATAACTTTTTATCATGCTGTGTGTACACACTTTATTTTATTTTATTATTTTAACTTTGTACGAAGATTTACAGCTCCATAACATTAATATAATAAACCTATGAATAAACATGTGCCAATTATAAATCTCCGCTTATATGCAAAATTAATTAACATTTCATTCAAAGGGACTTATTTCTTAAGGTAAATATAGAATGTGAAAAAGGAAAAAAAAACAACAAAGACGTGCAAGAGACATCCATGACAACATAACATTATAAGATTGTACACATAACACAATAGGCAATATTTTATGGGAATTACAAGATATTCATGATACGTTTTATGATTTCAAAATAAACTGCGAAGTGTTTTTGTTCTGCCATCAAAATCTAAATTTAAAAAAACAAGTTAGCTAAAATGCAACTTCCGATTTTATTTCTTAAACTTATATTTTTAAATTGTCATTTTCTGTTTTAATGTTTACTTTTGTATTTCTTTACAATGAATAAATGCTTCTATTTTCATAAAATATCTTTTTTTTAAATCACAGTCGAACAATACATAAAGAATGGTCTCTAGTTGAGTTATGATTCATACGGCCGCGAAAGACCCGGAATGAGTGGTTTGTTTAACGGCCTGCAGCAAATGTTATGTTTGAGCTAGAAGAATGTTTTTTTAGTATTCGAAAGCTAATACGATGTAGAATTAGATGAAATAATAATAAAATAATAAAAATATAAGATCTTTTTGATAAAATCGTCAAATACTGAAAATTAACATAAACATTTTTTTATTTTTCATGTGAAGAAACATTTTATGGGTACTTTTTGTATATAAACCAATATTGCCATTGCTTTTCTGTCATTTTAGTTTTTATTTGAACACGATAGGCTATTTAGTTCAAAAGTTATAACAATTTATTTACATTGCTTCAAATTTCCCGAATGAAAAATTAAAAACATCATAACTCCAACAAATTTTTTTTTTTATTATTTTCTGTCAATAAAATTCGGTCTAGTTTCCCCCATTTGTTATGTGCACATTATAGAGATTCACCCTGTATATTTGATAATTGATGTTACCAATCATCGTTAGAATCATGCGTACGCCTTAAGAGTCATACATATTAGATATAATACCTTATTTTATATTTTAGTTTTAATGTATATGTTTGATTTATATGTTTTTAATTTTCTAATTATATGTTTGATGTGCCTGTACTGAATAAGTAAATAAATAGGGAACACACATAAAACAAAACTAAACGAATACATCCAAATCTGAAATTAAGCAGTTGGAACCTGTCTGGGTTAAAGTGGTTAAACTGGTTAAAGTGAAAAACAGAAAAGAAGAACTATTTAATTTCACGTACAAACACAAACTAAACAAAACACAAATCAAGAACTAAGCGTGAATTAATTGACAATTCGCGTTTCTCGTAACGAATAAGAGAACAAAGAAAGAATCAACCAAGAATTCATAAGGGCAGACTCAGTTACCACTAAATTCCAGTTAATCAAGCAAAACACCGCAATTCAAGAATATAAAACAAAATTAAAACAACATTACCCAAAAAAATATAGTAAACGAACTCAACTTTGAATAAATTTAAATAGCGCAAGATAGGTGACAACGACTTTACTTGTCAAATGGTTTAGTAACTACGCGAACCGAACCGGAACGACCATATACGACAAGACACGAATACGAAATAAATTATACAGACACGAAATATTATATCTCGCTCGCACGCCTATGTCTTGGATCATTATTTCTCTTATATGTCGGGGAGCACTGAGATCATGTGAGACAATGAATCAGTGGAAGTACAGGGCCATTTATCGTAACGTAAAAACGTCGCCTATTAAATTAAATTAGTCAAGATTAATTTTGACACTTAGAACGCAGATATAAAGAATAAAAAAACCCTGAAGAGTCTATCAGTATTGCAGCTTGATCAAAAATGACTGTTTCCTCAACTTCTTATCTATTGTTGATTTCTAAACAATCTAAGAAAACTGACATTGTAGACGCTGTCCCGGGTTTGAGCCCGGTTTTTATCAAATGTACCATTTTGAACCAGTTTTAAAACACATTTATGTATATTTAAATAGCCAATTTCACCCACACAGAGAGAGTTCCGTAAATATACTTACGGGATAACGATGTACGTGCGTTCCCATATATGGTTTCACCAACGCTTATGTGGTATATGAGGTCATAAAGAATTGATTTTCTTTTGCATGAATTATATGCTGTAGTTTATGCATTTATTATTACAAACAGCTGACAAGTAACCATCATGTCAGCTCTTTTAGTCAAGAAATATGCTATGCAGACAAAAAGACTATTACTTAAATTAAAATTGTTACCTTGTAGTGTGAGTAACAATAATTTACATGTGTGTGAAATGCTTATGTGTTCCTTTAAAATGTATGTTAGATTTAAGTAAATTGAGGCAGAGCTTTGATGTATGTGTCTCAGTGAATACTTATAATAAATATTATTTCAACATTTCTACTTGAATTATTATTATGAAGAATCCCTAAGCAACGAGAATATTACAACCTTTTGTGTAGTATTTTTAAATTATTTTATGATTTTTGTTTTCAATTTTATTGAACAAAGATATTGCCCGGGTACACTACATAAATACGAAAAACTTAATTCCGATAGTCATAATCACGAATTTCAACATTCCGAATTTTATAACACCGAATGGTTCATATTTCCGCAACTGAAACTTCCCTGTTTCATAATTCTGAATTTTTCTTCTTCGAAACTTCAAAATTAAAAACGTTCTTAATTACGACAATCAATATGCCGAATCGGAAAATACCGAACCATAAAAAATCCGAATTATTAATAATCCGCAATATCATAAATACGAATCCCGAATATCAAAATTCCGAATAATATTAGTTGCAATAACAATCGCCTGTAAAACTGCATGAGCACATCAATTTATACGTTCGAGCATTCAAGTAGTCAGCTGGAAATGAGAATGGTTATTTAGTTTTTTGTACCGACTTTTTTCTTGAGTATGTAGTTTATGTACTGAAATGCAAATCCCTTTTTGGCATCCAGGCACGCCTGCTGCGCGCGCTCGGCTCGCGCTGCATTATCTACATACAGACTAACTGCTCCTCCTCTGATGAGATACGGGATTTGATAAATTAAAAAACCTGACTGCTCAAGTTATTTTTCCGTGTAACTGTTCCGTGTAACATGGGAATTCCAGGAAATATATACCCTTTGTCAACTGAAACGAATCTAATGACACCTAATATGTTCATTACTTGTTCTTATTGACGTCAAATGAAGCATGACTCTACCACTAGTTCGGTGACAACCTTCGTGAAGAAGAACTGGCAAGAAACTTTACGGGTTATTTTTTTCAAAGTATATTTACAATGTCGGTTTATGTCTATACAAAATTATTCTTATCTGCATCTGTTAGCTCGGCTTGTCTCCCTCGCCACAATCCAAACGACGAACACCCTCAAACGGCACCCGTTCACGAGTTAACGCAGGATCTAGCCATCATTTCATTTGCATTTCAGTACATAAACTACACACTTAAGAAATAACTCGGTACAAAAAACTAAATAACCTTTCTCATTTCCAGCTGACTACTTGAATGCTCGAACGTAACAATTGATGTGCTCATGCAGTTTTACAAAACGATAGTAAATAAATTATAAGGTAGTTGGCGCCAGCAAAAGTTGGTCCTGTTTTCTAATAATTAACTGAAAAATGTCTGGATCCTGCGACAACTCGTGAATACCCACTCCGTTTGAGGGTGTTCGTCGTTTGGATACTTGGGGGGAGGGAGACTTGCCGAGCACACATAACAGATGCAGATAAGAATAATTTTACAGACATTGTAAATATACTTTAAAAAAAAAACCCGTAAAGTTTCTTGCCAGTTATTCTTCACAAAGGTTGTCACCGAACTGGTGGTAGAGTCATGTTTTATTTGACGTCAATAAGAACAAGTAATTGTCAATGTTGAGAAATAAATATTTGAATTTGAATCTAATGCTTATCGTATAAGAAAGGCACAGAACAACGCCATACAGCCTGGTCCACGGTAAATATTTATTTAGTTTCATTTTTGCTTTTACTTCATTGTTTGAACACTGAATAGGCATATCGTTGTATTTTAAAATCTGCGCGTTCTTTACAGCTTCCTACCTTATACTGTATTTTCGGAGCAGCTTTTTGTAGCACCATCTATCAAGGTACCGAATTGGAACTACTTTTAGTTAAAATATGCAGTATTAGGGCTGTTGCGACATTATTCCGTCATCAATTTGCCAAAGTAATGACGTAATTCTTACATAATTTACACAGTCGATTTAAAACTTTCGTCGCAGGTAAAGGCCAACTGTGACGTCCGTAGCTTAAAAATTAAAATTATTAAAATTTACACATTTAAAGACGTCATTTAGGCACCTTATCTGGAGCCTTTCAAAGTATTTGACATTTCTCTTCCATTTATTTAATTAAGGACATCGCAGTACATATTTACCACAACTTAAAATTAAATCGACCCAAAAACGCAATATCCTTAATTTAATCTTTATAACACATAACAATAAGAAATCCCCAGACAAACACACCAACTGTATGGCCCGAAAGTAAGCAGAGCTTGTGTTATGGATGACCATACAGCGAACTGGGGGGGGACCCAGAATAAACATACATATATAAATATAAGCAACCATGACCCGAGAACAAACATCCTGTTTTCATCACACAGATAACTACCCCGTACAGGCCTTAAACCCGAGACCTCCGGTCGATGCTGTCTTGCTGGATAAACGGCCTTAACCCTTTTACTTTGATCTTAGCCAGCAAAGCAATTCGTGACCTGGTGGTAAGTAGCATCCGTGCCCATGAACATCATTAGTCGTAGCTCTTTCATTTATCACTATTGAATGTGATTATTATATCGAGTAATGATGCATTGCCACTTCTTTGGTAGGCTTCGGTTGGGATTGACTTTGTTCCAGTTATGGCACTGGCGGTTACCTCCCTTTATCCGGAACACAACCACGTGGACATGTTCATTGCGGCGGTCAAAATAGGAAGAACTGTAGCACCCCCCCCCCCAGACGAGAGCTCAACAACCTGTACTTCCATTGCAAAATGAAACGTTTTATTACTTAATGTTTAAGGGTCCAATAAGTAACGAGTACAATATCTGCCACACCACATACAAGCTTGTAGGAACGTGTGCGTGCAGAGGTAGGGAATGTAGAGACGAGTACAATATCTGCCACACCACATACAAGCTTGTAGGAACGTGTGCGTGCAGAGGTAGGGAATGTAGAGACGAGTACAATATCTGCCACACCACATACAAGCTTGTAGGAACGTGTGCGTGCAGAGGTAGGGAATGTAGAGACGAGTACAATATCTGCCACACCACATACAAGCTTGTTGGAACGTGTGCGTGCAGAGGTAGGGAATGTAGAGATGAGTACAATATCTGCCACACCACATACAAGCTTGTAGGAACGTGTGCGTGCAGAGGTAGGAAATGTAGAGACGAGTACAATATCTGCCACACCACATACAAGCTTGTAGGAACGTGTGCGTGCAGAGGTAGGGAATGTAGAGACGAGTACAATATCTGCCACACCACATACAAGCTTGTAGGAACGTGTGCGTGCAGAGGTAGGAAATGTAGAGACGAGTAATACAACCGTATCCAAGATCGAATTCACATTTATTTAAATTCAGCTTACACCCTATTGCATGATTGTTAAACTTCACTGTGCGATTTAATTCGACGCATACGCCATCCATTGGCAGCTATGAGAAACTTAGAACTAATACACATTAAGTTAGTTTGAGGTTGGACACTTAAATATCGTCATTGTTGTTTTTAAATAAAAATCAATAAAAACCATAGTGTTCTGCTCTAATTCCTCACAATTTTTTTTAGAAATCTGTTTGTAGAAGATAAAATATTTCGACGTAAACGTTTTTTTGAAAAGAAAATACTGAGCAACTATTCGTCACAGTCGCAAGCGCAGAGTTCTGTTTGTCATTTAATTTAATGATTAAAAATATTTCTAAAAATCACACCACATTGTCTAGCCCAAATTAAGTATCATTAAGAACTTGTGTTATGGATACTAGATAACGGATAACTAAACTTAAGAAATATATAAGCACACATAGATTTTTTTTTCATGTATAAATATTAGACATCCATGACTAGAAAGCAAATATAATAAAATATCTGCCTCTACCAGGATTCGAACCCGGAACCTCTGGCATGGAAGCAAGGGTACTCCAACACAAACAGGCCGCCAGAAGCAGACAGATAATGCATCATAAATATTTTGTAGTTGCGGTTTTGTAGACGGCAGAGTGGCGTAGTGGCCAGAAGCCATGTCTCACACGCCAGAGGTCCCAGGTTCGAGTCCTGGCCGGAGCATTCATTTCTGTCATACACACTGATGTTTGTTCTCAGGTCATGGTTGCTGATATTCATAAATTTATGTTTATTCTGGGTTCCCCCCAGTTCGCAGTATAGTCATATATAACACAAGCTCTGCTTACTTTGGGGCCAAACAGTTGGTGTGTTTGTCTGGGTATATTTTTTTTATAGTTAACGAAAAAACCCGAACCATCCAAAACCCTAATATATTAATATATACAGGTCTTACAGGAAAACTACGATTAGCCAGGTGTATCTGTCGGAGGCGGGAGGTTGACCTCCAACCAAACAGCTAGTTAAGTAGCATAATACAATATTTGACTTATTTTTCGAAAACCATCTCACATTGTAAAAAAGACAAAATGGAAGACAGGCTTGTATTGTTGAAAAATATCTCAAAAATTGTGAGCTTGGAAAAATCGAGGTGAAAATGTCGTACAATATAAGACCGAAACATATAAGAAGAATTAGTGCGTGAGCAAGACTTTTTTTTTTCGATTAATAATGATGGATAACACGGAAAAAAGACCCAATTACTATATCTCTATGAGATAATCCCTAGATATTTACGTGCATTGCAGGAGAAAATTCAGATTAGAAGACTATTTTGAAGACCTGATTGGCTTTTAAAATTCCCTACATAACCCTATCTTATGTATTTTTTATGATTATTTTGTAGTGTGTGATTTTTTAAGCTGTCAAAATGCTTGCTTCGGCTATATGTCGTCTAAACTTGCCTGTGACGTCGCGACGTGGCGCCAAGTCATAGCAATGCATTAACAGAAATAAGATTTTTACTTGCCTGTGACATCCTTTAAAACTTAGCCAATCCAAATCGTTTAATGCCTTGATGTTCCAACTCTAAATAGATAAGTTTATTTGTGTTTATTTTGGAGGAAATATTAATTATCGTTTATGTCTAGTAATGCGAACTGTTTTTAAAATGCATTATTTATGAGGATGGTAATAAGTATTTCATTGTTTTTTCTATTGACAAATAGCTTACTATTTACAAGCACACGAACACATTAGGCCAAGCGCACAAGTGAGTTGAATGATCTACACCTTATAAGGTTTAAGTGCGCAGAAACGAACGGAGAAGGGAACCTTCGCGAATACAGGTCCCTTAAGTCCGTTTATGTACGGGAATCAGGTTTGATTGATTAGTATCTTTTCTAAGTATAAAATTCTTAGTTATGAGTGAAATGTAAAATATCTGTTATGGGAAATAAAGATCTTAAACCTATATTTAGTACATTTATACACTACTAGCTGGTGTTCGCGACTTCGTCTGCACAGGATCAGTATTTTGAGTAGCTTATATTAGCGTGGCGTAGAAAAGAACTAACATTATGACATTAAAAATATCACATAAATAATTTTTGGGTTGCATTTGAAAAATATAACTTTCAGAAATGTATAATATATACATATTTAATCAATTTATTAGAAGAACAATAACTTATTATTGTTATATATTGTTGTTGCGAAAGTGTTTCAATATTTCACAAAAAATGTACAATGATAGACTCATAACCAACTCAAATAATAAAAGTAAAACTACGTGGACACTAATCAATGAAAAAAAATTCGATTTCTTAGAACGTCACATAAAACAAATTAAAACAGACGGCAAGCCTATTAAAAATCCAGTTGAATTTGCTAAAGAATTTAACAAGTATTTGACGGATCGTAACGTTGACGATTGCATTAACACAAACAAAATGAGGGTTGGACAGTCTACGTTTCTAGAATCTGTAACGGCTTCAGAAGTTATTCATTTGATAGAAAGTTTAAAAAATACAAATGCTGTAGGATATGATGATATTTGTACAAAAGCCGCTTAATTTTGTAGTGCTGAATTAGCACAACCGTTATTCTTTCGAATTAATATGTCTTTTTCGAGGGTTTGTTTCCAGAAATGCTTAAATATTCAATCGTCAAGCCTGTTTAAAGAAAAAAAAGAGAATAAAAGTTATCTACGGAACTATCGCCCTATTTCACTAAATACTATATTTACAAAAATATTTGAAAAATCGATGAAAAAAAGACTAACACACTTTACAACTAAATTAAACATAATCTGTAGCGAACGATCTGGATTTCAAAGAGATAAATAAATAACTAAGAATCTAAATTCAAAAATAGAAACCACCGTAATATTCTTTTGACATGACGCGCGCTTTTGATTTGGTTCACATGACTTATTATTGCAAAAGCTCAAAAATTATGGCATTTGAGGCACTGTTCTGAATTGGTTTCAGACGTACCTATTCAATAGGTTCCAGGCCGTAGAAAAACTATGTATTAACGCCAAAGCTGAACTACAAATCCACAGGTCAACATTTAGAGAAATTGGGACTGGGGTTCCGCAAGAAAGTGTTCTTGGGCCCCTTTTATTTCTTCTGAATATAAATAAATAATAAATAAATCCCCAGACAAACACACCAACTGTATGAACTGAAACTGGGTAACCCAGAATAAACATACATATATACATACAAACACTATGACCCGAGGACAAACATCTGTGTTCATGAAACAAATGAATGCCCCGGCCAGGACTCGGACCTGGGACCTTCGGCGTATGAGGCAAGGCTACTTACCACTACACCACTCAGTCGTCAAAAATAACCTTCCTAAATTGGCAAATCACAAATATTTTTTTTGTATCCGCGGATGTCTTATCTGTAATGTTTTCTAATGATGACCGTAATGTAAATAATTACGAAAATTAAATTAATAATACTGTAAAACAAATAATTAAATGGCTATCGAATGATAATCTTCATGTTTATTTGACGGAAACAAACTAACTATATTAGATTTAACACTACTTAAACTACTGCCAAAAATTGACACAAGATAAGGAAACAATAATATGAATGAAGTTGACATCACAAAATTTCTGGGCATAAATATTGACAAAAATTTACATTGGAAATATCATATACAGTATGTATGTAATAAGCTTAACAGTTGTATATATGTTCTGAGTAGATTTAGAAAGACTTGTGATCTGTCAACAGTACTACTTACCATGGTTACAATACTAAGGTATGTGTTGCTAATTTGGGGAAACTCAGTGGAAATACGCAAATGTTTCATAGCGCAAAAATGCATAAGAGCAATGTTAGGTAAGGAGCCTTACGAACCATGCAGACCACTATTTAAGTCATTAGATACAATGACGTTGCTTTGTATGTACATCTTGGCAGCCATGTTTGTAAAATGTAACCCTCATAATTTCGCTCGTGCCAGAGATGTCACGAGAGCAACACTTCAGTCATGCAGACAGACATTTATAACGCGGCTGGAACTGTATCGCCGACAGTGTTATGCAATGTGTATAAAAATTTATAAAAAACTAATTCCAATTTGAACCCACGAAATGGCTAAAAACTAAATGTTTTTATTCCCTAGAGGAATTTTACAAAAGTAAAAACATCTCCTGACATGTAGTAAATATTGTAATCTCCTGACATGTAATAAAATCGATAATAATAGCGGTTAAGGCATTATGATTATTAGAAATTATATTTAAATGATCATTTTAATTATTGTAATGCTACTTGAAAACAAATAATATTGCTTGCTGAGTATGTAAGGTCTTAATATAATTTTGTAACAACTTTTATGTACGATACTATGAAGCAATAAATGAATTGATTTGATTTGACTTAATACTATGCTTAAAATAATGTAACTTAAACTTAATAAAGTTTTGCAATACACATCGCTTATAAACGGACGTAATACACACATTGAGGTTTATTTCATTGACACATACAAACCCACACGCCCATTCGCATACAAATATCTATTTAAAAACCCTACAACTCTCTCTCAGTACTCGCCGTGTTGTAGTATTTGACAGTTTTGAAAAGTAATCTTTTTATCTTCTTGGTTTGAGTTAAATCTATAAGGTTGGTTGGGTCTCTTGACATGCAGGCGTAGTCTAAATAAAGCCGGTAAAGTAAATTAATAAAATTATCATTTTTTTATAATGAATTTTTCGTCATCCAACTCACCTAGTAGTAATTGACAATAGCAACTAGTATGGTACACGCAAGTATCCAAACGACGAACACCCTCAAACGGCACCCGGTCACGAGTTAACGCGGGATCCAGCCACGCCCTCCTCAACCATATAAGAAGGAAGTGATAGCCGGCTTAAACGGGTTAAGTGGTTAAGTTGGTAACTAAATTTTAAGTTAAAAGTTGCGTGTAAACAGTCAGTTAAGTGACAAGTGGTAACTAGCGGCAAAAGCTCGAATTTATTTCGCATTTACACTTTTTTTTAAATGTCGGAGTGGAGTTTAGTTTCAACTTTAAAATTTGTTGAATAATATTTAAAATAGATATGCTTGTAGAATAAAAATTTGGAAAAAAACATATTCTTGTAAAGATTTTAATTTCCGAATAAAATTGTTCTCTGAATTTGTCCATATCACATTTACCATATATCTAAGTACAGAATTGACGAATTCCTTGAGATTCATCACTGCTCATCTTCATTGAACTTATGAACTTAACTACTTAATCCGTTTGGACACACAATGCAGTAACTTAAAATTTAGTTACCAACTTAACTACTTAATACATGTAAACCACGCATGAGCGACCCGTCACCCGACGCTACCATCCTATAACTAATTGTCTAAGGGACCAAGCTACGTTATATTCCGAACCCGCAATATTGCGTATGTTGTATGTCTACTTACAACAGTTTATTACTAGAAGGGGTTACAACTAGAATAATGTGGTTATAATGTTATGAACTAGCTGTATAGGAACCCACCCTTATAACTCCTAAGGCCGCGGGGATTCCGGGACAAAATATATCCTATATTACTACTGGAAAATGTAGCTTTCTAATGGTGAACGGATTTTTTAAATCATTTAAGTAGTTTCAGAATTAATCCATCACATATAAAGAAACACCCAGACAAACAAATGTTTTCTTTCATTTGTTTATATTCACACGTAAACGTCGGTTGTCTTAAGAGCCATTTTCCAAAATATACACATATATCTCCAACTCCATCAATAGAAATTGACATTGGACAAAAATCGAGAAGTAACGCGAGTTAAACGATAGGAAAGGGCTAGTGTTAAATATTCAATGACAGTGGAGTGAAAGCAAAGATCAATGAGAAGGAATAATCTGAATCGAATGTCGAGGTCACGAACTACGCACGGACTGACATTGATCACTGTACCATTGCATCCTTGGGCCATTTGTCTGTGTTGCAAGTATTTTATCTGATTAAAAAAAATAATTGTTATGAATTATTTACTTTGGCATTTATGTCATAGATATTTTTAACCTGATTGGAATCATTATTATTTACTATTTAACAGAACTATACTGGGTGACTAGTAATTCGATACATTCCTTTCGGGAGGTCAAATCAGTAGAGTTTATTTGCGATAAATGTTGCCAATAATGCCTAGTTTCATCGGTATTTCAAATTTAGGGTTTATTTTAAATAATTACGATTTTGAACAAAAAGTTTAAGTTATCTCGTTTATTTTCAGTTTTAAGAAATATTTTGCGCATTTACTGGTAGCTAACACTTCAATTCTTCCGAGAACCCATACAAACAAATCCACAACAAAAATTTCAGCAACAAAATAAGATATACAAAAATTCTGGTCGCAGTGTGGTAACTTTTACTACACTTTGTGCCTACGTTAGGTTTGTTCTCGAAATGTGGTAACAGATTATACCTACACTATGTGACTGAGATGTGTCGAAAAAGCTTTGAGTAACAATGTTTCGTAAATATGACTACACAGTTACCACCTTAAGGCAATAAGACCAAAACTATCCTAAAGTGTACTCAATGTGCCTACAGTGTGTCTACATATCAGCCTTAGAATGTCAATACTCATTGTGTATAAATAGTTACTAAACAATGTGTACAGCAATTTGTATTGTTTCGAAACAGAATCGTACCCAATTGGGTAGATGACACAATTTAAAAATGCAAGTTTTTATAATTTATTTATAAAATATTAGTTATTTTGATAGGTACAATGTTTTGAAAAATATAGTTTTGAATTTATTATCGAAATTATATAGATTTGAAAACTTAAAAAAAGAAGCAAAAACTTATTATAGTATATGTTAAATTTTTAAATATCATTAGCTTACTGACATCAAATATAACAATTTTTACTATGACAGTATGCATGTAAACGCATTATCTACGTAGCTATTATATATTTTATCCAAACGCCCATACAATTTTAGTATGATTCACAAGTCGTGACGTCACAGCTCAGTACCGTTGTGTATGGAGCGTTTTTCGGCGACTCGCAGCGGCTCCTCGAACACATCGCTGTATCTAGAAAACTATTGTGTATTATTTTAGCAAAATTACGAAATAAAATAATCAAGAATACTTCAAAATTCAGTGATGAGTGAGCACACTGGTTTATTGCTAGATAACCTCAAAAACATACATGCTGCATGACATTGACAAACATAGACAATATTAATTTTATTTTCAACATCTTCCCTTATAAGATATTTCCAAAACTAATTAATGCAAAACATTATTTCTATAGAGATACATGCCTCACCATCAATGCCTTTAAATAGTTTGAATGTTGTTAACTAACACAGATTTAATATTACAAAAATTCACAAAAATGTAACAACCTAACTGAAAAAATCTTTAACACATCCCTGCTTTGATTGCTTAGTCAGAATACTTATCTGGGCGTTTGACAATTCTACCATAACGAGTCACAATATTATTTGGTTTGGGAAGCTCTACATTAGAGTTAGGTATAGGAATATCTGCAGAATAATTTTGAATAGGATCTGTAATCAAGTTAGGTACAGTATCAGCAGTGTCAGATAAATTAATTTCACTTGGTTTTATAAATATTTCATTTCTCCAGTATCTTTTACCTTCTTCATTTTCCACTACATATGATCTAGGTTGGTCAGCTTTCCTAATAATTTTTCCTTTTATCCATATTTTATCTAAAGGATTCTTTTTAAATCTAACTAACTGATGCTCTTTAAAATCGTGTCTTGTTGTAGCTGTCTTATTATAATTGCATTTTGAAATTTCCTTCTGTTTGTTCAATATTTTTCTATCCTTATCATAGGTTAATCTTGGAATTAATGTAACAAAGGAACATGGAATATTAGTCCGTAATTGTCTACCCATTAATATAGTTGCTGGTGAATTTACTTTACCTCTAGGTGTATTTCGATGATTGAGAAGGGCAAGCAAAGGATCTTCATTACTGTCTTCAGATTTCATAAAGATTTTTTTCACTGTTTTTACTGCACTTTCGGCTAATCCATTTGACTTAGGATAGTGTGGGCTAGACTTAATGTGTATAAAATCCCATTCTTTTTCAAATGACTTAAATAGTTGAGAGTCAAAACACAAAGCTCCATCTGTATAAAGCACTAATGGAATACCATATCTTGAAAAAATTGTTTTTAATTGATTTGTTACTGTCACACTTCTTAAATCCCTTAGACTACAAACTTCTATATAGTTAGATAATGCATCAACCACTACCAAATACTGCTTCATCTTAAACTCAAAAATATCACAACCAACCTCTTGCCATGGTAGCATAGGAACTTTTTTAAATTTCAAAACCATTTTTTGCTTATTATCTTGAAATTTCTGACATGTATCACAACTTTTTACAAACTTCTTTATATCTTGTATTATGCCTGGCCAAAACATAGATAATTCAGCTCTACTTATCATTCTTGAAATACCAGGATGACCAGAATGAAGATTTTTTAGCATATAGCTTCTCAATGTCCTTGGTATAATAATTTGATCACCTTTAAACAGTAATTGTTTAACTATGACAATATCTTCTTTAAATTGATAAAAAGATTTTATTTCATCATCAACATCCTTGTAATATTTCGGCCAACCATTCATGCAAACTGTTTTAAGTTTGCTCATAGCAATGTCTTCTTTAGCAGCCTTTAAAATTTTACTCCAACAATCTGATGTAACTGGTAAATTATTTAACAATAAACACACCTGCAGTTCCATATCATCCTCAAGATCTGTTTCAAAATCACACCCACTCCTTGCAAAGTCCCTTGATAGAGTGTCTGCTATATACAAATATTTTCCAGGTGTATACACAACATTTATACGAAAAGGTTGCAGTCGCATCATCATTTTTTGTAATCTAACTGGCACTTTACATAATGACTTGTTCATTACACCTAATATAGGCTTGTGATCTGTTTCTACTTTTACAATATTTTTTCCAATGATATACTGCTTAAATTTTTCAACTCCAAAACAAATGGCCAATAGTTCTTTCTCAATCTGTGAATATCTTATCTGCACCTCAGTTAATGCTTTAGAAGCATATGCAATGGGAAGACCTTTCTGAAGTAATACCGCTCCCAATCCAATAGAGCTGGCATCAACACTAAGGACAAGTTCTTTATCTGGTTCATAAAATGTTAAAATGGGTGCATTTGTGATTAGTTTCTTAAGTTCCTGAAAACATCTATCATGATTTTCCTCCCATCTATAATCCACATCAGTTTTTAACAGATTCCTTAATGGTGATGTGATATTTGCATAACCTGGAATAAATTTAGATAAATAATTAAACATCCCTAATACCCGCTGCAATGCTTTTTTATCTTTAGGAGCTTTTAATTCAGTCACAGCTCTGACTTTATCCTTATCAATGCTTACACCATGTTCACTGATAATGTGACCTAAGAAAGTAACTTCAGTAACAAAAAATTGACACTTTTGAGGATTAAACTTAATAGAATTCTCTCTAGCTTTATTAAGAACCTTATTTAACACATGTTCCAATTTTTCTTTTGATTCAGCCCAACATAATACATCATCTTGAAATGAAGCTACATTATCAATGCCATAAAATGTATCATGGATAATTTTATGAAAAATCTCAGGCGCTGGTGAAATTCCAAATGGTAAACGCAAAAATCTATATCTTCCCCATGCAGTTTGGAAAGTACAGAGTCTTGAGCTATCTTCATCTAATGGGCACATCCAGAACGCAGACTGAGCATCTAATTTACAGTACATCTTTGCACCAGCTAAACGTGAAGTTATATCTTCGATTACAGGAAATGGAAAATGTGCTCTTTTTAATGCTTTATTCAAAGGTCTTGGATCTAAACAAATTCTAAGTGAACCATCTTTCTTTTGTACCACTACCATCTGACTTACCCAGTCGGTTGGCTCTGTCACCGGAGCAATTATTTTCTTTTCAACTAAATGATCCAACTCTTTTTTAACTTTAGGCATCAAACTATAAGGCAATCTTCTAGCAGGAGAGACTACAGGTTTAATATTTTCATTAATTTCTAATTTGACCACATGTGGCACACACCCTACATCTCCATCAAAAAGATCATGATGTGACTTTATTGTAGTTAATTTATTAATTGTATCAACTCTCTTAATCAGACCTAACTGTTCAGAGCTTTCCAAACCCAATATATTGTAACAATCTGAGTCTATTATGTAGAATTCCATAACATATATTGTATTATTATAATTACACTTAAGTACACATTTACCAATAACTGGTACTTTCCCGTTTGTAAAAGAAGTAATTTTTACGTTACTTTTTTTTAAATCACTATAATTTAAATTGAGTTTGAGAAATTGTGCTTTACTTAAAACATTACACTGAGCACCGGTGTCAATTTTCAAATTTACATTAATTTTGTTTATGACTAAACTTACACAATACCAAGAATAATTATTGTTTTTTTTTAAAGACAAAATTGCTATTTTATAGTCACCATCACTTTCATCACTAGGTTCAGCTTCTTCTAACAGACTCACTTTTTTATTTCTGCACATTTTAGCAAAGTGATTCTTTTTCTGGCAGATGACACATAACTTTCCATAAGCCGGGCATTTTCCATAGTCATGTTTATAGCCACAATATTGACAATCAGATTTCTTGTTACCCCTTCTTCCTGAAGGTTTCTTTTTAAGTACATCTATGTCTATTTCTTTCTTGATTTTTTTTTCACTAACTTTCTCCATTTCCTCAACCTGGCCTTCAACTACAGAATAATTTCTGCATACTGTGATTGCCTTTTCTAAGGTAACATCCGTCATTCCCAGAAGTTGCCGCTGGAGGCTAGGATTATTAATACCACATATAAACAAATCTCTCACTAATTCATCTTGTATGTTTCCAAAATTACATGACTGGCTCATCCGCTTCAATGCAGTTACAAACATTTCAAATGACTCCTCTGGCTCTTGCTTACGAGTGAATATTTTATATCTCTCATACGTTACACTAGCCTTTGGTATAAAATGAGAGTCAAACTTCTCCAGAACCTGGTCAAGCTTTTCGACCTTGATTTCTAAAGCTTCGTAAACATCTTGGCAGTAGTCTCCGCCATGGTGTAACAATATCCCAATTTTTTGTCGATCCGAAGCGTGGGCATAATAAGCATCGATATAGGTTAAGAATTTTCTTTTGAATAATCTCCAATTCGTATGGATATCACCCTCAATGGAGAACATTGTAAGTCCTTTGGGTTCCATGGTGATTTGTTTTTTACTATCACCGCTGTCACCATGTATTATTTTAGCAAAATTACGAAATAAAATAATCAAGAATACTTCAAAATTCAGTGATGAGTGAGCACACTGGTTTATTGCTAGATAACCTCAAAAACATACATGCTGCATGACATTGACAAACATAGACAATATTAATTTTATTTTCAACATATTGATTGTAAACATACTGTTACTTTTGCAATATTTATTTACTGTTGATAAACTATTTAAATATGAAATTAAAAAAAAATTGTCATGTACCCAATTACAAAGTTTAAGAATATTCGATTGCTATCAAAAAAGTCAGTGACGCTCAATGGTTGAAGAAAGAAGAATCGCAACTACATGAAATCAATCAAATACTATCTAGACTAGTTTGAAAGATGTAAAGATATTTTAGTAATTGTACCTTTAGTAACATTATAGATGCTTTAGTATATTTGTGATGCCTTGCATTTTCACTCATATTTTTTTGGTCAAATAAAATCAAAGAAAACTCTCAAATCTTGCATAGTTGAATTTGTATTTTTACTAAAATTATTAATACTTAATTTCAATCACAGATCAAAGAGATTGAAATATTGAGAATTGTTTCAGGTTCATATGTAAACACAAAAAGACTTTCGTGGAGAAGAACTTATTTATTTACCAAGAAAATATTCATTTCTTTAAAATTTTGTCTAACTCGTGTTGTGTTCGACTATTTCTGGGGTTGTTTTTTTTTTTGTGTAATAATATTTCAAACGCAGATATTTATTTTTCGTGCCCGAGAAGGAAATTCCTTTGATGATGACCTGGAATTGAATCTAAAAAATGAAGTTGACAGTTGTATCAATGCAAGCCTCAAAAATGAAAGTGATGGATGGTGTTTTATAGTTGAACTTTACAGAGTTTCAAACAGTTGCAGAATTTGAAAATTTTTTAAAACCTGTCTTCTTAAGTAATTTGTCCTGTGTTGTGATTCCTGTTCCCACGTACTTACGTACACTCTAGAAACTTGCGTCTTAAATACTATACATCGCCGAAATCAATATTTATTCTGTTTATCTAACCCACGAGCCTATAGGTACTAACGGACCTATACATAACTAAATTAAAAGTTTGGCAATCTCAAGACATGTTGGGAATCACTGGCATCGGCTATTATTTCGGTCATAGCAGAATATGTTACTGGATTGATCAAAATGTGCACGTTGTGTCTACTCTGTGGTGACCGCCTTATAAAATGAATAAAGTATTAATCATAATAAGGAATACATGTTTTTGCGACAGTTTGCGACCATCTCATTAATATTCAACGTGGATAAAACATCCACATTTTGTTATTTTTTTTAAATTTTTATTTTGGAGAAAAGAACAGATGCATACAAGGGGTTACATATGTATAAAAAGACAATATTACACATCCTTAACATTCTCACTAAGAAACATAAAACTCGATATTTATAAAAGATGTAGGTATTTATAAATGACACAGAGACACAGTTTGCTTGTAGAGAGTAATGAAAAAATTAACTTTTTATCGCCACAATTACAATTACGCCACAGCCAAATACAAAATTGATTTTACAAAAAAAAAAAAGAATAGGTGGAACATGAATCGCAATTTACGAATGCAATTTTGATTGTACAAAAAAAGGATTAATCCTTTTCAATAATTAATCAGAATTGTTTTTCTTTTTTTTTAACCCAAACTTTAAAACTGTTATCAGACAAACCAGATAGCATGTCGAAGATTTCAATTTTGAATTTCTGCAAAGTTGCGTTAAATAAGTCTACAGAACTAAGCCTCTTATTGAATGTAGAGCGAACTCGGAATAAGGGGGCGCGGTGACCTTGGTTAGAGTTATGCACGTCTAAATAAAATAAGGGGCTACGTCGTGTTCTGCGCTTTGGGACATTAAAATAGACTTGATCAACAACTCAGGGCAGTTTACTTCATTTCTAAGCATTTTGAAAGGTATGAAAGCATCAGCCGCTGTTCTTCTCTTCTTCTTCAGTGACAAAAGTTTATATCTACTTAGTAGTGTATCATATGATAGTCTTTGTTTCGTCAGACGATAGTGTATAGCCCTCAGAATTTTTTTTTGATTGTTTCTATTTTTTTACTGTACACATCTTAGTGACGATTCCAGATGGTAGAGGCGTACTCAAGGCAAGGACGAACGAGAGCTTTATAAAGTGTAAGGTATGTTGAGGCACTTTTAAACACTTTTGCACAACGGAGAACAAATTCTGACATTTTATATGCTTTATTGATTTTGTTATCAATTTGTTGGTTAAATATTAATTTGTTATCAATTAACATTTCCAAGTCTTTTACGCGTTGAGATTTAGCAATTTAATCGTCTCCTATTTTGAAGCCAAAATTAATTAAGTTACGTTTTCTACTAAATGCTATGTGAAGACATTTGTCATAGGCAAGGTAAAGCTTGTTTTCAAGACAGTAAGCATTAAACCTATCTAAGTCTTGTTGAATTAAATATCCATCAAGTTGATTTTTAACCGCTGTATAGATTTTAAGGTCTTCGGCAAACAATAGGATATTACAATGTTGAAAACAGTTGATTATGTCATTGATGAATACGATATAAAGCAACTGTCTGAGTACAAAACCTTGAATTACTCCAGAAGGAACATTGACTTGTTTGGATTTATGCCTGCGCATTATGACGTTTTAAATCCGGTTTCAAATGTGGGAATAAAACCATCTCAAGAGATTTCCTTTCATCCCGTTGAACGCTAATTTTTTAAGCCTTCCTGAAGTCTGTATAGTTTACGTAGATCCATTGTTTTAAAAAGTGAATCTGTGTAGTAAAGAAGATTTGTTACTGTAGATTTTCTTTTTACAAAACCGTGTTGTTGTGCTGTTAAGTTATTTACGAGTATAGGACAAAGGATTTCGTGAACTACAGATTCAAAGAGTTTAGGTATAGTAGATTGGATAGGTCTGTAGTGGGAAACGTTAGACTTAGATCCAGATTTATGGATAGGGGTAATAAAGGCTAGTTTCCAGCGACCAGGAAAGACACCATGTAAAGACAAACATTTATTAAATAAGATGCAGAGAGGAACTTTTAGGATAGATCCTGTTTGTTTTAAAAATAGTGGAGTGATTTTGTCGCGTCCAGGGCCCTTGTTTGGGTATAAAGCTTTTATTTTTTTAAGCACGCTTTGTTCTGTGACGAAAATATTGTTTATGATTTGTACAGTATTATAACGTGTACCTTTGTCAATGTCTTCAATATTTACTTCAATCCTAGCTTCATACACAGAACTAAAGAATTTTGAGAAAAGCACACATCACTAGGCGTTTCGGCCGTCTCGTTCTCAAATGCCATGGCAGCAGGATAGTGACTATGAGATGTTTTTAAAGAGCGCACGTACGACCAAAACTGTTTGACGATATGTTTTATGCCAATTTCCATATTTTTTACATAATCACGAAAACAGTCTCGCAGTAGGAGTTTACACCTAGAGCGAAGTAATTGTCAATGTTGAGAAATAATTAAAAATCGCCTAAAATATTTCAAGTTTTTAATTTTTTCCAAATTTGTTTTAAGTTGAGGGGAAAACCATTTAGGGTATTTATTTGTTACGCACGCTTTAGCGGAACATCTTGGTCAATAATAGTATTGATCAATAATAGAGTATGTCGACAGCTTCAGTCGGATGGTCCGGCCCCAGTAAGTTATGCCAGTCTACGGCTGATAGTTTAGATAAGATATTTGCGACATCGGCCTTATGGAAGTTATATTTAGGTGTATTCATTTTTGTAACAGTTTTAGGTGCAAGTTGAAAGAAAAATTCTAGTGCGGGATAGTGGTGATCATCTATCTTTGAAATTGGTGGATCAGGCAAATTTATTACACAAGTGTCATTACTTAAAATTAAGTCTAGCATATGTTTATTTTCATTAGATACGGAGTTATATTGTTGTAAATGTAAATAAGACATCATTTCTATGAGGGACCTCTCGTGTTCAGTCGTTATTATATTACTTGGAATAAGAAATGATTCACCATTAAGATTACGCCATTCAATGTTAGGTAGGTTGAAATCACCAACAACACAAATTTTGGAATTGGGTTGAGTTGTTTTCATTTGTTTGAGCGTATTCCACAAATTTTTATGCTTATTTATTGAAGAACGAGGAGGAATATAGTCCAATAATAATTGGGCAAGCGGATGTAATTAAAGTAATGAATATGCTCTCAACTTCAGACCGAAATTTTTTCAACCGCATTTTGTGGAGTGAAAGGTCGGCCTACAAAAGAGATGGCTATCTTAACCATCATAATCTACACAGTTGACAACTAGAAAATCCACATGAAATTAGAGAAGATCGATCCCAGCACCAATTTAAAGTTAATCTTTGGACTGGGATCTTGAATGCGCAGATAATAGGCCCGTTCGAAATGACACGTAAGTGTGAAAAAAATTGATAGTTATGTGCTTCTGCAATTTCATTTATTAATAATTTTGCCACAAAAGACACCTAGACCTGTCATTAAGCATTATCATGCAGTTGTACTATTTTCCAAGTAGCACGCCTTTCATGAAAAAATTAAATTTTCTAAGATTTGGTTTTAAAAAATGGCTATTGTGATGCTATTTTGAAAAGCTCTTTAAACAAACAATTTTGTAATATGATGTGCAGTATCATCGCCATACATTTTTTTTTTCACAGCAATCACTAAAACTTCAGTCAGGTTTTTCGCAATGAAATAAAATAAAATAATTTAACTCTTTTTCTTAGCGTAGTGTGCTAGTTCCCGTAAAAATTATTACTAGGTTGTCTCAACTAACTAAAAAAAAAACCCTGAGTTAAAAGATAATTATTGCAGCTGTAGGCAAAAAAGGACCAAAAAGTGGAAATTTCATAAAAAATCACAAAAGTGGCAATATCTCGAAAACCAGAAAACTTTTACTGGAAGCATGTTGGTGTTATCTGATAGGCCTAAAGTCCATCTACCTCCAGTGTCACCCTTACGTGTCATTTCTGGGACACCCTGTATATTTAGCTTTAGCCATGTTTCAGACAACATAAAAACGTCATAGTTTACAGTTAAAAGATTCAAGCGTAAGTCATCAAGTTCAGATATTAGACCACCACAGTTTTGGTAGTAATATGTAATAGGTTTACTTGTCATAGTTAAAGTCAAAGTATTTATCATTTGTATTATTAAATAATAATTTAAATACAATTGTAGTATTCGTATTTATAGGACACTAACTCATTATTTTCTGTGGATGGTTGTAATTAAATTTCTTAAACTGTAATTTTAAAGATAGAACAAAAATTATTGTGCGTAACGCAAAAGCTTGTTTTCTCACTAACATAGAGCCATGCAATACCAGTATATCATGGTTGATACTTTTTTTGTTATTGGATAAGTCAATCTGAGTTGTATGAACAAATATACGTTGAAACTAACGATGTCTAGATAATATACAAAATTAAAAGTAAGTTTCTCAGAGCATAACTTTAAACCTTATAACATTACGAGTATAATATGTATGTGACAAGCAAGAGCTTGTTTCTTCAGTACTTTAAGGTTGTGAATAATATATAGAAAAATAACAGTTCCAGAAGAATTGATTGATAGGTGGAGGTGATATAATTTATATGATTGAAATGACATATCTAAAAAAAAATATAGTAATTATAATATTTAATATACAAAAAAATAATATGTTTTTCCTCATTATTAATCGCATTTCTTCCAAATTCCCTCTACAAGCTTGCTCGCGCACTTTGCAAATATCTAACAAGACCTAAAAGCACCCCGGAAAGTAATGAAAATAATTGTAATCTGAAATGGCTGACGACAATATATTGTTATGAAATTTTAATATGTATTTGACACAGGAACAAAACATTCATTCAATTCACATTGTCATACATCTAAAACTCGTAGCAATCTATCAATCAATCTAATAACACAGTTCTCACAATTTTTCGAAACATTGTTTCTAAAATGCAACCACTTTTGTGTTTCGAGCTTTCCCCACTTTTTGTCGAGGTGTCGGAACTAAGTAAGCACATCGACTAAGTTTGTTACCAGAGTCGAAACGTGATAAGTAACTGTTACTACACTGCGCCCGTAGGTCGGGTTACTTTTGTATGGTAAACTTGAAAACGCAAAGCATTTAAAAAAATAACACATTCACGCTAAGTAATTTTAAATTCACATAAAAAATTGTTAATGAAGTATCCTACAGAATACTTCAACAAGTTCCTCATTTCAATATTCACTCATTCCAGTGAACATTTTTACAGGTAACAAACTATTTACTGCCTATTCAAAAAAAAATTGCAACAAAAAAAGGAGTTTTTTGGGAAAAGTTATTGCAATGGAGTGAAAACTGACTATTTAAGTCATAAGTTCCAGATCCAGCCATCGTCTTCCTCAACCATATTAGAGGGAACTGAGCCGTCACCCGACGCAAAGTTTATAAATGAATCTAAACTGTTAGTTGAAATCTTGACCATGAATTGTCTCATCAACTTGAATGGTCTCATTTGAGAAGTGAAGGGTCAATTACTAAACTATGAAAATATCGAGTTCATCTGTAAACTATTGCATGTTCGGGCCTACATTCTTCGGTTGGCAGTATTTGTTGAACGCTTTTCGGTCCGAATTCATTGGGCTGATGCCGATAGGGTAGTTCGTTCTGGTTTGACGCTTAAATCAAAATCGAAATCAAATCAAAATCAATTTATTGCAGACATATGGTAACATTTGGTGGCCTTAATTATTTTTGAGCACATATTTTACTGCATTACAGCATGCAACATTATCCTAAAAATATCTAAAATTACTCTACAGTCGATTATACAATTACTCTTTACAACTATTATGTTATTATTTATAATTATAATCACAATATAATCCATTCCTTATTATCTTTATTAGAGAGTATAATTATATAATACTTAATATTATTTTTCGTGTCAAATTTGCTATTAAAAAAATCTTTTATGTCATAATTAGTTTAATAAAGTACTCATGAGCCTAGACTCTGGCAGTGCACCTGGCTGGGATGGTATAAGCACTGCATTTTTGAAACGGGCTAGAAACTTTGTTGTACCTTATATTTTCAAGTTGGCTAACCTTTGTTTTCAAACTGGAGTTTTTCCCGGTGCACTTAAACGATCTGTGGTGACACCTGTTTACAAGAGCGGAGACAAAACTGATGTTAATAATTATAGGCCAATCTATGTTTTAACTACCATTTAATAATTACCAAAATACTACAAATACCAAAATAATTAAAAAGCTTACAAGTAGTAGACTGATTAATCACCTTGAAAAGTATAAAATCCTATCTAAATTCCAATATGGCTTTCGCAGAGGAGTATCGACTCAAGATGCAATCTTAGATCTTACCACTAACATAACTTAAGAAGTCGACAATGGTAACAAATGCCTAACTGTATTTTTAGACCTTAAAAAGGCGTTTGACACAGTTTCTGTCTCGATTCTTTTAAACAGACTAGAGAGTTTAGGGATTAGAGGGCAAGCTCTTTCACTGTTTGCTAGCTACCTTCATGGCAGATCCCAATCGGTGAAAATAGGCAATTTCATCACAATAAGCAGTGGTGTACTGCAGGGGAGCGTTTTGGGCCCGACTCTATTTCTTATCTAGATCAATAATTTATGTAATTTAAATGGTGTTGGAGGCAGGATACTTTCCTAGATGCGGATGATACTGCTATTGTCTCTTCTGCCAAAACTTGGAGTTCTGCTCATGAAATGGCTATGCTTGGTTTAGCTCGTAAATCGGACTGGCTAAGGAAGAACCTTCTAACCTCAAATATTCAAAAGACCAACTAAGTATGCTTTGCACATCATCACCGCCTGCGAACACCTTACACATAAAAATCCACATCTGCTCAGGTTCTCATTACCATTCGTGTCTGTGTCCGGTTATAAGCAAAGTGAGTCACACTAAATATCTTTTTTTTTTATTGAAAAAGGATTAGACGTTTGTTTTCTATCTCACCTGATGGAAAGTGACGATGAACACGAACGTGTTACACATCTATCCACGAGATACCTATTCACTCGACGCTTGAAAGAACTAGAACTATAGTTTTCTGGAAAAACAGACGCAGGCAGTTCATTTCACACCTTGGCGACCCGCACCAAAAAGTTTGGTTCGACTTCTTGGAATATCTACCATGAAGGAATGGAAGGTCTGTCTGCGTCTAGTAGTCCGATGCAAGAAGGGTGTGGGTTCAACCTGATCAAAAAGAGCAATCGCGCACTCTCCAAAATGTAATCTGTAGAAGACTGCTAAAATGGCAACTTTCCGACGATGGTCGAGGCTTTGCAGTTTTTTGGTGGTGAGGTCAAAGTTGTTAATAATTTTTCGGGCTCTTCGATCAACTGCGTCAATCGCTTCTAGTTGGTACTTTGCAGAAACATCCCAAAGGTGGCTACAGTACTCCATACAAAATCGAACTTGAGCTGTATACAAATTAAGTAGCTGTTCAGGGCTGAAGTACCGTCGGACCTTCGAGATGATTCCCAACTTCTTTGAAGCTGTTTGATCCATGGACACAATTTGTTGCCCGAAGTTTAGTTGGGACGATATAGTTACGCCCAGAAACCCTAGGTGGTTGGTTAAGGGTAGAGAAACATTTGGCATTTGTGTTGACCAGAGGCTTAATTGGCATCCACAGTTAGAATCTATCTCTAATCGTATAAGAAAACTTGATTGGGTCCTTAAAACATTAAGGTCGATAATGTCTAGCTTTCTCTTAAATAAAATATACACAGCCCTATCTCAATCCATTATAGCTTATTGTATCCCAATATGGGGAGGTACCAATAAAAGTGAGTTTCTACATCTGGAAAGGGCACAAAGATTGCTGATAAATATAATTCATTTCAAACCTCACAGATTCTCTACACAAGTTTTTTATAACATTACCAATCTCTTATCAGTTCGAAAGTTATACATACTCAACTTGACCCTACAATGTCATAAATCCTTACCATTTAAACCATCACTTCAAAGCAAAAGAAGAAGCGATTTTTGCTCATTCGCCGCTCGTGCGTACCCTGTTTGCTAGAAGACAGTATCAATCTCATACATACACACATTTATACACTAACACGCACACACCCACACACACAAACACACTACACTATCTAAAACCTACATTGCTACACCTGCAACAGCATGCCATCTTGTATTATTAACATTGTTTTTATTTTTAATTTCTGAATGATGTCAAAAGATAAATGTAAAAAATGGAAAAAAAAGTATGTAAAAATACCAAATCAAAATTGTAATCTTATATAGTCTAGTAGTAATTGTAATCTTATATATCTTATGTTATGTTAAAAAAAGATAACTTAGTAAAATATTTTTCATTTTCATTTTTCACTCCACATTATCCAGCCCAAATTAAGTATCATTAAAGAACGTGTGTTATGGATACTAGATAACGGATAAATAAACTTAAGAAATATATAAACGCACATAGATATATAAACTTAAATAAACGTAAATACACATCCATGACTAGAAAGCAAATATAATAAAATATCTGCCCCTACCAGGATTCGAACCCGGGACCTCTGGCATGGAAGTCAAGGCTACTTACCTCTTCACCAAACAGGCCGTCAGATATTGTGATTATTATCCTGACTAAGGATGATTTGCCGATCGTAACCTTCGGTTGTAATTGCCTATGTTCCAGTTATTAGACTGGATCACACAACCACATAAACGTGGTATTTATGGCGGTCAAAATGGAAAGGACAAGTACTGCCTCAGACGAAGTCTTTTCATGAGAACTCATCTAGCACAACTACTTAAGGATCTATGTGAAATATATCTACTTGTCTAACTTTCCATAAATTTGGAACATACGATAGATTTGATCTCGCTGCATCGATTGAAAAAAAGAAAAAGGCACCTAGCCGATTGTTTGAAAGAAATATTTGAGAATAAAAGCCTCATCAAACTGCGTGTTATTCGTACCGGAAGTTGACGAAATTGAACTTAAATGGAGAACTCAGTCAATGCACGCGCAAAAAACTTATTTTCTCGAAACTTTTTAAATTTTTTCACAATTTTTTCAAGCTACTGTTCCCGATGTCGATATGGAGATATTCGTGGTAAACTTTAGACGATTCAGTAGCGGGAACTTGTACTCGGCCACAAATATATCAAATTGCGTATTCATTTTATTGATAATCGTAAATTATAAAACCAAAATGAAATGAAATGAAAAATGAATTAAAAAATAAATAAATGTACTGCGGATTTGACCTTACATAAGTACATCCTTAACCATTGCACCAACGGCGCTCCTGTTGTTAATGTCAGTTTTTGAAAGGTAACATAATGATATTCTTCATATTATTATATAAAAACACATGCGACTAAAGTATCGATTTTAATATATTTTTCTACTCCACGCAGACGCGGGTTATAAAATTTTTTACAACCTACCCTCCCCCTTCACCCCGCCCTTTGAAAATGCGTATAAGTTACGAGGAAATTTCGAGGGACGTAAAAAGTTGGGAGTGCACGAATGGTTGTTAAACTTTGGGTTCCGTAGAATATTTATTACGGCTTTATCTTTCTGGTATTTTATTTGTTTCATTTATTATTACTTTCACGATAACGTCGTTTTCTGATCTAATAAGAATAGCTCCAAGTTCTTTTTAAACTGTGCATCTGAGCTCACAAGTAAATAATAATAAATTAATTATTATATCCCCAGACATACATACCAACTGTATGGGCTCAAAGTAAACGGAGCTTGTGTTATGGATGACCATACAACTGGGGGAACCCACTATAAATATACATTTTTAATTATAAACAGCCACGGCCATAAAACTACCATCTGTATTCATCACACAAATAAATGCCCCGACCAGGACTCGAACCTGGGACCTCCGGCGTATGAGATAGGGCAACTATTATTGAAGCTACTAGGCCATCAAAGTCCTGATCAGTTATAATTTTAGGATAAAAGTTAGCCTGTGCTATCCAAAGAAATATTCCATTTGCGTTCGTCCGTTTCGCGTAATTTAGAGGCAAACTTGGACGTGTTAAAATGAATAGAAGAAATTATTTATTTTTATTTATTTAATACAACCCCCACAGCTCTCATGAAATACATAGGGTATTTATAAATTACTTATTAATTCTTAAAACCAATTATGGACTTACAGACAAAATTAATAAAATAAAAAATCAAGCAAAATAGTGTAAAATATGAATATAAACCAACAATTAATAATAAGGCATACAAGGTATACTTAAATTGATTTTAAAATTTACGGTTGGAGAGTTAATATTATGTTGACTTTCAATTTATTAATAATAATAATAAATATTTCTAACAATCAAACCACATTATCTAGCCCAAATTAAATATCATTAAGAACTTGTGTTATGGATACTAGATAACGGATAAATAAACTTAATAAATATATGAGCACACATAGATATAAATTGTTTTCATGTATAAATATTAGAAATAAACTTAAATAAACATACATACACATCCATGACTAGAATATAATAATAAAATATTTGCCTCTACCAGGATTCGAACCCGGGATTCCTGGCATGGAAGGCAAGGGTACTTATATCCACACCAAACAGGCCGTCAAATTATGAACAGATTTTTTTTGTTAAATTGGATTTGCGTTTGTCCTCCATCTCCCCTGCTGGAAAGCAGCTTATACTCTGCACTCAAGGTTTCAGATATACACGTTTTAGGAAATGTAGACGCAAGCAGCTCATTCCACATTTCGAGCGCGAAACAATTATTAAATCTATTAAGTACTCGTAATTTCTGATTTTTTTAACTAGAAATAAACAATCATACAGAGTGTTTGTGGGATGATTGTAATTTTTAATGGCAAGTAGTATCAATCGAGGTATATGACATGTGGGGTCAAAACTCAACCCACTATAGTACGTTTTCTTATGGTAGCGTCGGGTGACGGGTCGCTCACTTCCCTGTAATATGGTTGAGCAGGGCGATGACTCGAGGAGGGTGTTCGTCGTTTGGATACTTTGAAGATATAGAATAATTTTGACATAGAATAAATTTGACAGACATAAAGAGACACTGTCAATTTATTTGGAAAAACATACCTGTGAAGTGAAGTTTCTTGCCAGTTTTTCTTCACGAAGGTTTTTCCGAACTGGTAGTAGAGTCAAGTTTTATTAGATGTCAATAAAAACAAGTAATTGTCAATGTTCAGAAATAAAAAAACATAAAAAGACCCCTCCAGATGGCAGCCTTTTTAAGATTTTAATATTTTTAAACGAGGTGCTTGGTCACCGCTATCAATGCTCACGTGTTGAGTGTTAAAAATCTTGGGTTATTTCACTTTGTTGAAGAGCTAAGTACAACCATTTTTAAAGTTTCAGAAATCAGCATAAATAGTTAATTAAAATTTAATTGGCTGGGTTTTGGTAATTACCCTCTCGTTTCCGTTCTTTCATCTACCACACGGAATCCTAAAATATTGAAATTGGTTTTTGTAGACCGAGGGGAAATTTTTTATTTTCTATAAAAAGAGTGTTCACGTAAGAAGGTCTGGGCATACAAAAAGGTCGCTGCTTTTTTTATTGAAAACGTGAATTTTCTTAACATAACCGAATTTACTGTATAACACAGGGTTACTGGTAATTCGATACAACCCTTTCGGGAAGTTAAAATAGAGCATCTTTTGCGATCTGCGATCATACATAAATACTACAAACACAGTTCCATACACATATGATACTTTAAACTGTCCACAATGGTTTAGTTAGACGTTTGTCGAGAAATTACAATTGGTACGAACGACTTGTGTTACTGAAAATACCCTACGTGCATGATTTAAAGTAGAATTTAATGGCATAGTTCATTTTGCCCCGCCCCCCCCGTCCGCTTTGAGATTGTCCATAACACAAGCGCTGCTTACTTTGGGATCTCTTCTGCCAATTGTTCATAAAAAAAGCTTTTGCTTGAAATACGCGTTTCAAGAAGCATAGTGTGGACAATGTGGAACGGGTTGTTAGTAGTGGTTGACTGTTGGTTGATTGACTGATGATCACAGCTGGCATACTCAGGATGGACACCTAAGTCAGTGAACAATGATTGACTCTTTGATAAGATAAACCTACATCATGCATTACAAAAGCTAATTTATTCACTTTAAATTAGTGTAAAGTATATCAAATAAAAAACTCGTTGACGTGATTGCGGAATATACCCCCGGAAGTTGTAAGAAATCACTGATATTACAGGGACATGTGAAATATAGGTGTAATTAACAGAGCGACTTTAAAAATAGTATAGTTTATATGTGTATATAGTATAGTTATATTATATTTCATGGTTAACGGTACACAGGGTGTTTATTTTGAGGTGTCACGTCGATGCTAGGCGACAGGGGACAGCCGTGCCTATTTAGTTAATCCCGCTGTATCTTCAGAGATTTTTGGTAGTTTCTCTATGTATCAATGAGTTCCAACCAGGGCCGTATTTAACCTATTGGAGGCCCTGGGCTATTAAGAAAATGGGGCCCCTATGACTTTTACAGAACACTATTTTGTTAGAATAGAAAAATAAAGTAGATAAACAAGGTTAAATATTTATTTTTATTAACAATCACATGAAACGAATAGATAATTGTAATATAGTCCACAAAAGTAACTCTTTTAGCGTTCACAGGTTAGTGCTTAAAGATCTTTGTTATTTGAAGAGGAACCCTTCTAGATTTCAGATGGGCAAAATCGTTATTAACTTCTTCATATGCAGATTCTATGGACATCAGCGACAAAGTTGGTATTGTAGTAATTTAGGTTCGATTTCTTCGAATTATATAAGTTTTTTGGTAATAAATATTGGTTATCGTTTGGTGATCTGACAGAAATTAGTGACTTTGTATTTGATCTGAGGGGAGGATCTGACCCTATCGATTGTGGGGCCCTGGGCTCTTGCCCAAAGTGCCCACTGGGAAAGAGGGGTCTGGTTTCAACTCTGCCAATGTGAACGTAACAAGTGTATAAAAAGCATATAGAGTACATTGCGGGAATCCTGGATTGGTGTACCGTGTTATATATGAAAAATTTGTTTCTTCGTGGATTCCTACAATTGATTTTAGTGGTTTTAATGTATTATACAGAACATTTATAAGCCTGCCGTAAGGTATTGGGCGCGGACAACACAACACCGAGTGGCGCGGAGGTCCTTGGGGGAGGCCTTTGTCCTGCAGCGGAGGTCTTTCGGCTGAGGTAAGGAACTTTTATAGTCACACGCAATTTGAAACAAATGACGCCATGCGACAGCCGTCTAGTTGACATAGTTCTGATCACCACTGATTTTCGTCTTGTAAATAGTAAAGTACTTTTATTCTGAACCGGTTATTTAAATATACAGCGTAGGTAAGATTGGAATTTTTTAAAGTCAACATCATTATGATTGCTAGAAAAAGGTAATAATGTTCCTTTTTATATTAACACGAAAACGGGCTATTTTTTTTGTGTTTAGTTATTAAAAAGTATTTTTTACCCACATATATATACTACGAGGCCTACAGTGAAAGTTTCTGGAACTGGCCACTTACACGTAGAAACTAGTTATAAAACAATAATAACTGTATATTAAAATTTACAATTTAAAAATTGCACTTAATTCATGTGTCATTTGTCTTTTGGCGGCAAATTCAGGAAGGCAGTCAAGATGAAACAGGAGAAATTTTTTGTGCAATAACTTACTTACCTGTAGTGCCAGTAGATTGGGGCATTTAGGGATCGCATGGAGTAAAGTGCAGAGAATCTTCACGAGCATTTAGCGGTTAGAAAGATCTTGCTCCGGGTCGCTTTTCTTGTCAAATGGTTCGGACACTACGCGAACCGAACCGACAATATACGACAAGATACGAATACCAACGAAATTATACGAACGAAACTGAGAAATTTACGCAGAGGCGTGTAGCGCGAGCGTTGTGGGTCGTCGTTCTTTTCGCGTAATTGATCGATTTGTAAACGCGCGAATTGTAAACAGTTGGTTTGATCAGATGACGGTGTATGAGGTCCGTGCCGGAGAAAGTGACATCAGGCGAGCAGGAACGAGATCTTTGAGGTCTGCGCTTTAGGAGTTTATCAACTATCTGCCGCTATTTTGTTTTAATCAAAGAGCTTATCGTCAGAATTCACCTTATAAAGCAGCACATATTTAAATTAAAATTCGAAGGTTATTTTAACCATGGCAAGTATATTCCTAGAATTTTTATAACAGCGCACAGGCTGACGTAGGAAATACGTCAGCCTGTGCCAGGTTTTTCAAGATACAAAGATCACGTCTGTGCCGGTTCTACAGTCCTTTCTATTTTGATCACCACAATAACCACTCGTACGCGGTTTTATTTCGGTTAAAGGGAGGTACAGCCAGTGCCATTACTGGAACAAAGGCGATCCATTTGAAGCCTAGGATCGGCTTGACTATTTTTTTTTTTTTTGCTGCCGAGGCACCCTCACGGGAGGGAGGTGGAAGATGCGTCATGCATACCCACCCGCAGGTAAATTCCTCTGCGGGGGGGTTATGTGGGACTCACCAGAATGGCACCTACCCACTAAAAACCACCTGTTGGCTGTAGTTATTACCGTTAGCCTTCATCGGAAGCGACACCCGTCGGGAAGTTGGGCGCGCTGGCGGAGACCCGCTAGCGGGTCTTCCGCCTGTAGTGAAAGTTGCACTGAAGGTGCTCAAAGGGACATGAAATGGTGGCCGTTCTGGGCAGCCTCCGGTGAAGCCGGGGCTGGGCAGAGGTCGGCCGAAGCATGATTTAGGGATCAATTCATTTAAATGAACCTATAATGAATTGAGAAGGGAACTATGCTCCGCCAGAGCTAGCAAACGCTCTGTCGGAGTACGTGAAGCCCTAAGTTTACGGGCTAAGACTGCGATTTCACTAACATCGACATTTTTCATAGCGTCGCAGACGATACGCATATCGTCAGCTACGGAGGATTGAGGAGTGGGTTTGTATGGGCGAGGAGCCGGGATGGGATTCGATGCGGGGCGCTGCCTCCAGTTTTCTGGGGCAGGCCTGGACTGTGTAGGCTTTGCAGCCGGAGGAACCCGGCTACGCAGCGGCGGAAAGTTTTCTTGAGAAAGGCGCGGCGCCTGTTTGGTAGCCGCCCTCTTGGAATTGGAGCGCATGCAACGGGGTGCACGAGGGCAGCCCCTGTAATTTGCGGTGTGGCCGGACTGGCCACAAAGCACGCAATCGGGAGGAGAGGGAGTTTCAGGAGTGCGATTGCACTCCTTAGTGAAGTGAGGGACCAGGCACTTGACGCACCTGGGCGGTGCGCGGCAGTTGGCCGCCGCGTGCCCGTACAACTGGCACCGATGGCACTGGCCGGGATGACCGCGGCGATGAGGCGCCTCGATCGAGATCCCAGAGAGGCCGCAAATAGAGCTAACCCCTTTCAGGATCTCTTTGGACTTGGGGACGTTGGCGAGAATCACCAAAGCGAGTGGGTGTTGCCTCCCGTACTTGCTGTGCATTTTATGCACCGCGAGTGCCGGGAAGCCTTGGGACTGCAGATCCTCCAGGATAGCCTCGTTCGATAATTCGAACGGGACTCCCCTGAGTACCGCTCTGATCTTACGCTCTTCTGACAGAGCATAAGTGTGATAAGCATATTGCTTATCGGTGAGGAGCTTTGTTAAAGCTCGAAAGTCGTCTATCGACGAGACTAAGATTTTAATAGATTCACCCGAGTTGGCTGCTCGGATGTAATGGATTTTGTGCTCATTGCACAATGTCGAGACCTCAGTCCATTTACCCTTTTCCCGAAGGAAAACGGGTGGTGGGACCTTGGCCTTGACAGAAGTTGGGGCCGGAGCGGGTGTTGAAAACACCGGGGCAGCAGGCGTTGAAGACGCCGCTGGAAGTGTAGGGACGGGCGTCAAGGGCGCCGGGTCTTGTTTCGAACGCTTCTTAGAGCGCTTCTTAACAAGCGTAAAGGAGGGAGACTCAGGGCCAGTTGGGGTGGCGTCCGAGGATGACTCGGTCGCGGGTGCGCGCTTGCGTCGCGGAGGGGCGTCTACTTCGCATTCCATGTCACTGGAGGAAGGGGACGCTGGAGAGCCTAAGACCAGAGGGGTCTGGGGGACTGGGGTGGCCTGAGGGGCCATTGGTGGAATTAACGCCATGATATGCGGGATAAGAGAATCAAGGAAACGAAACTTATCAGCATTTATAAACATGCCTTCAGCATCGGTACTTTCAAGTAGCTTCTTCCTAATCTCATCAGAGCTTAGGGAAGCCATTGCGGAGGGGTTGGGGAGGGACAATATATGAACCTAACAACGATGACTAACTTCCTAAAAACCACCCTACACGCAGTAGGGCGGTTGAGGACGACGCGGATAACTTACTCGAACACGGAACTTGCAGTCCTGAAACGACGAGACCCCGTCGACGAAGCTCACGTTCCACGAAGTACGGTTAACAAGCCACTGATCGCCGTGAAAACGGCGTTAGAAACTTATTTGAAGTACGGTTAACGAGCCACTGTCCGCCGTGAAAACGGCGTTAGAAACTTAATACGGTATACAACTATGAAATTATATATTACGACAACAACCAGTGAAATTTGGGTGCTCAGTTAGCGCGGGGGCTAAAAGAGCGGGAAGGCGTCTGCGATCGACGTGCGCTCGAGAACGCACGCAGACCGAGACTAAGGCTTGACTAAGGATACGTAGTAGTACTGTAGCACGGTCGGCGAGCAATACCGTGGAGAGAGCCGTTGCGTGCTACAGGGCTCCCTCCTTAGCGACCGACCTCGCTACAGTACGTATCAATGATATATATTAGAGACCGGATTATATGCATTTGCAACGAACGAACATTCTCGCTCCGATCGCCACGCGGTGCGGACGTGCAAGACCCAGTTCTCCGTTGGTCGGTTCCCTCCCGATATTCCGTGGCGCTCAGTCTACTGACGTCACAGTATAGCGTGTTGGTTCCGTGCTACGGTTTTCAAGGTTTTTCTACTCCGTCTGAGTGCTTTCGAAGTGCGATTTTTCTTTGCGACTAAGCCCCTTAGTCTTCAAAGTGCTGTGCTAAGTTGTGTTGTGCTTGTGCTGAGTGCAGTGTTATGCCCAGCGTAAGTAGTCTGGTTTCAGTGCAAAGGATACTTAACGGTGACAACGAATTTGTACTGAACCAGTCCTTTTTTATTTTTATTTATTTCTCTTCTCTATTTTATTTATTTTTCTCCTATTTTTCATATTTATTTTTATCATATTTGTGTGTTTTCGTGTGTATCTGTCCTTTCTGTCGGTAAAGGTTGACCCGAGGTACGCGGTCAACTCTTTACCTGCGTACCCTTTTTTAGGTTTCTAGGTAGCGGCCTTCGGCGTACTACGGTTAGTTTTAAGTTATTCTCCCCAGCCCCCCTACCGCTGGTAGGGAGGTTTGCCGCTAGGATTTTGCTAGGTTTTTAGGAACTAGGCATCTTTTATTATACTTATATTTATATATATTATTGTCTCAACACTCCCTAATGGATTCGCTAAGCGTTATTAACTTCGCGAACGCGTTCACCCAGGCGCTTGCTGCGGCAGGCGTCTCCATCCCAAAAGACATCCTAACGCAGGCCTTGCAGGCATCAATCGCGTCCCCGGCCCCTCAGGCCCCAACCCCAGCCCCTCAGGCCTCCAACACCCAGACCCCTCAGGTCTATAGCTCTCCCGCGTCTCCCGTTCCATCCGATATGGACTGCGCGTCGGTCTCATCCTCGCGATCATCTCGTAGGAAGCGTACCGCTCCCGGGAGCGATTCAGACTCCGCCGCGTCCGAAGCTTAGTCGGTCGCCGCCACCTTAACCGGCTCTCCTGAGCCCGCCTTCCAATTAGTTACCAAACGCTCCAAGAAGCGTTCGAAAAAATCCGCGGTGTCTTCAACACCCGAGCCAACCCCGGTGTCTTCTACACCCGCCCCCGCGCCGCTCATGTCACTCGAAGTGACCGCGTCTCCGTCGGTCCCATCGAAGCCAGCGACACGCTGCGCTCCCGTCCCGCCGAAACCTCAGCTCCCTCCGCCCGTCTTCCTGCGTGAAAAAACGCGCTGGACCGCGGTTTCTAACTTGTGCAAAGAGCACAAAATTAATTACTTAAAAGCCGCCAACGCTGGCGATACAATCAAAATTCAAGTAGCGACCGTCGACGACTTCCGCGCGTTTACCAGGTTGCTCGGGTTAAATCAAATCGCGTACCACACCTACGCCCTCCCGGAGGAGCGTAAGATCCGCGCAGTACTACGGGGCGTCCCGTTCGAGCTCGCGAATGAAGAAATCCTCGAGGACCTTAAGTCCCAGAGTTTCCCGGCCGAAGCAGTGCACAAGATGCACTCTAACCGCGGTAGGCGCTTTCCGTTAGCTTTAGTTATCTTGTCGAATACTCCCAACTCGAGGGAGATCTTTAGAGAGGCTCGCACAATTTGCGGACTCTCAAATATCTCTGTTGAGCGTCCCAACCCCCGCGGTCACCCTGGGCAGTGCCACCGCTGCCAGCTCTACGGCCACGCAGCGGCTAACTGCTCAGCTCCCCCCAGGTGCGTTAAGTGCCTGGATCCACATTTTACGAAGGAGTGCACTCGCACTCCCGAATCCACTTCCCCCCCTGCCTGTGTGCTGTGCGGCCAGTCTGGTCACACAGCTAACTACAGGGGCTGCCCGCGTGCTCCGCGCTCCACCGCCAAGAGGGTCGCGCCTAAACCGGCGCCGCCGCTCACTCCCGCTAACTTCCCGCCGCTGCGCAACCGGGGTCCCCCGGAAGCAAAGCCCGTTCAGCCGACGCCTACTCCGGCTCTGTCTTGGAGGCAGCGTCCGGCCGTTCCGCCTGCACCTTCCCGACCCATCGCAGCTCCCGTAGCTTCCGTAGGGCCGCGTCCTTCTCCGTCATCCGCACCTCAGTCGTCGTTGGCTGAGGACATGAAGACCGTGTTCGACGTTATTCAAAACGTCGATATTAACGAAATTTCCGTGCTCGCACGCAAACTGCGAGCCGCCCGCTCTCCTCAAGAGCGTTTATTTGCTTTAGCCGAGCATCGCTCGCTCCTAAGTTCGTTGTAAATTCTTTTATATTTGTATAAATTCGTAAATAATAAATTATAATGTCTAGACCCGCAAATCCCGCGTCCAGTCGTACTAAACCCAAGGGCTTATCCCTAGTATCTTTTAACGCTCGTAGCCTTAACACCAACCTTCCCGAGATTAAACTGTTCCTTCAGAACAAAGAACCTGACTTATTCCTTCTCCAGGAGACATGGCTTACTCCAAACCGCTCCAGGGGATTCGCTATACCTAAGTACGCGTTTATTCGTAACGATAGGCCCAACTCCGACGGTTACGGCGGCACCGCTATATATTACAAAAGAGGCTTCCACTGCTGTCCTCTCCCTACCCCTCCTCTCCTCAACATGGAAGCCACTGTGTGTAGATTGGCTATGACTGGTCATCCGACCATCATCATAGCTTCAATCTACATACCTAGTGGTACCAGACCAATCCGCAGCGACTTTGAGGCCATTCTCGCCCTCGGCCATTCAGTCATTATGTTCGGAGACTTTAACTCCAAACATACTGACTGGACGTGCCTATCGACTAACACCAGCGGTATCGCTCTCCTCGACATCACTAACTCCCTTGACCTAGACGTCATATCCCCCATCACTCCCACTCACTATCCCAACAACCCGTCCTACTCTCCTGACATCCTCGACTTTGCAATTATCAAGCGAATCAATCTTGATCTAAGGTCTATCGAACCGCTCGATGACCTAGGCTCCGACCATCGCCCCGTTTCCCTCGTGCTAGGACCGCCGAACGATAACGTCTCATCTCCTAAGACCTTTACCAACTGGAAAGGTTTTAAAAATACGTTAGTTTCAGCCTTAGAGGCTCCGAACTCTCCACTCGCGATCTCTCCCGAACAATTAGATAGCCCGGATAAAATCGATTCATTAGTAAATTCTCTCACTGATGCTATCAACTCAGCCATCAGTGACAACGAAAAGGTTGCTAAGCAAGGCAAACCCACGCTTCCCTTAGCCGTTAGCAATCTTATTAAAGCTAAGAACGCGGCTCTCCGGAGAGCCAAGAAATATCCCACGCCCGCCTATAGACCAGCTGCGAATCAGCTTCAACGTAAAGTTAGGTCTTGCCTCGCGGAACTCCGAGACGCTCAGATGAACGATCTCATGGCGAATATCTCTCCGTCCCACCAAGCGTACTATAGCATGGCCCGAGCCTTACGCGTAGACACCGCCTCTCACGTTCCTCCTCTCACTCGTCCCGATGGCACTACTGCCTTTGAAGTCGAAGAGAAAGCCGAATGCTTCGCTGACAGCATTGCCGCACAATGCTCGCCCAGCACGCAACCTGCTGATCCCTCACACATCCAGGCGGTGGAGGACGAAGTCCTTCGCAGAGACTCTCTCCCCATCACCGCCGACCCTGTCACAGTCTCTAATGATGAAATCTTGCTTCTCATTAGAAATCAAAAGTCCAAAAAGGCTCCGGGTGCGGATGGAATTTCCAACCACGCACTTAAGCACCTACCTCAACAGATGCTTACCTTGTTAGCTATCATTTTCAATGCCTGCTTCGACCATAGCTACTTTCCAAAAGCTTGGAAAGAAGCGACAGTCATAGGCATTCCCAAGCCGGGCAAACCTCTGAACGTCCCGGCTAATCACAGACCCATCAGCCTCCTCAAGGCAATGTCTAAACTTCTCGAGAGAGTCATACTCTCTCGAATGCGGAACCATCTGTTTCCAACGGATGGCGATCCTCTCATTATTCCCCATCAGTTCGGCTTTCGCGCTAAACACTCCTGCCCTCAGCAAGTCCACCGAATCGTCGAGTATATACTTGACGGTTTCTATCCGCGTCGTTATAAAACAGTCGCGGTTTTCTTTGACGTAGCCAAGGCTTTCGATAAAGTCTGGCACAGCGGTCTCGTTTATAAACTCTACAAGATAGGCTTACCGGATCGCCTAGTCAGGTTAATAGCGTCGTTTCTCAAAGACCGTACATTTCGATTTAAACACGAAGGCACGCTTTCTGCGCCTCGTCCCATAAAGGCTGGAGTCCCTCAAGGCTCAGTCCTCGCCCCTCTGCTGTACACCGTGTACACCAACGACATTCCCATCCCGCCGAAAGGCGTCGAACTCGCCCTCTTTGCTGACGACACCGCACTCTATACCAAAGGCCACAGTGTTCGGCACCTTGTAACCAGACTCCAAAAGGCCGTAAACGCCCTTGGTGTATGGTTTCAAAAATGGCGCATCGATGTGAACCCTGAAAAGAGTTCTGCGATGCGCTTCGACCACAAACGCCGTCGTCCCGATGGCGATCCCCACGTCCGAATGTTAGGCATTCCCATCCCCTGGAAGCGCAGTACTAAATACTTAGGCGTCACATTAGATCCGACGCTTTCTTTCAAGCCACACGTCGAAAGAGTTTCGAAACTCGCTCGTCACTATTTAGTCCGCCTAAATAGCATGTTAGGTAGAAAAAGTAAAATGTCCTTCAGAAACAAACGTACACTTTACAAGGTCTGCGTTAGACCCGTCATGACGTATGCCTCGCCAATCTTTGCCCACGCCAAACCCTCCCTCCTGCACAAACTGCAGGTAGTTCAAAACCTCTTTTGCCGCCGGGCCACAAACGCACCGTGGTACGTGCGTAACGCGGACTTGCATAGAGATCTTGAACTGCCTACAGTACAACAACATCTCAAAACACTCTCTGAAGCGTTTTTCAAACGCTCCGAAACCCATCCCAATCCTCTAGTTCGTGATTCAGTCTCATATACTACTCCTGTGTTAGACTCGAAGTTCAAAGTCGCTAGGCCTAGAAATGCGCAAGCGTACTCATCCACCAGACTGTCACGCGATCTCGAGGCCCTTCTGGCCGCAAATTCTAATTCTAACGTAAATTCTAATTCTAACGTAAATCCTAATTCTAACGTAAATGCGAATTAACTCAATTTTATTTTGCAATTTTTTAATTTTTGTTTTAATTATTGATTTTCATTTTGAGCACCTTCAGTGCTATGTATTAACCTTCAGTGCTTTGAGCACCTTCAGTGCTATGTAATCCCAGCGGGTGAACCCTTCTGGGCCCCGCTAGCGCGGCCTCTTTCTCCAATTGGCCGTCGCTCAGATGAAGGCTGAGTGGCAAAAATGCACGAGCCGACAGGGCGCTTTTAGTGGGTATGGTCCTGGTAGGCGTCGGGACGAGTCCCACATAACTTTGGAATCGCGCCAGAGTATGCGTCAGGGCATTTTTATCCTCCTGCCCTTCCCGCGGAGGGGAACAAAAAAAAATGCATTTGCATATGCTTTTGCTTATTCAAGCCGTTCTCAGCGGTAATATCATATTTTACCTAAGATCTTGTTATGATGCATATTATCGGTACATATACAATATTTTTACGAGTGCAGTGCATTCACGCTGTGTTCCGAAATGCGGTAAAAGTGATTTAACAATAACCCAGGTTTTGAAACTTTGTGTCAAATTGATTGTTTCATTAATGGCACGGCAGAACTTATGCCAGAAACTATAAGTGCTAAAATAGCACCCAAGTTCAAATTCTGCCCAGTCACCGCAGTCGATGTGGAGCGAACCTTTTCCACTTACAAAAATATTCTAGATGATCGAAGACACAATCTTACCACTGAAAATTTGGAGAAATACTTGATTGTTGAATTTTAATGTCATGTAATGTTACTGTATTTATTATCGGCGATGAAAAAATAATTTACTCATTGTATATCGATTTTGAAATAAAAAAATGAAAACTTACGTTTTTTTTTTTTTTGGGGTTCCTAAAATTTATCATTTAATTTCGCATATTCTGCCAATTTTCGTGCATATTTTATGTTGCATATAATCCGGTTCCAAATAATCATAATATCGATTAGGTAGTAACTCTACAACACCTTCGACTATTGATGTGGATTGGTGCAAAAACCACGTGGGTCACGTGGGTCAAATGGTTCACCGGCTTTGTACTACTAGTGAGTTATAATTCTGCCATTAATGTTCCTAGTATTTAAAAAAAAATAACTTCGCATAATCAGACCGAACAAAAAGTCAATAACGTGAACGCCAACCAATAAAAATTTTGCCATGATAATAAAAAAATTATAACCTTCAGAAAATTGATAAAAAATTACATCAAAGTGTACCTACGTACACTCAGGCCCAGATGCGATTCGAATCCCCTGAATTGCCGAAGTCCGTTAGTAGGCGGGGCGCGTAGAGAACATCGAACAACGCGCAAGCGATTCTCGCCTTTAGCCTACAGCGAAACTTTACTCGAAAAACAAATACCCTACGTCTATCTAACACGTGTAAAACTAATTCGAAAATAAAATAAAAACAGATACCGAAAAGCATTGCGTAAACAGATGAGAAAAAAATCTAATGGGTACAGCCCGACCAGCTTATCTCGTCAGTTAAACTAGGCGCTACGTTCCACGCGTAAACTAAGTGTGACATTTAGTCACGTAACACACGCTTTAGTTCCAATTTTACGCGACCGAACAGATAAGTTGGTACTGTACCTACCTATTTGAAAATACACGTGTCGAAAAAATCTATTTTGGACTTTGAGCGGCGTTGTTATGATATCACGAAGTTCGAGCACGCCTATTCACAACATTATAGAGCGATTTGAAAAATGATTAAATTCCTAAATTCCTTTTTCTTGTCAATCTAGTATATAAATTGTGTAATTTTACTAGATCGCATTTAAAATGGATAAGTATTGATTTTACGTCATAGGAAATGTTGTATACGAGAAGACAAAAATAATTTCTAATAGTTATTACCTTTATAAAGCGATCCGTTTAGAGTAAATAATGAAGTTGGATTTCAGAATATGCATAAACCCCCAAATAATTATTGCAATATCTAGGTATAAATATAATTAAAAATCGGTAGCTATCTAATATTGCTACCTCCTTCGTGGCACTGTAGGTACCTAAAAACATACGACGCGTCATCATAAAATCTATATTCTTACTTTGGAATTAAAAATGTGATGGTGACTTTTACTATCTTTTGTCTACGTCATCAAAACGTCTAAGTTACGTAAAGCTTAACTAAGCTACCTTACTTTTAAACGTCTCGAAGTAAATTGAATCTTTTCTATAAGATATAAAGTTAAAAAGATTAAAAAGTGATTGAAATTTTCATGTCTTTAACTTTTTTATAACACTGCATTAAGGCTTGCTTTAGCACCAGCGTCTTCGCCTTGATTAAAAAAGTTTGTGAATACAGATGCGTCGTGGCAGACATTTTGAATTTCAATTCTGAGCACACATGACCGAGTATTTTCAAAATTAATCGGCTGCAAAGAAAAATAGCTCTTAAATGCATCAACTAAGGTTGCATATTAAAGAATGCAAAAAGTGTATTGACTTTTTTCATATCTGTAATTTTTTAACACGTGCCATGGTAGGAAGTAAGTTCCATTTTCAAAATAGATAACACGATTGTAAAATCGCTTTATTAGTTAGGTTTTACGGGTGAAAATAGAACAACTCGAGTACCATATATTTTCAGCCAACATTTTCAAAAAAACTGTACTGTCAATGCGAAAACGCTTTTAGGTTAAGTGGCTAAGGACGAAAATGCAGTGTCGAAAATAAAAAAAATGGCATGAATTTTTTTATTCTAAATTTGAAAACCGTTCACGCACACACCGACGTTGCATGATCGATTTTGGAAATGGCGTCCTCCCTCCTCCCTCCTTGTATTATCCGCCGACTGCCTTTTTATAGCTTTTTTTTTATTTTATTTTTATTTCTTGGCATGGAAAAAGACGGGCTTTCGGTCGTGGCTACGTTTTATGCCCTAATACTTTATCCGTTGCTAGATTTTTATATCGCAGGTTTCTTTTCTTTGCGGTATGACTTGGCGTCTTTTTGGTTATAATTTTGATTTAATATGTACGAACTGAAATATTAGTCGTTTTATATTTAGAAATATTAGGCATGTCAAGCTAGCAAATGTTATTTCCAAGGAAATTAGTTTTATTAAAGTGCACAGAATAAGGTTAATGACCGATTAAGAACATATTTAGATGAATAGTGGAAATTCCTATTTTGACCTCCATACTAACTCGTTTTCTTGGTTGTGTTCCGACCAAAGGGAAGGAAATTTCAATACACCTACGACAACAGATGTTCGTCAAATCGGCATCTATCAAACTTTTCAAGTATAGCTTTTCTGTTCAGTAAAGGGTGGCGCTGAGTTCTATGCGTACGTTGTTAGACTCCAGTCTTACATTCAGTCACGTGACCTTCACATGACAAATGCTTTAATTCCAGTTTTTGCTACAGGTAACGTGGTGGCACTGTAAATAATAAACGTGTAGTTGGTACTGACTGTCTACAATATAAAATCTAAACTTGTATTTACGGTCACTAACAAGGACAGGATAAATTACCTTTACTCATTGGGTGCAACGGATTACTTATTTTAATAGTTAATCTTTGACGTCATTGATTTTAGGGACTTAAACCGTTCAACAGGAGATTTTTTTCATTTTTTTGCCGCCTAAGCAGCACCTTTGCGGGGAAGGATGTGGAAGATGCGTCATGCATATCTCCGCAGGCAACCGACCTCTGCGGGGTGATGTGGGACTCACCAGAGTGGCACCTACCCACTAAAAACCACCTTGTTGACTGTGGCATGGGAATGCTTAGAAGCCTTCATCGGAGCGACACCCGATAAGCGGGGACCCGCGAGCGGGTCATCCGCCAAGATCAATTATCGCTTAAGGAGCTTATGACAGGTTGGATGATGATTCGGCCTGGGCAGCCTTAAGCTGGTCCAGATTTGGAAAAATTATACCTATGAAGTTTCTTGAACTGGTTTTAGAATGCTTTATTTGACGTCTATAAGAACAAGTGTCAATGTAGAGCAATAAATTAGTCCGGTCAAATTAGACATTTGAAGTTACCTAAATTCCCACCAAGCTGAAAATCGGTAAGATTGTTTGAAATATCATTAAAAACAAAATTTGAAAGTTCCCCATCTTTCCCCTGTAAGGAAAAAATTTTATTCAAGGTCAAAGGTAATAAAAATGAGTTTTTCGCGATTTTCAGCAAAACAGTAAGTTTTATCATAAAAATATCTCAGACAAAAATTGTAGATCATAAAATTATCTACAAAAAATTAATTTATACTTTTTTTACTACGAGCCACCGTTTTTGAGATATAACGATTCAAAAAGTTGTAAAAGTTGTAATCGTCATAATATGCACACGTTTCCTCGCCACCTATGAGGTAGTGTACTTAGCGCATTCTTTTTTTGTTTTTTTTTTGTTTTTTTTTGTAATGGATATTAGCAGAGAGTGAAAAGATAAAAGCAATTTACGATATAATTTAAGATAAAAAGGACATGAGGAGGACGATGAAAAACTGCTGTTGCCTCATACATTATTGTTTCATTATAGGATGCACATAAACCAAATGACGAAAAGATTTGTATAAGACGTTTTGAACCGAACCTTCGATGAAAAAAAACTGCGAGGCCTAATTGTAGTTTCGACTTAAAAGACCTTGGTCGAACAGCAGCCATGATACTATGGAAAATATTTGTGCATACTAATTTTAAATGATCTAAATTTGATCGTTTATTCTTTAAAATCACTCGTTCTACAAAATATGTCAACGATTCTGGGATTTCATTATTTAAATCTTCAAACATGCGACCTGGTGGAGGGTAGTTGGAATTATCAAACACTGCGGTATGAATATCTTCGCGAATGATATCTGCAGCTGCCTCTAGGACTCTGAATCGTTCTTCTTTTTTATTCATTTTTTTTCTCGTTCCAGGCTTGATTCAAAATATCATGATGATTATCTACTAAGCATATGAATGTTGATGCTCCCGATTTCTCAGTGATAAAAAGTTTATCACCATACTTCAGTTTTAGTCGTAGCTTAATCGTTCTGTTATCTAAAGTCGTAGTTTTGCAAATATTCTTTAATTCGTTTAAAGTAAACTGACAGTCATCGCTATTTTGCATGTAAGTAAATATTTCCTCCATTGCCCGATTCGTAGCTTCGTCTTTAGGACGACCGATTTTAAGTCCAGTGGAAGGTTTCATGAAAGAAACATAGCAATCGTGATGATATTTAGCTTCTGCAGCAACTAAATCATTTTCAAATTCGAGTCGAGCAAGAACAGCTTTTGTTGTAGTATCGTTACGGGTCTGAGCTATTTCCAGAATTGAATCTTTAAATTGAAGTGTACTTACTTGACTGATTCGACGGCGAATATCTGAGGGTTTTTTTTTCTCATACTCTTCATTTAATTCCTGGCCACAAAATAGACATTGTTTTTTAGAACAAAAAGCTGATTCACTCGAACGTAATCTAGTACGAGGAGGACATTCTGTGGATGTACTGGCTTCTTGTTCTTCACGTTGTCTTGTATTAGCTGCAGCAGTAGAAGACTTTCGAGTATAATTTTTACGACAACTTTCATGTATTGTCACAGATTTTTGATTTTTTAGATACTCCGAAAATTCATCTGCTCTTTCAATACTTGCATTAATTAATGTCTTCATACCACGTTCAACAGTAACAATTTCACTTTCAGTTAAAAGTTTAGCGCAAATAAAACAATAATCTGACATTTTTGTTATAAAACTCAAAACAGCACAATATAGGCTAGGATAAACAAGTGTTTTCACTACTAACTGGCGTTCAAGACTAACAGTATTTCATTTATTATAGCAGGTATAAGACCCTAGCCACGCACACAATTGAACAGGGGACAGATGTTTTCTCAAGGTTTCAATCGCGTATAAATTAAGGAACTAGGCTTCATTTGACCTGATATTCTTATAGTTATAACTTATGTATATTTTATATTAGTAGTGTAAGTTACAATAACCGATAGAAAAATATTTTAACATATATTACAACTATAGAGATGTATATATACGTGGCGTACTCATGCATATTATGACGATTACAACTTTTACAACTTTTTGAATCGATATATCTCAAAAACGGTGGCTCGTAGAAAAAAAAGTATTAATTAATTATTTGTAGATAATTTTATGATCTACAATTTTTGTCTGAGATATTTTTATGATAAAACTTACCGTTTTGCTGAAAATCGCGAAAAACTCATTTTTTTTACCTTTGACCTTGAATAAAAATTTTTCCTTACAGGGGAAAGATGGGGAACTTTCAAATTTTGTTTTTAATGATATTTCAAACAATCTTACCGATTTTCAGCTTGGTGGGAATTTAGGTAACTTTACTCTTATTTTTTGGTCTAATTTGACCGGACTAAATATTTACATTTGAATTTGAAGACTTTAGATTTTTTTAATGAGGAAATTTTTAAAATCATATTATTAAAAAAAAATTGTTTAAAATTTTATAAGTATTAAGACATCGGTGCAAATCTTACGCTCGACTAAAGTGGTGAATGAATGTAATTATATTTAAATAATATAATTATAATTAAATAATATTAAATTTCATCTTCATCTCCATTATCATAACGTTAATGCATCTGGAACTTCGGCTATTAAAAGTTATTACCTATAGACAGACAGAGAATAAAAATAAAGCCGGCGGGAAAAAAAACCTCTTAAAATCATCATTGTTACATACAATAATTATTAGGTGTGTAATTCGACTACCACATCAAACAAACAATATAAATAACTTAAACACTAGGGGTCATTGTACAATTTTAAATATTCACCACAGCTCGCAATTCAAATGTTACAAAATTAATTATTATTTTTTATTTATTTTTATTTATTTATTTATTTATTTATTATTATATAACAGTAATATTTGTATAATGTGTAAAATTCTTTAACAGTAATGTGTAATTAGTACACTGTCTTAAATTAAACACACAAGAGGGCATTGTACGGTATTAAAAACACAGGATAGGGAATAAGTTTTGTTTGACGTTTAGCCGTGACACTGGGTTGCACAAGACTAAGTGAAATAGCGGGCAAATGCCTTGTATTTGCGTTGCCATTTTTGAGAGCGGATAACCTGTCTATATATATGTCATTGTTTAAAATCGGTTATCCCAATAACTTACGACAAGATTTCGTTCGGTTAATCGAGTTTCTTATCAGCTCGTGTAAAACAGATTAACTATGACCGGTGTAAAGAATCCATGCTGTACCGAATGTACTCAGAATGAAACAGATAGTTTAGAACTTGTACACGATACCAATTGTCGCAAAAGTGATCATTATTTTTATTTCACAATGTATTCGCTTCCATTTTTAAATGTAATCAAAGTGATAGAGTTTTATGTTTATTGGTTTGTTCCTTTAAACTACAAAATAATGTAAATTGTTAGCTAAATTTCATAATTTTCAAAATTCACTTTACCGCAATTACCGCAGACTTGTCCAAGTAGTTTAATGGCTCAATATAGATTTCTTTTTAATATTTGTCTGTCTGTAACCGTTTAACATCTAAGCAAATTTTTAGAAACTTAAGTATACAGATAGATTGGGTCGTACAAAAGACATAGGCAACTTATTGTTACTAAAATTTGTGGGCAAGATCGCTTTCACAGTAATTCGGAATATTAGGAATTAATACAGACTCAATTAGGTTCAACCGAGTACTACAGGCTGCGTCGTGAACCATTGTTACGGGATATGAGTTTGTGCACTGTCTTTACAGCTCTTAGTTTCCGTGTTCCACAAAAGTAACCTCATATAATGCCACTTGTGGTACTTACTTTTCTCTTGTGGTACTCACTTCCCTCTAATATGGTTGAGGAGGGCGATGGCTGGATCCCGCATTAACTCGTGAACGGGTGCCGTTTGAGGGTGTTCGTCGTTTGGATACTTGGGGGGAGGGAGACTTGCCGAGCTAACAGATGCAGAAAAGAATAATTTTGTATAGACATAAAGAGACTATGTAAATTTATTTTGAAAAAACTATACCCGTGAAGTTTCTTGCCAGTTTTTCTTCACGAAGGTTTTTTCGAACTGGTGGTAGAATCATGTTTTATTTGACGTCAATAAGAACAAGTAATTGTCAATGTGGAGAAATAAATATTTCATTTCATTTCATTTCATTTCATTACTTGGATACCTACAATGGCATATTACATATAGACAAGTCATACCCAAACATTACCGCACAAAAAAACGGCGTCAACGTAACTATAGATACCTACCCGATATACATATAGAGTAATATAATTTGTGGGAGAAGGAAAGAATAATACGGTTCATTTCTTGTAAGAAAGAGATACCTATGTACTTCGTGACGTTGCTTCGCACTAATTGGTCGCGACTAGTACTACGCATGAAAAGAAAGTTTATTCTTTCATAAACAGTAACAGTGTAATTAGTACACTGTCTAAACACACAATAGGCATTGTACGGTATTAAAACACAGAATAGGGAGTAAGTTTTTCTTGAAGTTTAGCCGTGACACTGGGTTGCACAAGACTAAGTCAAATAGCCGGCAAATGCCTTGCATTTGCGTTGCCATTATTGAGAGCGGATAAACAGTCTATATGTAATATGTCATTGGATACCTAGTTCCTTTTCATAGCTTTCATGTTGCTTTTGTCAGAAACAGATCGGGTACGATTCTTTTCTGTCTCATTTTTTTAGTTAATCAAATTTCATTTCATTTCTAAAATATTTCCTAAGGCATTTAAGCGTTCTTTGGATATTGAACAATGTAGTTAAATGAATTACTTAATTTTTATAAAATTTTCTAACATATATAAAAATTAAATATAGTATACCTGTACAGCCAATTTGGGTAACTTTGAACATTTTTTACCGCATTTGAGATATTACAATCTGATTTTATATTTACTACACCTTTATTTTATTGAATGAACAATGTCCTTTTGAATTGGTCTATTTTTATAACATGATGAATTTACGGAAAAAACAATAGAATTACCCACAATTTTCCCTTAAACTCAAATTTATAGTTATCATGAGTTTTGGGTAACTTTTAACATATTTTTTAGGATGTAAAAACCTTTAATGTTGGAATATTTTAAGGTTTGGGTATAATTAAATGTTGTCTTTTTTTAAGGAAAACCTAATCTATGAAAATTATATCTACACTGATGTATAAATGTGATAGATCGCTTTGTCTTGCCGTATAAATCATGGTAGACCAATTTGGTGGAAAAAATGTAGTTATGGGAACTAAGCAACATTATGCACGTATTTAAAGTTACGCAACATAATATTTTTATGATACAGGTAACTGAACCATTCAATATAATCCAAATAACTTCGATTTTGAACGTACTCAAAACATAACACACAATATTTAACATCAAAAACGGATAACGATTTCACAATGATAGTATATTAACTACATTCTACAGAAAAACACAAAACATACCGTTTACAGTAAGTTTTGTAGTTTTAATTACGATTTCAAGCACTAAACACCTCCAACAACTTCACTACGGAAAGGCGGGTATTTTACAAAATTATGACTTTGAGAATTAATTTTTTTTTAAAATCATTTGCTACAAAACATTTTGGCGATTCGTTTTACGCAGTCCCGATATTGAAACATCAAAACTTTCCAAGTAAAAAAATTATAAATCTTTTTCACAACTTTACATACAACACAACACATAGCAAATACTTTGCTTAGAGATAATGGTTTCACATTTTAAATTAACATTATATTTATTCTGAATACTAAAATTATTAAGTCGACTAATATCGTTAGTAAATATTACAAATTGAGCACAATTACAAGTAGTAATTAGGGTTATACCCTGTTGGTTTATCATGGGTTTATCATAGTTTGTCCGATAATTAAATCTATTCCATCACTAATACACTCCACGTTTTCGTCTACTTTTCTGCTTTTTTTGTGCCAATTGTTGTACCATGTTATTTTTTTTAGTTTCTTTTTGTATTTAAATGTTACAACATTGTATTGTTACTTGCAACATTAGTATTTAACTTCTACCATTTACAACTAATTAAGGCTAATTGTATTATAATCATTTGATTGTTACCGTATTCAAAAGCTGTTTGTTTTCCTTGTAAATAAAAATAAAAGTAATCATAAAATAAATTTAACTTGAATAAGCTTAGTTAAACTGATCTTTTCAAGTTCTTCTTAACACATTCTCAAGTATGTACTAGAGTCAGGTGATGGGTCGCTCATTTTCCTCCAATTTGGCTGAGGAGGGCGGTGGCTGGATCCCGCGTTAACTCGTGGACGGGTGCCGTTTGAGGGTGTTCGTCGTTTGGAGGGAGACTTGCCGAGCTAACAGATGCGGATAAAAATTATTTTGTGTAAATTTAAAATTCATCATAAATTAATTTAAAAAAAATTCCAAATTTAACTTAAATTAACAATTATAAAATAAAATCAAATTATGCTACAAATAAGAAACTTAATCTAAACTGGAATCCATTGGAGGCAACGTAGCCAAAATATGGTTCTGGTGAAGTTCTTGCCGATTCATCTTCACAAAGGTCTTTCCGAACTGGTGGTACACGTTAACATAAACCATGAACTGTATTGGTTGAAATAGAAAAAAGCAAGTTGTTTGTGTATATTATATGAAATTATTAAATATATTTGGAGTAGGTATAACTAGTCTTGTATGCAAGCCTTGTATTAAAAGCGAGCGGAACCTAGTGTCTATGAAGTAGGTAATATGATATTTTAAATATAAACTTTGTAAAGGTAATAGTGTAAAATTTGATACTCTACAACAAAACCATTGTAATCGACAAATGCATTATCATCCCTATTTTATTTGAACAAGGTAAGAAAAGACTAAATAAAACTGGTTTTCTATACAGGGTGTCCCGTAAGGAATGGACCAACGATACATATTTTTACACCAGCTCAGTTCAAATATGACATTGCTTATTTTGTAACCAAAAAATAACTGAGCTTTTAGCTTATAATTATTAAATGACCAATAATTTCTTAGGAAAAAAATAGTTTTTATGAAGACAAATATCTACTTAATAATTTTGAACAACGAAATGTACAAATAATAATAACAATAATAAATTAACAATAACCTTTGTGCTCTTGGTAACAACATTTCAAAATAACATTTAAAAAATCTTATCTCTTAAACTATTTGGCCAAGAGCAATAAAATTCATTGTTTCGGATAGATAACAACCCCCTCTATCACCAACATTCCGTTGGTCCATTCCTTACGGGACACCCTGTATAATAAATTACTAATAAATCCTCAGACAAACACACCTACTCTATGACCCCAAAGTAAGCAGAGCTTGCGTTGTGGATGACCATATAGCGAACTGCACCCAGAGTAAACATACATAATTATATGAATAAAATCATCCATTATCCGGGCGCAAACAACTGTCATTGAATGCGCCTCGAATTGAATGAAACCTGGGACCTCTGGCGTTGAAGGCAGGGCTACTACGCTACTCGGCCGTCTGGTCGTACTAGCGTTTTTGTAGAACTTCTGGACAGATAATAATTTATAATTTACCACAATGGTAAAATGTTCAGAGATTCACTCAGATCCGCCCCCGACTCTGCTCTTTATCCCATTGATTTTGTTACCAAATAGAATTCTAAATAAAGCAGCTTCTATAAGGCGAAAGAATTATAAAAAAAGTCAACTAGATGAAAAAGTTTACAGATTAAAATAAACTATTGCGACTGCTATCCGAGCCCTACTACTTTTTTGGTCTGTTAATATTATATTCATCGGATAAACTAAAATATCGGAAGATGGGTCCTAGCTCTTGAAGCACGGGCCTCAAAAATGTTGTCCCCGTCGCCTAATTTTACTTGTCAAAGAGTTTAGACCGACGAACAACGAACCGACAATGTACGACACGACACGAGTACGAACGAAACTAGATGGACACGACATGTTTTGTCAAGCCCACGTTTTACATCATGCTATCTCTTTCGTGTTAGGAAGCCATATACTTGAGTCTGTGTGAGTAAATGTATGTGTGGTCGTACCGGAGCCATTTTCACGTACGTAATGCCAAAACGTCATGAATGTTCCGCCATTTTACTTTAATCAAAGAGGTTTCTACTGAAATACCGGGAAAACAAAATGTTGATAGGTACTCATTTTGGTTTCTATGTATCTAAAGATACCTACGGTACAGTAAATTATGCAATTTTTTTAAATTAGTATTCAGCAGTTTTGTGCCTACCTACATCAATGTGGAAAGCTTGCATTGAATTCATTTATTCTATTTTTAAACTAACAAAGACGTTTTATCTAATTAATTTTAATTTACTCGCTTATTCAGCTTCACAATGTAAACAAATCTTGGAGGTCAATTGAAACGAACTTCTAATTTACACGTCAATTTGAAACTCTGCAAATATATAAATAAAATAATTATAAATCCCCAGATAAACACACCAACTGTATGGCCTCAAAGAGAGAAGAGCTTGTGTTATGGATGACCATACAGCTAACTGGGGGGGGGGGCAGAATAAACATACATATATAAATATGGCTAGTATCACTGACGCTACTCGGCCGATGTAATACTGATGGCTGATGGATAAACAATAATTTGGATGATTCGGGGAGATCTGGTGATGGAGCCAGGTAGTGGTACTTTTAAATGTCTTCAAGTAAGTGATTCGTTTTATTGACTGGAATTGAGTGGAATACAGTACCTACATAAGAAAACATCTGTAGGACTATTTTGAAAGCGAAAATTAAAATGGCTTTCTGTATGTGTCACGAGTACGCGAACGTGTTGCGTGTAGCTTTAGGCGTCATCAAATGGACGAATTCGATACTGACTACGAGTGTTGAGTCTTGAGAAATTAATTTCTGGCGTTAAGTTATTTAATAATAATAATAATAATTACAATACATACTGACTGCATTACGAACGTTTTTATTTAAATTTCTTTAAACTATATACTTAGGTATAATTTATTTGGACAACTACCTGTACCTAGCAGAGCATTGGTGGCGCAGTGGGCTTGCCTTTGCGTATGTGGGTTTCTTGCCAGTTCTTCTTCACGAAGGTTTCTCCGAACTGGTGGTAGAGTCATGTTTTATTTGATGTCAATAAGAACAAGTAATTGTCAATGTTGAGAAATAAATATTTGAATTTGAATTTGGTTAAGGCGCTCGCTTGTCGATCTGAAGTTCCCGGGTTGTACCCGTAATGCACCAATGAGTTTTGACGCCTTAAGTGCATCTAGGTAGCTGTAACGGCCAAGGAGAATGATTTACGCCGTATAAGCGTCCACATTATATTTATTGGGCACAAACAAAACGAGCAATAAGTATCCGATGCATATGGTACTATGCGCGCCAACTATGAATAGGACTGTCCAGACGCCATATTCTCTCGCATTTCACAACAATTAGTGATGTGTAAGGTGTACAAAAAAAATCAAACAATAAAGGTAAAAAATTATGATTTTTGACCTATTTTTGTGATCAGATTCCCATGAAACTGATTAAAATAAAACAAACAAGGAAATATAAACAGGATTTATTAGAACCACTGTGAAACTGTAAATTTTCATACAAAAAGCCTTAATGATTTCCCCCCGTAAACATAGACCGATATCATAATAAAAATGTTGTAGATATAATGAAAACCTGTATGTTTGTATTTAAAAAATATATATATTGCCAAAATGTATCGTATATAAGTCAAGAGCATCTAATTATCTCTATTTTTGAGTAAGTAACTTCCTCGAGCATTTTAGTTATGTCAAATTAAAATTAACTGAATTACTAAAAGGAAAAACGTACAGACCTAGATTAAATTGTTTCAATTCGTAAAGGGTTGAAAAAGGTATAGAGTTTAAGGTTTAGGCTCGGGAACATCTCAAAAAGGAAATCTAGGCAATTCTGGCCGGGACTTGCCCGTATCGCACGATACGGGCAAGTCCGTTTTGTGGTGGTTTGTCTGTTGTGTGACACACAACAGACAAACATTTTTGAAAATAAATCCTTGGGCTGCATATCGGCACTGCACAATATTCTGAATTTATGTAAAAATAAATTTGAATGTATATTTTTTACGTCTGCTTTTTTATATTATTTAGCTTCAAATTATATCAACGTTTTGTGTTCCCTAAAATTTCAGCCCATTTTTTAACGGACTCATTTTTTACTGACGTTACAAATATGACATTATGTCATGTGAAGTTGGAGACAAGTTTGTTCCTATTCTTAGTTGGCTCACATGGTAGTATTTTCAGTTTTTGGATTAAAGTGGTAAAGTAACAACAATTAACTTATACCTGAGATAATAGCAATAATCACGATATTCGTGTCTTTCTGTTTTGTATCAAAAATTTAAATAAAATTTGTAATCTTAAACAGTTACCTATACGAGTAGTATATCAAAGTTAGTTTTTGGATAAACAATGGCTGATTTATTAAAAATATATATATTTTGAGATTAACCTTAAAATGGTAATTATTGCATTGTATAGTTTAGTTAGGTATGTACATAATTGTTGAATTTAATGGAAATAAGTGAATGCAGTTAGTGAGTTAGAGGCTACTTTAGTTTACAGAAGAGAGTGGCCATGTAGGCAGGGATGTACTTAAAGGATGTATAGTAAATTGTTCAAGCTTAAACAAACATTGTATATTTTAAGCATCACACCTGCCCCAAACTTCTTCATCCGTCATTTTAGGTCAGGCTAAAACTATATGTACCGACAATTTTTGATATATTTAGATTTCCCTTCAATCGTCCTTCAATAATACACTAATATTTGCCAAAGATATACTTCCCTATAGATCAAAATGAAGGAAGTTATAGAATAGTAGGTACCTATCGATTTTCCAAATTTCCAGCGAACTATTCGAACATGCCATGAAATTAAGCCTCTGCCATTTTTTATAACTTGTGAAAAACGCACACAACTACACGTTACCACGGGCGGAGAAACTACACATACACAACGCCTAATGCACACTAATAAAAATATCTAGCTACCTACCTACACGACTAGAAAATATCTACCAAGTACAGAAAAACTTCAAAATGGGTATGGCTTCACTCACTTTCATCATGCTTGAATGGGAAAATAAAGTGAAAAAGTATGACAATAGGCTATCAATAAAGTTCAATTTTGAATGCAATAACTGAAACGCCGTCCTTTTCTTGCAACCGACCGCTTTCGAGTTTTCCCGTCGCGATCCAACTCAAAATACGCCAAAAATGACGTTCGAACCGAGCCGCAGCCGTTTCGAAAACAGTGTGTCGTGTTTCTATCTACGGATATACCGTACCGTGCGCCCGCCCCGCTACTTATTATTTGGAATTTTCCAATCCACTGATTACTCGCAGTAGTAGCAAGTTTTGCAAACAAATTCGCGTTCGTTTCGTATTTTTCACAAGTCGCACCAAATAGGAAAGTCGTAAGTGGCCTGCATGTCCATAGAGTTCAAAATCGCGCGTTTTTCGATGCCGCCAACCCTGCTTATTTGAATTGACCTATTATTACGCGATCCCGTGCACCGATAACAATCCATGTAAACGGGTCGGATTCTAATAGAAATTTTCTGACAGCTAGGGACCGTCAAATGAAATAATGTTGTTTTTATTACATTTTTTGATAAATTATTATTCTAGTTTCGATACGGCTACGTACCAGCGGGCTTATCGATTTTCCTATTTAACGCGAGACTATATTTTATACTTTTTCGAAAGGTCCACGGCCGTGTGTTTAGTTGCTTTCGAAAATCGTTTTATGAGTATTTTCTTAGAGGAGAACGGACGTCGTAGTTGTCCACAAATTGGTAATAATTCAGTTCATTAAATGGTGTAATATAAATTGCCCGAATATGGGTTAGTGTCGAGGAAATTTTCGAACTAGAAACTACCGCCTCTGTGATAAATATTGGTGTTTATTGTAGTGTTGTGTTTGTTATTATTTATTGTGCAGAATGTTGAGTGCTATTGGATTTCCTGTGTGCCTCAAAGGATGTTTAAATTGGGTGTTTATCAGGATAATATCCTAGGATTGGCTAATAGCGAAGAAAAAGTTTTAAAGAGCTTTAGAAACTGTAAGTATTTCTAATCAAGGATTTATTGTATTATTTGTTTTGATAATTATAAAATTGTATTACTTGCGAGTGTTTTTTGGTCGCTATTCGAGTAGATTTAATGTATAATTTGAATTATATTTGAGGGTAAACCAATAGAGAACAGTGATGGATTTCTTGGACCTTGAAAAGTTTAAGTTAAGTTAGTCAAAACATAAACTTTAACATAAGTAAGTACATATTATTTGTAAGGATTTTGATTAAAATATAAAAATATATTTATTTGTATAGGTTTATTTTAATAGATTTTATGGTCAAAATACTATTAAGTTTTATTCTATTTCTATTACTTATGTACATTAAAACTTATAACTAATGAATCTTATGCAGTCTTAACACATATATTCTGTGTAATATAAATTTAGTTAACTAACATAACTCGATATGAAATAGGGAGATTAACAAGTAAGTTAAAAATAACTTAAAAGTGGACTTTGAACTTGAATTTGATCACAATTTTAGGAAAACTAAAAATTATTTTCAGAATATAGCAGTAGGAATGCAATTAATCTTAGTAATACTTGGGCATACATGCAAATTATTGTAGAATTTTTAATATTTGTATTATCCAAATATTGATTATAACTATTCAACTCCAGTGATAACTTAACACTGAAGGGATGTCTGGTAACAGAAAGTCACTAAACTGTTTGGAAAATAAAATAAATAAGATCTTTATCTAAAAATTGAATCCTTTGAATTTAAATTGAAAGAGTGATGACCCTAAATTATTTAGGCCATAGGATGTGCAGCAACCATGTTACACAATCATAAACAAACAAAACTATTTATCAAAAACTCTATCCATGTTTATTGAGTAACACAAATATAATTAGGTACTGCAACATTGACTTATCTGTTTAGTACCAAAACCTGGAATTAAAGCATTTGTTATGCAACTGAGTGTAACACATAGAATGCGGCGCCACCCTTTACGGAACATATAAGTAGGTAGGGCTCCAAGTAAGTTCAACTCAAAAAATACATCAAATCAATGTTTATAGCTGTACTTTTCCATTTATTTTACCAAATCATATTAGACATGACATAACTTTTTCACCTTATCTTGTTAGTGGTGGAAGAATTACTTGTGTAAAGATCTCACCTGGGGCGGTACTCAGTACTACAGTCCTTCCGATTTTAACCTTCATAATAAGCACATTTATGTAGTTGTGTTCCAGATATGGAACAAACGGCCAGTGCAATTACTAAAACAAAGGTAGGTAATCCTAACTTAAGCCTACAGTCGGCAAGATATCATTAATTGATAATCATTATATTTCATATTTCATCTATGATAATGAGGTCTATGGGCATGGAAGCTACTATTACCATCAGGTGCGTCATATGCTCATTTGCAGGCAAAGTTAAAAGAAATTGAAGTAAAAATTTATTTTTCATACTCAAATATATATAATAATATTCACCAATAATAAATAAATAATAAAATGTTTTCACTCTTTTAGTTGTTGAGTAGCTATGAGTAGCTTATTAGATTTTCTACGACGAGGTGATTTGTAAAATATTGTTTGACATTTTATTAACTTACTAATTGCTTATTATCTTAAAGAACAATGTGTAATTAATATGTGGTTTTAAAACAATGATTATATTTTTTAGTTGCTTTCTTGTTCTTTAAAACAGTAAAAAACTATTATTGGAAAATGTAATATAGTGTTCAGTTGGATTGTAAGGTTTAATAAAATATAGAATAGAGACTAACGACTTGATAAAAACCAAAATACATAGGTACTCAAACTGTATTGTTTCTGTTATTCAATGGATATTGTAACATCATAATAACTTATTTTCTGTATACAATGTAGGTACTTTCTCTTATTTTCTTAGTATACTGAATATTATATATATTCAACTTTTTATTATAACAGCATAGTATTTTGGATTAAAACAGTATAATAGTTCCATTAGGATTCAGTTGTGGTGTCCCGGAAAGACAATTGATTTACATACATATTTTAATACCACTTATTTTTCACAAAAAGGATATACTTTAGCTTTATTGCATTTATTTTTTGATAATATTCTGCCAAATTAAATCTTAACTTACTTAAGTTATGTTTTTGCATGTCAATTTTTTTATTCATTTATTTATTTATTACTTAAGTTACTTAAGTGGTTGCGGAAAACCAAATCAATTTTTTACCCAAATAGTAAATAAAATAAAGGTTGTGTGAAAAGTCAAATATGAGTAAAAATATCCCAGGCTTACTCAGCCCTTCGTGGCAAAATTAACAAAGAAAAATCCAATATCATTTAAACCACTTTCCACACAGATGAACCTGAGATCTCTATAATAATAATAATAAATCCCCAGACAAAATTAATTAATAAAAAAAATTATTTATTTATTTCTTTAATGAATGCTCCAACCAACCAGCACTGGAATCTGGGACCTCCGTTGTATGTAGCAGGTTGTATGTTGACACTACCCACTACGCCCCTCGGCCGCCGACTAATGTAGAATAAGTCTTATAAAGACTTCAAAATAAATAAGAAAAAACATGAATAATGTGGTTTTTTGTTTTTTCAGGTAATTTTACAAAATTTTGTTTAATATAGATAGTTATATCACGTAACCAGCAATGAAATAGCTCAAATTCAAATTCAAATATTTATTTCTCAACATTGACAATTACTTGTTCTTATTGACGTCAAATAAAACATGATTCTACCACCAGTTCGAAAAAAAACCTTCGTGAAGAAGAACTGGCAAGAAACTTCACGGGTATATTTTTTTTTTTTAGCTCTGCACAAAAATCGGTACATCTATAGTCATATTTAACATCATACTACTGCTGATGATTAAAAAAAAAGCTAAAATTGATTTTGTTTTCTAAACCGCGTAACTTTCATAGTGAGCGTCGTCCAGGAAGTCCCCCCACAATTTTTTTGGTCTATGTATCGTAGTGTGCGAGTACAAGAAAAAAAGAAGTGACGCGGTGTTGTGGATGGCTTTCAATATATTAAGATCATATATGTACTTATTTTGATAGATCTCGATCCAATACAAACCCTATGTAGCTCTTACGTGCTATCGTACACGGCGGAGGCCCTAAGGTCGAGAACCCCTTGCGCGTTGTTTGGCCTTTGAAAGGCGCATTCATACTAGTGGACGACGACACTACAGGGGATTCGAATGCGAATGTGAGCCTGCACCAACGTATCGACTGTACATAGAAAACAACCAACGTAAGATTTGACTTTCTACAATTGCACACATACTACGTATTCATATATCAGTTTTAACTATTATAGACTATGCATTTTCTATATAATGAGCTGCATTTAATGTTTGTAAGTCGTTCTAATATACAGGGTGACTTTCTTATGGTCTGGAAAATATAAAATAATTGGCTTACTTTGGTGTAAGCCGGTTGTTTTTGCTGGTGATATTCGGTTTCGTTGGCAAAGTTGCTCAAAGTTGGAGTGTGAGCCTATATGACTAATTTTGAAACATGGATCAAACTAATGCATAGACTTTAATCAAAGGGGGAAATAAATATGGATGTAAGGAGTGTATTGGCACTCGAGCAATAGAAATAATATAATTTTTGTTTATTAAAAATAACTTAGACCAGGACCTGGACGCTACGCCGTTTGGGGCAGGGCTAAAACCCACTACGCCACTCTATCGTCAGTTGTGATAAAAAAAATAGTTAAATATACATTATTTTGTTCAATGTGACAAATAAGTTCTTATATTAAATGAGCATAAAAGCGAACATATACAGTTTTCAAGTAGGTACCAAATTAAATTACTCGTAAAGTAAAAATTCGTGCATAATGTTGATGCGACATTCGAAAAGTATTTCAGAACGGACGTGCGTTCAAAAACAGTCTGTGAAAAATTTGATCTGTGTCAAAACTGTGATAAATCATGCAGGACTGGATTATTCAATATTTTTTTTCAACATAGGTAACAAATTGCACTTGATGAATGTATCCCTTTTTTTTATCTAAATTATTTTCAACATTAAAGCGAAAATACATCTTAAAGTTCGGCTTTTCGCAGGTGTTATAGGTAGATTGAGAGGATAAAAGCCTGCAAATAATTTTTAAGTTCCTCTTGTACTATTTTCTTAGACTTACCACCACGTGACCCACGTGAGTAAGTGGCATCCGCGACCATGGGCATCATTAGTCATAGGTTTGTGTTTTGTTTACTATTATTGAATTCGATTAGGCTTAACAGCTGTAGTAGTGGATTCAGGGCTAGAGGTCTCCAGCAGCCTGCACCTGCACTTAATGAATAGGTAATTTCGACTATTTTTTTAAATGTAATTAACAATTATAAACTGTGAAGCCTCGACCATCGTCGCAATGTTGCCAGTTTAGCAGTCTTCTACAGATTACATTTTGGAGAGTGCGCGAATGCTCTTTTTGATCAGGTTGAACCCACACCCTTCTTACATCGGACTACTAGACGCAGACAGGCCTTCCATCCCTTTGTAGTACATTTCCCAAGAAGTCGAACCAAACGCTTCGATAGTTCCTTTTTGGTGCGCGTCGCCAAGGTGTGGAATGAACTGCCTGCGTCTGTTTTTTTCCAGAAAACTACAGTCCCAGTTCTTTCAAGCGTCGGGTAGGGAATAGGTATATCATGGATAGACGTGTTACACCTTTGTCTTCATCGTCACTTTCCATCAGGTGAGATAGAAGACAAACAAAGAAAAATACAAAAAAGCCTTTGATCAAAGTGAAATAGCGGAAAATGGATGATGTTCAAACATTGCGTATTCCAGATTTGGCTCCGGTACTATCACATTTACATTTACTCACACAAACTCAATTATATGGCTCCCCGACATACAAGAGATAGAACCGTGCAAACATGGGCGTGCGAGCAAGACAAAATATTACATGGCCGTATAATTTGGTTTGCATTCGGTTCGCGCAGTGACTGAACCATTTGACAAGTAAAATCAAGCGACAGGGAACACGATTTTTGAGGCCCGTGCTTCAAGAGCTTGTCACATACCTTCCGCTAATTTACTTCATTCAAAATTTGACAAATTATAAAAACCCGACTGGTAAATTTATTTTCCCGTGTGATTATTGTACCCATGGGAACTCCGGGAGAAAATATATCCTTTGTGACAGTGGCACCAGTTCAAATCCGTCAAACTTGAAAAACATAACCCAACTTCTAAAACGTTCAATATAAAGACACATGTGTCGAGTCAGTGGCAGCAAACCTCCGTTCAGACCTCGTCCGGGGCGGTACTTCAGTCCTTCCTAGTTTGACCACCGTAAAGACCATGTGTACGTGATTGTGTTCCGGTCCAAGGGAAGGAACCACTGAAGCCCACAGCCAGCAACGCATCAATAGTCGATATAACTAATAATTACAATCATCACTACATAGTATAAACAAAGTCGCTGCCCGCTGTCTGTCTGTCCGTATGTACGCTTAGATCTTTAAAACTACTCAACGGATTTTGATGCGTTTTTTTTTAATAGATAGAGTGATTCAAGGGGAAGGTTTATGTGTATAATACATGCATAATATAGTAGAGAAACACTGATAGTTTTAGAGGTTTCTAATTTACTTTTTACGAGAAATAACGGCAAATATTTATAAAGCTATTTTAAGCAATACAGCACTAATCCTTATCCAATTAAGTATATAAATACATTGTGCGTGTAATATAGATCAATATGGCCGTTTACAGCATGTAATTTAAATGAATATTTTCGAAGATATTACAGATTTAAAACGCAAGGACGTAGACCCGTGCGAAGTCGGGGCGGGTCGCTAGTTATTAATAAATAAAAAACCAATGACCAAATATGACCAATGATATCCATGGATGTGGATGGGCTGACATGCGGTCGTTTGCCGGATACTTTTATAGTAAAAAAAGAAAAAATTAATGCTGGTTCATTAATTGTAAAGATGACATACTGCATGACTAGTCTTAAAATGTTTCTTGTCTTATCAAACGCATATAAAACTCAAAAGAAACAGTAAATCGCGGAATACTTGAGAGTGATTCAGTGCCTGTTTGATTTGTGATTCATAAAAACTACAGCTGAGCGGTGCAGTGGGCAGTGGCCCTGCCCCATACGCCGGAGGCTCATTTGTGTGATGAACACAGATGTTTGTTCTCGGGTTATGGTGGTTTGTATTTATACCGGGTGAAACATAAGTCGTAAACAGAAATTTTAGTTCATTGCATTAACTCTAGACGCAAACAATTAAACTTTATTGATAATAATTTTAAATAGCAAAACATCAACCTTATGGTCACCCTATTCGAATACAGTAACATGCTATGGGTCTATGACAGTTTAACGTAGCAATTAGGGTGACCATGAGACTCAGTAAATTTAAAACAATTTTTTTTATTAACGAATCATCAAACAACGTTTGCATATTTTTGCCTGTTGTCACGTCCATATGTTTAAACTAAAGTTAAACAGTAAGAAACGCATATTTCTGTGTACGACTTATGTTTATTCTGGGTTTGCGTCCATTTTTGCTGTATGGTTTTCCAGAATACAAGCTCTGCTTACTTTGAGACCACAAAACCACAAAACCAAATTATTAATATTATTATTAAAAACAAGAAATATTGTTAAATCGTTAGCTCAATTATGTCGGTATATTAAAAATCCCGAACTATGAAGAGGTCTCGAATCCCTCTCTACACTTGAAAAAATATATCATAGTTATGCAACTAAATAAAAAGTTAGATGCGGCTTAACCTAGGATGGGTGACCAGTCACTTAAGTTTTCTCTTAAGACTTTCTTATGTCGTCTGGGGCGGTCCTACAGCCCTTCCTATTTGAACCCTCATAACAACTAACTTTACATGATTGTGTCCAGCCAGAGGGAACTCGCAGCCTGTGTAAAATTTGTTCAATTGTCAATTCCAACCTAAGCCTATGGCCTGCAATTTATTTATTCATTTGTTAAAAGGTCTGCCAACGAGGCTTACATCATTACATTATAAAGATAAGTCATAAATTAAAAGATACAGTTTAAATGAAGCCTCTTTTGCAGGACAACACAGCATGCACATTGTTATTATAGGTATAAATAAGATTTACTACAAAATTACAAACAACAAAACAAAAAGTAAAAAATGTCAAATAAAATTAAATTTAATGTCCAATTCAGTTGAAATAAAGGTCAAATAAAATTGATTGTCAATAAAACATGCCATGTGGAGTAAAATAATCATAATTAAAGAAAATAATAAAAAAAATGTCAAATTAGATTTTATAGAATTGGATTACATAGTATTTGAAAAAATAATTATGAATAGAAAGGATAGGACCTTTAACAATTATAACAGTATTTTTTAAAAAACAGGCAATGCAGCACTAATAAAAAAATCAAATAGTGACAATACAATAATAAATCCCCAGACAAACACTCCAACTGTATGGCCCCAAAGTAAGCAGAGCTTGTGTTATGGATAACCATACAGCGAACTGGGGGGGACCCAGAATAAACATACATATATAAATACAAACAACCATGACCCGAGAACAAACATCTGTGTTCATCACACAAATGAATGCCCCGGCCAGGACTCGAACCTGGGACCTCCGGCATATGAGGCAAGGCTACCTACCACTACACCACTCGGTCGTCAAACAATGAAGCAATAACAACTACGATTAATTGTGTCTATGGGCTCGAATACCACTCACCATCAGGTGGATCGCATGACAAATCAAAGAAAAGTACTCGAGGGTTTCCGTCCTTCGTTCACGTTAGGCCGGTTGTTGTCGCGAGATAACAACCGTGCAGCCACGTCAGAGGCCTGGTTCCAGAGGCGGCTTGATCATCTCTGACACCAGAGGTTGTCACTCCCTGGCAAGGTAACTAATAGTAGTCTAATATAAAAAGAGAGTGATGGAGGGATTTTAACTCAGGCTTCAGTTTAACTCTGGTTTAAATTTCCAACTCAAGGTCCAAGATAGTGTCTAAAATTTTTTGAACCGCCGCCGTGACAATAGTTCAGTGTTTGACATTTCAATTTTTCTTATCTTAATGAGTACTTTGACATTCGTTATCTTAAATGTGGAATGTGTTTTTTTTATTTTTGGAAGTAGGTACAGTCAGGCCCACTTGCCCCTTGCTAAATATTGTTTTATGTCATTACTAGTTTAATAGAAACGGAAAGTGTCAGAATGCATTTTAACTAACAGACCGGCTAGCCCGGGGCTAGGTGGAGCGCGTAACTGGCCCTTAATAACTTGTCTGTGTACATCTTTAATGATAAAATTATAATTGTACGAGGTCTGTTTAAAAGAAAAGGTGAATTTTGAATTTCCGCGGGCTGTGTACATTCGATTATCAAAAATGTTTCTTTTGTTATGTTGGTACACATATGTTTATCATATTTCGGCATTGTTATCCAATTTGGATTAGTAGTTTGTTGTTTGTTTGTTCTTCGATTTTGGACTTTTGAAAAAAGTGGATCAAAAGATTTTATTTTATTAAATTTTGCGTTAAAAATGAAATAAAGTGCTCCAAGGCACTTGAAATGTTGACTGTGGCATTCGGCGAGTCCACTTTGTCTCAAAAAAGTGTTTATAAGTGGTACAAGCGCTTTACAGAAGGCCGAGAAGATGATGACGATGAGCGTCCTGCAGTTGCAACCACGTCAACAAGCGAAGAAAACATCGAAACAGTGATAAATGTTGGTTTGGAAAATCGTCGAATTATCGTCGAATCACTATCAGGGAAGTTGCAGAGGATGTTGGCATATCAATCGGCTCATGCCATGCAATTTTCTCGAATGCTTTGGGCATAAAACGTGTGACAGCGATGTTTGTTCCGAATTGCTAAATTTTGAGCAAAAGCAACGTAGCATTAGTATCGTTCAGGAGTTGTTGAATGACGTGCGACAGTGATGAAACGTGGATATATGGTTATGACGTCGAAACCAAGGCCCAATCATCCCAATGGAAGCGGCCAGATGAGCCAAGACCTTAAAAGCAAGCAAAGTTCGATCAAATGTGAAGGTTTTGATCACTGTGTTCTTCCATTACAATGGCGTGGTGCATCATGAGTCTTTGCCAACAGGTCGTACGGTTAATAAGGAATACCTACTACAAGGCAACGTTTGCGTGAAGCAATACGGCTCAAACGATCGGAGTTGTGGAAAAACAAACATGGATTCTGCATCAAATGGAGTCAGCCCATAACTGCAGAGACCAATGAAAGGAAAGCGTTTTGCCACAAATGATGAGATAAAATCAGAATCGAAGAACGAGTTGATGGCCATACGCGGAAAAGCGCATTTCAGAAGTGCTTCGAGGATTGGACGAAGCGCTGGCATAAGTGTATTGTATATTGCTGAGGGGGATTACTTTGAAGGGGACAAAATGGATTTTGATGAATAAATAAATACTCTTGCAATTGGAGTTCTGAGTTTGGGCTGATTTTTCAATGTTCAGATACTTAACTACTATCTGTAGAATAACTTTGACACTTGAATTTCCAAAGATGCCATGTCAAATTTTCAAAATTATTCTTCTGATAAAAATTGTCTGAGCATTGAACAATCAGCCCTCAATTTAATAGAAGTAGTAAATCCCCAGACAAAAACACCAACTGTATGCCCCCAAGGTAAGCAGAGCTTGTGTTATGGATGACGACACAGCGAACTGGGAGAACCAAGAATAAACATATTTATATAAATATCAACAACCATTACGCGAGAACCACCTTCAGTGTTCATGACGCAAATAATGTCCACCAAATGCGCCATTTGGCGTCTCACATTTTTAAATTGTTAAGTGCCTAAATATTTGATTTATTGAGCTAACATTTACCCATATATATCCCTCAGAGTTCATTAAAATTTGGTGTTGTTACGCCTAGGGAATATATTTAAAAATACATATACCATGGAGTTTCCATTTTGGTACGGAAACTTTATGCAAGTTTACAGAAAATTGTCAGAATTTGTAAAATTTTGATGCCTCTTTTTTCAACAAAAAATTACAATTTTATTCTGTTCGGTTTAAGTTGTGTCCACGACTGTACAGACTAATGTTAAAATTATCTTCCGCTTAGTTAAGATTAGGTTCGAATTAGACACGTCTAGGAGTCATTCTAACGACAGATAAGTATTGGTTTCGTTATGTTTGAAATTAACGTCATGAGGTTGGTTTTTGTGAATTAAGGGCGAAATTAGGATAAAAATCTTGGCGTACCAAACACTAGGCGCATTCGGCGGGGACCCAAGTTAAGGGCAAGAACCGCTAGGGGTTGTACGTTCTTGTTTGGGGCCCGCATACTGGCGCCCGCATATTTTGACTAATCTCAGCTAAATGGTCAATCAGACAGCGACTTATTATACTAGATACATACATTAGAAACATGTAACAGAAATCTTGTAAAAATTGGTCAAATGCTATTTTTGTCACTATGCAGTAAATAACAAAGTCGCTTTTGATTTGAACATTTAGCTGAGGTAAGTCCGGGATTAGTCCAAGTAATGTTTATGGATAACAGGACCTGTGTCGATTTTTTGGAGATTCGAATGTGAATCCGGGCCCAACTGTACCTAGGACGTCAACGTTTGTTTTTTTTATTTTATTTATTGTCTTTTATGTAGAACTAGTAAAAAGGACAATAATATTTATTTTATATTATTTTATTCTCTCAGGAAAACAGCTAAAACAAATATATTCATAGAAAAGAAAAATAGCTAAGTAAGGCATTTTATAAGTTTTCGCATATAAATAAATGATAAAAAGTAAAAAATAACAATATATATATGCACTACATATTAGATACAAAAACGAAAATTAAAATTTAAAAAAAAATTAAAATTACGTGACATTTTCAGTAGATTAGTTCAATTTATATTATATTTTAAATACAATATCAGTTATTGTGATCCACAACCAAAGAATGATATCGCAATAGTCGCTCGCACGCCAGGTACACTAGTATGAAAAATATCAATATTGTGATCGCGATTTATTTTATTAAACAGGTTACAAGCACGTATTAAAAAAAGAATTTTGTCTGTAGCTGCTGCTAACACACGGGACGTGTAGAAATGATGGGTGTTTATATGACTGCATGCGCACAGATGCCTATTTTTCCTTAAAGTTCAGGACAATCGAGGTCATTATTTCAAATTTTGAAAAGTCTCGACAAGTCTGTAATATCTCTACGAATGCTTAGGGTAGAATATGATGTCTTCTGCATCGGGCGAAGTAGCTGTTATCAAATGTTTGAGTTTTAAATTGGAGAAGTCTCATGAAGCGTCTTTGCACACTCTCGAGCCGGTCTATATAGACATCGTATCCAGGACTCCAGACAGCAGAGGCGTACTCTAGGTGACTGCGGACATAAGCGCAGTATAATATTTTTAAAACTTTAATATTACTGAAGTCTGAGCAGACCCTTGTGACAAAACCTAGTGCTCTAGAAGCCTTCTTAACAATAGCCTCAACGTGTTTGTCGAATATTAATATACTGTCGAAAATGACTCCCAAATCTCTAATACAGTTGACTATTGATTTTCTTATTTAGTAGCGCATATTCGAAGGTAAACGTTTTGGATTTCCTAGTAAAGGAGCAGATATAGCACTTTAAAACATTTAAGTCTAAATGATGCATTAGACAATACCGTTGAAACCTTTCAAGGTCTTGTTGGAGGCCAAGGGCATCGGAAACGTCATTAATGGGACACAAGACCTTCATGTCGTCTGCATATACCAGGATTTTTGAATTTTGGAAGCATGTGTGTTGTACAAAGTACATTTATTTGTCTTCGATTAATTCGCATTTATAGCAATCAGACGTAGAATTGCAGGTCATATGCTTTTTTGTTTAGTTTTAATTTCGTAGTTGTAAGTATAGAATACGATCTTATTTTCATTACATCTTACTACTTACAAACGTGCACTCGCCTTTCTTTACATTATTACTTACTTAAAACCACCCTTACATTTACATCTTTACTTTACATTTCTATATGTTGGATTAAACCCCAACATGTGTATATCATTTATATAGATATTGAAAAAAAGGGGCCCTAATTATGATCCCTGCGGTATTCCAGAAGGGATATCACGTGATCTGGAATGGGAACCGTTGATGGTCACGGTTTGACTCCTTTTCTCTATGTAGGACGCAAGCCATCTCAGAAGGTCCCCATTTATTCCTACGAGCTGAAGCTTATGCAACAGGTGGACACGATCTATTCTGTCAAAACATTTGGAATAGTCAGTATAAACTATGTCCACCTGCGACGGTTTGCTCGTGTGTTCAGTCAGGAACTCCATACAGACCATCAGAATAGACTCGGTCGACCTGCCTTTAATAAAACCGTGCTGATATTCTGAGACAACGGGTTTCAATTTCATATCAATTTGACCATAGACTATTTTTTCAAAGATTTTTGAGAACAAGCATAATTTCGATATTGGTCCATAATTTTCAGCTTGGTTTTTCGAGCCACTTTAATAAATTGGCGTTATAAACGCACATACATATCGAATTAGGTAATTAGTTATGATGAGTGGTGAAGTGGTAAGTGGCCTTGCCTCATACTCCGAAGATTCGAGTCCTGGCCGGGGCATTCATTTTTGTGATAAACACAGATGTTTATTCTCGGGTCATGGTTATTTGTATTTATATACGTATGTTAATACTGGGTTCCTCTCCCCAGTTCGTTGTATGGTCATCCATAACACAAGCGCTGCTTACTTTGGGGCCATCCAGTTGGTGTGTTTGTCTAAGGAATTATTTATTTATTTAGTTATAAGTTTCTGTATTGCAAATTGTTCCATTTAACTAAGGTTTGACAATTTTTCGTATTATTAGTAACAAATAGAAGGTGGGTTTAATATATAAATGATGTGTGTGCCGATTTAGTGCACACATTTACAGACTTATGGATACTTGAAATAACTTCAAATTGTAGTCGTGTATCGTTGGATTGCAGCTGATTATTGCTTGCTCAACTTAAGTAGCTGCAACTAGGAAGTACACTATAAAATCAACTTACGCAGCTTCGACTACTTCGAGCGTTCACATTTTTTCACAGATTTCACCAAGATGATATGTAATTTAGGACGTGTTGTCGGGCGGCCGTGCAAATCAAGACTGTTATGGTATTCATACCATTTTTAAATATTCTTCCCATTTTTGCTCCTACGCTATTGATCACAAGTCAATGTTTGCTGTACCTACCCGATTCGGTGTCTTGATTACAGGGAATCCAGGGAAACTTCCCCTAGTCCCACTTCATCCTAGTCCCAGGGGACTAGGATCTGGAGACAACGCACCTAAAAGCTATTAAATCCTGTATTGGAAACTATCGCGTTTCCTGGCTTAAATAAGAGCGAAGTATCGAATTAAATATTTTTTTTTATTGAAGAAGGATGAGACGTTTGTCATCTATCTCACCTGATGAAAAGTGACGTAGAAGACAAAGGTGTAACACGTCTATCCACGATATACCTATTCCCTACCTGACGCTTGAAAGAACTGGGACTGTAGTTTTTTGGAAAAAACAGACGCAGGCAGTTCATTCCACACCTTGGCGACGCGCACCAACAAGGAACTATCGAAGCGTTTTTGTTCGACTTATTGGGAAATCTACTATAAAGGGATGGAAGGCCTGTCTGCGTCTAGTAGTCCGATGTAAGAAGGGTGTGGGTTCAACCTGATCAAAAAGAGCATTCGCGCACTCTCCAAAATGTAATCTGTAGAAGACTGCTAAACTGGCAACTTTCCGACGATGGTCGCGGAATCGCAGTTTTTTGGTAGTGAGGTCAAAGTTGTTTATAATTTTTCGGCCTCTTCGGTCAACTGCGTCCATCGCTTTAAGTTGGTACTTTGCAGAACCATCCCAAAGGTGGCTACAGTACTCCATACAAGATCGAACTCGAGCTGTGTACAAATTAGATAGCTAATAATATACAATTTTATTAGAGTTTCAAATATAATAATACTTTATAGATCGTTTTAAAGGAGTGATTGTATTGGATCGAATTGAAACGAAAATGTGTTTTAGCGACCGAACAATTACCGTATTCATTAAAAGATAAGTAATACATTTTTATCTTTCGACTCTGCATTGAATAGAATTTTTGCAGTCAAATTCATATTGATATATTTTTTTCTCAACATTGACAATTAATTGTTCTTATTGACGTCAAATAAAGCATGACTCTAGCGCCAGCATGGCAAGAAATAATAAAAATAAAATGACAGTGTCTCTTTATCTCTATACAAAATTATTGTTATCTGCAACTGTTAGATCGACAAGTCTCTCCCCTCCCTTCAAGTATCCAAACGGCAAACACCCTCAAACGGCACCCGTCCACGATTTAACGCGGGATCCAGCCATCGCCCTCCTCAACCATATTAGAGGGAAGTGAGGGACCCGTCACCTGACGCTACCATAAGAAGACGTACTTTAGTGACAATGACGCTTTAGATCTTCAGCCAAACTGCATAAAGTCCGAATAGACTACTCTGCACTTGTTGAATATGTGTAATAGTTGGTTCCGAGCGGCATTGCCGTTCAACAAATACTGCCGACCAGAACATGTGGGTAGCAGCCCTTAAAGGCAAAACATCTTTCGGTATTAACTGTATTATTATAAAAATATACTGCCATCTCTTTCTATTTCCGTTGATGTAACCGGAAAGACACTCCGTTTATCGTTCTGGAGACTATAAATATCAATTTTGTTTAAATATTTCTCTAAAAATAAGCTTTTTCGACGTGTCTATTCTGCAAGTTGAAATTTTATCAGTTATGTTTCTGTTGTAACGCTGAATTACTTTAATATAATCTAGTGATAGTAGAGTGAGTGTCTTTGTTAAGATCCCGTCTGGGGCGGAACTACAGTCCTTCCTGTTGCGACCCCTGCAATAACCACGTTGACGTGGTTGTGTTCCGGTGAAAGGGAAGGAACCATCAACTGCAATCACTGGAACAAAGGCAATTTCAAGTGAACCCTACGGACGGCAACGCGTCATTAATCGATAGTCAATAAATATAAGTATAACTAATCAATGACATCTATGATTATATGTCCATGGACACACATGTCACTTACCATTAGGTAGATCGCGTGCTTATTGTTAAAGCTCCTATAAAGCTTTATAATAGAAAATTACTTTTAGGTAAAAAAAATATGAATAGTTTGCGGAATTCTCCGAGAATATAAAAAAAGTCGCTTTCTTAGTACTTATATATATTGTTGGCTCGAGTGTTGGTCGGGGCATTCATACGTGTGATAAACACAGATGTTTGTGCTCGAATCATGGTTGTTTATATTTATATATGTATGTTTAGGGTCATCCATAACACAAGCTCTGCTTTCTTTAGGGCCATGCAGATGGTGTGTTTCTCTGGGGATTTGTTATTTATTATTTTTTGTTAATTAAAGTAAAAAAAATATTGTTATAAAGTTTGTCAAGACATGATAATTGGTACGTAACAATCTACGTTATTACAAATACAACGCTACGTGCACGATAAAAAATTGAATTTAGAAAACTGAATATAAAGATCTAAAATGTTATGAAACTCGGCTGTTGAGTTTAATTTGGATTAACTAAAACTTAAAAACATGATTTCTTGACTTTTATAAGTGATTTGAAATATTGGTAATAATTACAAATATAGGTACTTTGCATCCTCTTTTGAGAACTAGACTTGTTTATTTTCCAGTTGTTTGACTGTCGAAGTGTCCGTATGCTTCTAAATCGGAGGAGAGACCAAAATATACTCATTTGGACACATTTTTCTGATCTTGAGTGTATCTAGTTTAAATACCGGTAACATATGGGCACATATGGGCTGAGAATATAATTCTGTGCAACATTTCTAAAAAAAAACATGCGGTGAAAATTAAAAGAAAATTTGTCTTTGTATGAGAATTTGTATTTGAAAAAGTTACTTAGTACAGCTACGAGTTCGTCCCTCGTTCCCTTTCATTAAAAATGGTAACCCGCTGTAAGAGTTAAAATTTCTCAGCGAAACATTTTAAACCCATATTCCACAGTTAAACTAGATATTTACTAGATCTCTGTTGCGAAAGTCAGCAAAAACAAACGTAACATACATACCTAGTTTGTTCTATTATAGCGGTACACCAGTGGCAGCGATAATATTATATTGAATATAGAAGAGAAGCTATAAATGTCTATGTAAAGGGCGCAGTTATCGAACGTCAAAAACAATTTGTATTCCATACAATTTGTTTGCTATCGTTGTTACGTACTAAGTTTTTTTTTAAATTCCTGATCGAAGAGTGAATATCGTGCGATTTTGCTAGATAAGTTAGCCTACGGGTTCGATCCCCAGTTACAGACAAAGGTACCAATGAATTTGTACAACTTAAGTCCTACGTTAAGTGGACTTCTCTAATTAGGAAGGAAAACATCTTCAGAAAACCGACATACATAAGTAATAAATTTGAAGTTCTCTATGAAGTCTGCCAAATTCAGTCTCTCGAAAAGATTCTCGATAGAAGATGCTATATTAGACTTAACGGAGTCTATTGTTGAGAGTCTTCACCAAAACGTTTGGGCATTTGCCTGGACCTTTTAAAGGCATTAAACACACTAGAACTCATTGGGATCTGCGGAAAAGCTTTAGATGAACATTTTAATGACGATCAACTTGCGAAATACGGCGTTCCACAAGGCAGCATCCCAGGTCCTACTCTACTTTTCATTTTCAACCTTGCAAACTGCAGCATCTTGGCATACGCCGCTGATACTGCCATTCTTGTCAATGGTACTTCTACTGCGCGACTACTCTACGACAGAGTCTTTCCTCGTGTCGTGTATACACATAGGTATATGTTTACAAGACTCCGCCAATACTCACAAACACGCTCCCACTCACTATCTACATAAACATACAAACATACACATATTCTCTTTCAGTACAAACAATAGGAAACTAAGAAACCGATATAAAATATTAACATTTGTTGATAATGGCACTGCTATTATCACTGTCTCTTAAGTTACTGGTCATCCGAGTTTAAGAGAAAGGGCATCAAAAATGCACTGGATATACGTATAAAGTTATTTTCTAAATGTTTTTATCAAATATGTTGGAAATAATAAATATACAACTAGGAACTCAAAAGGCAAGCCAGTTGAACCATTATTTAAGAAATTAATGGGATTCTTGATCATGGAGACTGGTTTATGTAGGTAGAAGACGATGCCAGGTAGAGGCAGACAAATCCCGTTAATTTCTTAAATAATAGTTTAAATAACCGAAATAGTCTAAAAACGAGTTAAACCGTGGTGAACTCTAAATCCCTAAAATCACTCCCTTAGCTGATTTCCCTGCAGTAGAATCTTACAAAAGGTTCAGTCACTACGCGAACCGAACCGAAAATAGACGACAAGACACGAGAGTACAAAAAAAATCATACGGACACGAAATACTTTGTCTCGCTCGCAAGCACTTGTTTTGCATCATTCTATCTCTGTCATTTCGGGGAGCAATATAATAGTTAGTGTGAGTGAACGGATCTGTGGTAGACATTTTTTCACTAACAATAGCATTAAAAATACTCATACGTATTCTTATTAACGGTTTAAGGTTTTATTTTCAACCCCCCAGCATAAAGAGCAGGGTCCTCCGTTTAACTTGTATATCTGTGTCTTAGTGATACTCTTCTAAAAGCCATGTTTGATGAAAATCGGCTTGGCGCTTTCGTAGGTTATGTATGTATGCCCACATATTCTGGCTGGCACTAATTGTTGAACGGCAAGGCCGGGCCAAACAATAACTACGCGTATTCCTCTCGTGCCGATCGTAAATTAGTAGAATACCTAATCAAAAGTATTCAAGTATAGGAGTAATTCACGAGCATCTTGTTTAACGCTTCGCTTATATTATTAAAATGTATATCTTATGTCGAGCACTATACCTCGAACCTAATGATTTCTAGAATTAAATCGGTTCTTTGGAACACGACAGTCGATGGAAAAACCGTTTTTTGTCTCGCTTTTGTAATGCCACATTTTTTTATATATTTATATAAAGACTGGCAAGATTTATGTTTGCAACAGTTCAGAAGAATCTGTGCCAAGGGCTTTTACTATTTTTTTGCGGATAAGTAGGTATTAGATGTTTTGAAATAAATTATTGCTTTACAAGCTTGAGGCGGTGGCTTCGCTCGGTAGTCACATATGACCCGTTTCAAGTCGATTGGAGTGTGCATTGTTTGGCCTTGACGTAGGATCTTAAATATTGGGTCTTTGAAAAAATGGTGCAGTAACTTTGTTCCTGTATAGTTAGGCCCTAAAGTCAATTACAAACGAACGAGTTTTCAGGTAATAACCCTTTTTTAAATTTAAGTCTAATATATAATGTCAATTTTAGGCACATAGCGTTCTTTAGTCGCGTGAATAATCTCACACTACAAAAATGGAAATAAAATGAAAATGAAAATTAAATTATTACAAATAATGAAATTAAAAATTAGTAAAATTAAAATATTACATGAATACGATGTCAAGAATAATAAAAAAAACATAAAAGGGTTTAAGATAAGTGTCCGGGTGCAAGTGGAACAAATTTTTAATATTAAAAACATATTTAAAGAAAATCGTAAATGAAAAAAAAATAATACATTAAACATTGATCCATATCCTAATAATTATTCTGTAGCAATTTTATATGTCAAGATAAAAATATTATATGTTAAGTTATTTTATTTTCTTAAAGTTGCCAGTTTAGCAGTTTTCTACAGATTACATTTTGGAGAGTGCGCGTATGCTGTTTTTGATCAGGTTGAACCCACACCCTTCTTGCATCGGACTACTAGACGCAGACAGGCCTTCCATCCCTTCATGGTAGATATCCCAAGAAGTCGAACAAAACGCTTCGATAGTTCCTTTTTGTGGAAGTGTGGAATGAACTGCCTGCGTCTGTTTTTCCAGAAAACTATAGTCCTAGTTCTTTCAAGCGTCGAGCGAATAGGTATCTCGTGGATAGACGTGTAACACCTTCGTCTTCATCGTCACTTTCCATCAGGTGAGATAGAAGACAAACGTTAACCTTTTTTCAATACAAAAAAAAAGAAAGTCTTACATATGATAGTTATAAAAAAATACACACCAATTAATCAATTTTAAGAAAATAAAATTTAGAAATTCGGAAATAAAAAATCTAAACAAAACAGAACATTAAATAAATTAATGCTTTAAGACTCCCTTCTGAAAAAATCTTCAAACGAGATACGTATAATGTCCTTATAAAATATATAAACTTCATGCTTTATCATTATACAAGAGGAAAAATGTTTTTATGTGTTATTGTTAAACAATGAAGATACTGCTAATATTCATTTAAAATAGGGGGGGGGGTTACTACAGCCCTTCCTATTTTGCCCCCGTAATTATCACGTTACGTGGTTGTGTTATATAACAGCCAGTGCAATGACTGGATCAAAGGCGATTCCAACTGAAGCTTAGGGCCTGCGCAGACGACGGACTTTTCTCCGCGGCGGAGAAAAAAGTACGCTCCGCGAATAACGAGTCCGCCGCGAATTTACCGCGAACTCAACGCACACGGCGTGCGATCATTTGTTGCCCGGAAATGTAGAAATAAACGCGGACTAAAGTCCGCCACGTGCGTTGTTCCGCCAAGTTCTATTTTTTTCGTGGACTCCCCCGTACTTTTGTCCGGTCCGCTCTCTGCATATCCTCGGGTTTTCGGGCGAATTTTTTTACGCGGTACTTTTAATCCCTCGTTTGCGTTACTCGATACAGTAGTAAGCGATCTATTTTAGCGGACAAAAAAGTCCGCGGACAAAAGTCCGTCGTCTGCGCAGGCCATTACGGTCGGCAACGCGTCGAAGTCGAGATAATAACTACGACTAACGGTGCCCATGGGCGCGGATGCCACTTACCATCAGATGGGTCACGTGATGGTAAGTGGCACGTTTATCACTACACAGTATATTATATAAAACAAAGTCGCTTCCAGCTGTCTGTCTGTCCCCATGTATGCTTAGATCTTTAAAACTACGCAACGGATTTTGATGCGATTTTTTTTAATAGATAGAGTGTTTCAAGGGGAAGGTTCATATGTATAATACATGCATAATATAGTAGAGAAACACTGATAATTTTAGAAGTTTGCTTATATTGCGAACGCTGGCTGAACCCTACGTGATAGATAAAAATATGTACTACAGTATTGTACACCTTAAAAAGGTCTACAAAAATGGTATATGTCTATCTCTTCGGGATAACCCAAAATAACCATTTTTTATCCTTTACTTTTTACGCGAAATAATGGCTTATTTACGAAGTGATTTTAAGCAATACAGCATTAATCCTTATCCAATTAACTACCTTAAATACATTGTGCATGTAATATAGAACAATATGGCCCTTTACAGCGTGTAATTTAAATGAGTATTTTCGAAAATATTATAGATTTAAAATGCAGGGACATAGACCCGTGCGAAACCGGGGCGGGTCTCTAGTAATGTTTATATTTTAACACGAGTTATCTTGAATTTGTAACTTACATAGGCCCGAGCCTTCCTTTCTATTAACTTCAAAGTTACATTTTACTCACTTTGCACTTTTTCACAGTGGTATTGAATTTTATTTTAAATATTTTGTGAAATTCAATTTCTTTTAACGAAGTATTAAAGTTTAAGTAAACACGGGCAAGCTCCGACGCTTTACATTGCCTTGATTGCTTTCAGTTAGTTCACATACTGTATACTCACGTAGAAAGATGTTTCACTTATAAACACAGGATGTTTCTAACACAGATAGGTACAAAAACATCTTTAATTTGACTTAGGTAGTATCGGGGATGTCGGTGGAGGTTCAGCTTAAGGCGAGAATCCCTTGCGCGTTGTTCGGTCTTTGTAAGGGGCGACTACACTGCAGGGCATTTGAATCTGAGCTTCCGTATTCGACGGGTCGCGCTCTCCTCCGACAGATCCGCGGACTTTGCTGCCGCCTCACTGCCACTATACGTTCGCGTGCAATCAGAGTCCTTGTTGGATATAGCCAGGTCGTGTGTGTCCGTCTCAGACATCTCCTCGTCAGCTCCGCCCTTCGCGGGCCCAACGTCAGTGGTTTTTATGTTTTTGTCCATACTGTTCCCATGATTGGGGGGTACTTGAGTTTCCACGGCGGCAAGGACCCCCTAAACCCGTGACCGCAATTACGCCAGGGGGGCGAGAAAACCCCTGGGTTGGCGATGCCGGGCAGCTGTGCCTCAATTACCACCGCGGAGGGCGGCTGATACCACGTCTTCCAATAACGACCCTTTAGGAATTTTTTACAGAGTCTTTTCTTCGCGGTCCAAGTGGCTAGCCACGTGGCAAGCCAAGACCCCCGCTCCGTCTCGCGAACAGTGGTGTCGCTTAGTATCCAAAATTCATACCTAAAATAACTACCTAATAAATACCTAAAAATTAAGCTCCGCCCAATCGAAAAGAACAACAATATACTTACGTCTTTATCAAAAGATGGAAATGTTCACCAAAAATTTTGTGGAAAGGTGAAAACACGTGTAGGGTACAATGCCACCAAGTTATTCGTTCAGTAACAAAAAATTGAACTAAATCGTTTGGTGCGTGACTAAGCTTGGAACGCAACGCCACGCTTTACTGAAAAGATAAGTTGGTCGGAGTGTACGTCCTTGCCAATGCCAAAATGTTTTAGTATTATCTCAAAAAATTCGATTTACGTAATATGTGCGTAGCGTTTGCATGCGAATTTAGGCTTTAAATATTCCGGGTTAAAGCTGGTGTTGGTGTTTTGATATTGAGATTTTGAATTTGTGCAATATTATCTTAAATACGTATTTAAGGTTTTTTTGTGGATTGTTTAGTTGATGGGTATGTGTGTGTGGTTTAAATATATGCCGGCTCAAATAACTACCTAAACGAAAACAACTTTTTGTTACAAAATGTAAATAATTAGGTACCTACCTACTTAAAGAATTCTGACTGATAGGTATTTGCGATTTTGTGTCTGCATTGCCAATATTTATTTTACTATTAACTAATAATATGAAGAGGGTTTTTTCGTATTCTATCAGTCAGTATACTTCTCAAAGATCGCATCTCAACTGCATTAATTCTGCTTTCATTGGTTGTTTGCCGTACCAAGCTCTCATTACCATACGCGTTGGTACAAGCACGCCCTAATGAACAGTTTACAGAAGATAATAATTATATTTTATGAGGCGAATAGATGTCTCGTTATCCAATTTATTTTCTGAAGTACGTCTACACACAAACACCGACGAACGAACAATAACAGGGTTCGCACGTGGCAAATAGATCGCAGCAGCCGCGCGCGGCCACCGTCCAATCATAGCGCGGCTAGACGCGCGGCCGCGCGCGGCTTCCACGCAAGCTTGCCGCGCTCTGTTTGGTCACACCTTAAGGGTGTCTATGGAGGTAGATGGAAGTTAGGCCTATCAGATAACACCAACATGCCTCTAGTAAAAGTTTTCTGGTTTACGAGATATTGCCACTTTTGTGATTTTTATGAAATTTCCACTATTTGATCCTTTTTTGCCTACAGCTGCAATAAATATCTTTTAAATCACCGTTTTTTTACCAAGACTATTGTTATTAGTTAGTTGAGACAACCTCGTAATAATTTTGACGGAAACTACCACACTATGCTAAGAAAAGAGTTGAATTGGTTTATTTTATTTAATTGCGAAAAACCTGAATAAAGTTTAACTGATTGCTGTGCAAAAAAAAGTATGGCGATGATACTGCACATCATCTTAAAAAATTGCTTGTTTAATTACCTTTTTATAACAGCACCACAATAGCTATTTTTTTAAACAAAATCTTAGAAAATTTACTTTTTTCATGAAAGGCATACTTCGAAAGTAGTACAACTGCATGATAATGCTTAATAACAGGCCCAGGTGTCTTTTGTGGCGAAATTACTAATAAATGAAATTGCAGAAGCACATAACTATCATAACTCCAGTGTCACCCTTACGTGTAATTTCTGAGACACCCTGTATATACAGGGTGACCAGATGTTCAACGTCCAAATGGAAGGGGTTCACGCGCCATGGTCCAAATAGTAAAAAAAAATATTTAAAATATTCTATGTGGATTATTTTAGTATATATAGGATGATTTCTAAAATAATGGAAAAATCACTCTTTATAGCAGTAATTCGTATGCTGAATCTGTAAATGTTGATCGATTTTGATTTTTTTTCGGTTGTAAATTGGTTACTAAATGTTCTTTTGTAATAAACCTTTGATACAAGCAAATCTATTATGGTACGATAGAAAAAAAGCAATAAAGAAAAAACAAATTTGTCGCAATTTTTTATACCTAATTTTCTCTGCTCCACCGTGTAAAAAACATGTACGAAATGAGGCTGGCATTTACTCTCAAAAGTTGGCGCATCTAATGCAGTTTCTAAAAAGGTATAATACTCGGCACTCAAATTCATCAGATTTCATTTATGATCTTTAAATTGAGCCAGCACCTATTTTTAAAATCATTAAAAATTCGCTAAGTGTCCCTCCCTTTTCTCATCACCCGTTTTTATCATCATCATCAAGGGTGATATGGCGATGATGATAAAGTTGTTTTCCCTTCTTTCTATTTCCTGCCAATTGCTACCTACCTACTTACTATTTCTTTACCTACTTAATCTTTCTGTATTTTAAGGCGCGTGCGTGCGCATGTTTTGCAATAGATCAAGAATTAAAGATGGCGGGCTTTTCCTACTAACTGGTTCTCAGCTCTTGTAAAGGGCCCTTGCTTTATGTGGCAGGTTTTCTATAGAAAGTTTATTAGTTTCGGGATGAAGGCGTATAAAGTATGTTTTCTCAAGAGAACTGTAATATTTTTTGTATTTTTAAGAATATAATTGGCTTGTTTTTGTGTCGGTGAAAGCAATCAACCGAGGAAACTTGGTCTTCTTATCTCTTTGTCCCGAAATGACGGTTTACTTTGTACGATAAATAATGGCTTATTTACGAAGTGATTTTAAGCAATACAGCATTAATCCTTATCCAATAAAAAAAAATTAAGTACCGTAAATTTATTGCGCATGTAATATAGATCAATATGGCCCTTTACAGCGTGTAATTCAAATGAATATTTTCGCAGATATTACAGATTTAAAATGCGAAGCCGGGGCGAGTGGCTAGTATTATACTATACAAAGATGTATAGTATTTTCGCTTATTAGGTGCTACTCACGTATTACGTGTACTGAATGCGTGCTGGGAAGGTTCAGGAAAAATGCCTCCCGGTCGGCTCTTGGTGAGACAAGCCGAATGTGCAGACCTGCATATAGCCCAAATGGACTACCGAATCGGCACTTGTTCAACTAAAACCGCCGACCCGAGCATGAAGGTAGTATCTAACTCGTGAGTGAATCGTTACTTATAATTCGAATTACATAACGAGTAATGTTTATTGGGTAACCGCAACGTACCGCAACGCCCCAGTCTTCTTAGTCGCTTACAGCAGGCACAAGTGTATCGTAGCGTGCGGCCTTGATCAAAGAGTAGAGGGGCGCGTCTTCCTGAATAACACTATAATGCGTTGCCGACCGCAGCCTTCAGTTGGATGTGCCTTTAATAATAGTAATATAATAAATCCCCAGACAAACACACCAACTGTATGGCCCCTAGTAAGCAGAGCTTGAGTTATGGATGACCATACAGCGAACTGGGGAGGGGGGAACCCAGAATAAACATACATATAGAAATACAAACAACCATGACCCGAGAACAAACATCTGTGTTCATCACACAAATGAATGCTCCAACCTGGGACCTTCGGCGTATGAGGCAAGGCTACTTACCACTACAGCATTCGGTCGTCCAATCCATTTGTTCCATTAATTGCACTGGCTGATCCGTCCGTGCGTGATTGCCATGACGGTCACAAGGACTGTTTCTTCGCCTTGGACCAGCTTTTGAAGAAAGAGAAATCGGGCCCAAGCAACTGTACATTACTTTTCTATTCTATTCTATAATCGCAAAAAAAGTCTTAAGGTTTTACTTCTCATGTATTGTGCCCGGTTCATGGTTGTTTATATGTATATATGCATGTTTATTCTGGTTCCCCCAGTTCGCTGTATGGTCATCCATAACACAAGCTCTGCTTACTTTGAGCCCATACAGTTGATGCGTTTGTCTGGGGATTAAAGAAATACCAACCTGACAACACTTATTGAAACAGATCGCATCCTATATTCAGATAGAAACACGAGAAAATTATGTAAGCGGTTTCGGATATAATTCTCAAAGTTACCAATTAGGCACTCTGACTCTCGCTTTCTCATACATAGTGAACTTTACGTTAATAATAATAAATAAATACTTTTAACTAAAACACCACAATATTATCTAGCCCAAATTAAGTATCATTAAGAACTTGTGTTATGGATACTAGATAACGGATAAATAAACTTAAGAAATATATAAACACACATAGATAAATTTTTTTAAATATAAATATAAGTAATTAACTTAAATAAACTTAATACACATCCATCCATTATTCGAATCCGGGACCTCTGGCATGAAAGGCAAGGCTGCTTACCTCCACATCAAACAGGCCGTCAATACAGCGGGCCCGCCCTCATTTAATTTGTGATGAACTTCGATCACAAATAGAAACTACAAACACAGTTTCATACAAATAAGACAAATATATAAAAATATACATACAAATAATTTGAACTGTCTACAACGGTTTAGAAGTTTGTCAAGAAATGACAATTGCTACGTAACAACTTGTGTTATTGCAAATACAACTCTACGTGCAGTAATTTTTTTTTCAATTTTCAATGAATCAATGATTTCTTGACTAAATTCATAAGTATTTTAATACATTGGTAATAATTACAAATATAATTTTCACTCTTTTTAGAGACTGTCTGATTTTTCAGTCGTCGTTGACTATTACTTGAACACTTCTCAAACGTACAGGACTTTTCATAGAAATTATGTCAAATTCTTAAAATTATTCTATTAGAAGTTATCGGAAATTGTAAAATTTGTTTTTTGTTCGTATGCATTCGAAAAGCTCATAGAGATAGTTGACCACCTTTTGTACCTGCAACGAAAAAGGTTTTATACATTGATTTAACTGAGATCATCGGGTTATAGAAGAACAACCGAATCGGCATAGTGACCTGGCGTATAAGTGTAGTTTACACTACAAGAAATACCAAAAAAAAAAATTATTGGTCATATTTTTAATAGAAGTCAAGGGGAAATGAGTAGGTTCTGTATAATAATAATAAATTCTTTATTTGCTGGTATATGGTATAATCAATAGGTCTTAAATTATGGGTTTAAGTCCAAACATATACTGCTGTCGTTTCAGCGTGCCAATATACATGATGTCAACATAGTTTATCATGCTAAGTCCCGGTCTACAATTTAAATTATATTGAATTTATATTTAGTCAAATCATAATTATACCTAAATGTCCAAATACAAATTGCATTAAAAAAGTAAATACAGAGAATAAAACAGAAGACGTCATTACATATAAATTTATATAGATTAATGTCAGGAAATAAAGTAGGAAAAATTTATATTAAATTAATTGAAAAATATTTATTTTCATAATGTATTTCTCTTGTCTGTTTAATATTTGTATTTATTTTTGACAATTGTATAAACTTAAATTATAATTGGTATTTAGTAACAATAGTTATAAGTCGTAATTGTCTACTAACAATTATGGATGCAAATCTGAATTATATAAATGAATTTGAAATTTGAAATTACAGTTTAGTGCAAATATTATAATTAAGTAACTGGAAAGTGATTTATGTCATAAATCTGTATCGTATAAAATATGGCCGTATATCGTAGTACATTTTGTTTAATAGGAATTTAAATAGAGTAGTTTTAAATTTATTTACAGGTAATTCGCTAATTTGTACGGGTAATTTATTAAACACTCGTATTGCAATACAATATACATTGTTGCTGTGAAGTGCGAGCTTTTGATGCGGAATATACTGTCTATCTTTAGTTTTAACAATAAATCTTTAATCAAACTACCTTCAGCCGAAGCATGGCGCGTCAAGACATCATGGCATGCTAGTCCCGTGCTACCACTTGAAACTCAATCCAAGACCAGCGACTTTTTCAAATTCAAATTCAAAATTCATTTATTTCGTAACATTCACAATTTATTGTTCTTATTGACGTCAAATAAAACATGACTCTACTGCCAGTTCGGAAAAACCTTCGTGAAGAAGAACTTGCATGAAAATCCACGGATATAATTTTTTCAAAATATATTTACAATGTTACTTTAAAATTGTTCTTATCTGCAATTTGTTAGCTCGGCAAGTCTCCCTCCCCTCAAGTATTCAAACGGCGAATACCCTTAAACGGCACCCGTTCACGAGTTAACGCGGGATCCAGCCATCGCCCTCCTCAAGCATATTAGAGGGAAGTGAGTTTACTTGATTCTTATGCCACCCGTGCTACGCTTGCTGTATGTTTGTATGTGTTATCGTAGCTCGTAAATGGATTGATCAATTTTGTGTTTCTTGATAATTTTACAGTATATGTAGTTGTCTAATTCTTGTTTAGATACTAGTTAATAGTCGAACATTACTTGAGCTTAAAAATATATGTTTTTTTTAAATACCACGAACATTTCTAGTATGAAATGTTGAATTTTACATTATAAGGGCCCCTTGCCCCTCCCCAGGTGGCCGGTTAGTTAGTGAAAATGTCCCTCCGTCACTTTCTATTTCTATTAAACTGACAGAGACATAAAGCCATATTAAGCCTAGTGGTAGCGAACCCAGAGCAGCGCAGGTGGGCCTTATATGCTTAATAGTAATCAGCGTTTCGCTTGAATACATTCTTAATATGGTTTAGGCGAACGTGTGAAGTTACGCTGAACTTTTGGCCACTTACAATTAAAAAAGCATATGTCTGTCTTTCGATTTTCAAATTACATCCCGCCAAAAAACAAAACAGGTTGTATATCGAGTCTCAAACGACAACTGTGTAGATTATGTAAAATAATGATATTTGGTTTTGAAAACCGTCTTATTAGCACTTAAAATCCTTTAAAAAAAATAGTTTATAAAATATATACGGGTTGGCAAAGTAGGAAATACAGCAAAATTGGCACTTGCGTAGCTCTAATTTAGCTGGAACTTGGCCAAATATTGTTTTGTGTCTTTATCATCAGTTCAATAGAAATATTTAAAAAAAACTCATAACTAATCACGTTTACGTGGTTGTTTTCCGGATAAGGGGAAGGAACTGCCATTTTTATTACTGAAACAAAGGCCGTTCCAACTTAAGCCTACGGCATTAATCAATAATCAATAAATAAGTAATAACAACAACAATCGATGATGGACCGCGTGATCGTTTGCCGGCTATGACATAGTTAAAAAAAATGCTAACATTAACTGAAATATTTTTTAGCCATGTAACATATTCTCGTACGCGTGCAGTACACAGCCCTGAGGTCCAAAAAACGCCCGATACAGGTCACTCTCACTTTTAAAGATTCGGATTGACGTCAATGGCGACCTCAAAAGTGGGTTCAGTGCCAGCAACTCTGGCCGGTGGACAAAATCGGAACTAAAATAATCGTATGGCAAAAATAAAATGTTAACATAGACAACAGCGCTAGCCTTGACTGCACGGATCGGACTATTATCAGCTGTTTTTTTTTTAATTATGTTTTTTTGGAAATGAAACTCGGTGCAGGATATTAGGAAAGAGTTTGTGTATGTTACGTCATTGTATTGGTTTTGTTTTTGATGGCCAGTATGTTTATATCTCCACTTTAATAAAACGGTAACATTGACGTACAGCGGCTCGTTATGTGGCGTAGGGTAGTATTAGGAATGGATTTTTGAAAATGTATTTCCTGAAGGAATGAAATCGACTTGTGATACATTGGACTGTATAATACCAGGTATGATACTCCGAGAAACACCAGTCATGTGGGCGATACAAGACCTACGCTGTCGCGAGTCGCTTACTCCCATGTAATATCGTTGAGGAGGGCGATGGCTTGATGCCGCGTTAAGCCCGTGAACGGGTGTCGTTTGAGAGTGTTCGTCGTGTAAGACTAATTGTAAATTTATTTAAAAACAATGACTGGCTTTTTCGAACTGGTGGTAGACCCGTGCTTTATTTGACGTCAATAAGAACAAGTAATTGTTAAAGTTGATAAATAAATATTTGAATTTGAATTTTACTGGTCCAAGCTCACCAGCTCTCCGATGATGCGTCGTATTCTCAGGGTAACTATGTATTGCAGTGACAATTCGACAGTGAGCGGCCACATATTCGGACCGGAATCAATAGGCAAAGCCGGGCGGCAAATTTGAATATGTGTAGTTGGATGTTCGATAAAAATGGCGAATAGAGCCCGAATGGACCACTCGATACCCGACTACTGGTCTCTCTTTAGGTCATTGTGAAAGTGTCCTTTCAACCATTTTACATTTCTATGATGCACAGAGCGAATTTTCTTAACCGCGAACGCTGCAGAACCAAGTCTACTGGCTAGTTGTGAAATGTGGACACCCCGTTGAAGTTTCGAATCCATGGTCACCAGTTTTAGGTATCTACTAGGTTCAACCAATTACAGTTAAGATACAACATTGATTCGACTTGTTTTGTATTTAAGTAGTTATTATTATTATTATTATTATAAGCGGAGCATAAGTTTTTTGGAAACACCAAATTTACTGGAAAGCCTTAGCCGCATACATTTTTAATGGATCACCCGATTACTACCAAACATGGCTCTTATACGTCACGATTCAATCGGTCGAAACCTTTAAGAGATAAATAATAATGGCAAATCGAATCCCTCTTCCTGTGGTTAATAGTTGTTAAAAATAGATCGTTCCGCGCAGGTAAAATAAAATATATACAGTTAGATTAAAAAATTTAAAAAAAAAATTCGAATATATACCTAATCAATATCGAATAAAAACACAGTTTTCAATTCCAAGAACAGTTTCTCAATTTAATAAAACCTATTCAAGCAAATTTACCGTAAAACCCGTCACGCTTTTCAAAATCTATTTTATTATGAAAGCCGCGATTCGAATTTTTATAACGATTTTTTTTTCGCGACACAAGAAAAGGTTTGTTATTGCATACAATTCGTCGATATTTTTGATTAGTGCAAAAAATTGTTTTGTAGGTCAAACGTATTTAATCAAATGTATTTATTTTATTTCGTTTGCTGTTTTGGTATGATTGTAGTCGGGGAGAGGAAGTAGGTACAGTTTCTTCCTATTTAGAACGCCGTAATAATCACGTTTACACGTTGTGTTCCGCTCTAAGGGAAGGTACAGCCAGTGCAATTGCTGGAACGAAAGCAATTCCAGCTGAAGCTTAAAGTCGGCAACGTATTAATTAATAGTCGAATATAAAAATCACAATCAAAATTAATAAATAAAACAGTTACGAGTAACACCGCATCCATGGATGCGGGTGCCACTTGGCATCAGGTGGCGCGCTTGCTCCTTTGCTGGCTATGACGAAGTTAAAATAATAAATATCTTTATACTTGAAGAATAATTAAATATTGCTGGTTCTATTTATTTTATCTCTCGGTGGAGTGAGAAAGTAGACTATCTCTGTCTATTTTTTGTAGTGTGTGTGACCATGGAAAAATAAGTAATGATGCGCTGTACGTGCATAACGTTTGCTAAAATAATGATTTAAACATTAGTAATGTATTAAATATACTATAAATAAAAAGACTAACATCACATAAATGTTTTTCAAAAATTAGTCCATCCTGATGTTGATTCGTTGGTAGACCTCTCGTAAATCAACCCTCAAATTTTATTACATTTGTAAACCCTATTCTTGCGTAGTTATGCATGGTAGTTAGAATAAATTAAAGTTTTGTTTAAGAGTCGTCAGGGTCAGGGCCGGATTTAGAAGTCTGGAGGCTTTGGAGGCTTTGGGAAATAAAGGAGTGGTGGCCCCAATTAATTTCCCCAATTGGCCCCAAAAAAAAAATGAAGTAATGCTAAACTAACTCAATTTATTAGAATTAAGACGGTTATAAACAATTAGTAATAATTTGTGGACATTTTTTTTTAAATAAAAGCAGAAAAGCTTTTCGAAATCAATTTTCATATTAATCTGTATTGTGGGGGCCCCATTTTTGTGGCGGCCCGGGGCTTCAGCCCCGTTTGTCTACCCCTAAATCCGGCCCTGGTCAGGGTTCAATACTATTTTCCGAGCCCTTTAGGATCCGCTATATAGTGCCACCTGAGTGATTTCTGGGCGTGCCGCTAGTCCAACACAAAATTATAATAACAATAATAATAATAATAATAGCATTTCTAACAATCACACCACATTATCTAGCCCAAATTAAGTATCATTGTGTTATGGATACTAGATAACGGATAAATAAACTTAAGAAATATATAAGCACAGATAGATATATATTTTTTTTCATGTATAAATATTAGAAATAAACTTAAATAAACATACATACACATCCATGACTAGAAAGCAAATATAATAAAATATCTGCCTCTACCAGGATTCGAACCCGGGACCTGTGGCATGGAAGGCAAGGGTACTTACCTCCACACCAAACAGGCCGTCAATGAGGGTGTTACCACACCAGTCGATCGACCGTCGATCGACGTCAATCGACGTTGCCTGTTCTACACTACCATCGATCGACGTCGATCGATTCGTGCGGTAACCAGAAGTAGCCAGAATAAACATACGTATATAAATACAAACAACCATTACCCGAAACCAATCATCTGGGTTCATCACTCAACCGAATGGCACGATCAGGAGTCGAACCCGCGACTAGTTCTAGTAATTTAGGGCTACTATCCACCACGCCAATCGGCCTTCAATTAAACCGTAAAATTGTCACGGTTTTCCAAATCCATCCATTACGACACCCAACTAGGGACTTCCAAATTATATCGACAGTATTTTTTTGCAAAAATTTCAAAAGCCAATTGCTCAGAGCGTCGTTTGGCGATAAGAAATAGTTGCTTATTCGTGCATAAAGCAAAATGTTTTCCAATAGTTATTTGTGTTCTTACTGAATATAAATCTTTTGCAAAGAAATTGTGGGGTGTGGTGCGAGTGTAAGCGTGTTTTGTCGGGTGATACACTGTCTAAGTTAACGTGAAGCGATCTCTTGTGTAGGCTGGTGATTTCTTGTGGGTTTTTTTGGAGTGAAAAAAGTAACTCAAGATGCCTAGAAGTAATTGTATAAAAGGCAAACGTTTTTGCATAGCCACGAATCAACATGTTTGTTAAAACAAGTATAATATATAATGTGGTTGTAGTATAAAATAATAAGGGGCCGTCCATAAATTACGTCACACGAATTTTAGGACTTTTTAACCCCTCGCCCATGATGTGACGTCACACTTTTTCAAATTGACGTATCTATTTGAAAACAATCAAAAGAAAACAGTTATTGCTTGAGAGATAATCTCATAGCGAGAGTGCTAAATTATTAATGAATATAGATCAAGTTTGTACATTTTTAAAGTTTTCTATTCACATATAAATTTCGGGTTATGGATTTCGAATTTTAACATGTGATGTCACAAAGTTTTTGACCTCCCCTGCCCCTTCTCACACTATGTCGCACTCCGGTGATACCCTCCCCCCCATTAACATGTGACGTTATTTATGGATGACCCCTAACGTAAAACTTATACTGGCTTTACTAATATGGTGTAGAGGAGAATTAAGACATAATTATTGAATATAGTGAGTGCATACACGAAGACGCGCCCCACTACCAGTTTGTTCTTTGGTCACACGTTTCAATGTATAGACCAGAAAAGTAGAAGGGTGCGTCTTTGTTGGCTGCACTCACTATATTTATGAAAAGCTTTATATATTATAAAAGTAACTTGTATTGTTCCGTTCATGCTCGTTTGAGATATATAGTGAATGTCATTCAAGACGTCATGCCCCACTTCTTTTTTTCCTGTAGCCGTGCACTACGATGTAGACCAAAAAAGTAGTGGGGAGCGATTTCGTAAATGGCGCTCATGTTAGTTTAGATTAGTTTTACTCCGTAGTGTGGTACTTAAATAGTAACAAAGTAGCACTAAAGTTACTGCCTAACAGAAAATCACAGTACCAAACATTTTTGACTCGCTATCTAATCGCTAATACCGCCACTTTAACTAAACCTACTCTCATCGCGAGCCGATTGCATGCGAAAATGAACTTAAAAGTGAACGCGTTACGGCAACCCATTAGCCGATAGGTAGTTAGTGCGCGCAAGTATATAAGCCTGGGGTACGTCTTCTTATGGTAGCGTCAGGTGACGGGTCGCTCACTTCCCTCTAATATGGTTGAGGAGGGCGATGGCTGGATCTCGCGTTAACTCGTGAACGGGTGCCGTTTGAGGGTGTTCGTCGTTTGGATACTTGAAGGGAGGGGAGAGACTTGCCGATCTAACAGTTGCAGATAAGAATAATTTTGTATAGAGATAAAGAGACACTGTTATTTTATTTTGAAAAAATATACTTGTGAAGTTTCTTGCCAGTTCTTCTTCACTAACGCTTTTCTGAACTGGTGGTAGAGTCATGTTTTATTTGACGTCAATAAGAACAAGAAATTGTCAATTTTGAGAAATAAATATTTGATTTGAAGCTTTGTGAATCTATTCATGAAGAGATGCAGTGGCTGTTTATGGAATCTTTGTTCGGTCGTGCATTCGCAATGCACTAACACTAGAGGTTGCCACACGCTCACACGGTTAGTAGTAAGTAATACTACCACTGACTCTCAAAAGGCGTGGACAAAATCATTTGGACAATAGTTTCATTTCATAATCAGGTGAAGCGGACGCGCAGGTAGCGGGAGGTTATTTTGCGATGCCAGCGCCTTTTAGAAGTGGCAGTGGCCTAATAAAGATTATTGAAAAAGTTAAGGTATAATTTACTAGATGGCGTCACTTGCTATTGAGAAAGACTGTAGCATAAATTAGAGCATCTCTTAGTATTTTCTCAACATCTTTTCTCGTCAGTGTGTATTTTTGTTTATTTGTGTTTTCAAATAAATTGTATTTGTCAAAGTCGCTTGCACTCGCACCACACAATTAATCAAGTCATTGTTAAAAACTCAACAAATATGCAATTGTCGTCACGGTATTATGCGTTTTGAAACCGTTGATAATGTAAAAAGTAAAATGTTTGTATAACAAACACATAATTATGTATTAATGTGTGTGTTTGTGTGTGTGCTTTCGAATGATTAGTTGTTGCTAATGTATGCCCGATTTCAATATCGGCTGCGTTTATGAATGCATAGCAGTGGGAGCTGAGAAAATGTATATTTATATACTATGGAAGATTTGTTCTGGTTACTTCTTTCGCGATTGTCAAAAGCATGTTTACAATAACGTTAAAGAAGAGTATAATAATAATGTATTTTTTTAATATTTTCATTTATTTATTATTTATAATACAGTACAATGAATAAAGTTCTTGTTTGTATCTTCTTAAGTTCACATTATCTTCTTGTAGGTATATAGTAACACATAATCGTCGAGTTGGTATAAATCTTGATCTTTCAATAAACTTATTTAACTGTAATAAAATTAATGGGGTGGGTTCTTAATGCAGCTTTTATGGCACCCTTTTAAGAATTGCCTGTTTGCCTTATGTGCCTTAAATAATTTACAAAAAGTTTTGGTAATTTGAAGTGGATTTTGACATTTATTTACTTGTTATGGCAAGTTTTCGTTTAAAGTTTTATAGTCAATAATGTTTGTTGTTAAAAAGGAATAATTAAATATCAATATCACTTTTTTATTTATTTATTTGTAAAAGTTATGGATTAGATATATTTGAACCTAATTCTTTCTTTTATATTAACTCTATTACTTTTAATTATATGTATAATAATAACTTTATTGACACACCAGAAATAATAATAAAAAACTTAAAGAATAAATACAGTAGTAAAATTAGTGTGTCAAAAGGGGTATTTTTAGCGAGTTGGTTATAGGCAACGCTGGTTTTCAAAATACCCCTTGACTTTATGCCGAGGGTTAAAGTGGTGGACTTACTTATTATTGCACTTGAATTATATACCTACACTTTTAAACATTTATAATTAAGAATTAACAGGAAAAAAAAATATACAAAAATATATACACATCACAAACCTATAAAAACAATAATAGCATTGATATTCGAGAAATTTGATAATTTAAAAAAATTGACTGCAATTTCAGTACTTAAAATAATTAGAAAAATTTAAACATTAAAACAATCATCAAAAATTTACTAAATTCAATTAATGCTTCATGTAACGAGATAGGTAAGTACATAAAAAATTTATAATCAGAAAAAAATTTACACACAAATTAATTAACCAAAAATTTTCCAATTAAATCAATAATTTAAATATTAGTTACGAACATAAAATTACAATTACATGGTGTAAATTACAAAATTGTAAATATCTTATTTACTGCACTTACTTATATTGCGTTTCATTGAGGTTTTTGTTCATTTATAATCTATTGTATTTATTGTATTCCTTTATACCTCTCCTATTTAGTAATTATTTGGCAGTAGCTGAAAATCCGCGTTTCGCTGCAAGTGGCTTAGAGCCTTTTTGCCTTTTGGTAGCATAGCATTTCCGAATTTCACTGTAATTTGAATTGTAAGATTTCGGCTCTTTTAATGTAAACAATTCTACCAACTCATTTTTACCATTAATTCTATTTTTTTTTTACTGTGTTAAAACAAAATGTTTATATTGTAAAATATATATATAAATTTTTTTTTTAATGTGTCACTTTTGACTGTATACAACATTTAAATTGTGTCCTTAGTCCATATATTTTCTGAAAAAGTGAATTGAAAAAATAATGTGTTACCATTTTTGGCAAATAAAGTTTTTATCTATCTATCAATCTATCTAATAATCGTGATATATAAGGAAGGTATATAAAATAACGTTGAAAACACTATGGCTATAAGCCTTACGCTGTTTTCAAGAATGTTACAATGTTTTAGGTATTTGTGTTTTGTAGTAGTAACAAGATAATTACCATTTTTTTTAATTCGTCAATTCAGTTATTATATTTAAAGGTTTATACAAATTAGGAGTATAGTTAATGTAATAATGATGTTAAGTACGTTTAATCACATTTCAAATTAAACTAAAACTTACATGCATAATTTTTTTCAAATTCAGCTACAAAATATTCTAATACTATTAGAGGACGTGTCATATATCAATATAAAAATGGTCCCGAGTTAACTTGAAAATCAAGCATTTAGATTGTGAGTCATCTGTCATTTACAATAAGCTACTTTTTGCTTGAATTAGTTTTTCACCTTAATCCTTTCTCGACTAGGGGCAGATTCGTCTTCATTCGTGCCTATTTTTTCGGCTCTTTTGAGCCGACGTAATACCGTTTCTATACATGTCAATGGTGTCCCTTAGAAATATTTATATAAGACGGCCTAGTGGCGTCGTAGTGGGTGGCCCTGCCTCATACGCCGGAAGTCCTAGGTTAAATCCTGGTCGGGGCATAATCAGGTCATGGTTGTTTATATTTATAAATGTATGTTTATCCTGGGTACCTCAGTTCGCTGTATGGTCACCCATTTGGGGCCGTACAGTTGGTGTGTATGTCTGGGGATAATTACTATTCAGAGCTGCATAGTAGTAAAGAGTTTCTATAATTCAATATACAACACGAGATCAGATCTAAGAGTGTCGAGAACTGCGCAAAATCGCTATTAGTATTTTACAGAATACAGTTTGACGAGTGAGCGAGTGTAGTTGTAGTTGAGTTTTTCTGTTAAGATTTGGTGGGGGAGGGGGGCATTACTACAGCCTTTCCTATCTTGACCACCGTAATCACGTTAACTTGGTTGTGTTCCGGTTAAAGGGAAGGAACAAACATCCAGTGCAATGACTGAAACGAAGTCAATTCCAGCTGAAGCCAGCGTTCGGTGACGCATCATTAGTCGATGTAATAATCACTGCAAGCAATAAAACACCTTCGACGAATGATGTTCACGGCTGCGATGCCACTTACATTCGCCGGCAATGAAAATGGTAAAAAAAATACCCAAGAAATTACGTTAAATGTAAAGTCGGGTGACGGGTCGCTCACTTCCCTCTAATATGGTTGAGGAGGGCGATGGCTGGAGCCCGCGTTAACTCGTGAACGGGTGCCGTTTGAGGGTGTTCGTCGTTTTGATACTTGGAGGAGGAAGACTTGCAGATACTAATTATTATGGATAGAAAAAATGATACCTGAGGATTTTTCCGAACTGGCGGTAGAGTCAGGCTTTATTTGCCGTCAATAAAAACAAGTAATTCGTTTCTGCCAACCCGCATTAGGTATGCGTGGTGACGTAGCAGTAACAGGAACCAACCTCTAGTTGGGTGAAGCTGGTGTCCTTGACAGGATTATTTAGGATATCATAGTAGTAATTTTTTATCTGATTTTTGCCTTTCGCCCTTCCTATCAAAAACTAAAGGGTTGAGGAAAGTCTATCAATAGAAATATCTAATTTGCTATCTTAAATAGACAAAAATATAGTATTGTTTTTTTCCTGGCACACCTGGCTGTATTCCCTCTCTGTCTGCTTAAAATATCTTTTAGAAGCTGAAGTTCAAAGTTCAATCAAATAATATATTTTGATTTGATTTTGACGCCGTTGAACTCCCTCGAATAGCTTTAGAGGCACAACCACGTGTGGGCGTTACTACACATATTCTGCTAGTGCCAATCGGTTAGTCCATTTCTAATAATAATAAATCCCCAGACACCAAACACCAACAACTGTATGGCCCCAAAGTAAGCAGAGCTCGTGTCATGGAAGACCATACTGCGAAACGGGGGGGGGATCCCAGAATAAACATACATAAATAATATAAACAACCATGACCCGAGATCAAACATCTGTGCTGCCAGGACACGAACCTGAGACCTCCGGCGTATGAGACAGGGCTACTTACTGACCGCCACGCTACTCGGCCGCCAAATTCTTTATAGGTTCAGGCTCGGCTCGGTTCGCCAAAATACGAACGACATCGGCCGAGCGGTATTTTTGCCGAACGTTCATCTACACGCATGCGCCGACCTTCAGTTTGATGCCACTTATTCGGGTAGCGCACCTTATACGCCTATCCAAAATATATCGATTCTTGATCGCTCCAGGACTATATTAATTTGTATGACAAACGCCGTTGTTTAATTTAAGTTTTTAACCCCCGACGCAAAAAGTGGGAAATTATAAGTTTGACTTGTGTATGTGTGTAATTGTCTGTGGCGTCGTAGCTCCCTTGTTCCCTCCTCTTGTTTGAAAGCTGAGCTGATCGAGAGTGACCTAAGCCATGCTTGAGGAAAATCATAAGCTCTGCGATAAAAGTTTTGCGAGCTTAATTGTCGTCACTCGGGGTTTGTTATTTGTATTTATTTTAACTGTGTTATAATAATTACGACGGCCGAGTGGCGTAGTGGGTAGTCGCCCTGCCTTATACGCCGGAGGTCCCAGGTGTCTTACTCTCATGCTCATGTATTCGCTGTATGGTCCATAACACAAGCTCCGCTTACTTTGGGACCATACAGTTGGTGTGTTTGTCTGGGAATGTATTATTAACGGTCTTAAGTACTAATTTATTTAATTTTTCATTGTTCCAGGTAAACCCAGAACCGTATACCACCGACGCGTGACATTCCAAAAGAAATTATAAAAGTACCTTTGCAAACAAATTGTATTCACTGTTAGATAATATTTTTAATATCATATTAGAAACGACCAAAACCTATACAATGTCCTACTAGTACTTCTTCCTGAAATAACTGCCTTATTCCAAAGTATATAGTGTTTATTTTTGAATGTAGAATTGTTAAGTGTAGTGAAGACTTGAGAGAAGTGGAAGAAGATCGGAGAAGATGACACCGCAACAGTATTGCCTAAGATGGAAACATCACCACACAAACGTGCAGAGTATGTTTGCCCAACTGCTTGAAAAAGGTCGGTTCCGATTTTTTTTTAAGTTTTATGGTATTCATAATGGTAACTCTAATTTAAGGTTTCAACGACAATCAAAATTTATTTAAAAGTACTCTTGTTTTATATGAATATAAATGTCGCGAATGGTTCAAATTCAAATATTTATTTCTCAACGTCAAATATAAAATGACTCTACCAACAGTTCGGAAAATCCTTCGTGAAGAAGAACTGGCAAGAAACTTCACGGGTATAGTTTTTTCAAAATAAATGTACAGAGTCTTTATGTATATACAAAATTATTCTTATCTGCATCTGTTAGCTCGGCAAGTCTCCGTCCCCCCAAGTATCCAAACGACGAACACCCTCAAACGGCACCCGTTCACGAGTTAACGCGGGATCCAGCCATCGCCCTCCTCAACCATTTGGAGTTGGAGTTGGGTTGAGTTAGATACGGCAAGCCATTTAGTTAAACTTTTCATGCTTTATTTAATTTTGATAATGGCACAACAATGTATGGAATACTTATTTACGGTCTTTTTTGTTACACAAAAAATTCTAATCTTCAGGATACTATTTGTACTTTTCTCTATTTCTAATTCTACACTATACCTCAGAATTAAAGCGATTATAGACATAGAATAGAAAAGATACATTTGGAATATGGCTAGGGGCTTCTGTACAGTCCGCAAGCGATTCTCGCCTAAGGCTCCGCCGACATCCCCGGGACGTGAATCATAAGGCTTACTCATACCTATTTGTGATCTAATACGATTTAATAATATTGTTGGTACGAATCTATCCTAATATTATGAATATGAAAGATTAACAATAATTTAACTCTGAATTGCCCGCGTATAAAATCCCCCAATAATAAAAAAATTGATTACCTAAGATTTACATTTACATTCCATTTACTGATAAGTCTAATAATATAACCAAACATATAATGACTAGTCTTTAGTTTATTATGTACCGAAAAGAGCATTATTTATAAATCTTAAACGTAATAATGTTCTTCTTGTGTAACCTTGTTTCATGCTTATGTTAGTGTTATTAGGGTTCAATTTTATTTGTTCGATTTTTTAAATGTGTTTTCAAGAAGTCTTGAACTTTGATTAAAGTAAAATAACAAAAGACAGGTGACACATACATTTACTCAACATCCCGACATGACGAGATAGAATGATGCAAAACGTGGGCGTGCGAGCGAGTCAGAATATGTCGTGTAGTTTCGTTTGTATTCGTATCGCGTCGTATATTGTCGGTTCGGCTCGCGTAGTGACTAAACCATTTGCATGAGTAAAATCTGGAGGAGCAAGATTTTTGAGGAGGTTTTCTCCAATCTCCCGCTTATTTACTTTAATCAAACGTTCTATTCAATAAATTGTTTGTTAGGTTATATAGGTTTGTGAATAACAGCAACTATTCATATTAGATCCACGATTGTTATAAACACACATAATAGATAAATCACTCCGTACACGAAATGCCGTTCCCGCCTTTTTGACTAAAGCTACGCTCTCCGCGTGCTGACGTCTGCATGCAAAAATGAATTTAAACCCGAATGCGATACGGCGATCTACCTCGCTGAGGTATTTAGCGCGCGCAAGAACAAACAAACACACTTTACTGTCAAAAATACACATAAAATACAATAAATGAAACCTTACGAATAAATAAATATTTGACATTATGAAAGACCTTATCACTTAACAGAGATTACTTCCAGGTAACCCAAATTTAAGAAAAAACAATGTAAATTTACTGTGAAATGAATGTAATGAGCAGTGCGTTGTTTTAAGAGTATTTATTTATTTATTTATTTATATATTATTTCATATAATACACTTTCATTCTTAAACACATATAACAATATCAAGGTTAAATATAAAATAATTCGATTCGAATCTTAAAATCAATAGACAGAATGGTAAAAAAGCAGAAGGTAGAGAGTTCCTCAGGGAGCTGGCTTTTACCGTGAACGAGTTGTGATAAAGATGAGAGCTATGACTCGGAGTAGCCAGCAGAAAGTTGCTGGCCGATCGCGTTCATGGTGTTGATGCCGAACGGTGAATCGTTCTTTTGAACGTATAGGCAGGATACGGTTGAACAGTATTCCATATGCAAGGCTCAGTATGTGAGTGTTCCGGCGAACGCTTATTGGTAGCCGACACAGATCTCGATAGAGATATCGGCGCGGTTTCATCTCTATAACTCTTGGTCCCGCGGGAGTTCCGGGATAAAATGTAGCCATTGTTTCAGCTGGATAAAGTAACTTTCTGATGGGAAAAGAGTGTTAGACTACATCTGCTCGGGAAGTGAATTAATCTGATATGTAATATAAGAGGTAAAAACTATGAAAATTAATTTCTGCCTTCCTTTGGCGGGAAGAAAAGGAGATTTATTTCAACGGTAAGCGCTCGGGGGTTGCCAAGTTGCAATTTATGATCACTGTCGCTACATAAAACGCTTAAACTGTATGGAGGATATCACGTGACTATACGCTGGTTTTTTTTAAATTTATAACGGGAATCGGGCGCATGCCTTTGCTTAGACAAACTGGCGATATGTGGCGTCCCCTGGACCTGTAACATAGCCGCTCAGCAGATTGTTTTTTTAGACAGATAAATACACACAAAATGTAAATAATAATATAAATGACGTATCCAAAATAAATGACGTCACGATTTTTAGATAAGCTATAGACACTTGAAGAATGCAGTCTTCTTGGCCCACTTGAGTTCTGAACTAGCTAGCACGAGGCTAAATATGGCTTTATGTCTCTGTCAGTTCAATAGAAATTGAAAGTGACGGAGGGATGTTTTAACTAACCAGATGGCTAGCCTGGGACTAAGTGGAGCTGCAATGGCCTTAAAAAGATGCTTAAGTTTAAATAGTCAGTTGTACCAGTAAAAATACTTGCGAAATACAAAAACGCTTAAGTATATGAAACTGTTATACGGCGCTTCAAATTCGAAATCAAACCCCGAGTTCTCAGAAATATACTTAGCTAAAAGCCCGTAGGCTGATTACGTAACGTGCGATAGCAGAATTCGTGCGATATTCGCGCCTCAGTCGCTAATGCGCGGTTTACATGTATTAAGTAGTTAAGTTGGTAACTAAATTTTAAGTTATGTTTGTCTTCCATCAGGTGAGATGGAAGACGTTCTAAATTTTTTACCGCGTTTATTCTACAAGCATACCTATTTTAAATATTCTTCAACAAATTTTAAAGTTGTAACTAAACTCCACTCCGACTTTAATAAAAAAAAGAATTAATGCGAAATAAATACGGACTCTTGCCGCCACCCGCTCTGTCAACTTATGCACTTAACTAAAAAATCACATTCAAACGTGTTAAGTGAGAAGCCCCGCCCACCCACTAATATGAAAAATAGAACGAATCCTAATCTACTTAATCACTTGCGTACTAAATTTTCACTTATCTGGTCTATCACTTATTTGTCACTTATCTGGCTGTAATTTTGTATTTTAAAGTTTACTTGTAATTTTTAACTTAAAATTTAGTTACCAACTTAACTACTTAACGCGTGTAAACCGGCCATAATTGTCAAAAACCATGTGACCAGCGACAGCAGCGCGATAGCAAAAAAAAGTGTGTATAATATAAAGCTTTTTTAACCTTCAGCAATGATTCAGTTCGCTTTTCTTACGTAATACCGCAGCCCGCGGGAATTCCGGGATAAAATATATTCTACCTTACAGCTGGATAGTGTAGCGTGTAGAATTTTTTAAATCGGTCCAGTAGTTACAGAAATTGTCGATTATGTAAGATGTATGTACGTATATTTAGACGGCGAGTGGCGTCCGAATGGAGTCCTGGTCGGGGCATTCGTTTGTTTTGAACACAGATGTCCGTTCTCGGGTCATGGTTGTTTATATTTATATATGTATGTTTATTCTGGGATATCCCCCCAGTTGTCTGTATGGTGATCCGTTAGACAAGCTCTGCTTGCTTTTGGGTCATATTATCGGTGTGATTGTCTGAGGATTTATTATTTATCTTATTATTAGAATTTCCCGCGTACATCTTTGAAATCCTCACGCGCAAACGACGGGCGAGTGTCTTTGTTGAGATCCCGTCTGGGGCGGAACTACAAGTCTTTCCTGTTGCGACCCCTGCAATAACCACGTTGACGTGGTTGTGTTCCGGTGAAAGGGAAGGAACCATCAACTGCAATCACTGGAACAAAGGCAATTTCACCTGAAGCCTGCATTTGGCAAAGCAGTGGATATAATAACTTCAATCGCTATTCCTAAACAAAACACCTACGACTGATGTCCATGGACTACGGTGTGTCCATGGGCGCGGATGGCACTTACCATCAGGTGGGTCGCTGCTCGTTCGCCGGCTATGAGAGAAAAAAAACTCCGTACGTTCGTATTTTACTTCCTATACCTAAAATGTACGCACCAGTTTAATCCAAAACTGTTTCTGACTCAGTAATTTATAAATTAGTAATTTAAAAAACTGGCCGACGATTAATCACAACAGCGCCACCATCTTCTGGTCAGTAGCAAAAAGTTGTAACCTAAAGCATTTGTAACGTGAGCAAACGTCAAACTTCGCTTACTCTTAGATCGCAGCGCCACCCTTTACTGAACTTATGAGTCGGTCGAACAGTACACAGGTTTTTTCAAAGAATGACGGCTATTTATGTTGTTTTTGAAATTACCGTTTGTTCAAATGCTGACCTTGCTAGACACGTGTAACGGGCCGACGACGCCTCGATAAGCGTAAATAAAAAAAATTATATTTAGGTATATATTATCTTTTACTCAAAAATACAGCGACCTTGATGTTACACGTGGTCGCGAAGATATGGTTCTTTTTTTAAATGAAAACTTTTGAAGGATCGGAATATTGCCCTGTCATTCTGAGTATTTTGTGTAATCTAAAAAGGTTTTAGTTTTCCTCGTTAGAATGACGCGAAACACAAGTTTTTTTTTTTTTTTAGTTACTATGTATTAAAACCTTTGCGTAGTAACAATTCTGTAATGTTTATACCAAAAAAAAAAAATGTTTTTATTTTTCGGAATTTACAAATTGTGATCTGCCGGACGTTTTGTTAAATAATTATTTCAATGTGGTATGCGGATGGAACTTATATAAGTCTTTTTTATTAGAAATAATACAATAAATAATTATCAAAAATATATCCCGCATTATTAATTAATATCTCTTAAGTGAGACATTTACTTACGGCTTCGTACGCATTGCTGGAAACGCCATTAATAATAGTTAGCTTGCTTTTAGCGGCAGTAAAGTTTCTTTGTTAACATCTCGTCGGACCGGTACAGTCTTAAATATTGTAACCGCCGCAATGAACATGTTCACGTGGTTGTGTTCCGGATAAAGGGAGGTGACAGCCAGTGCCATAACTGGAACAAAGTCAATCCCAACCGAAGCCTACCAAAGAAGTGGCAACGCATCATTACTCGATATAATAATCACATTCAATATTGATAATTAAAAGAGCTACGACTTATGCTGTCCGTGGGCGCGGATGCTACTTACCACCAGGTCGCGTTTTCGTTTTGCCGGCAATCAAAATAGTTTAAAAAAACAGATATTCCCGTACACAAGCATGAAGCTAAGAAATATAGTAATCCCATTGATAGATTTGCCTCAGTCTTCATATCCACAACTAAACGGTTATAACTATAGATTTTGCTTAGCAAATCTAGACTTTGATGTAGGGTGGATAAAGTATAGATTCGCTTAGCAAAATATTTAATTAGGAGCGCGTTAAGTAACCATTTACGTGTCTCAGTGTGGCCGTTGGATAACTTAACGTTTCTAATATAAATAAAAGGAAAATAATGATTTGGGTTATTTTTCTTAGTTTCTAGTTCACTGACGCGCTTATGTGACTACCACCAAGCCGTCAAATATTTGCATTTCTGTAGATGGTTCAAGTAATTTGTGTGTGTGTTAAGCTTGTATACAGGGTGTAACATAAAGGAAGCATAATACTTGAGGGTCAGTAAATATACCATTGTTAGAATACACTGTAAAAGAATTGGAGTTATTGGGGCTGTTTAAAACTTTCACACATTTAAATTTTTTTACTTCAACATCTTTGACAGCTCTAGGTGGTTTTCATAGCTACCTACGCATGAGGCGCGCGAGGCGAAAATAAATAAAAAAATACGAGTTTTTATTAATTTGAAATCATTAAACTAACTAAAATCGTGTCCAGTTGCGTCGCATTACGTGCTACTCGATAGGTACGTAAGTGACGACGGCTGTAGGTAGATATGAAAACCACTTAGGGCTGTCATAGATGTTGAGAAAAAAATTGAAATAAAATATTATGGAAGTCTTAACCAGCCCCTATAACTCAAACTCTTTTACAGTATATTCTAACAATGGTATACTTACTGACCTTTAAGTATTATGCTTCCTTTATTTTACACCCTGTATACACAGTGACTGTGTGTGCGTGACAACAATGTACTGATTGTACACGCACACTACAGCGACGAGAACACAGTTGACAAGATGGCGGCCGTCACACGAAGTTAAGTTGCATATTTACTAGCATACATATGCCCGCGGACACAAATGAGTTGAACCATCTCCACATATCTATACACATGTCCGCAGAAGAGTATCTGTTGCTATCCACTTGATGTATCTCTTGTCTTATCACGTTAGTATTTATGTAATTTTTTGGGTATATTTTATATGACAACCGAGTGGCGTAGGCAAGCCCTGGTTCGAGTCCTGGCTGGGGCATTCATTAGTGTATAGTGATGAACATAGATGTTTTTTCTTGGGGCATGGTTGTTGATATTTATATATGTATGTTTATTCTAGGTTTCCCCCATCCAGTTTGATCATCCGTAACAGTATTTACGTAGATACGTTCAATTTTTAACCGCCTAACGAAACAATGTAGGAAAATATGTAGATATTACGTGTTTTTTCAGTTGTGGACGACTATAAATTACCTGAAACGGATCTGTTTTATTAAAAACTGATAAATAATTTAGTTTAATAAATCCTCCCATGTTTTTGCTGTAATTTGACATCCCATTTAATGGTACTTTAATAACTTAATTTAATTTTATTGTATTTTAATGAAATGTGTTTTTGTTTTAGAATTAATTACCTAAATTTATTTTTGTATATTTATGACATTTTAAGAATATTTATGCATCACCAACACAATTTATTCATCTATGGAAAATGTTATTTATAAATGAATTGACATATGTAACAAAATTTCTAATTGTTTTGTACTTACATAGATATATAAGATTGTATATTAACAGACGTGCGAAGTTGCTACATTAAAGAATTATTATTATTATTATCTTCCTACGATGAGTGTCCAAGCTGGCTCGGCTGCCAGCGTCGCGGGGACAGTAAGGTATAGGAAGTATCAAAACATAATGGTCATATTTTTGAGAGTTTTGGTTTTAAGACCATGGGGTACAGGGGTCACGGTGCTCTTTATTCTCCGGTAGAATTTCTTAACGATTGGTGAGTGAAGCTCGTGACCCTAAAGCTGGAACGTATTGAGCGTTCCAACAACGCGGGAATCCTGCCAGAGTTATTTTTACTGTTCTTGGTTTTCGTAATTAAAGGGTTACGTTTAATAAAAGTTTTAATATTTTTTTGGTAAATATATTGATATATCAATCGAAACCCTAACATGACTTAATTTTACGTAAATATATGTTAATTTACTTTCGATACGAATACAAAGACACATACATGGATACTTCAGCAACTGATCAATGTGTATAGATACGTTCGCAGAAGATTCGATAGCTAATATTTGATACACGTGTCTAATTTGGAGGTCAAACCTAAAGCGAGGAGAGTTGTACGGTGTGGGTACGGAAAAAATGTTTGAAAAGCTATTTTAATTAGCTGAGGGTAATACAGCTTTTTAACAAAGTCAGAAGGATCAGTGTCGGTTCACGTGTCCGCCAAAAACCTAGTTCTAACTGCCTTCTACGCCGGAGGTCCCAGGTTTCTGGTCCCGACTTCTGGCCGGGGCATTCGTTTGTGTGATGAACATTAATGTTTGTAACACAAGCTCCGCTTACTTTAGGGCCGTACGGTTCGTGTGTTGGTCTTAAATACTAATCCCGCCGTTGACTGTCAAGCGACTGGGACAAGAAAGCGCGTTGTCCATCTGTTACTGTGGCAATGTGTATGAGGCAAGGCCAATATTGGCCACATGTGTCCACAAGTATCGACACGGTGATCACCAAGTTATGCATATCATTAGAATACACATGTACTGGACACTGGTACTGGACTTCCAGACGCTATGAAGGTCGGGAAGTTTTGATCTCCTCCCACTTGCGTCATGAGAGATGAGGCTTATGTGTTCTTGTAGCCTAGTTTTAAAAATTTTGACAGTCGATCGGTGTCGTGGGTAGTAGTGACGGATGACTCACTTCCCTCTGATATGGTTGAGGAGGGCGATGGCTGGATCCCGCGTTAACTCGTGAACGGGTGCCGTTTGAGGGTGTCCGTCGTTTGAATACTTGGGGGGAGGGAGACTTGCCGAGCTAACAGATGCAGATAAGAATAATTTTGTATAGACATAAAGAGACATTGCAAATTTATTTTGAAAAAAATAAACTCGTGAGTTAAATACGTTTCCTGCCAGTTCTTCTTCACGAAGGTTTTTCCGAACTGGTGGTAGAATCATGCTTTATTTGACGTCAATAAGAACAAGTAATGGTCAATGTTAAGTAATAAATATTTGAATTTGAATTAGCCTTGCGTCATACGCCGAAGGTCCCAGGTTCGAGTCCTGGGCACGTGGCATGGATTTGTATGATGAACACAAATGTTTCCGTTTCATGGTTGCCCGAGTTGTTGACCAAATAAGCCACTTCTTTCTTTTTAAATAGGTCCCTGTTCATTATTTTTTGATTTACTTACGTATTTGATTACTTTTTATAACATTCCTAAAGAGTTCATTTGATTTAATCCCCAACAAATAAAGTCTCTTTAAATTCAATAATAGATTTTATCTTCGTGTTAGTAGTCGACCAGAGTGTTAATTAGCTGGTATATTTTAGTTCTTCTCCACCGATGGAAAAGGGTGAGCACGCCGCGGCACACGACCCGACAGTCCTTGTCAGGAAGAACCGCTACAATACGTTCCAGTAGTCGACGACAAGTAAAAAAGCTCCTATTTCGAATGATGCGTCGCCGGCCGTAGACTTTAGTTGGATCGCTTTTGATCCAGTAATTGCGCTCATTGTTCCTTCCCCTTATCCGGAACGCAACCACGTGAGAGCGATTATTACGGTGGTCAAGATAGAAAGGACTGAAGTACCGCACCAGAAGACATCATAACAAAAGAAACTCTATTGTCGTGAACTTCCGATCTTTGCTGTGTGTTCCACACCAAGACAACGTGCACTATGCTGGTGTCACGTGACCTCCAAATTTGACACGATTATCAATTGCTTGCTATCGGAACATCTGCAAAACTATACAAAGTAATTGAAATTTGCAGAATTACCCGTTATTTGCCTATACCTTCGAACGGAAGGCAAATGTATGTATGTTGACGTAAAATAATGCCGTGTTAGGAAAGCTAGCCACATGTCCGGTTTTACTACCACCGGTTTTAATCGGCTCTGGCGATCGGCAAAGTCGTTCGGGAACGTTCGGGATAGATGGCATTCGGATTTTGGCGGGACGAATGTGTGTAGCCTGAATGGACAGGCTGATCAGCTATAGCCGAATATAACCACATAATTTAGGTGTGGTGATATAGCACGTTAAATTGCAGGTTGTTAACATAAAAATATACCTTTCACGTTCAAAAAACATATTATCTACTCAAACCTAGTTAATTATGCGTTTTTGAATCCATCCGCTGAATGGCGAACCCAATCATCGCTTACTCTCCAAATACGGACTCGAAATTCGACCTTCTCATTACACGTGTTTACCGCCGACAAGGGCCGGAATAATTTTTTCTCACAGACTAAAAAAGTTATTCACAGAAAAAAAAAATAAATCTAGAAAATCTCTGTTGCGAAAACCGTTGACCTTCCTTCTTACACGTGGTGGCGGTTTGGTGCTGCCTTTCTCATTTGGATTTGGTTTTGTATGTCGCCTGTAGCCGTGTAGGATGGCGCGCCAAGACAAGACTTATGTCGCGGTTTGTTTATTATTGCGGGGTTGCCAGGTCGCCAAACCTAATAGCCGGACAGACCAGCCAGTTTGGCCTTACATTTGGGTAGAAGGGCGGGACACCCTACATTATTGAGGATTTTGTCTCAGAATTACTTATATATACGACAAAAAAACTGTATGTGAAATCAAGCTTTTTATTTATTATTGTCATAAATCTTGTTAAATTCTAGTGAAATAATAAATAAAATCGAATGCCACATCAGTTTTATTAGGTATTTTATTATTAATCAGTCAAAGCGAATGTAAAAAGCCTAACAAAAGGACTAGTCGGAAACTGTTTATTTTGGCCGGACACGCAATCAAAAAGCCGGCTTTATCCGTCCTAGCAACGCTAATTGCGACCCACATCCACACATCCGGTCCCATGTTTTTTTTTTTCAAAATGGGCAGTTTATTTATGGCCCCATGGGCCTTTTAAATTTCACCGGACTTTGTAGCTTAGCGCTGACGGCGCTTAGCTGGAACTTAAACTAATCCTACATACGATATGCCTAAGGGCACCCGAGAGGGTACGGACCTCGGCTTAGGATGTCGTATATTGAAACTACCACTGGTTCGGAAGGGTCATCTACTGCCAAAGAACCAGCAAGAAACTCAGTAGGAATGTGTACGACGCGTTAGCCTGGCCCACCGATGGGTTAGGCGATTCGAATGCCGTGTTGCCCTATTCCTAACTGGAACAACGGCGTTCCTTGTTGTAATATCATCGTCGGGATCTGTTAAGACGTTACGCGGACGCCTATAACGAGCCGCTGCGTCTGGGTTGGCTGTGTGTTCAGATGATTGACCAGCAGGCTGGGATGGTGGGGAGCATTATCGAAGTGGCGTATAGACGCCAACTTCATGAATGCGGCAATGGTGGTGTTACGTATCCTAGTATTTTCCAATCACCTTCTGGGTGTAATTTGATTGGCTGAACCAATGGATTTTCCTGTGCCTGCGGTCGCTGTTAAAATGAATGAACAGCGCCATCTAGTACGCTGACCGGCATTAAGTGGTTCGCCGTTCAACATCGGAACCGAAAGTATCTCAATGACGCCGTGCGTTTAAAAATTTGGATATCCGGGAGTTCCTCACAGCTTAATTATTCAATAAACACTATTTCTCATTACCGATAGACATTTAAAGTGATCGACGACCGAAATTCACGGATTGCAGTGATCATCTTCAGCGACGTTCGTCGAGAGCACGAGGTCCAGAGGCAAGGTCAGTCTTTTTATTGTGATTGTGAGGGAAAACCTAGGATATCATTTGGGGAAGCTTATCGGTCATTAATATTACCTATAATAAAATACCCATCGAAATACAGTCCGCTTCGAATCCGTGATTCGTTTGTCTTGCACGCTCAGGTGGGCAGCACGACATCCTTGTGCAGATCTAAGTTGCGGACATCGGGCGCGGCCCCGACGAATTTGCGTAAGAACCTATTTTGAATAACCTGCAAGTGATTGAGGTTCGACTTGCTGGCGTGAGCGAACGCCACACTGGCATATTTCATGACGGGGCGGATGCAAGTTTTGTAAAGTGTGCGCTTATTCCTAAGCGACATTTTACTCTTCTTGCAAATTAGATTGCAAATTACTTGAGTTATGCCTACCCATGACGAAGGCGGCTCCGTCCCGGACGCGTTTTACGTGATCCGCGAATGTTAGTCCACTATCTAAAGTGACTCCTAAATATTTGACTTTTTTAGCCCATGGGATCGGAGTACCAAACAGGGTGATCTGACCTAATCTCTCTACTCCAAAAGCAGGGTTTCCTAGAGGTCGTCCTAGAGAGAAGTACACTGCTGCACTTTTTTCTGGGTTGACTTCTATTCTCCATTTCCTAAACCAAGCGCCTAATGTGTTGGCTGCGGATTGAAGTATTCCAGTTAACCTACGTAGATTCCTATCAGATGTGTATAGCGCGGTGTCGTGCGGTCCCATGTACGTCTTTAGTTGTATGTATTAAATTCTGTCGACTGATGATGCGTTGGCTACTGTAGGCTTCTGTCGGAATTGCCTTTGTTCCAGTTATTGCACTGGCTGTTACCTCCCTTGGACCGGTTTGACCGATTACGGTGGTCAAAATAGGAAGGACTGTAGTACCACTATTTGTTTCAGAATTTAGACGGTATAATCGCACTCATTTGTTAATTTTTATATCACGTCAAGACCGTTTACCGTCGACCGTTTTATCACTTGAGGCTAATTCCAAAAGCTTGACTGGTCGATTCCTTGTCTTGTGATGGCATCTTGTCTCGCCCGTGCTTTACGATACGACTCGACAGCCGCCTTGCTCGCGCGTCACGTCGTTTATTTATTTGTATGCACCAACAAATGAAACCTTCTGTACAGGTGCAAACTGCGTGATAGTATCATTGAATAATCTTTATAAGAAAAAACAGCGATAACGAATAAGAAACAATTTGGACAAGTTAAATAAAATGCAATTGATTCTCAATGCTCAAATAATAATTAAGAGCCTTTATACAAATCAACGCTCTACCAAATTAGTCAAACTGCAACACGCACACGCATCCGTTACACGCACACTTCTGCAGTGCTGTATGATACAGTCGCTGGCCGTCAATTAGCGCGTCCGCATAGGTTTTGATACTTTTTCAAATATGTTTGACTTATTTTACGTTATTATATTTTACTTTTGATTTATAGAAATAGAAATTTATGTAATTTATTACTTGAGTTATGTTTTGCAAAGTTAGATATTGAAATACCTGGTAAGGATAATAAGGGACGAAATAAAATTGGGGTACAGTAAGGGCTAAATATATATATATATTTTTTTTTTCTTCATTTGAAGAGATTGATGTTAGTAATATATAGATATGTTACGATAGTTATGATTTAAGATAAGGGTGACTACTTAATAAAAATAAATAAAATTTGGTAAAAAAAAAATATTACTTGTTATTACACAATACAGTGACAAACTTTAATTTTGGGACCCGCTTAAGGTGCGATTTCGTATAGCAAATTGAAAATGACTAGAGCTATTAAATTGCCTAATTAAGTTGACATATTTTTTTCGCTTACAAACAATAGAGGTAAATGCTCCGTTACACCAACTGAGATGAAACGATAGTTACCGATTTTTTCTAACAATCTTTCAAAGAACTGAATCCCAGAACAAGGTTCGCCACCGAACTAGATTGTAAATCAAATCAAAATCAATTTATTGCCGAAATATGGTAACATTTGGTGGTCATAATTTTTTTTGAGCACATATTTTACTGTATTACAAAAATGCAATATAAACCTAAAACTATCTAAAATTACTCCACAGTTATTATTGTATATTTGATACTATTTATAATTATAATCACAAGATATTCATTCCTTATTAGAGAGCACAATTATTCAATACTTAATATTATTTTTCATGTCAAATTTGTTATTAAAAATATCTTTTATATCATAAATACATTGTTCAATTAGCCATCGGCGTAGAATAAATACATTTAAATTTATTTAGTGGCAAGGTTTAAAGGTTTTCAGGTAATTTATTAAATATTTTTATACACATAACGAGGCAATTCCTGCTACCTTTTTTCTACCTAGTTCTAACATTGGGAAGACATAATTTATTTGGAAATCTAGTATTAAAACACAAGATATTTCTTTTTTTTAACAAAACATTCAGGATGCATTTTAACAAACAACGCTGTTTCGTAAATATATATACTTGGAACGGTTAGAAGTTTCATGCTTTTAAACAAAGGCTTGCAGGTTGTCCACGAATCCACATCAGCTATTGCTCAAATACATTGCTTTTCAGATATGAATGCTTTATTTATTTTAACCGAGTTCGCCCAAAGCAGAATACCATACCTTAGGATTGAAGCAACATAGCCATGATACGCTTTAAGTGCCGTTTCTTTATTTGTGATTTTATTTAGTTTCCATAGGACACAGGCAAGCCTGTTTAATTTAGAATTTTAAACGCTGATATTTCTCAGTTCCATGCTTCCAGGAATCGAAGATTTCTGGTAAAATACAATTTATTGTAAACATTTTAAAGCTTCGGCTCTATCTTTGTTTTCCAGAAATCGTCGTGTCTTTCTTATATTATTGTTTTATTATATTATATTATAATTTTAAAGAAAATCTTTACCAGTCCACACCGCAAATAGACAAACAGATTTTTTTTGTGATGTGATGATTCAAATTCAGGGTACCATCCCGCAACCTAAGTGGGCGCTACCAATCAGTAAAGATCCGTCAACATGATGGTACTTACCTAACATCAGAACCTAAGCCGGTTTTGCGAAGCGTACCTCAAGGATCCATACTAGGTCCGCTTCTTTTTATTATGTATAGCACGGATCTCCCTAACGTTTTAACGCATTGTAGGTATCACAGCTACGCTGACGATATTCAGTTATATATTTCGCACAATCTCCACAATTGATCCAAAGCAACTAATGCACTGAACGTGGATTTGGAAAACTTTACATAATAAACACTGGGAAGTACATCGCAAACAGAAATACTTCTTAAATCTAAGCCAAGGTCAAAATTGACGGTATCGATCTAGACTGTGTCAGTGAAGCTAGAAATTTGGGTTATTATTTTCGACAGCCACTTGCAATTTGAGACATGTCTCAAATCTAGTAAGGAGCTGCTTTTTTAGATTAAAAGTCTTGCATAAAATTCGAAATTTCCTATCAGAAAAATTTGGAATAACTTCTCTGCGAATCTTTGATTTATCAAAACTTAACTATGGGGACTTGATTTATGGACCTCGTTTGTTATACAAAACCAAAGCAACGGTGCAACGGGTGCCAAATGCATGTTGTCATTTTTGCTTCGACGTCCCGTATTGAAGCCATGTCACACCTTTTCTGAATAATGCTGGTATGCTCAATATGGAAGCTCGCCGGCAACTACGCCTCGCGGCACTTAGGTTCGATCTATTAAATTACAAAAACCCAGAATATCTTTATAAATTTCCAAGTTCTCATAATAGGTACGGACAAGGTGTTACGAGGGCGTTACGGGCGCCTTTGGCTCATCACATGCATAAGACTATGGGTTTTAAAGGATCCCTAAAGTACCAAGCAACCAAGTGCTGGAATAACATACCGCCTCCTACAAGAAACGTTTTTTCTAAAAATACATTTAAGAAAAGGACGAAAGTTCATTTGCTTCTTCTTCAAAAAGAACCTGTTTACTTATAAATTATATTATTTTATTTTATTTTATTATATAATTTAAACATATATTAATGATTTGTATAACCCATATTTAAGTATTATATTTATATTCAATGTTCTTAATAGAAGTTAATAATATTAACGTCGTCATAGCTAGTGTTTTTTTGCGTGCACTCGCATCGAGTTGCTACCATTTTGCATCATCATGGCTGACACGTTACTATGCAGACATGTAAGTACATGTCTAAATGTACAATTATTTAATTGTTTTACTGTGTCTTTCTTTATTTTTTGTATATTTCCCTTTCTGCTGGTCAGCTGAAATTTATATTGTTGTTTTTGTTTTACCTTTGTATTAGATGCAAATAAACGTTCTATCTATCTATCTATTATTATATTAAGACGGCATCGGTGGCTCCTCCGGATAGGCGAATGTCTTTTTAAACTTTGGGTTCTAAGACATGTCGGTATCCTCATGATGTTATTTGTTTACCGGTCAGAGCATGTTTTTATACGCTCCTACATTTTTCAAAGATAAAAGATCATTAGTGCGTGGCTGGGTTAGTTCGAACAAACGACCCTAGGGTTAAGAGGCCAGTCACTGCGTCACAGCTCTGAATCATCATCCGCATCATCAACCCATTTTCAACCCACTGCGGGGTGCGAGCCTTCTCGCGGCTCTGAATCTGAATCTGTTTAATGAATGAATTAATACATAATAATAAGGTTACGTGACTTTTTGCTTCTCTAGCCTTCGTGATATTAATATTTTGGCCACCGCTTCGTTTTTTTCTTTTTGAATTATATTGTTTCCTACCTTTATTACCCATTTTAAAATTTGATGGTAAGTACCTAAAAACAAAGACTTTTATAGATTTGTGTCTTACTTATTAGTAAAACAATACTTGGAAAATGCAGTACTTAAATATTAAATTTATTATTTTTAATTAAAATAAAGATTTTTTTGAAGTAGTTTTATTTCATTAGTTACTTAAATCTTTGTAAGTAATTAGAAGTAAAAATTATTACTATTGTAACAATACAAGTGCATCGAAAACTGCGACACACTAGACGGAAATTTAACTATTTCGCGGTTTGATTTTTATGTTTTAGTCTTTAAACAAATAATATTTTGTACAATTTTCTCTATAGACTCTTTTGACGACAGTACAGAGACCATAGGAAACTTTGATTTTTCTGTTTGTATCAATTCCTTTTATACTTATCGAATGGCAAAGTACGCATGTTTCGTCGGATTACAAGAAAAGGCGTATGAACAATGAATTGCTATTAAAAAACTATCTGAAGAATTGAAAATTTTCTCTATACATGTTTTGGACGAGGAACTTTTGAATAATTTGAACTCGTATTTTGATTCATAAGTGTTATATTTCGATCGGAAACGAACACTGAAAACTCCTAAAATAGCACGATTTTGTATGAACGCTCTTAAACAATTTAACAAACACTTTGGTAATTGAATACTTACATTGCAATAAATTATATCGAAATAATTTCCATTTACAAAACAATAAGAAATGTGTTCAAAAATACAAATATATTAAGATTGTCGTAACAAAATAAAATTTAAAGCGAATGAAATAAGAACGAATTAATCCACAAACATTTATATATACATCTCTTTCTCCGTTTCATGTTGTTTTATAGGCGTAATGTAGTTGAGTTTATGTGAGTACCAGATCCATACCGCGTCACAAGAACAACACATATCTTCCCCTTTTTTAACCCCTTTTAACTTATTTAACCGAAGTCTCAAATCTGAACTGTACGGTAGGTTTCCCTAAAACAGTAAATCTATGCAGGTAGCGAAATGGACGGTTTATTTATGGCTATGGGTCCTTTAAGTTTGAATAATCCGGACTTCGTGGCCTAGTGCAAACGGCGCTTAACCGGAACTTAAGCTACTCCTACATTCTATACGGCTAAGGGCACCCGAGAGGGCACGGACCTCGGCTTAGGACGTCGTATATTGAAACTCGGAAAGCAAAGGAACTTGGCAATTGCAATGTGTATGTGACATGTGATAACACTTGAGATATTTCAAATTGAGATTTTTTTTTAAATCCCGAATATCTCGAAAATTATGCGTTATTCGACTACATGTTACACCAATTTCTAAAAATGGACAAGTACTTGTTCTTATTGACGTCAAATAAAACATGACTCTACCACCAGTTCGGAAAAACCTTCGTGAAGAAGAACTGGCAAGAAACTTCACGGGTATTATTTCTTTTCAATATCAATGTACAGTGTGTCTTTATGTCTGTACAAAATTATTCTTAACTGCATCTGTTAGCTCGGCAAGTCTCCCTCCCCCCAAGTATCCACACGACGCACACCCTCAGGCGGCACCCGTTGACGAGTTAACGCGGGATCCAGCCATCGCCTCCTCGACCATACAGTCACTGGATCAAACTTAGGAGCGTTGCGTCGAGAGCCAGCGCCTTATCCACTGCTCCGCCGACGCTCTTATTATACAGGGTGTAGATATTTTGCAGGTGGATAGAGTTAGTCCATAGCAATGTTTTTTAGTAAAGGAAAAATTATGGTCCGATATCCTTTAGTTTTTAAGTTATTGGTAAAAAACCGGTTTCACAAAAAAAGGGACCTTTTAGAGTTATTTGTGAAATAAAAAGCATAATTTAAAAGTATAATTTAAGATAAAACTGAGATCTGATTTCTCAGTAAATCATGGGTGCATCTTGTCCTGTCATACATCATAAAGAAGAGGAAAAGACAAGTAATTTTTAGGAATGACTTGAATCGTTTTGTAATATTTTTTGTTTAATATGAGCTGAAGTTGATTAGTCTTGCTAAGATTCTTTTTTTGTGTCGTATCCTTTACTCAAAAAATGATTGTTTTTGTTATTAAAAAAGTAAGATCACTTTTATTTTATTACGAAATTATTATCTTAAATTATGTTTTTAATTTCACAAAATAACTCAAAACAGTTATTTTTTTCCGTAAAACCGGTTTAAAGGATATCGGACCATGGTGCCGGTACTGAAAAATATTGGTAAGGACTAAATCTATCCACCTGCAAAATATCTCCATCCTAAATTCAAATTCAAATTCAAATATTTATTTCTCAACATTGACAATTACTTGTTCTTATTGACGTCAAATAAAACATGATTCTACCACCAGTTCGAAAAAAAACCTTCGTGAAGAAGAACTGTCAAGAAACTTCACGGGTATTTTTTTTTCTTCAAAATAAATTTACAGAGTCTCTTTATGTCTATACAAAATTATTCTTTTCTGCATCTGTTAGCTCGGCAAGTCTCCCTCCCCCCAAGTATCCAAACGACGAACACCCTCAAACGGCACCCGTTCACGAGTTAACGCGGGATCCAGCCATCCTTGCCGACAACGCCCTGTATACTCGTAGATTGCTTTGATTGATTTCGCATACACTGTTATAACTCCTTCATTTGAAGAGGAGATTGGCTGGGTAGGATCTCCTATTGGTCACTCACTCGCATGTTACAGTTTATTTGCGCTCGCGGCTGTAAGAACAGCGATAACATCAAAATACATTAGTTCATGGTTTTCTTCCAAAATTTTAGCCTCATAATGAATATTAACGTATAGTTCTATACATAGGTCACGTGCGGTTAAATGTTATTACTTACTCTTAAAATGAAATATGCTAAAAAGAGTTTACATGCCGTACTGATCCGACAAGCCGCCATTTACAGTCCCCTTTTTAAAGGTTTGCCGAAGTTTCTCGCTCAGCTTCGTTAGATTCGCAGCCCCAAGGCCTCTTCAGCTATATGGTCAGAGCGATGAACGTCACCGATCGACGTCGATCGATTGATGTGGCCTGAAGAGGCCTCACAGCTCATTTTCCGAGAATTAATTTAAAAATACAGTATCGCCATATCCGGCTTTCTAAATTTCTAAAGAAGGAACTAACAATACTTGTCTAACCCTAATCGGGTTTTTGACCGGTCTTGATACCGTATCTAAGTCGAAGAGATAACAGAAATTGTTCGTAAAAAAAGGACTGAGTATCTGTACCGAGGTTCCGTATAAATTTGTGTTGGCTAAACATTGCTGCAACAAATAAAACCTTTGGTAGGAATTTGTTTAGCAATTTTCATTGCACAGTACGTACATTTGGCGTTTGATTCATAAATGACGTTAAAAGTGTCCCGAGTTTACCCAACACATGTAGAGAATTATGGATAAATTAAGTCACATGCAATTTAAATCGTGTATCGTTGCGTTACATTTCCTTTTGTAGCTGCAACTAGTAAGTACTTCGAGCGTTTACATTTTGACAGATTTTTCACCAAGCTACCTGGGCGGTCTAGCAATTCAAGACTGGTATGATATTCAGATCATTTTTGCATTTCCATTCTATTGAACGCACAAACACATAAACACGCACCCACACACATACGCGAGCACACACAAAAAAGGAAATTAAATACTGTCTTTGTTTTTATGAGCAGAGCTGGATTTTTTAGTAGTATTCTACTCATTAATCATTCAAAATTCAAGGGATAAAGGGACCATCTAACTAAATACGCATTTAATACTGCTTAAATTAATCTAAAATTGATGATTTATGACCATGAAAAACGTTCAACCATGAACAGCTGTAAAGTGGTCACCACTGGCGTCAAGAGTAGATCAAGCCGCCTCTGGAAACGACAGGTTTCTGACGTGGATTCCTTGGCGACAGGGAACCCCAAAACTCCTAATATTTCTGGCACGTGTAAGAACAAGGCCGGCCAAGGTGAAGGTTTTCAAATCAAATATTTCAGCTTTATTTTTTATTCTTTTGTTTTTGTGAATATACATGAGGGATAGATTTGAGGCCGTAAATAAAATAAATTTTTAAAAATTTTAGGTCTTATTTAGGATTTTTCGATTTATTCGCTGCATATATTGTTTGATGTGGAGGTAAGTACCCTTGCCTTCCATGCCAGAGGTCCCGGGTTCGACTCCTGGTAGAGGCGCAGATGTTTCATTATATTTGCTTTCTAGTCATGGATGTGTATGTATGTTTATTTAAGTTTATTATTATTTCTAATATATTTATACATGAAAAAAAAAATATCTATGTGTGCTTAAACATTTCTTAAGTTTATTTATCCGTTATCTAGTATCCATAACACAAGTTCTTAATGATACTTAATTTAGGCTAGATAATGTGGTGTGATTGTTAGAAATATTATTTATTATTATTATTATTATTTATTATTATTATTATTTATTATATAGCTCGACACGTGTAATGCAAAGGTCGAGTTTTTCGTTGACGTGTCTGGGGTATGTGCGATGTCCCGGTTATGTAGACAAGCTCCTGAGGCGCGGACCTCAGAAATCTTGTTCCCGGTCTCCTGATTTTACTTGTCAAATGGTTTAGTTACTACGCGAACGGACTGTGAAATTAAAAAAAATATTTACATTTTCATAGGAAGTCTTCACTTAAATTCAGCCGTTATGAACGATAAGTGGAAGCATATACAGAGCGGGGATCATGTCAGTTCGCAGAAAAATTCTAGACATAAACCAATTATTAATGATCAAATATTAATATGTACATACATGTTTGAAAGTTATGGCAATAATAATATATTTAATCACAGGGACTCTTTTTAAGTAAGTAATTTAAGTTTTTTTGTTGCTTATTTGTCGACATAAGTAGTTTTGATGTTTCTAAAATAAGAATCACATAAAGTTTTTTTTTTCATTGGTTTGATTTGAGCTTTTTTTTTTTTTTCAATTTAGGGGAGGCTTACGTTCATAGAACAAGGCAGCCTCATTGTATAACAATTATTAAACTTTAAATACATAATTGTTTTCGTTTCGGGAAAACATATAAACAATTAGCGTAATATAACATTTTAGGTATATTTTTAAGTATACTTCAAGTGGAGGTAGTGTTACGCACGCTGGTTACTAAATTATAAACAAGGAAGGCTTCAGAAGATGTTGGCGTAGATAAGATTGATTGAAATATTCCTACGTCTTGAAGTTTGATTTGAGCTTAATAACCATGTTCAGTCACACAGCAGTGTTTTGATTACAACGAACCTTTCAAAGTCACAATGACGGGTTAATTGGACTTAGGCATGACATCGACAGTTAGTTTGACAAAAATTTTTTTTTTAATTTTGTGCAAGCTTAGAAAGCGATGATGAATTTAGACGGCCGAGTGGTGTAGTGGTAGGTAGCCCTGCTGGAGGACCCATGTTCGAGTCCTGGCCGGGGCATTCATTTATATATGTATGTTTATTTTGGGTTCACCGCCCAGTTCGCTGTGTCGTTATCCATGTCACAAGCTCTGCTTGCTTTGGGGCCGTACAGTTGCTGTGTTTGTCTGGGGATTTATTTATTACTTATTTATCAATGTCAAGGCAATGAAATAGACAAATATATTTCCGATTATTGCTCTAGCGTTTCAAAAACTAGTAAGTAGGTATGTACGGCCACTTGAAGATCAGGATGCGGCCATTTTGTGACGCATTAACTGTCATTTCAAAAATCGTATATAAAAAAATGGCTAGTTTTAGATTTTAAATTGATAAGTGGTATCATTTTATTTTATGATCTCTGTCGAATACAACTGTTACGAAGCATATTGCTTCTCAGGGAGTATATCTACAATCTTCTTTAGGATTTTACTCTAATGGATTTTACTTATTTATGAATAGTGAATGAAGTTTTATTTAACAAATTTTATGAGAAGAATTTCATTTAAATGGTTCTTTAGTTTTTTGAGCTTAGTAGACGTTTGATCATAACATGAAATTTGCATATTCAAATATCTTTTAAGTAACGTGTACATTTTTGACTTTTGGATAATGCAATAAGGGTCAAAATCGTGATAAAAATAACCTTCTCCTTCAGTACTTGAAAGCATCCGGTCTAATTCGACCGAACGATACATAACAATTTGAGTAAAGCTTCGTGTCTCGTTGTTACAGAGCGTTTCTGCGATGTGACACTGTACTGCGCCGGCGCAACAACGGCGCCGGAAGCGACTCTGCAACGGGGAGTCTCGCTCAGAGCTCACAGGTAACACTTTGATCTATTGATATTTGTTTACATGCATTAAAACGGCAAACGAGTGCATGATCCATCTACATCGAACATAGAACCCTGGACGAAGCCAATTTGACAGCCAAATGAAGACATTTTCCTACGATCTCGTGAGATGTTTTGAGATTTTTTACTACTCCAAAGCAGCAGTTTTATTATTTATTTCGGTATTAGTCGGGCGAGTGTATTCATAGATATTTGTTGTTTATAATTGGGTATATGACAAATTATTTTTTATTTCATCTTTAAATAGTTTATCAACAGTAAATAAATATTGCAAAAGTAACAGCATGTTTACAATCAAATAGTTTTCTAGATACAGCGATGTGTTCGAGGAGCCGCTGCGAGTCGCCGAAAAACGCTCCATGCAAAACGGTACTGAGCTGTGACGTCACGACTTGTGAATCATACTAAAATTATATGGGCGTTTGGATAAAATATATAATAGCTACGTAGATAATGCGTTTACATGCATACTGTCATAGTAAAAATTGTTATATTTAATGTCAGTAAGCTAATGATATATAAAAATTTAACATATACTATAATAAGTTTTTGCTTCTTTTTTTAAGTTTTCAAATCTATATAATTTCGATATTAAATTCAAAACTATATTTTTCAAAACATTGTACCTGTCAAAATAACTAATATTTTATAAATTAATTATTAATATTATTAATAATTCTTAATTATTTTAACTGTTTTGCTGTTGGATATCCAAATAAATAAATAAATTATAAAAACTTGCATTTTTAAATGATGTCATCTACCCAATTATATATTATTATTGTATAATACCGTCGAGAAGAATACTATTAAATATTCATTAAAGATTTTTATTTGTCTTAGTTTTCTTTTTTATTATCCATTTTGGTTATGTTTCAAATAATGCTACTGGCTTTCGCCAGGTTATTTAAAAAATAATGTAATGGGGATATCTAGGGGTTCTCTAAGAGCTACAAAAGTAATATTCCCCAGACAACTGTAAGGCGAACTGAGCGGGAGCCCAGAATAAACATACATATATAAATACAAACAACCATGATTCGAGAACAAGTCTGTGTTCATCACACAATAGTTTGCCCCGACCAGGACTTGAACTTGGGACCACCGATGCTACTCGGCCATCAAAATGTACTACCGCGCTACAGTGCTAGTTGAGTATCTATTCTATTCTAGGGATAATTAATAATTAGGGATAATTAAAATCTATTAACTAAATCTGTCACCACAGGGTAGTGCTGGCCGCATGCTCAGAGTTGCTGGGCAGCTTGCTAGGTGCTCACGAGGCTCAGGGGGAGCCGGTGCTGGTCGTGGATGGCGCTGAACCCTCGCATGTGCGCGCGCTGCTGGATTACATGTACACCGGCGAGATGAATGTACACCGAGTGAGTATAAGTACATGATAGTCTTATTAATCCCAATGCAGGCCATCAGCCTCGCCTTCTACCACTTCGGTTCCATTTGTTAAGATCCTTCCTATTTGACCGGTTGTGGTCTGGTAAAAGAGAATAAGCAGCCAATGGTTGAGGATGGCGACAGCTGGATCTCGCGTTAACTCGTGAACGCGTGCCGTTTGAATGTGTACGTCGCTTGGAAACTTGGGGGAAAGAGACTTGCTGAGCTAATGGATGCAGATAAGAATAACTTTGTACAGACATATAGGAGACATTGTAAATTTATTTTGAAAAGCATATACCCGTGAAGTTGTTTTTCTTCACTATGGCTGTCCGAACTGGTGATAAAGTCACGCTTTATTTTGACGTCAACAAGAACAAGTAATTGTCAATGTTGAGAAATAAATACTTGAATCTGAACTTGAAGTTGGTGTAGCATGTAGTCGAATAACGCATAATTTTCGAAATATTCGGTGTTTAAAAAAAATACAATTTGAAATATCTCAAGGAGTAATCACATGTTGCATGCACATTCCACTCGCCAAGCTCCTTTGTTTTCCTTCTGAACCAAAGGTAGTTTCAGTATACGACGTCCTAGTAGGGATTCCTTAGTAGGGATAGGCCGAGTTCGAATTTGAGTGCAAATAACGGAACAAAGTCAATTCCAACGGAAGCTTACGGTCGGTAACGCATCAGTAGTCTACATAATAATCACATTCAGTATTAATACAAACACCTAGGACGAATGATGAGCAACCCTTGGAACCCCACTTAAGATAAGTCGTGTGCTTTTTTGCTGGCTATGGAAACAGCAAAACAATCCGACTAAGGAGAAGTTTTCAGGCAATTCCGAATAAACCACCAACACTCTCTTTAACGTAACATCGCTATTATCATATCATTATTATCTAGACCAGATTCAAAACAAATCTTTGTAAACAATGACACGTCAATGACCCTTTGGCATTTTAGTGATGTTACAAATACTCAAGGCAACCGGGGCTGCAGCCCTGGGCCTCCACAACAGTGGGGCCCCCGCAGTAGAGATTAATAAGAAAATTGATTTCGCAAAGCTTTTCTGTTTTTTTTTTTAAAACGGGGTTTTGTAACCATTAACACTTCTACAAAGTAAAAACTTACACAGATATGTCCATAAACTATTATTAATTGTTTACTAACGTGTTAATTCTAATAATTTGAGTTTGTTTCGCATTATTTGGTTTAAATTTTTTTTTATTCGGAAGTTAATTTGGGGCCTCCACTCCTTTATTGCCCCAGGGCCTCCAGACCTCTAAATCCCGCCCAGCCCATACTGATCATTGAAATATTAAACCTAATCGCTTTGGCAAAGCGATAATCAACATCAAAAAAACAACAAAATTATTTTCTTATCATAAATATAATTTTTTCTTATTAATGTAATAGAATTAACAATCAATCAGTCTACTTTATATTTTTTAAATAGTAGAATCAGACTAAACAAAAATACACTAACAAACAAATCAAATTAAATGCACTTCTAAAATCAATTTACATTTTTTATTCATATTATACAAGAGTTACTCTTTAATCAGTCTTTGTATTACTCAGAATCAGTCACATTTACTACATAATTAGTATGACATTCCTCAAAACAAGCAGGGCAAAGACGATTTTTGCAAATCTTATACCTAAAGCTCGTTTCCTTGCGCTTTTTTTTTTGCTGCACAGAAAGCAATTTAGGATGTTTAATGTTCCTCTTTGAATTTTCTGTAGCCGGAATGTCTTCAGGCCAGTGACCATTGTAAACTCTCTTTGCTGGCTGTTGCCTTGGCCCTGGCCTCTCCATTGTAGCTCTATCATTTGTGCGTCTACTGGAATGAATACTTCCTATTCTGATAACATCTTTGCCCTTTAAGTTACAATCGAATTTTTAACTTCGCTTTTCTAATTAGCTTTAATTCGAATTAAAGCTAACTATGCAGATGACTAAACATCTGCATAATTAGCTTATCCCGATAGCCCCATAAGTTTGCCCTTTTAGGTAGTTTACAATCAGGCAATAAAGCTGACCCTCATTGCGAATGAGGGGTATGCGTACGCGCTACAGATATGAGTTTGTCATCATAAACCCAATTTAAAGTTGCCACATAAAAAGAGGATGCTAATGAATCGGACTTCTATTTAATAGCATCATACGCCGCAAAAAATCTATATTGCCATCTAAATTAATAACTCAGCCACAACCGACGAGCGTCTAAATAATATCTTAGCCACTAAAAATATGTGTCACATGATGTTTTTGCTGTAAAATTTTGAATTATCATCCAATTTCTCAAAGGTGCTACCACACCCCGCTCGCTTCGCTCGCTCGGCTTGCGCATGCGATAAATACAGTCTAACATGACCTCACCCAAATTTAATGACTTCGCTTTCTGTAGAATATTTAGTCGGCGTTGCAAAGAAGACGAATTTGTTTATTAGAGGCTATCTCATTTTCCCGTGGCTAAGTTATTAAATTAGAAATTTGATCACATGGCCAATAAAGAAATCTGTGGCTTGACTTATAATTTCCCATAAAAAAAATAACATGTGAAATAATTATTAATGAGAATTTAAATTTATGAATTTAAATAAAAACAAAAAGTAAACAAATTTAATTTAAAAAAGGATTTTTTTTTCCCGAATTGGACTTATTGCACCAAAAACCGACACAATCTAGTGGTACATTAATTCACGGACCTATAAGCAGAGCAAATTATGCTCAAAACAACTAATAAAAGATTCAGTAACAACCACAATATTTTTCCAACGGCAAAAGGTCTTTAGAACACTAAAATTGTACTACATCATACTGATAGCAGACACTGTGCCGGACGATAAGTATAATAAAGAATCATTCATTATTACATAAACATATTTATCAGAGCGATTTTGTCGTATCGGATCTTGTTGTATCGATACATTGTTTTTTTTTTATAGTTTTGCAAGTTTTAGCTCCAATCAATACTTAAAAGTTGTTTAAAAAAAGGGCGGCATGTTTTCTGAGTTACTGGTATGCAATTTTAGGGTTTTGGAAGTGAGATTCTTGATGAAATTAACAAATTTATATCCGGAAATGGTTTGTTTGCAAAGATTTTTTTTTTGAATCTGATATAGATCATACACAAATAATCGCCAAAAACATAACACGAATGGCTCATATCAAAGGCCCGGCTTGCAGACCCTGTTGGGTTAACATATTTTTGCATTAACTTTTCTTTAATAATCCGTATGTAGGGAGATTGGGCTCACTAAACCCAAGCGAATCCAAAGGGCAATACATAGGCTACCACGCGTTGGCTGACTTTACATATTGTTCTGATATTATTTGTTAGGTATAGGGTGTTTATTCACCGTTGGAACAGTCGGCTTGCTGTCAAATTGGGAAAACTTCATCGGGACTTTAAGATTGAGAATTCAGCGCCATGGATGCTCCCATAAGAGTTACATTAAGAAACATTTTTTTAATTCAATCAGATTTGCGGAACCAAAAACATATGCGATGGGACTAATCGAAGACCTGCAGAATGTGTTCTGAAAAAGAAGCTTTCACTTTCGATTTAAACCGAGAACATGACCGAGAACAAACATCTGTATTCATCACACAAATGAATGCCCCAGCCAGGACTCGGACCTGGGACCTCCGACGTACGAGGCAAGGCTCCTATCCACTACGTCACTCAACGTCAAGTAATAGTGCGTTCTGCGGTCAGGTCGATCCACAAAATGCACAATATACTAAAATATAAATTCCTTTGTTTGAATTTACTAGCATAACGACTGACTGCACATGCCACATTATTCCCCTAATACATCTAATCCGTACTACATATCACACGCACATTGACAAACAAGAAATAATGACTCCTATTACCGAATACACTATTATACACGGTGACGGGTCGCTCACTTCCCTCTAATATGGTTGAGGAGGGCGATGGCTGGATCCCGCGTTAACTCGTGAACGAGTGCCGTTTGAGGGTGTTCGTCGTTTGGATACTTGGGGGGAGGGCGACTTGCCGAGCTAACGGATGCAGAAAAGAATAATTTTGTATAGACATAAAGAGACTCTGTAAATTTATTTTGAAAAAAAAAAATATACCCGTGAAGTTTCTTGCCAGTTCTTCTTCACGAAGGTTTTTTTCGAACTGGTGGTAGAATCGTGTTTTATTTGACGTCAATAAGAACAAGTAATTGTCAATGTTGAGAAATAAATATTTCATTTCATTACATTAATACAATAACGAAAAATTTTTTGTCGTTGTTAATAACTCTGATATTTTTGTTGCAGTCACAACTGCCGAGCCTACTGAAGACGGCGGAAGATCTCCGGATTAAAGGGCTTACGGATATCCGGTGGAATAACAAGGACGAGCCGCCTGATGACGGAGGTAGGTCGACATCAAAGTGAGAACATTCGAATCCCTTATACGAGCCCCAATGCAAAGGAGTTTGTCCAGTCATATATTGCAAAGGTTACCGGATTTCAACTTAACTGCATTTTCATAAAACAGGCCTTTGAAAAATAAAATAAAGAAAAGTAATTAATTTGTTAAGACTAACTCAAAATAGGTCGATTAGTTCTTAATCCACGCAAAAGCGTTCGTCTATGTCTCAATTCTACCTGTTTGGAATGAAAAATGAGTAAAATTCGATTTGAAAATAGAAATAATCTGACACATGATGCGTCACTGTCATTGCCAAACTTCAAAAAATTTAAACTTTGCATCTCTATTCTCTTAACTTACATTAGGTATAAGAAGTTTCTTATGAATATTTAACCCCAGCAATTCCTTATACCATAACAATTTTAGCTTAATAATACCATAATAATACTATCCCACTAAATTAATTATTCTTTCACTAGGTTCGGTAACAGCCACGCAAATCAGACAGGTACCCCTAAAAGCAGACGTCAACACAACAGCACCTGAACTCAAACAACCCTTGCTTCTTAAAACCCCGGACAGAACGACCCCAGAAAAAAGCCCCGACGTGAAAACACCGGATTTGAAGAGAACGCCGACCCCTGAAAGTGAAAATGATGGGGTGGATTTGGAGAGAGATAGATTTGGGGTTAATGGTAAAGTTATTTTTATTATTAATATTTTTAAATATTTAACTTAATAAATATTAAAAATTATTTAAAAGTTTAAAATATTTTATTTCATCATAGGTAAAAATAGTTTATACTTTATGACCGCATTACTTTACTTCATGTTTATCATCATAGCGTAAATACACATTAAACTTCGATGTTTTTAGTTCGACCGAGAGGAAAAAAATGGCGACCAAAGTCTGCCTTCCTCAACCATATTAGAGGGATGTGAGCACCCCTTACCCGATGTATTTATCGGTGTTCTTCGAGAGGCCATTCTTATTGCGGTTGCCGTACTATTGACCGAAACCGCCATAATAATTTTTTCCGCAATAAACAGAGATCGGTTAATGAATACAATTAAAAACAAATTTTTTTATAATTTTTAACGGTATAACATGACCCTTTATATACAAGTCTCGCTCGCACTTGACAGTTTTTTATTTACGTACAAAAATAAAATTGAGTATCAGATAATGAATCATTCTCTATTTACAAATGCTGCTGCTATTCTATTGCTGCGTTCCGTTTGCCGATTACAGCGCTGACAGCGCTAAAAGTGTTCAAAACCGTTCCGATTCGTTTGAGCGCGCTAAAAGTGTTATTAGTGCTATTGCAATCGGAACGGTAAATATCGCGCTAACATTCTGATTGTTCGTCGCTTAAGTCTAAAGTTACAATATTATTACAAAAGAAAATTAATAAACAAGCTTTTAAAATCTTTAATCGACTAATAAAAACATCAAAAAAGTAACGTCATGTGTCAGTTTTGACGGGCCGTTCACAGCGACCATGCTCCGTAGCGTTGGCACTGTGAGCGGGAAGATGGCGGCGTCGATGACGTATCGATATCGCTGTGAGCGCGCTCACGGGCAACTGGAACGGGTATATGAGCGTTGTGAGCGCTGTAATCGGCAAACGGAACTCAGCATGAAAAAACGAAGAACTCGGATCGAAAATCATTTAAAGATACAATATAACGCCTAAATTAATTTGTAGGTATCGCAACGTACCGGGACCATTGGGGCTATTTCTGTCAATAGGAGGACTTCAAACTATGGAAGGATAATACTTTAATTCTTCTTTTATTATATATATTCTAAAGACACTTATAGAAATAATTATATCTTTTAATTTTATAATACAATCGAGGCGGCTGCCAACAATGGAATGCTAGAACATTTTTATGATTTATCTTGGAGTCAAGTTACGTCAAAATTCTAAGTTGCCGGCAGGTTTGCGCGATAATATCTTCTATTATATAAAGCGCACTCAACCGTTGCAGTACATAGGGCAAAGTAGCGAAAAGGTTCTCAGAATTGCCACGTTGGATGGCTAAAGAGAACGTTGTACAAAACAAGTTCTAGTTTTAGGGTCACAGTTTCGCTCGTTAATCGTTTTGAAATTTCACTGGAGGGGAGGCACCATGAGCAGCCTGACTAGCCCCTGAATAGTCTCAATACGAAAAGTAGAAAAAAAGTACAGCCCCTGTCTAAAAGTTGACATTTCCGATGCTTCCGCGTTGTTGGCTGCCGAGTTAGCTTGAAATCTCGCAGGCATATGGAAAGCCGCGAGAGTGTCTCCACAGGTTGCTTCTCACACCAGCGGCTTACCTACAAGCCGCTTGTTATTGTCGCGCAATAATCCCGACGGTTCGAGTACAGAGGGAGAATTGGAGGTGATAAGCGCCAGTTGGATGCCGTTCAAACCAGCATGGCGATATTATCTGCCAACACTAAGCAAGCACGAGGGTCCATGATGTCCAAATTCGTCAACCTATACGTCACACACAACGGCAATGGTGCTCAGCTCGTAATATTGCGCCAATACGCAAACTACAAGCTTTAGTTGTCTAAAAGAGTATTCAGAATTAGAGCAATAGATTGAAAAGCAAATTGCTGTTTCTATATTACTTTTATAAGATCCTACAGCACCAAAAATGTCTTCTCATCAGCCGGGGTTTGTGTACTTTTACCAAGGTGAATTTTTAAATATTGCATGGACAAAGTGTACACTGATCTAAATCATCTTGCGATGCCGTAGTGTGAGTTACATTATAGATGTGTAAATTCACTTTTTGTACGATTATTGGTTTAAATACACAAGAAGGAGTTCACTGAGGTCTCTTATTTGCTTACGCCGAGATGACGGCGTGACGCGGTATCGTAACGTTGTTTTTATATGAACATAATGACCTTGGTTGACGGCTTGTTTTAATTGATTGCTATGATCAGGCGTCATTGATTTGGTGACTAAGGGTGTTACCACACGAATCGAGTGTGGTAGAAACCGTCGATCGACGGACGATCGATTGGTGTGGTAATACCCTTGAGGGATTCCTCACTGGAGGGATATCAGCCTATCCCAACTCAGGGGTGGCGTCAGACAATTATAGGCCATCACGCCTACTGCGGGTTGGCAGAGTACAGATACCTCCATATAAATTTATAGGTGCGTGGGGTTATTTTACTACTAAATTACCAACTCAGGCGTGGTGTCAGACAATTAAAGGCCATCACGCTTACTGCGACGTTGACCGGTCGACGTCGATTGTTCTATCCTGCCACCGATCGACGTCGACCGGTCGACCTCGAATATTGAAACTTACCACGGCACTGGTTCGGAAGGGTTATCTGTTACGATATGAGTGGGCATTGCTTTTCGCTTAGGTTGCGCTAGGTTTGCCGTAGGATCCAAAAATTTTGGTTCTGCGAAATAAACCAACAGCGACACCAAGCATACCTACTAAGGAGCCCATGCTTTATTTTGTGTCATATACAATCAAAGCTGTAGAAATCTGAATTCCACACATCGTTGTTCCCGAACATTCGGCCCTAAATTCAAATGTATCTGAGATAAATAAATCAATAATTACATTTCTCCCCGTTTCCCCCCCTTAATTTGGAAAACGTCGATTGTACGAAAACATATGAAATAAAATATAGACAAATTAATACGGAACAATTGTAGTCTGTACGAGGCTTCGAGAAAAGTTAAAAATGGCCGAGATATTGAGGAAAAATGTTCCACCTTAAAAATCAAGATGGCGTCTAACGCATCGACGAATTTGGTCTCGTTTTGAATTTACACTCCCCTGATGACTGGTAAAATAAAATATTAGCTTTGCATTTTTCCAAATGCCCTTTTTTTCGAGATCCCAGCTGGGCTTAGGTGCACTGGTTAACGCTGTGCGTGGTCCACCGGTCAGTCAACGATAGCTCTTTATCAGGGAGATGAATCCCATTGTAACTTGTAAAGTATGCCTTAGGATTTGATAAAAACCATACATTTTCTTGATTTTAGGAGGACCGCCGCCGCTAATTAAACTGCCTGTGAGAGAAAAGTGTATACCTGCAAAACGGAACCACTCTGATACGTAAGTAGATTATACCTAGTTTCAGAAACTCGTTACAAAAACGTAAACAAAGAACCGTCTCTGTCAAAGTGACAGTTCAGTGGTTTTCAAACTTTTTTCCCAGGTTAGATTGTAACTCGCGGATTGTCTCGTTGCGATCTTGATGTAATAAATTATAATTAGATGAAAGCTTTACAAAATATATAGAGGAAGGTATAAATATGTGATGTACACATTTGCTTAGGGTAGTTTCGTGGTAGTAAAATTTATTAAGGCTAAGATCTCGCCTGGGTAGGTACCACAGTCCTTCCCATTTTGACCGCCATTGTGTTCCGGTCGAAGAGATGGAACAGCCAGTCCAATAACTGGAACAAAGGCAGTGCTAACTGAAGCCTGCGTCTCGGCAATGTATCTTATAATAATAATAATAATATTAATTTAATTACTCGGTTTCGAGTAATACAATCTTAGTGCTTGGAATCTTCTTCTAGACCTTCAGGCTTGTACTAGAAGAAGGCGTATGTATGCCATGCTATGTATTAGAATACATAATAAAATACATGGCATAGGGAAATGTGTGTGTGTGTGTGTTTGTATGTATTTATGTGTGTTGCATCCAAATTTAAATCTGATGATGTTTGACTTCGGCATTTTCTTTATTAAAGTAATAATTCCTCAGTTGCCTCGTAATTCAACTTACTGATCCATTCAGTAATCATCTTTTTGCACTCACGATTGATTGATATCTTAAGTCGAGATAAGAAATATAATTAAGTTTAGTTTTATATAAACACCTACAACTAATGTTTTCATGTATACAATTGTAGGTTTAAGTGCTCGTTTACCCGGAAAGTCTCCCCAATGACATTTGATTATGCTATAAATAATGCTAATTTGCAGCGAGTAACCACTGGTTGATTTGGGGGTTACTTTCGATTCCAAGCTTCTATTTGACACCCATGTCAATAAGGTAGTTTACAAAGCTTCAAAAGCTCTAGGATTCATGATACGCCTGAGGATAGGCGGATAGACTTCACCAATGTAAAAACTCTAAAAATGTTGTACTGTACTTACGTCCGAAGTCACCTCGAATACGCTTCGACCCTAATATCACGTTTACGTTCAACGTATTGAGAGCATACAAAGACGCTTTTTAAAGAACCTACGAGAACAAATACATTTCAAGGTGTAAACGACATCATATATTACCTCTGGTTAAGCGAAGGCAAATATCCGACGTCGTTAATTTTGTAAAAATTGCGAATAATAGATTAGATGTGCCGGAGCTTCTGTCTGGAATTAATATTTGCGCGCACACAAAGTTATATTGTAATCCTAGTTTACTGCACGCACCTGCCGCAAGGACTAATAACATATCAAACTTCCTTCCTCTGTATTAAAATGTCTACTTGTCCCTAGTCGATAGTATACTGTGTTACGCTTTTGACAGTTATGGCCTTACATTTAAAACATATATTGACAAACTTGAGTCCTTGCAGCTCAGATTCCTAAAGTTATTTGTAAACAAAAAAACTAAAGGAAATTATACAAAATTATTTAAAATTTGTAACATTTTACCTATCAGATTAAAGCATAAATACCTGCTAGCTATAAATAATTATAACAGACAAGAGCACTTAAAATTGTTAACACATAATCAAGGTACCAGGTCGGTGTCGTCTGGCAAATATGAAGTACCCAAAGTAAATAATTATTATGGTGACAGAAAATTATCAAAACGATTACCATACTTTTAAAATAGTTTACCTGACGACATACGCCAAGAAAGCAACAAAAATAAATTTAAATAAAAAATACATTTATTATCTACATTTAAATAGATTGTATGTTACTGGTAGATAATTATTAATGAGACTCTCGATCCCGCAGTCAAACTGTTAGACAGTTTTCCGGGACTGTAATTTAGGTATAAGATTTTTTTGTATACTTAATAAATAATAATAATAAATGCAGAACTCATTTATGTGCAAAACACCATCTTTAATAAATGAGTCAAACGACGAGCTTGAGAACTTTGACCCATTCTGTACCAGCGTTTCAAGATTCAGCGTTTATTAACTTCCCTGGAGGACAGACGGACAGCTCGCGACCAAATATTTCTTTTCAAAATTATTAACAACCTTATCGATTCACCATATCTTTTAGAGCAGATTAATTTTCGTTGTAGCCGCACCAATTCAAGAAGAATTCATGCTTTTCAGCCACCCACAATGCGTACGAATTATGCAACAAATTCATTTATTTACAGATCTTGTAATTCAAACAATAAACTGTTCAGTGACTTAGATGTGTTCAATCTCTCTCTAAATCAATTTAAGCGTAGCATTAGAGAAACGTTACAAGTCCTCAAGAAGTAATTTAATAGCATTTTTACACTACCTATCCGTATTTATTTATTTTGTAAATGTAAAGAAATAATTTAATTTGCTTTAATAATCCTCGTTTAATTGTGTTAATTTAAATTCAGTACATTATAAAATCCAAATTATCTTACTGTGTAATTTGTTGGTATTCTATATTCTAAATTAACTAAAAATTGTAAATTCTATTAGAGGAAACTTTACTGGATTGTGAATTATTTAGAGAATATTGTTGTATTTAAAGTGTATTGTTCTGTTTGTTTCCCAAATAAACTAAAAAAAAAAAAAAAAAAAAAATATTCCTTTTGTGTTTGTATCAAAAAAAAATGTTATATTTGTACGTCCGGCTCTGTTCCATACTGCTTCTCTAAAGCCAATTTCCTTGCGATAGTTTAAAGTTGATGAACGACAAGTGATTTGTAAAACCAAATTTTAAAAAGCTCTAAAAAGCTCGCATAACTTCTGAACGGCTAACGTATAAATTTATTGGTAATAGTATTAGTATAAGGACTAGACGTCATTTGTTGTTCTCTTTACCCAGTTTTCGTAGATTTTCAAAGTGTTAAGCATTTATTAGCCCGGTACCGGATTTCGCAAAATGAAGCGCCGCGTACCGTATTGGCCCAGTCATTTGTTATCGAGCATAATATCCCATCTCTAGTATAGTATATCAATTTATTTCACGACTGGTGAGTGACATGTGAACCTAAGATCGGAACTTATTTCGCGCAACGTTTTTCCGTTATCGTTCCAACGAGGAAACTCTGCCAGCCTTTCGGTCAATTGTTTTTCATTTTGCTATTGTTGACTTACTAAAATATGTAAAACGTTTTTATTTCTTGGGACTCCACGACGTTTTCTAAAGACCGGCAGCGGTATTACGTAAGCGATCAGCAACCATCACGCGATCATCGCTGAACGTGAAACAAACTTCATATTACGTTTGTTTGCTATCGATTAAAAATTGAACGCAACTTTTGCCATCACAAGATACGTAATAAGCCGGTTGTGTGAAATTTTCAGGATGAAAGATACTATTCTGTGTTGTATTCTATCTTTATGTTAAATTTAATTTAATACGCTAAGCCTTTGAGGAAACATGTCATCCAACACGCATTCACAATTTGGTAAGTAAAGAAAAAAATATCTGATTCTAATTCAAAAACCATTTCGAGATAGCACCTGTTTATAATATATATTGTTAGTAATAGCTCGCAGGTAAAGGCGATTAAGCTTATTTTAACCAAAAAGATTCGACAACCTCTATATGACGTCATAAAGTAGCACCATTTTCAAACTTCTTTTATAGTTCAACTATCGAGTCAATGTTTTCAATAAATATCTGTAACAAGAATCCATACACAATTGTAGAGTTGCTCATTCCAGGTAATATAACAAACTTTGTAATGCGACTTTAAAATGATAACAACTCCGTGACGTCATCGTACGAATTTCTTTAAAAATTGATGTGAAATTCAATACTGCTCAGAATTCGTAAATAATAAAAAAAACAAGAAACCTCTTTCAGAATAAACTTATCGTTATTCTTTGTTCAAGACTGTTGACCTGTTTTTGGCGAGGGTAGTTGTGTTGAAATCTGAGAAGGTTTCTAGGACTGCAACTTAAAATATATAATAAAAAATACTAATGACAAGATAAACAACTTATAAATACATACCATCTTCAACGTCCATACACACACATACATACACAAACACACACACAAACACAATATACACAAATCACACAAGACTAAAAAAACGAGTAAGATTTTAATGTAATTTGGCACAAAAAAAAAGAGAAACAAAAAAAATTCAATTAGTTTTTCTGTTTTTACAATAATTATATACTTACTTTTTTATTGCATAATTGAGTTTTGTTTTGATATTAATGCATGATGTTGATTTTGAAACTTAGTGATACATCTCTCCCTATTCTTAAGCTTATATATGTTTCATCTATAAATTGTTAGACCTTAATTGGCTGTCAGTGCAAAATAATATAATGTTTACATTTAGCTAAGAGCTGTGGACTATGTAATAATGAAATAAATAAAATAAAATATAAAAAAGTAGTTTTTTTTAAGTAAAAATTTTGTTGAAACCCGTATTATATCAGAAAACGAAAATATATGGATCTCTTATTTTCAGGTATATTTATAGACTAGCTGTTAAAAGCACTTTCACCCGTGTTATTCTAAATTTTGTGGGAATATCGGGATAAAAAGTAACCTATGTGTTATTCCAGACTATAAGCTATCACTTTGCCAAATTTCATATTGATCCATTCAGTAGTTTTTACGTGAAAGAGTAACAAACATCCATCCATACTTACAAACTTTGGCGTTTATAATATTAGTAGGATTTATTTTCAAGAAAACATACACGTGCTTGTAAATTAAATATTGTCAATTGAATTTTTTTTTTCCTGCAGACGTCGTGCCGGCCAGTGCGATTATTCTAATAATGAGGTCGGCGCACTGACATGGAATGAGTATTAAGCATTTCAGTGGACTGGCAGTATAGAAAATTATTACATAGAAATATGCACTTTTGTGCTCAGATTTTGAAAGATAAGACGAATTGTTTACCAACTTTCGAAAATTATAACACAAAATTTATATACATACCGAAATATATCGTTGTAAATATTAGATTCCAAGAGGAAGAAAAATTTTTGTTAAATTCTCAAAATAACTAAATTTACAACAAACAAACGCCCAACGTATTTCAAGAATATGGTCCCGTATATTAACATAATAAAACCTCTGAATTTGAATCACATGCACCTTTGCTGATCACAATGCTGATTTTTGTTTGAAATTTTTTTCGGCTTTGACTAGCAGGCGCACCTAACACCCTGTTTGGATCGGACACCTCTGAACGCGGGTATACGATGTCCGTTCATATCATTTTTAACCGGTTTCAAAAAGCAGATTCTACGCAAGACAACATACTTTCATATTAATAGAATAGACATGTATGCTTAGCAAAGAAACCAAGGCTTACAAAATCTCTGGTTTCGTGGGAATAAGTAGCGGTAACTTTAGTAAGGTTAGCAAAATATCTTGATTCGAATGTAAATATGACTGCTAGTGGTGGTACGTAAGAATGCCGCCCGTCCAGGGCCGATCGGGTTTCGGCGAGTCGACCCGAACGAGCCGACCTGTGTGAGGCCTGAATGAACTGCCTGAGCATGTGACTATTACAATGGTATTTATTTATTTATTAGGTCACCAACAGAGTGTACATCAAAATAAACATAAGTATTTAACATAAAAACAAAATTACGTTGTAAATGCCACTCTAATTACAGGTGACGTCGACAACCTTAAAGTATACAACTGTCACACAATCTATCAGTAGTTATTACTTTAAATTTAACTAATTTATTTATTTAAAACATATTTTGAAATACACAAATATACAATATACAAGAGAAAACGGGAATGAGGTTATCAATAGTGAGAGTTTATTTAATACAATTATTTGAATACAAAAAAAAATAAAATAATAGAAAACGAACAAGAAAAACATGTGTAACTAATCAAGGTATTTTTTTCATTTTAAATTATTATTTAATATTTTATGAGCACATAATGTACACCGTAGGATGTAGCGATAGTGAGGCCGACATTTCATTTGTAAAATTAATTCAATAATGTAATATTTTTTTTAAAATATTACGTCATAATAATTAATGTCATATATTTTTATATTATGTACCTACTATATTATTATCGTTAAAAAATTAGTTTAGATTATAATAGGATTTATTTATCAAACATGTTTTGCAGTGACTTATTATGTAGTTTTTTTAGTTTTTTGTGTAGGACGGAATTTGATTACAGATTTTTGCCTTTCATGCCAAAGGGCCCGGGTTCGAACCTGGTAGGGGCAGATACTTTATCATATTCGCTTTCTAGTCATGGATGTGTATGTACGTTTATTTAAGTTTATTTCAAATATTTATATTTAAAAAAATGTATCTATGTATGTTTACATATTTCTTTTATTTATTTTATTTTTTATTTATTATCCATAACACAAGTTCTTAATGGTACTTAACTTGGGCTAGATAATATATTTTGTAAGTTAGAAATATTTATATTTATTTATTTTTATAGAGATTATAAATGGGCTTGTACTATGCATTGTTAGTTTTGTAAAGGGACATACTAATCTGGTTTCTCTGCTAGGTCTTGGTGAATATTGTCGAGAGGTATCTTTTAAAATAGTGTATAGGTGAACTCGGAAGCCAATGGTCAGGTGCCGGATATGACAATAATAAAATATATAGATATATTAGCCTTTTAAATTTCACCGGACTTTGTAGCCTAGCGCCTAGGTTACATCACGATATTTTCCTCCTAAATCGAACTCAGGACCTCAAGCCTTCGGTAACCAATTCGCCACAGGCACTTTTGAAAAAAATGCTGAGCTTTTGGAGGATTTTTTAAGTAAACACCAGAGGGTGTTCGTGAGTTCAAACATTACAAAGGAACGTACTAAACGTACGATTTTATTGCTATCCGTACCACATAGAAAAGAAAGAGACCGAACACGTATCTCAGCTGTTAATTTCTCGTGGAAAAATAGGCTCGCCTAGATATTTACAGACTTTGGACTCGGCTTTCCAACACGGTGTTTACCCGCGTTTATTTCATGTCATTCGCCTTAGTGTACACGGGGCTTCGGCTAAAGAAAAAGCTTCACGCGGGGAGATAAATACAAGGATAAATTAGTAATAGTTTATTTAGACGAATAGACATTTTTTTTATAAAAATCAGCCCACTCATCGGCGGCCATGATTAATTGTAACAAAAAACGATTATTGCAATTTACCTTTAATAATAGCCAGAGTTTCTATACCTATACTCGTAGTAGTCAAACTTACATATTATAATTATCGAGCTAATAACAGATGCAGATAAGAACAATTTTGTATAGACATAAAGAGACACTGTCAATTTATTAGAAAAAAAATATAACCACGGAGTTTCCTGCCAGTTCTTCTTCACGAAGGTTTTTCCGAACTGGTGGTAGAGTCATGTTTTATTTGACGTCAATAAGAACAAGTCATTGTCGATGTTGAGAAAAAAATATTTCAATTTGAATTTATTTTAAGGCGCTTATCAAACACTTTACTTAGCGAATCTGTATTGTATCTATCTATATATAATTAAAGTATATATTATTTGCTTAAGGACCATCTTACGTCTGTGAGTGCGACTGTAAGTCTCTTGTGTTTGTTTTTTAATTATTTATAATAAAACGTAAATAAAAATAATTAATAACTATAATTTTATTGTGATAGGTTAGGACATGAATGCGTATTCACGTCCTAACCTAATGCGTAATCAAACTTTCGATCACAAATAAAACCTAGACACTCAGTTTCATACAGATACGATACCATAAACTGTCCACAATGAATGGTTTAGATGTTTGTTAAGAATTGGCAATTGGTACGTAACAACCTGTGTTACTGCAAATACAACCCTACGTGCGTGTTTTAAAATAGAATTCAGAAAGCCGATGTCGATAATTAAAGATGTTTATTGACGAAACTCGATTATTTAAAAACTGATTTTATACCTATTTCTTCTCTAAATTTATAAGTATTATAATACATTTATAAGTATTACAAGTTTAGTTCCTGAATATAGGATCCATGTATTCTTATTTCTGTAATTGTTTAAATGTTTTGACAAGAGACCCCAAATACTCATTCGGGCACTCTTTCTGTGAGGACGTTTTTCTGACCCCGATTGTGTATCTAGTTTATATATGTGACAAACAAACTCGCTTTCGTATTTATATCATTGCCTATAATTATGCAATATGAAATTGAGACGCGCTATCGAAATAATTTATTATAGCTAACTCTTTCTAAGTTTACGAATTGAACTCGCGGAAGCGAAATATCTGTCAACTTTCACATTTGGCAAAAACGCGGGAGATTTCTTTGCGTAACACGTAAACAATTTTTTGGTTTTTGTGACATGCTGACTAGTAGATTGATACTGAGATTGATGGGCTTTAAATTGGAATAACGTGAAGACTAACTTAAGGAAAATGATAGGTACAAGAAAAACAGCATAAATAATATATTAAATTAGTGTTTGTTTGTATTAAGAGTTAAAATGTTTACGGCCAACATTGAAAAATATGAGTCTTATTTTCAGGTATATTTTTCGTTTTGCAAGAAAACATACACGTGCTTGTAAATTAAATGTTGTCAATTGGTAATATCGAATTTTTTTTATGCTGTTGTCGTGCTGGCCAGTGTTGTTATTTTAGAAATGAGGTCGGCGCACTTATATTGAATAAGTATTAAGCATTTTCAGTGGACTGGCAGTATAGACAATTATTGAAAAAATAAAACACATCAGTGGAGTTATTAAATCTAGTGGATACATACGAAAATGAAAATGACTTTGTGTGCCAAAAATAACAAATATGACCCTTAACATAATTTTATAAAAAAATAGAAAGCGGCTTCGAAACGAAAATTAACTTAAAAAAAAGCAAAATAATGTCTTTTCATGCGAAAGGGTTTTAGTTAAAACTCAGGGGTGTCAGATAATTGTAGGCCATCACGTCAACTGCAGGTTGGCAGACTTACCAACTCAGGGGTGGTGTCAGACAATTGTATTCCATCACGCCAACTGCGGGTTGGCAGACTTACCAACTCAGGGGTGATGTCAAAAATCACGTCCAAACGTGTTAAGTGAGAAGCCCCGCCCACTTACTTATACGAAAAATAGAACGAATCCTAATCTACTTAATCACATGCGTACTAAATTTTAAGTTACCACTTTTCACTTAATTGACTGTTTACACGAAACTTTTAACTTAAAATTTAGTAAAAAATTTGTTACCAACTTAACCACTTAACGCGTGTAAACCAGCCAAAAGAGCGAGAATAGCTTGCGCGTGGTTCGGTCATTTGTAGGCGCTCCGCGTACTGAGGCGCGACAACACTGCAGGGGATTCGAATGAGACTCTGAGGCTGCAACAATTTCCCCGACTGTACATACGCTAAATACGATATTTCTTTTTGTGTTCGGTGCCAGCCTTTGTGTAAAGACATGCGAGGTTTTTTCTTCCTACGTCATGCCATTTTCATTCCTAATAATGCTGCTGGCACCGACCTCCGGCGGGACCAACATGACGCTGGACTGGACCAAACGAAAATAAATCATTGAAATCGGTCCAAAAACAAAAAAAGTTATGCTCGAAAAATATTTCAAAAAGCTTCACAGACGAAATGACCTCCTCTTTTTCTGAAGGCGGTTAAAAATACAACAAAAACAATGCATATTGCGTTAATTGACATTTATCTTCCATCTAACCTGATGGAAAGAGATCATGAAGACGGGGAAGACACGCCTGTCCCAGAGTTACCAGTGCACTCAAATCACAAAAATAACCTATAGTACAAAATCTCCACAAAATCAAACTGAGGTATGGAAAAATTGTTTGACGTTACAAAAGTCCAAGTTACAATAATATCTCCAGACAAGAACACCAACTGTATGGCCCCAAAGTATTAAAAGCTTAATATGGGAGGACCCAGAATAAATATACATACATAATTATAAACAACCATGACCCGAGAAGAAACATATGTGTTCATCGCATTCATGAATGCCCCGACTAGGACTCGAACTTGTGACCTCCGGCGTATGAGGCACAGCTACTACGACCATTGACGCTATATTTATACAAAATTATTCTTATCTGCATCTGTCAGCTCGGCAAGTCTCCCTCCCCCCAAGTATCCAAACGACGAACACCCTCAAACGGCACCCGTTCACGAGTTAACGCGGGATCCAGCCATCGCCCTCCTCAACTAGATTAGAGGGAAATGAGCGACCCGCTAACCGAATCTAGCAGTATCTTATTTGTGTAAAATGACAGATACTATATGACTTTATGGAGACTATATAAAAAACAAATAAAATTAATAAAAAAATAATAGAATTGTCTTATCAATTAATTTGTGTTGAAAAATGTACGGATTTGTAAGTATGATATGTAAATACAATATTGTTTTACGTCATTAAGAGATTATCATTGGTAAGAACTCGTTTTTACACGTGTAGTGTCAAATTAGCATATCTTTGTTTTTCTATCTGTTTAGATAGTTACGCTCGAAAACGAGGCTTTTTTTCGAAATGGACTGCTGTTTATGTATGGCCCTATGATTCTTTTGAATTTCACCGGGCTTTGTGGCTTAGCGCTGTAGCGCTTAACCGGAACTTTATGAGGATTGTCCGATCCGAAACTTCGCCTAATTTTTATTCAAATTTTTTTTTACCGGATGCATAACATTAAATCCTTGATTCTGTTCTTTTTGAGCTGATGTTTCGGGTATCCTCCCTTAGGTCTACTGGGGTCGCTCACTGTTGCTTTAATCCATGATTTGCAATTACGTTTTAGCAGAAATATATATATATATATATATATATATATATATATATATATATAAATTTTAACTTTAAGCTTTTATTTGAGATTCTAAACACAAAATCGGCCCGTGCCAGGAATCGAACTCGCGAAGTTTAGGCTACCTTACAACTTTCTTATAAAACTGCTCGTCACACAATTTGAATGAAGCAAAAACAACTCAAACCGGTTATAGTTTAAATAGCTGTACTCTTTTAGGGTTCCGCGAGTTGACATGTAAACGCAAAATTATTTGTATGAAGATTTAAAATGTTAGAAATATAAAATGTGATTTTCGATACAATCTGAAATGGCAATGATTTATAATCTAAAGAACTGTATGATCAATGATCGCACGACATTGTATAAACAAATTAGACACGTGTACCAAGTATGTTTTTGAAACATGGATGATAACTGTCTAAGAATGTTTCTAAGGAATTTTGGTTAAAATTTATTTCAATCGTATAATGTTATTTTAATTCTTTGTTCATTTATGTATTTTAGAAATTCTGACAATTCTGCCAGCTTTTTCTGCCGCATTGTCCTATAATCTCTAAATATTTTCCTACTGTTCATTAAATTAAGTGCGAGAATAAAATTAAACATGTATAAAAACATGTATAATAAAAACCCCATACGGAACCATCAATGCTTGACCGGGCGCTTTAAAAAAATATCTAAAAATAGACATTTCGGTGAACAGTTACCTAATTTTATCCGTGGAAGATTTCTATTTTTAGTTTTTTAAGCAATTTCGTAACTTAACAGTTGAGAAATTCGGTTTCTTTTTGGTTGCTCTCGATTTCGGGTGCTAAGTCCGTGTTTTTTTTTTTGAATGATAGTATTTTGAAATTACTGTGATTAATCTCATTACACGAGCGCTGCGCTGCGTATACTAGTCCAAAGCGCAGCTGTTTGTAATGAAAATTATGTATGTGTGTATTTGCATAATTTATTTTGTAATGTGTTTTTTTAATAGGGTCGGTACTAATGATGTTATTTTCTTTTTTTGTAGAATGGTTACAAAAACGGGGCTTTAAACTTAATTTTTTGTGAAGATAAGTTATGATAGCACGGCGGCGGAATGGTCAAATGGGTAGTATTCCGGCGTCGAAAGTCCCAGGTTCGAGTCCTGGTCGGAACATTCATTTTTATGATGGACGCAGATCCTGGGTCACGGTTGTTAATATTTATACAGGGTGTCCCAAAATTCAACGTCAAGCCGAAACGGGACGATAGGCTAGATGGTAACCAACAATCACCAAAACATTTTTTTAAATGGAGAAATTCTGCATTTTTGTTTAATGCCCATAATTTCTAAAGAACATGGGATGGATTTTTTTTCTGTTTCCTATTGATGGTTATCTGTCGTCCCGTTTCGGCTTGACGTTGAATCTTGCGACACCCTGAATATGTATGTTATTGTGGGTTCCCCCTCCAGTTCGTTGTACGGTCGTCCATAACACAAGCTCTCTTTGAGGTTAAACAATGGGTGTGTTTGTTTGGGGATTTATTTTATTATTTAAATTAATATCTTTATAGGGTTATGTTTGTTCAAATCTTAGATTATGTACTTAATGATCTCCTTTACAATTCTGTAGGATTATTGTTGTAATTTCATAGGCGACAAACGAGCGGGTGACCCATGTGATGGTAAGTGGCATCCACGCCCATGGACATCGTAAAGGTGTTTTATTTATCAATATTGAATGATATTAGTATATCGACTTATAATGCGTTGCCGGCCGTAGGCAGTTCCGCTTCGACTTGAACACAACCACGTGACGTGATTATTACGGCGGGTACAATAGGAAGGGCTGTATCAAACGCCCCAGACGCGATCTTAACTTTAAAATGTTACAAATATAATATGAATACTGTAAACACTCACCCATTTCTTTCATTCTTTATTTGGGAAATAAACAGTTATGTACAATTCTTATTTACTAAAAGTGCAATAGCTTCAGAAACTAGTGAAGTTTCCAACAAATTGTATAATATTTTGTTAAAGTATATTATGTGAAACTTTTGAATTACTGCACTGTATTTTGTCATTACTACCTATACTTATATTTTAAATTTGAATACGTTACAAGTTTAATATTTATTAAGATGTTGAATTTTTGTCTGCAATTCTCTCTTAAATTGTTTCAAACTTAGATGAAAATGATCCAATTCACACAGGTTTTTGTTGCAACGATCACAAGCTCTCTTTCTAAATATGTTGCTAGCATAATTTGTTTTGCTTGAAGTAGTGTAAAACAAGTATTTTCTTCTATAACTAAGTTTTCTACATTCAAAGTTCAAATTACTTAATAAACATTGGGAATTAATTTTGTTATTTAGTAATTTATATAAAAATAATTGATATGTGGCGTAATCACTCGCTTTTACGTTTGTGGACGTAAGATTGATTGATTGACACTGAAGCGATTGAGACGCCAGGTAGGTATAAAAACAGGAGAGACTGACCGGCTCTCGGCCATTGTGTAAAATAACATTTAATGCATACTATGTTTATACTACCTGTTATATGTATATTCCATGTGGACATTTAATATTAAAGTAATTACAGTATTAAGTATGTGAACGTGCTACCTAATAAATTAATATCTACAAAACACGGAGGATTCTTATTGAAGCATCACCCGATAGGACCTCCATAGATACTTTTCAATTCTTCTACATTCAAGGGGCACAATCTTTAAGCTATCACTTTCAATACTATGGAATCTATATTTTAAACATTTTTAACAAATTTATTTTGTATATTTTGTAACTGATCAATATATATATATATTGTATTGTGGGTTCCAATATATTCCAATATAGGTCGTATTAATTAATTAAAGAGAATAATATCAGTAAAAACCTGTGTACCCCTGGTACAATATAATCAATCGGATTTTGTAATTACTTTCAACGTTCGCCTCAATGCAACATTCGTTCTTTTTATTTCATTTAAACTATGTTAAACTTTGGGTAAAAACCACTATTCCTAATAAAACTCATAATTTTGTACAAATACATGATCGAAGTTTTAAAAACGTGTCGATGGTGTAATAGTTCAATCTGTTTTCATTCAACGAGGTGTAAAGTATAAACATACGATGGAGGGATAAAGTGTCAACCTTAGCCAAGTCGTCAGCCTTACTTTGGTCCGCCATGTTTTTTCTTGATTTGGCACATTTCAAAACAGATTATTATATAATCATTTACCATAAAAAGCCACCTAAACTATTTTTACATCTAGTTAATAATCAACGAATATTTGCGAAATTGTCTATACTCTTACTTAAAGTTTTGTTGTTATTGCCGAATAGAAAATACTTTTTTTTTTCTAGATGGAAAATAGTACCTGCTACATACAGTCTTACGACATGCTTAATAATCCCACTCGCCAGCCTTAGGGTGGTACCAACCTAAGGACTGCCCTTTGAGGGTGTTCGTCGTTTGGATACTCGGGGGGAGGGACACTTGCCGAGCTATCAGATGCAGATAAGAATAATTTTGTACAAAACATAAAGACATTGTAAATTGATTTTGAAAACAATTTACCCGTGAAGTTTCTTGCCAGTTCTTCTTCACGAAGGTTTTTCCGAACTGGTGGTAGAGTCGTGTTTTATTTGAGGTCAATTTGAATTTAGTACTGCTAGTTACCCTGGGGCGAGTATTAATAGCCCTTTACCGTTAATTCGTAATTAAATCGAAAAGTCACTTGAGAATAATGGACACTAAAATAAAATTAATAAGCTTCGATCGTCTCGAGTCACGATTATGACCTTCGCTTGCATGACCAGTGATCTATTTGAGTACCAGTCACCTTCATCAACCATTCAAATTTAAATATGTATGACTCAAAATTGAGAATTACTTGTTCTCATTGACGTCAAATAAAGCATGACTCTACCACCAGCTCGGAAAAACCTTCGTAAATAAGAACTGGCAAGAAACTTAACGAGTATAATTCTAAATAAATTTACAATGGTTGTATAGTCTAAACAGAATGCAAATGTTAGCTCGGCAAGTCTCTCTTCCTATAGACAGTTCTGACAACGAACACCCTAAGACAGTACGTTCACGAGTTAACGCGGGATCCAGCCATCAGCGTAATATACTTGTATAATACACAGCTAGCACGTGCCGAACAAGATATTTGAAACATTTATTAAACATACCCTCTTGATTCAGTCAACTATTGACGGCCGAGTAGCGCTGGAGGTCCCAGGTTCGATTCCTGGTCGGAGTATTTATTTGTGTGATGAACCCAGATGTTGGTTCTCGGGTCATGGTTGTTTATATTTGTATATTTGTTCTGGGTTTCCCCCAGTTCGCTGTATGGTCATCCATAACACAAGCTCTGCTTACTTTGGGACCATACAGTTGGTGTGTATGTCCTGGAATTTATTACTATTATACTTATTTATGTACTTTATATATAGTAATACTAAATATTTTCTCATTCTTTACAGGGAAAGCCTGAGTCCAAAACGACAGAGGTTAATAAGTGCAGCTGATCACACTGACGAAGATTCAAGAAGTCAACCCAAATCGTAAGTTATTAACAAATTAGCTCTAAGCTTTTTTATTAAAATTAGCAGTTTATTTATGGCCCTAGTGGCTTTTAAAATTTCACTGGACTTTGTGGCGCTGAGGGCGCGTAGCCGGTACTGAAACTACTCCTACATACGATAGAGGGTGTTCGTCGTTTCGGTACTTGGGGGGAGACATAAAGAGACACTGTAAATTTATTTCGAAAAAAATATCTCCGTGAAGTTTCTTGCCAGTTGTTCTTTACGAAGGTTTTTCCGAACTGTTGGTAGTCATGCTTTATTTGACGTCAATAAGAACGAGTAATTGTCAAGGTTGAGAAATAAATATTTGAATTTGAATTTGATACGCCTAAGGGCACCCGAGAGGACACGGACCTTGGCTTAGGACGTCTTATATTGAAACTACCACTGGTGAGTGAGTGGCACTTAAATCATGCGCCATCTTAAACAACAAAAAAGATACTTGGCCTTTATCGAAACGGTGTAACTTACCAGTGTCAAGATGGCGCGCGCTTTTAAGTAGCTTTTGTCAGGGGCATCTAAGGGGTGAACTAATTACATATAAATGAGCTAGCTTTAATCGACACAGCCGGGGGCAAAACCGAATATATGTAGACGAATGTTCGAGGACGAGTGGAATGTGCCGATCTTCATAAAGATATATTTTATACCCGATCGGCACGAGCCGAATATGTGTAGTAGCTATTTCGGGTTAGCCTTGTCGTTTAACAATGCTGCTGAACTGTATATGCCGGCGGGAATAACATTTGGTATTCATGCTCAAAATACAATGTATAGTTTAGTATCAATTCTGGTTAAATTTATAAAAATAAATATGTTTTCTGTTATTTCAGGGAGAGTCAAGAACAAGACTGGCTGCAAGCATCCTTAGTGAGTACAAACATATGACAAAAATTATCTTGAGTAAGCGAAATTAAAAGATCGCGCAAAAAATTTTTTCACAACTACGAACGATCCAAAAAAATATGTTCTAAATTTGAAACATACTTGAGATCATTTATGAAAAGAAAACAAGGCTGTACGGCTCTTTTCTTTGCCTCGATAGTTGTATTCTTATCGATAAAAAATGGCGCAGTTTCAAGATCGTTGTTGCAAATTCACCGAAACCAGTTGAAAAACTTGAAAACTAGAAAAATGAGAGTGATTTCACTCCTCCGGAGTATTTAATTGCAAACTTCGTGCAGTTGATATTAATATTCTACCTGAAAAGACAAATCGTTTGTACTAAAAAAAACCTATGAGATTATCTAATATAAAATAATCGAATTCTAGATAAAAAGAACTAATTTTGTTCCAGGATATAAAACCAGAGAAATTGAACGCCTGGACGAGTGCGGTCGCCGCTGCGGATTGGTCGCGTGACTCCTCGGGCGACGAGTGGGCCGACGCGCCGGCTGACATCGGCAGCTTCCTGCACACCCGGCTCAAAGTGGACGGCGATAATAGTGCTGGTACGAAGGTCTTAAATAGGTCTCCAAATGGTTTTTTCTCGGTTTTTTTTTACAGCTGGCAAACGATAGGAACACATGGTATTCTCAGGAAATGTGCCAAAAGCAAAAATGCTGTGCTCGAATTCTGCCCAGACAAGGTAACGCCGTTGGAGTTTTGCTTTTCAATCAACTTCAAAGAAAGGAATCTCTTTTTAACCGCTTGTATGACTGGGTACCAATATAAAAGACCCAATAAAAAAGACCCGTTCTATGATCTCGGGATCGAATCTTCCCAGCGCTCGACCTTGACAAAAGTATATCTATTGCTTTCAAACCTATTGAGTTCTTAATATTTGTGTTTTTTCCATCCTTTTCTGATTAATAGACTAGTCGGTCACCCATACAAACGTAAGCACTAGAAATTACACTTGAAACTCGAAGTGATTGCGCGCTGTTCCGAGTTTTTATTTCGAATTGTTTATTTAAAATTTTTTTTAAAAAAGTATTATTGATTTTGTTTATTTTATCTTTAGTTTGTTAGATTCAGATTGGTTTTTTAGTGTTTTGAATCGAAACTTTTTATGGACAACTGTGTAAAAATCATAAAAACAAACATAACACCTTTACCGTAAGTAGGTTTAAAGTGCTTATAACAAATGAACTTTTCATTTTGAAATGTTATACTATGCATAAAAACATTCTTGAGAATATTAATAACAAAGTCTTAGAATATTTCAAACTTCAAAAACTAATATTTTTAAGTCTAAATGCCATTTGAAGTGGCAGGGTCATAAAAGTTAGAGCACGCGGCGGAGGGCGAGTCACACAACGGTATATTATTGTGCGCGCGTGTCGCATGAGCGGTTAATTGGTTTGTTTTGTAGAATGTAAGCACAGGGAAAAATAATAACTTTTCTTATTACGAAAGGGGTACATATGACAAATATTTAATTTTTGGCGGCGGTGCCAGGAGTATCCTTAACGAATAAGCGAGTGTAAAATATTTAAAAAAGAATAACTGAAATAGTGCGTGGCTGGCTACATATATAATGACATTTCATGCGCTCGCGCTTTGTCAGAAATGCTGGCACCAACCACAAAAAGATTTGTCGTATGTACGTATAAATGTATACATCTACAGTGATATACCCCTTGCACATCAAAAGTAATTATTGTTTTGAGTGAACTCGTTCTTGAAGTGCGCCCATCACTTCGAAAGTGGAAATGGACAAGGCAGTTATACTTGAAATAGAAACTAGAAATTGGAAATCAAATAAACTGTAAACATGGACTGATGATAAGACCTCATTTTCACTGAGCTTTTTCTTATTTTTTTGCTTTTATTTTTATTTGCATACATTATATTGTACGAGGCGGCTGAATGCCACAAGGCATTCTCTACCAGGCAACCTTTAGGTAGTAGAACGGGTGTAAACAATGTTTCAAAGAAAGTGAGTCATGACAAAGAACATAAGGTGTGAAAAGAAATGAAATATTTATTTCTCAACATTGACAATTACTCGTTCTTAATGACGTCAAATAAAACATGCTTCTACCACCAGTTCGAAAAAACCTTCGTGAAGAAGAACTGGCAAGAAAATTCACGGGTATATTTTTTTTCAAAATAAGTTTACAAAGTCTCTTTATGTCTATACAAAATTATTCTTATCTGCATCTGTTAGCTCGGCAAGTCTCCCTCCCCCCCAAGTATCCAAACGACGAACACCCTGTATTAATAACAAATTCACAAACTGTTTAACTCCAAAGTAAGCAGAGCTACTGGGAGGGGGGACCCAGAATAAACATACATATATAAATATAAACAACCATAACCCGAGATAAAACATCTGTGTTCATCACACTAATGGCGTATAAGGCGGGACTTCTACCTACTACGCCACTCAACGTCAATGGATATAGAATTTAAGAAATCGGTTTTGCTAACAGCTTATTTTGAATGCGTTTTAAAACTTTTTATTACCTATTTTTTTCTAGATGACGATTCAAATGAAGAACCTCACGTGGCCTCGTCGTGTTCGTCTGCGGGTACTTCAGAATTAAAAGCGGATGTGTCTCAGCAAATGTCAAACAAATGTGAGTCGTTTGTTTTTAAAGATAAGGGTTTGATTTGAACGGTCACGTTAGACATCAATCAACCCTCAATTCTTCTTGGTACAGTTCAAATCCCCTGTAGTGTCGTCGCTTAGATTGCGGGTGCCTACGAAAGACTGAACAATGCGCAAGCGATTCCCGCCTTTCTTACCAGGCCAGGTGTAACAAAAAACTAGACATACTAACAGTGCCCAGCCTATATATTTTAAAACTTTTGACGGATTTTATGAGAAATGTGATTTTAAATGAAACCAAACTGGAAAGAGTGGCGCGATTAAACACAAGGCGAAAAGACTTTAAGGCTATGATCGAACCCAAACTGACAATAGTGAGGCATTGTCCTGTATACCAGGCGGTACTACTATTTAACAAGTTGCCGATGGAATTAAAGACGACGCATAGTTTTCCAATTTTCAAAAATAAGCTTAGAGCCATCTTGTTGGAAAAATGTTGTTATTCTTTAGATGATTTTAAATAATTATGATTGATTAAGAAATGATATTTATTGTAATCTCATTTATTGTAAATAGTAATTTTAGATAATGAAATCAAATATGTATTGTAACTTATTTTATACAATCGCATACAATGAAAATTGTTTTTTGGATAAAATAAACTTGAAACTTGAAACTTATTAGATACTTGACGTACTTTTCTATATCTATAATCGGTAATGCTGTAAAGTCTACTGAGTGTCTTGCTGGTTCTTTGGCAGTAGATGACAGTTCCGACCCAGTGGCACTTTCAATATACGACGTCCTAAGCCGAGGTCCGTGCCGTCTCGGGTGCCCTTAGGCGTGTCGTATGTAGGAGTAGTTTAAGTTTCAGCTAAGCGCCATCAGCGCTAGGCCACGAAATCTACAAGTCTAAATAAACTGTCCATGGCGAAAAAAATGCTGTATAGTCCGAGAGAGTAGAAGTTTCTTTGCATTATGGATTTCTAATGTTACAGCATAGTATTCTGCGACGCAAAACACCATAAGTGCAAACGAAATTCAACTCTATACCTCGGACTTTAAAGCGTTAGTGATTATAGACATAGTAAGGCGATGTTTGTAAAATGGCTAAAGTCCCGCCCAGGTCTAACTAAAAAAATGTATAAGGTGATTTTGCATCTTCAAACGAAAATCATCAGTAAATAGATGACACACGATTCAAATTCTTCGGGACACTATTTAGCCCTCAACTCCCGAAATAATAGGGGTGTTTTTGACTGTCTGTCTGTGACATGATATGTCTAAGGGTGTTAAAAACCAATCGTCAAACCGTCGATCGATGGTAGATCGGAACAGGCAACATCGATCGACGGTCGATCGATGTTGAATGCCTTTCTTAGCCAAGTCTCGGGACATCGGTTCCGCCGCTTAAAAGTAATGCGAGCAGGGGTTCTTAATTTGTGTTTACACATGATTTTCAATGTTTTCTTAATTAAAATCTCAATGCGTAATTTAAAAAAATACATCTTATGTGTACCAATAAACCCTGTTGTCTATCTATAATACAGACCTTTCGTTCTAGTAACAGTGGGTCCCAAATCGGGTCCCCTAGACCCCCGGTTCACGGACGTAGTGAAGCTGAACGACTACCTCCAACATGGAAGGAGACCACAGTTTTGGGAGGAGAACTATGTGAAACGGGTAAGCGTCGAAAATTGACAAAATGGCCTTTTTTAACGGTCAATTGGCGTCAATGGTAGTAGACCTGCCTCATACGCCGGATGTCCAGGTTCGAGTCCTGGTCGGGGCTTTCGTTTGTGTGATGAACACATTCTCGGGTTTTGGTTGTTTGTATTTATATATGTATGTTTATTCTGGGTTGCCCCCAGTTCGCTGTATGGTCCTCCATAACACAAGCTCTGCTTACTTTAGGGCCACACAGTTGGAGTATTTTTCCTGAGAATTACTTGAGGTTAATTAATTATATTGTATTTATTTATTTATTATATTATATGTAATGAATATACCTGCGTAAAGCGAAGGTAAAAACTCGTAATGTGCGGTATTGTAAACTCATCGATTTTCAATGAAACTTACCGTACTCAAAGATAATCTATTTTACCCCGGAGCAAAAAGAGGGGATAATTTTAACACGTGTATCTCTCTTTCGTATCTCCCACGCGAAACCATTACCATTGAAAACTGAATTTTAATCGAAAATGTTCAATGAAGTTTGGTTCAGCCGTTAATAATATAAGTACTCACAATTTTTCCTGTATTCGTTTTCTTTTTTGTTTATGTTTACAAATAGGTACAAACCATTATTGCAATCCCCAGGTAATGGAGGCAGTAAGGATGAAAGAGTTGGAGATGAAACAAGCGGCTGAAATCCTGGGAGTTAGCTACGGGACACTCTACGGGAGGTACCGGGACGTGTACGGATGCATCAACCGACCTTATAGGTACTTGTCATATAGGTTTATATGTTAGATAGATAGAACGTTTATTTGCATCAAATACAAAGGTAACACAAAAACAACAATACAACAGCTGACAAGCAGAAAGGAAAGTATACAAAAATTAAAGAAAGACACAATAAAACAATTGAATGTTACTTTACAATATCGAGCTAAATTGGCATAGACTTGTTTTTGCGCTAAAGATTAGTATTTATATGAAATTACACAGTTTCATATAGATACGACACTGTAACTGTCCGCAATGTTTAAGACGTTTGTCGAGAAATGGCAATTGGTATATAATGATAATCTATGTTAATGCAAATACAACCTTACGTGCATGATTTAAAATAGAATTTAGAAACCCGATATTGAAAATTTAAAATGTTTATGAAGTAAACTGGGTTGTCCGTTTTTAGCTGGAACTTAAAAAAATAATAATAAATTCTTTGTTTGCTAGAAGCGTTACAAAAAGTTTTAATGTTTATTGACAAAATTGTTCTTACATATAAGAACAATGACATAAACTAAAAATTATATGTCAAACGGGAATGCTACTATGCTCCTTGATTTCATTACTATAGTGACAGTAAAGATTACTTTGTTAAGATCACGATTGACAATTGAGAGAAAACTTAGAAAAACACTGGTCAATCAAGTCTGGCAGATAAGATATGGACACAAGGTTCATATTTAAAGTTAACTATGAATAGCGTGTCCTACCGTAAACTAACGGAGCTAATGGTGTAAGACCCTCCTTCCCATGTGTGTATCTATAATATGTGAATTTGTGTTTGTGTCGCCATTCGATTCGCATTGAAAATTTTTCTTCTGATCTTGTCTGAGCGGTATTTACTACCTACAATCCGCTTCAGTGAACCAACTGAATTCCGACTGAAGCTTGCGATCGGTAACGCATCATTAGTCGATGTAATAATCACATTCAATATGGATGACAGATACACCTGCAAAACACAACAGAGTCCATGGACGCCACTACCATAAGCGCGCGTGCTCGTTGGCTGGCTGTGAAAATAGTGTGGCTGAGTTGTATAAACAGTGCTTCGGCTTATCTTAGCGAAATGATCAAATAAAAAAATCGACTCTCAAATACGGTTTGCATATTCTGAAAACGTGTGACACCAAACTTGTCAAAAAAATTACTGACATTTTTGTCACTATGTACCATTGAATAACAAACAAAATGCCCTTCGGGTCTGCGTTCAATAGCGTCCGAGCAAAAATGGCATGAATATCATACCGGTCTTGATTTGCTCGGGCGCGCGACATCACTTCCAAAATGACATATTGCTCGGTGAAACTGTCAAAATGTGCGTGAGGTGAATTCTTACGGCGAGCGATAATCGGCTGTAATGCAACGATACACGATTTAAATTTCAAGTGAATTTATTTATACATAATTCTGTGGATGTGTAGGTTAACTCGGGACACTTTTTACTAGATTTTTTATTAGATTTTAATTTTATATTAGACCCACCGTATATTTATTCCTACGCCAATGTCAAAATAAAGTCGCTTTTTCTTTGACCATTAGGCTGAAATAAGTCTTTAAAGAATTTAACAAAAAAAAACATGCTTCTTCCTTTGTTGGCCTTGTGGCCCTACACACATGCCGGGTTCGAGTCCTGGTCGCGGAATTCATTTGCGTGATGAACGAATACGAGTATATGTATGTTCGCTGTATGATCATCCCTCCATGAACCAAGCTCCGCTTACTTTGGGGCCGTCAGTTGGTGCGATTGTCTGGGGATTTATTTGTATCGTTTTATTTGTTTCGTGAGTCCGATGAATAAAGTGTCTTCTCCCAACATTACTCCTAGAACGGAGCGCGGGTACTGGCACAAGGGGCCGGCGGAGGTGCTGGAGCGGCTGACTCGCGGCGAGCTGTCGCTGGATGCGGCGGCGATGGCGCTCAGAGTCAACTCCACGCAGCTCATGGGCTACATGGCTGAGGCCAGGCAGGGTGCAGGTGGGTGAAGTGGCAACAATCAAAACTCAAAATTTTTTTTTTCATAAGTCAGACAGTTGAACGATTGGAACGACGCAATGATTTTGTATACTTCGCAACCAAGCGAGCTAGTCAACCGGGCTCCCTTTCCATCCTGTTTTACTAATAAATGTAACAAATACCGCTCAATACTTCGATAATTTAGCTAGGTAAATAAATACCGGAATAAATTTGCCGCTGTCCGAACGCGAAACACATAACGTCACGTTTGAATGTCGTCTACACTATTTGCTCTACAGCATGGTGCGGGTGACAGTTTCAGTAACGTCTCGTTTCACTCTTAAAAAGTTGCCGTTTATTTGTGCAATGAAAACAGATGTTCGTTCTCTAGGCACGGTTGTATGTATTAATATACGTATGTTAATACTGGATTCCCCCCCCTCTCTGCTTACTTTAGGGCCATACAGTTGGTGTGTTTGTCCGGGGATTTTATTATTAATTTTTTTTTATGGGCAAACTCAAGCTAAGAATCTGTTTATTTATATCAATCGTTCAGATTACTTATTAATATTATTTCATTAATTAAAAAATCATTTTGTCCACACGTTAATACCCCACCGTAAAGGACTATAGTGGTAGACATGGAGACATGGTATAGTGGAGACAGCCAGGGCAATTATTAGAACAACGCTAAGAACCCAACACGAACAGATAATCTGATGCTTACAACACCATTGCATCCCACAGATTTTCTAAATAAATCATTTACAGTCCATGCTGTGAGTCTTTGGAATGCACTACCATTCTTTGTAAAATCTGCGAAGTTAAACGTCATTTTAAAAAAAACCTATAAATGAAACGTTACCTGGCACTATCACAAGAAAACGTTATTTAACATATGTACGTATGTATTCATTTATAGCTATGTATGTAAAAATTTCCAATATATGTACTTAAGCATACTTATCATGTACTATGTATATAGCATCTGAATAAATATTTATGTTTTATTTGTAGTGTTTCACTCACATAAAATTACTTAAAATTTTGAACATTTTTTGTTTTGTTTTGTTTTGAAATGTTGTCAAGCCATATTCAAAACCATATTCAAGCCATGTGCAAACATTTAATAAGCTTAAAAACCTGGTTGTCTGGAAGAAATCGCTTCCCAGTGATAAGACCGCCTATTGTTTTAAACATTGTACCCGTGTGTCGCTAAATGTATTATAAAGAGTAAATAAATAAACATTATAATTTGATCAATAACGATTAGTGTCACTTACCATCAGATCGCATGCTCGTTTGCCGGCTATGACAAAGCTAAAAAAGTTTATATTTATGATCTCGGACGCGAAAAGTCATATACTGCAGAACAAATGCCACAACTTTCCGAGCTTAATGGCGTAGTCAAGATGGCGTTTGAAGTTATGATAAATCTAATTGAGTCTTAAGAGTATCGATCTTATGTTCAAATTTCATCAATGTAAGATTCTAAATTATGTTTTTATTTTTTAAATGACAGATATAGAGCCAATACCAATCGAAGTGGACCCGTCGTTGAAAATGACGACAAAAGTGGTGTCGAGACCAGAAACTTCCCCGCAGTCGAATACAGCGTGTTTGAAAAACCTTAAAAAGGTTAGTCCGGTTCATATATACATATATACATATATATATATATATATATATATATACATAATTTTACAAACTTACGTAATATACTTACTTTGGGGCCTTACAGTTGGTGTGTTTGTCTGGGGATTTATTTATTTATTATACACGGCCCACTAGTGTTTGATCGAGGCCGCACAATACGATACATCGCAACGCAACCGATGACAAAGAAGAGTGGGGCACATTTTCGTACATTACACTGATTGATCACACTGTAAGCAGAGCTTGTGTTATGGGTGACCATACAGCGAACTGGAGGAAACCCAGAATTAACGTACCTACATGTACACACAACCATGACCCGAGATCATGACATACATCTGTATTCATCACACAAATGAATGCCCCGATCAGGACTCAGAACCTGCGACCTCCGTCGTATGAGACTACCCACTACCCCACTCGGCCGTAATTTTCTTTTATCTGGCAGTGTAGTTTCTTTTAAAATATCGTCGTGGACAGTCCTTCAGGTCTTTCGATTTTGTCCGCCATAATTACGTTCATGTGGTTGCGTTCCGAATCATTAATTGTATAAGAAGAGGTAAACGTTCCGAAAGATATTATACTTTTTCCAATATCTTTATTTTGACAAGATTTTTTTACCGCCACCGCAAATACATAATATTTATACTATTATGGTAAAGATAAAGATTTTTTTGTTCGTCTGTTTGTTTGCATGTAATCGATGAACTATTAAACCGATTATAAAAATGATTTCTCCGTAACAAAGGCACCTATGTTGTCCCGGAATTTGTGTTCATAGTTAAAATGATAAAATCTAATATACTAAAATTTATTAAAACTGAAACAATTGAACTGGTAAAATGAGAAAATGGATGAGTACGCGCGACTGTGTTGTTAGCCGATAGCGATCTAATCTAGATTTATTGAAATAAAATGAAGTGAATAAAGTAAACTGCTGATCTTAATGGGCTATTTGACAATATCAACATTAATTAAATATTTATGGCTATCCGCATCGATAATGTATTTTAAAAGCAATTCGCACTACTAGACACAAACAGTCATTAATAATTCCTCCAAAAAAATACTTGGAACTTCAAGACATGAAACGGTTTTGATTGGCTAAGTTTTAAATGACGCCACAGGTAAGTCAAAATCTCCTTTCTGTCAATACATTGCCGTGTCTTGACGACACGGCGTGACGTCACAAGCCAGTCTCGACGCCATATTGCTGCAGCAAGCGTCTTGAATTAGTGTACTTTGTAGTTCGTTATTTTTAATGAAATAATTAATATAAATAAAAATCAATATTATTTCTAGGGCCCTTATACATCACAAAATAATGTGAGATGGATTTCAATGGAAACTAGTCAAATAAACAAGTATGAGCGGAGCGTAGCCCGTATACTACGTACCCATATACTCTTTTTTCATTTTGTTCGCTAACCTTAGTTACCTTCTTATATTTTACAGATTGTATCAAAGAAAGTAATGGTTTCGTCGACTCCGGACGAGGACAGCATCCCTACTACGGTGATCAGCGCAATCCAGGACAAGTTCGCAACCAGTCCAGGGAACAATAGTAATAACAGTAAGTTTTTTTACCCAACACCCTTGATAATCCGACTGCGAGGGCAGCAGCTCCACCAAACTAAGGGGTGGTTACAAGCAACGCTTGCTTTACACAGATCTAAGTTAATGGTATTAAGACAAACCCAGTTAGGTTTATTGATACCTATACTATTTGCGCTGTAGCATGGTGCGGGTGACACTTGCCTGTTTGACGTTGACATCTGTCAGTATATGATACGTCTATGGCGTTACGTTATACACATAAAACTGCTTAATTGGTCTTTCAGTTAGATTTTATTTGTAGACTAGAACATTCTGGTTGGGTTTAATTAAATTTACTAGAGTTATTAATGATTTAATATGAAATGAACTAAGTCATGATTTGTAAATCGCGGCATCTTTCAAGAGTGAAACGAAACGTTACTTAAAATGTCACCCAAATGTTTAAATTATTTGTAGGTATTGTTTTATAATAAAATAAATTTCAAATATACCTCAGACATGTTTTATCTCGATTAATTTAAATTATTCATTAGTAATTATCAAGTAAGTAGCTTTATTCGTCAAACACCTACAATTAGTTAGTTATATGGAAAAGGATGTAATTTCAAATCCATTGTTTCTTGGTTTCAAGGCTTCCACCAAAATATAAACCAGATACAGAGATTCATAGAAATATGACACTTTATACTGTCCACAATGGTATAGATAGACGTTTGTTGAGAAATGACAATTGGTACATAACACCTGTGTTATTGCAAATACAACCGTACGTGCGTGATTTAAAGTAAACTTTAGAAAGCCGATGTCAACATTTTTATTGTTTATGAACGAAACTCGGCTGTACATTTTTAGCTGGAATTAAACTTAAAGACATGGTTTTATAGACATTTCTAGACTAAATATACACGACTAGTTCTCTAGAAATGATTTTTATATGCCTTGTTTACAGTGGAACCGTTTACTGTGTGATCGAATGCAACAAATATAAGAAAACCCTAATACACATTTGGGTAGGCTTTTGGTAATTTCTCTGATCCCGATTGTGTATCTAATTTTATATGCGATCGATGGTAATAGGAATGGCAGTGAAATTGCAGTCAGTTTTGATTCTTAGGCTTTTCACATTAGTGGGCGCATCATCGCCATCTGACAGTGAAAAAGAGCAAGGCAGTTTTACTGTTTCGATACAAACAATATTATCTGTCTTGCTTGTTGAGGTGACTCATGACTCGAGTGCGTTTATTAATGCAATTCTATATCATAGTGTGTATAATACAGCAAATGAAAATATTTAATATATTACTTTGCATCCACAGCCGGCAAATGGCCATCAATCCGAGTGGCCAGCTTGGACACCCTGCGCTCCACCTCCCCAGCCAATCCCGCGTCTATTATGAAGGTTCGACCTGATCTTACAATCGTACAAGCCAAGCCCAGCGATCAATGATACATTTAAAGTGAATCCTTCAGCGGTCCTGTGAAACTAAAATAATGAAATGTATAGGTATTTATTTCGTGATGATGGTCGAACTTAGACAGGTCAAATAGTTAAGTACTTAAGACAGTCTTAAGTATATATTTTGCTTTGTGAATTTATACTTTAAATATACTACATTGCAGTTTAAATTTGCTACGCAAACAACTATAATTAAGAGCGTTCTTAATATCTGTTTGAACATTTTTCCAAAAATATTATTGACCAAATATCTTCGTGGATCTGTTGTCTTGTATATAATATATACTCAATGTAAAAAAAAATGTGTACCTATTTACGTAGGTATTAAGTACGTTTGTGCCTGCCAATACAGGGTGAGCTTTTCTACCGTTCTAAAAAAGTTTCACAAAAGCCACAATTTAAAAGAAACTGCTCGAAGGCACCATATCATGAAAATGAGAGGGAATAGTTCGACTTTCACACGAATCCCGGACAGCTGCTAATTTCGTATGTGGAGTCAATTTTTTTTATTTTCCCAATATGACGTCTGTGGGAATGTTGCTTAGATTTGAAGATTCTAAGCTTCGAGATTCTAACAATGCTTGATCCCATGTATTTTTCTGAACGGTAAAAATCATCACCCGGTGTGTATATGTGGTAAAAATATATATTCGCTCTAAACATAAGTTTTGTTCATCTCTATCATTAACAAATTATCGTTAGAATATATATTTTTTAAATTAGTTCTAACTGTATATGTTATATGACCACATAGATTCAAAAAGGCCATTTATTTTCTTTCTATGTATATTGAAAAACATATTTCTATTTATATCTTTCTTGCCTTTATAGGAAAGTCGAATGTTGAAATCGATTTGTAAATATGACCATTCTTTACTGAACTTATGAAATGTGTAAATTAAAAATCATACATAAATATATAGATTTGTAAATACATATTAGAAAATACATTATCGGATAATAGAAGACCAAAACTCTATATTGTACCATTTTAATTTTAAGAATAACATATATAAATATACATTGTAGATAAGTAGGCATTTTAAATTATATATTCGGAGGTAATTGTAATATAGAAAAAGAAATTATTGTTGTTAGAGTTTATGCAATAAGTTTTTTACGTTTGACTGTTTCAAAAATATCGTATAGATGGTTCAAGTCATCTGCGTGCGCAGTCCTATGTGTGCGTTAAACCTGTGTATACACAGCAACTTGTTTTTGCAGCAGATTGTTCACGCACACTACAGCGCCGAGAGCACGTGCGACAAGATGGCGGCCGCAAGAAGTTTACTTGCATATTAACATAAATGATTTGAACCACCTATAATTTAGTTTATTCGTATAATTTGAATATTATCATTGTTACAATGCAATCTATATAATACTCGAAGCTATGATTATTTAAGGTTTCAGAGATTTCTCCGGAGTAGGTCTTAGACAAGTTGCGATATGATAATGAAATAATATTGGTAATTGAATTGAAACACTAAAATTTATGAGGTCATAATTTTTTTTGTTTATTGAACTTTATTAACTCGCTGTAGCGACATCAGCCCCAACCAACTAAGGGGTGGTGTCAGGCTTGCCTACTGCGGGTTGGATGTCCACCTCCTCCATTAGAGCGGTCGCGTTGTAAAAACTCTTAGTGCATTTGGCAGTCGCCGGGTTCGATCGAACTCGGGACTTTAAGATCGAGAAGCAAGCGCGTCAACCGCTGCGCCGCTAACCATACTTCTGGCCAAAGGTCTCGTTGTGGTGGAAGATATTGAACCTGTTCTGTATCCCGAGAATTCCAGGGAGCTTTCTTAACGGACAAACAAACAAAATTTGAACTTTCTTGTTAATTATTGTAAGAAGAAAAACGTGACATATTTATGACATTTAAAAAATGTTAATTCTTGAATTCTCCTATATTAATATTCCGCAGTAAATTATTGCCCTAAAATGGAATCCACGTTTTTTTTTCATTGGTGAATCATTTCCGTTGTCTTGTGCGTGTGGTTAAACAAGCGCTACAAATGTGCTTTCAGTATGAAGTTAACTTGTAAATTTTTTTTCATGAAATGGAGACAGTAAAAAAGTTTTTTTTCTATTAAAGCGGCTGCATATTATTTCATTATTATATGACACTTAATTTATAACAGAACATGAAAGGCTCATTTATATTACTTTCTTGTTTATTAATTTACATATAATTATCAGAGTTATGTTAGTTATAATTTTATTAAATAATAAAACTCATTTAAAATATACTGTATATAAAACAAATTACCTTTAAGGATGTATATAGAATATATAGAATCTATGAATATCAACGTTAATATTTTTCCCTTACTTATTATTAATGTTTTATTTTATATAAATATATAGTTTGTTAATGAAATATACTAATGAGCTTTGGAATGTAATATGTTCCTAAATGTCTTGATATATTTGAAGCCCTATTTTAAGATATGATATGACATAATGTGACCAAATGAAATTTAAACATAATCGGATTATAAACCGGACTAGTGCATCTATTCAGAAGAGGGTGGCGCTGCGTTCTATGCGTAACTGAAGTTGAATACTTGCAGTTTTTGCTGCTGAACCCAAGACCTACATTAAAGTAGACGGCGCAAGTTGATGTAACCGCGTGTGTGGTCGCTGATATTTTGTCAGGTTGGAGTCCAGTTGGTTTCCACCGTCGCCGGTTCTCATACAATTTGACGATGTAGCGTCATCTACTGCAGCATAAGTCTGTATAATGAACACATAAATGACATTCAGAGATAAATTTTCTCTTTGCTTTGCTACTTGAATTGGTCATATTATACGAAATCGTGTCATAAAGAAGGTCCATATAAACAGGAATGCTTAGTGTGTGTATTATAAAATGAATTTAAACCAAACATTTTTTAGTTTGAGTTTCAATGTTCATCTATATAGGTAGCGGCAAACTAACAATACAAATTTTGATTCGTATGTTCATTTAGTTCGCTGTTATAGCAATAGTGATTGCAATCCGCAAGGACGCGCCCCACTCCTTTTTTCGTTGATTCATAGTATTGTGTGCCCAATTTGATCAAAGTAAAGTAGCAGAAAATATCAGCTTCAGAGGCGAGGATTCCAAAAACTCTTGGTCCCCTTCGCCTGACCGAACCGAACATATACGACGTGACACGAATACGAGCGAAATTATACGGACATGAAATATTTTGTCTCGCTCGCACGCCCATGTCTTGCATCATTCTATCTATTTCATGTTAAAAAGCAGTATAATTGAGTTTGTGTGAGTGCATGTGTCTGTGGTAGTACCAGAGGCATTTTTCGCGTACGTAATGTAGTTAAGAACGTCGTGTATCTTCCGCCATTTTACTTTAATCAAAGGCGACCGTAGACTAATAGAGCAGTGGGACATGTCTTAGTGGACGCACTCTCTATACAGGCAATGTTACTCACACTGCTCTTTTTGTGAGTTTTATAGTATTATCATTTCGTTTCTGGATAGTACGAAATTAAATTTGCCGAAAAGTTTTTTTTTTGCGAATATAGGTCAATTCTGCTATAAACGTGATGAAAACGTTTGCCTCGACCTATATTGCGTTAAAGTGTTTGATGTTTTGACAAACTATTATTATTTGTTAAAACTTAGGTATAGATGGTTCAAGTGATCTGCGCGCGCAGCCCTATGTGTGCGTTAAGCTTGTCTATACACAGCAACCGTGTGTGCGTGACAAGATGTACTGATTACGCGCACACTAAAGCGACCGAGAACACGGCTTGACAAGATGGTGGCTGTCACGCAAAGCTAAGTAGCTATATAGCACAAGCTCTGCTTACTTTGGGGCCATATAGTTGGAGTGTTTGTCTGGGGATTTATTAAATATACAAGCGCACGCACACATATGTCTGCGCGCCCAAATGACTAGAACCACCTATGTACAAGTTTCATTGTTTAAACCTACTTTGTTAACTTAATTAAGTTAAAAAGATAAGTTAGATTTTTGTGCAAATTGTATTCATCTTATTGACTGAATTTTATGTTTAAGTATTTTAAATTGTTCATAAGTTTTATCCAACTTCCATTGGATGTTTGTACCAAATTCTCTTTTAGATTTAAGATAATTTAAAAAATATTAGTTTACTTTGTAATCTGAATTAACACATTAATTGTAATAGACTTTCACTTCGTGATAAAATAATATTATTACTGTTAACATAATTGTTAATAATAATAATAATAAAATTTCGATTAACAATTGTTCAACGCTTTGGCAGTACATTTTCATGTACAGACCCACCAACATGTCTCTGAACTGAACCTTCGTTGCAATCGTTTAAATGTTGCCATTTTATTAATATACACTAAATTTGGAAAAACTATACAGACTAAATATAAATATTGCCATTTTAATAATATGCAATAGATGTTGTGGTCATTGTTATTTAAACTACAAACTATTATATTACACGCGTATTTATATTTGCAAAGATTTTATGAGAATGATAGTTGTTACTTGATAGCGGAAGATTGACGAGCGTGGCGACTGAGGCGCGGAATTCAAAAACCTTTATCCCGTCGACTGATTTTACTTGTCAAATAGTTAAGCCACTACGCGAACCGAACCGACAATACACGAACACGAACGAAAAAATACGGAAACGTAATATTCTGTCTCGCTCGCACGCCCATGTTTGCATCATTCTATCTCTTTCATGTCGGGGAGCGATATAAGTTAAGTTTGTGTGAGTAAATGTATTTGTGGTGGTACCGGAGCCATTTTTCAGGTTCGTGATGTAAGAACGTCAGCTGTCTTCCGCCATTTTACTTCAATCAAAGGTCTATTACGATTATTGTGTTACATTTATTAGATTAATAATATAAAGACATTGTTATCAATCACTTTTTAAAGTTTTTGTTTAATTTATTATCTATTATTATAGTTACATTTTACAAATAAATGTGCATCGAACACTGGTTCCCGTGAACAATATAATCATTGTTTTTTTAGTATTATTGTTTTTTATAACAGAACTCATATTTTAAGTTAACTTTCATGGTTACAAATAAGATAATTCTTGTTTTTTTTTTATTTAATTTAAAGAGAATCTCTGGTTTTGTTACATTTGGTAGATTATTACACTTTTTATATGTAAACAGTTTACACTGAAATTTTTATTTTATTAATGTATGGCGTATCGTTTAGACAGAATATAAAAATATATAACTTTAAAATTTACGTTGTTTTATTTAACGGCAAGATGGCGTACCTAGCAGTGAAATATACGGTAGTTCTGAGCTCTGTTCTAGAGAACGTGACGTCATCGAACAAAATGAGCTTTCTTTTTCCAAATTATTTATATGCGACTTCAAACTAGTTTTTCTCCCGAGCTCACTTGTTAATGACGTCATTTGCGCACCCACCTCCCTAACCGGGTGTCGCTCCGATGAAAGCTGCATACCATTCCCACGCCACAGCCAGCAATGTGGTTTTTAGTGGGTAGGTGCCACTCTGGTGAGTCCCACATCGCCCCGCAGCGGTCGGTGTTTTCCTGCGGCGGTATGCATGACGCAATTCCTCCTCCCTCCCGTGAGGGTGCTGCTTAGGCGGCTAAAAAGAAGAAGAAAAAGTGACGTCATGGTACAAAATAGAATTCTATTTATTCAGAAATGTTCCATGAAGATGCTTCAAATCAAAATATTTTATTTCATCATAGGTAAAAAATATACACGTGATGAATGTCTTCTTTTTCTTCATATCCACCGTGATTGTGAAAATACACATTAACTTCAGCTTTTAAAAGGCATTATAGGTAGACTGAGAGGAAAAGAGCCTCTCCATACTCTTTTGCCGACATTGTAAAACACATGAAACAGGTAATTAGGTACACAGCTTGACTATGACATGAAAGAAACAAACACAAGGCAGCTAATTGTTTCTGCTAATATCAGCGGCCGTGCTGTTAACTAAGTATTTAGATATCATTTTTCAATTACAGAAACAACCTTCGTCGCAGTATGGAACGTCGTCGTATTGACAGATGTCACACGTCAATCTTTTTAAAACCGACTTACTTACGTGTCTAACTAACTTTGCTCGTCATCACTAAAGCCTAAAGCCATCATACCAGCAACCGTCAATGTACGCCGTGACAGCCTGTGATGACCGCGCTTTGCATGAAAAAAGAATTGCATTGCATTTATAATAATCATTTTCCACTGGCCAGTTAAAACGTAAGTCGTAAACAGAAATATGTGTTTCTTACTGTTCAACTGTAGTTTAAACACGTGGACGTGACAACAGGCCAAAATATGCAAACGTTATTTGATCGTTAATTAAAAAAGTTGTTTTAAATTTACTGAGTCTCATGGTCACCCTAATTGCTAATTTAAACTGCATAGACCCATAGCATGTTACTAAGATTAACCATTCCACCGTTTGGTATTTGCTGGTAAGAACGGTGTTAAAAGATTAAATTGTCAATGACAAATTCAAAAGTCATAACATTACGCTAAGAATTCAAATTCGTACTAAAGGCAGTGGCGGATTTACACATTTGTCGCCAGTAGGCCATTCAAATTTCTAAAATTTCCAACGGACGTTGGAGTAATCAATTTAACTGTACAGTACTAAAATGTTGTTATTTTTGTTAAATTCTCGACTCATTTCCTCCGTGTATATAATAATGCAATTTTTTCATTTCTATAAGACAAAAAAATATTTTTGAGTTAAATTTGCCGCCCTAGGCTCCAGCCTACTCAGCCTGCTGGTAAATCCGCCGCTGGCAAAAGAGAGGCAAAGGCAACCACAGGAGACGCACATTTTGGACATTTATTAAAGTACGTGTGAAATTCGCATTATTTATTTTTTTATAAACTACGATTAAGAACCAGTCAGTGTGTTTGCATTAAATGTACAATGTAGGTTTCTGAAATATCCACATAGATGATCTTGTTTGATAAACTAAGTAGGTACTCGTTAAATAAGATAATTTTACATAGCAAGTGGTACTTTAAGCTACAGACCAAGTCTTGTTGAATAGGGTGACCATGAGGTTGGTGTTTTTGGTATTTAAAATTATTATCAATAAAGTTCAATTGTTTGCTTCTAGAGTTAATGCAATGATCTTGCCTTAAAATACTGCTAAGGCAACAAAAATTTCTATTTACGACTTATGTTTCACCCTGTATTCTTGTCCAAAGGTACTTCTTATTTCATAAGAAATTTCTTCGAGTAGACCTGAACATTATAGCTTAAGAAGAACAAATTCGTCGTCCATTTTGAATACAAACGGCAATAACAGCCACGTTTCTACCGCTCGGCGATCCGTAGGTTTCAGTTGAAATTGCCTTTGTTCCAGTGACTACGCTGGCTGTTTCTTGCCCTTATCCGCAACATAACCACGTACACATGATCATGGCGGTCACAACAGGAAAGACCGTAGTACCGCCCCAGAGATCTGAAAAAAGATAGTCTACTGCCACATCAGACGTCTGAATAAGGAGCGGTTCTAATTTGTAACTTAAAAAGGCTTATAAAATAAATATAAAATAACTTTCAGCGGTCCTAGCACTACAAATAGCCGGTTTTAAGTCTCATTTTGCAGCTTATACATTTCTTCAAATGTCTGTGTTTCATAAGTATTCTGTAAAAAGTTAAAAAGTTATCATAAAATTAAACTTCGATTTTCATCGAATACTTAAAAGGCGAATAACCAAGTTCCACGAAGGTTTACGAGATAACACGTTGGACCAATAATCATTTTCTTTACCCAATACACCTGTAAAATTTCAACACTGTAAGCTTTTTAGTTATAGATATAATTGAAAAAAGTAAATCATAAAATGCAGCCCGACCGTGCCGTACATTCGCCAGCCATTTAAATTTTATGGTATGGGGTTTTCCAATAAGGACTTGATTACTTTTTTTCAAAATAAAATGCAAACCGTTTGAGACATTTGAAAAACTTTATGATCGGGTTGAAGTATAATCAAAACATTTATGAATGGAACTCGACTTCGTTCATATGACCACCGCGGGCACGTTTGCATCGATCGATTCGTTGGACAATTTTCGATGACTCGGCTACATATTTCGGCCGAAACGGCTGCTATTTCGCGTTCAATATTGGCTCTGAGCTCTTCCAACGTCGTCGGCTTGTTGGCATAGACCAATGACTTGTCGTAGCTCCAAAGAAAAAATTCTAGAGGTGTTAAATCGCACGAACGAGGCGGACAATCGACTGGTCCATTTCTTGAGATAACACGCTCATCAAACTTACTCTTCATAATTTTTATAATTTGCAGACGTTGTTCGTTTGTGTACTTATTATAATTATTATTTTGAATTTTATGGCAATCAGCTGTTGTTACTACAGAATAACTATTTCTGCCAGTTTCAAGTATTAGTATACACACGTACTACACGAGGTTAATAATTTTGTAGCGATCAGCTGAGTAGAACTTGCAGTATCTCGAGCATTGAGTTACCTTGTACTATACAAAAACAGGGGGATGAAATAAGTTTTTACAGATATTTTTAACGAGTAAAATTAGATATTTATAGTTGGATATTAAACAAATGGATAAATCTTCCAAGGACCTTAAAGATAAGAGGATTTTGAGAGGAGAGCAGAGTTTTGATACTTGTAGGTTTGGGGAACTGGAGTGGGAGATGGTCATATAAGGAAGCTGGTAAGAGAGGGCAATTAAAGAGGAGATGGTCAGTGGTGCCATCCCTCAGACCACAATCACAGATTGAAGACCTTCTTATATCCCAGTTTATGAAGAAATACTGGAGTACAACAATGACCCAATCTGAGCCTGCAGATGACAGATGTTGTTTTCTTATCCATTTATTTAAATTTACAGAACCAAGGTTTAGATGGGATGGATGGTTGGACGTCTCCATAGTACTTTCCTGTCATTAAACTTGAATTGCACCATATAGAGGCCCATGCCATACTTAATCGCGTCTGCACCAGAAGTTTCAAATCCTGGCCAAAACACATAGTGTTCTAGCGTTGGATACGGTCACCAGTTGACCGTATCGTTAAACTATTTTGCATGTTGGAGTTCCTACCATTTAGTAAGTAGGTACATCGAGGAGCGCGGACTTTTAGAATGCATATCTTTGCTTATGTGTTTATTTCTAATACTTCAGCGTAAGTAGCTTATAAAGCCAATGGCTGGTAAAGCCACGCCAGTGGATATAAAGGAAAATGACAAGAGGGAGCTCACCTGGCCATGACGAACTAAGCATAGAGCACATTATTTACGCAGGTAAAGTTGTGTTAAATAAACTTTGTGTTTTTTTCAATTGATATTTAAAATATTTTTGTTTACCTCCAGATCTCATGAAGACAATGTGTTCTAGTACCTAGTAAAAAATAAGACCGGGGATCTTGGGTCAAGTAAAAACTACCGTCCTATATCGCTGGGAACTATTGTGGGCAGTGTTTGAAAGACTTCTGCAACCTATGCTTTTAAAGAACTTGAAGATTGATGATGCTCAATTTGGTTTCCGTGTCGATGGACTAGGAGATACTAACCTCGAAGCATGCCGTGAACTTCTCTGGCTACGAAATACGCGACATCTAGTGGTAACAAATTAGAATGCGGTGTTTGTCAAGCGAAGCATCGCCGGACCTTTTTAACGCTTATATTAATGATTTAATCAGTGAACTGAGGAGCACAGGCGTTGTGGGTGGGGTGTGTTTTAACCATGACATGGTGCTTCTCAGTCCATCTATCAAAGGCCTAAGAAAGCTCGTATCAGTCTGTGAATATTGTGCCATTGCTCATGGGCTGATATAGGTACTCGTATGACGTCACTAAAACCGAGCTCACGGTGTTCACGGCAGGAAGGGTCCGCGAATGTGCCGCGGCTACAGTTGAATGACGAGGTTTCAAGCACGGTGCTGAGGTTTAAATACCTTGGTAACACAGTGACTTCTGACCTGATGAAGACATTGAGCGGGAGAGACATGCGCTCTTAGTTCGAGGTTCAGTATGCTCGCGCGCAATCTACAGTCGTAGCAATTATGATAACTTGTTATGTTAACTTTGTTTAATACATATCTACTGCCATGTTACGAAACCTGCCAACTTTGGACCAACTTCAAGAATGACCTACGCACTATGAGAGTGCAAGCCTTTTCGCATTCTTATGAGTCTACCACGCTACAAGTAAATAACTTTCGCGACGTTTTTGCATTTGTATATTTACAGGAATTCTGAACTAGAAATTAAAATTTCCTTGCAGCCAGAAAATAGAGGTTCCTTACATTTTGAAGAAGGAAGTATATTAACAGTCAAAACTCAATGGTGAATGTCAAATAAACAATAATTATATTTATATACACTCTTAATTGTTGTGAGGTTGCTATTTGGTAAAAAATAATGAATTGATTTTATTTGTGGCTTATTCTTATGGTCTGTATTATTTATTGTTCAGTGCTATTATTGTAAACTCGTTAATTAAAAATGGTTCCGATGTTGAAACATGGTCGAGGTAAGCCTTTGACTTCCCAAACTAAAGAGTTTTTTATAATTTGTACAAATATCCGAAAATGAATGCAATAGCAATTCGAGCAGTATTGTGACTTTCGTTCAATAAGTTGCCATATCAACCGGAATATATCCGTCAGAAAGGGTCCTATCAGAAAGCAAATGTCATTCTTCAGCACAGGAACCAAACCTTTGAATCACCTTAACAGAAACCAAATCGGAAGCCTACGATTATAAATCCGGATAACAATTCACATTTCACATTACAAATAAAGTGGAAATACTTGCGTTTAAAATGTGACCTAAAACCGGCTATTTCAAGTGCTAGGACCGCTGAAAGTTATTTTATATTAATTACTGACAAATAGAGGACAATTCGTAAGGTTTGTACAAAAACTATAAAGGCATGTTCAACAGCTTTACGCTGCAAACGGTACTCCAACAGGATCTGGAATATCTCCGAGACCCTAAGATAGAAATATTTTTGTCAAAACATTTACTCCATCTATTGATCGAATTATGTAACTAACATTTATTTCAATATAATCATTAAGAAAATATCTGGCTAGGGTAACTTTACTCCGGCCAGAGCTGTTTTGCTCAAATTACTTATTATATATCGCCGGACGGTAAAGTTCGCGAACAAATTACAGAAGCTCATGAACTAAGTTTTTGCTGAATTTAAATATACAAATTTAACAACATCTGGCTGGGGTAGCGCCCATTATATTTTCATGTTAAGATCGAAATATAAAAATAAAACACCAAAGATAGCAGAGAAGTTTATTGAAAAAAAAAAAGAAAAACTACAGCAGTTTTACAATAAAAACAAGGTTTTTTGAATAAATACAATAAAAGATAATGAGAAAAGTGAAAAAATGCACTGCCAAATACGGTTTGTAAAATCTGTTTAGTTTCAATATTTACAATTATATTTATTACAAGTTCAATTATGTTCAATTATCCCAGAAAACGGCTAAAATATAAACCTACGGTGTCAAAGGATAATTTCTTCAATAGCCAAGTTACGCGTCTGTAGAATAACTTATGATTACGACACCTCTTTGTGTTAATAATACTATCCAATTACCAGTTATCCTAGGGATAAAGTTAGCAAATAAAAAATATCTCTGAGTAAAATCAAACGGCTTAAAAGCGATGTCTTTCAAACTTTCACCGGGCACCCGGGATAAACGGAACACAATGCAACTTGGGCTTCATTTAAACATTTCGCAACACAATTTATTGCAAATAAAATAAGTGATTAATGCTTTATTCTATGAATAAAGTTCTGCTAAAATTAAGACAATTACAAATACATTTTTTACCGAAGAGTAAAAATTGCGGTCGTTTTAAAATTATTTTTTACTGATACCAATAATGCCTAAGACTTTGAAGTAAGGTATCGTGCATCGACCGGCCCAGACCGATACCGTCGGTAAAATAAAGTACTTTGACGAACAAACAGAAGCTTTCTTGGTTAGGTTTTTACACCCAGTAAATTATAGATTGCCTTTGCTCGTTATTAACGAAACAAACATTTATATACGTTCTATTTTAAATCCTCCAATTTATGCTGTATTTCATTTTCTTTTTTATAAATAACATTGTAAATATTATAGCCCAGAGCAATAACTCGAATTTGGAACACGAAATAACCTAATCTTTACATATATTTTAAGGCACAATTTTGCAATACAACTTTCTAACGAAATTTGTTTGAAATGATGTAATAGTGTTAATCTTAAGTCAAGCCATTGTCATTAACAATATATATAAACATGTTATTGTTGATTCACCAAATTGATTTTAGCACTATTACCTCATTGTTAATATTTTGACCTATTATAATACCATTCAAAAGGGACAAAGTTACGAATAATATTAAATAAACATAGTACGATTAGTTTGGACGATCCCCGAAGACAGTCATGTATTACAATACATTGACACGGAAAATGCAGATTTGGATTACACAAAATAGATATCGTTCATAAATAATGCAACTCATTTGTGGGAAGGAGGGAAATCGTCAACCATTGTCGATTCACACAAATAAGTTAAAGTGGTCCAAAATAACATGAAATTCAAGTTATTCATCACGAATGTCCCCTCATAATAGATTTTCTATAAAGCCAGTCTTAAACACCAAATTTTAAAGATGGGAACCAAAATCTCAGAGTTAACAAACGTTTAACTTTTCGCTCTCAAACATAACAAAATTATCTATTTAAAGTCTGACCAACAAAATAAAACACCTCGCCATATGACTATACAGAGTGTTGCAATAAAGAGGCGAATGTTGCGCTCCCAGGCCAGGCTTTTTATTTCAGTGGTCTGGCTGTATAACTTGATAGTCGGACTTCAGCGCACATTAACTATATATTTAGTAGTCATCCACATCGTACAGGTTGTCAATTTCTTCGTCATCCAACTGCATGGATTGGAAATCCACCTTGTATCGCAGTAGACCTGTTGGAAATAATTTTTATTGATAATTATTGCATTGCATGCACACAAAACGGAATTTAAGTGAAACGTGTAGTGAAAGAAGGCGGGGAGAACTATTTTATATCATACCAAATTAGCTTCATTTATGTTATAAAACAGTTTTTACTCTTGTACAATAAACTATTCATGTATTACAGGTTCACCAATTGCAAAAAGTGTGCGGAACTAAATAAGCCCAAAAGTAATTTTTTTTTATTGGTCAAACAATTTTTTTTAAATAGTACGGAATACAAATAGGCCGAACTAATGTAAAACATAATAAAGATACAAAGTTGAAAGCGTAATTTAAATACATTAAGTAAAATTGCTTTTTTGAGTACATATTATACATTTACTTAATACGACAATTACATCACAAGTTTATACTTTTTACCCAAGACGTTATATTTGAACCAAACATGAACTCGAAGTTTATATTAATAAAAATATCGACAGGATCGCGTGATATAAAACAAGTGTTAACTTAAAAATATACAAATAACCAATTTAAGCATACAACTGCATAAAACAAAACTTTATTAGCTCGTTTACAGATCATTTAATATATTGAAATGAAGATAAAATTTGCATGTCCGTTAATCCGACCACCTTTGGCAATGAACTGTAAAAACGATAAAATTATAAAAATCACAAAAAAAAAACAGTCAAGACTTCTTCGTTGGTTTTAAATGGCCTGTTCTAGCTCCGCCTTATGGCTTTGCATCTATCTGCCAAACACCCTGTATAACAAGTTATAGTTCGCCGCACCTGCTCGCCATGCAAGCCTCAACACACGAAACTAAAACCGAGGCTTCTAAAACCAGAGCTTCAAATGTTGAGAATAATGTTTTCATGTTCAAATATCTTTTACACATTTCATAGACCACGGAAACATTTTGAACAATGCATTACAGAAGTGGTTGCTTTATTCATTGAGGGCGTACGTTTCAATGTTCAGATAAATTTTATCGGGAGAATAGACTTGACAAGACTTTTTATATAAATAAATCCCCGCACCAACTGTATGGCTCCAAAGCAAGCAAAGCTCGTGTTATGGATGAACATACTGGGGGGGAACCCAGAATAAACACACGAGAACGAGCATTTGTTTTTCTTCACACAAATGAATGCCCCGACCAGGAGTCGCATCTAGGGCCTCCCTCCGGCGTATACGAGGCGGGGCTGCTACGCGACCGTATGTCAAATTCTCAAAATTATTCTACTGATAAAATTTACATGAGCATCGAACAATCAGCACTGAGTATTCAACATTCAAAAAATTACGAAAGAATAGGTCCAGTTCAGGATATTTTCGGGATCTATTTATTTGAAAAGAGCAAAGTATATTCCATTCTAAAAAAAATCAAGACGTGCACAAAACATATTTGACAGTTGCAAAATTTGTTTCAGACGTTTTATTTGTGAAACTGAACAATTTTTCCAAAGGAGCAAGGGTTGAAGTTCGAAAAAAATATATTGGACTTCCAGAATTTCATGATGTGTTTCCACACATGTGCTGTTCAGTTTGACGAATAGGTCACCCAACAATTATTTTGAAACTGTCTCAAAAGTTACCCTGTATAGAGAAAGTGAAATAAAAGACATCTCCAATCATTTAAAACAGTTGATTGTACATGGAATGTCCATACTTTTTTCATTCTTTTCGAAATTGACTGTTTATTTATGGGCCTTATAAATTTCACCGGACTTGTAGCTCAGCGCTGACGGCGCTTAGCCGGATCTAGGAATGTCCGCCATGTCCATAAAGCGCCATAAAATGTATATTCGTCAAGATTTATTTTACTACAATGTTCCCCGATGCACGTGATGGTAACTGGCATCCGCGCCCATGGACACCATTAGTTGTAGGTGTTTTATCTATTATCAGTGATCGTGATTATTATCTCGACTAAAGATGCGTTGCCGAAATTGCCTTCGTTCCAGCAATAACGCTGGCTGTTCCTTCCCTTTGAACGGAACACAACCAGGTAAAATGATCCTTATGACGATCAAAATAGGAAAAACTGTAGTACTGCCCAAAACATTATCTTATCGATAAAAAAAAATTACCTGACAAAAACATGCCATGCGGAACCAACCAAAATTAATCATCTTTGAGAAAACTTCGTGGCTTATGAATGCGAATTTTAGTTTGTATGTATGTTCGCCCAAGAAAGTGCTTTGCTCGTTTGAAAACATCTCGCAGTGTGTTTTATTAAGGTGCGGCACCCACACATTCTAAACCCGGCAAAGTGCCGACCCTTATGACCGCATTATCAAAAAATACTGCCCCCCTCCCGAATGTGCCCGCCCGAACGTGTGGCTAGCGCCCGGCAAGTCTTATTATTGATTTGTTGAGTGGATTGTCACAAGAATTACGTCCGTTACATTATCGGCTCTTTGTTCAAATTATAGACTTTAAGGTGTTACCACACCAATCGATCTACTATCGTCTATCGACGTTGCCTGTTCCATGCTACCATCGATCGATTAGTGTGGTAACACCCTTAACCCACTACTGACGTAGTTACAAGCAAAAACAGACTTCATTGTTTTATAATGTGCAAACGACTTTCTACGTGATGGTAGTAAAGCAATTTCTTGGTGACGACACCTGCCTCCATAAGACATTGTGAAAGAACGCGTTTGTTCCAACGTTTTGTTTTATGCATGAACGTCTTGGATTGCCGAGAAAATGTTATGCAATCAATACATATATTGAAAGTAATGTAAAACCATGATTTTCAAACTATCAAATACTCACAAAAATACATATTGTTCGTTTTACACCGTTGTTGATTTTACTACAACAACAAAGTCGATTTTCGATCTACAGTCCACATTAGATATTGACCGTTAGGAATTATAGGAAAATAAAATATTAACTCAAAAAACCTTCTGTCTGCAAACTCTATATAATTACTTTTGGTCATCCATTGCACCATCTTTCCTAAAATGTAACTTGAACACAAGCTGCAGAATTTGACAAATCAAAAACCCGAATTATTTCCCAAAACGATTTCTGTCATCAAGGGAATTCCGGCGAGTAATTACCCTACGTCACTCCCACAACTGAGAATCTAATGAATGACGCATCATATGAAGGGTTTAGGCTGTTAAGCGTGCAAAAGAAATATACATACATACATACACACACTGGAAAAACATAAGCTTCCTTCTGAAAATCGGAGAAACATACAAGAAATGTATTTTATTTTCGTATTTTTTAAGGTTACATATAACCGTGCCGTTCATTAGGAGTTTTCAATGTACCAATAAATGTATATATGGAATAATAGCAGCTCGAATTATCCTTCCCCACACATAATAAAATAATAAAACCCTTTCTAAATTAAGTCAGTAAATAATTGCTAATTGGACGTAGTTTAGCAGTAAGGATCCAACCCAAAAAAAATGTCAAAAAAAAAACCGGTCGACGTCGATCGATTGGTCTGGTAACCCCTTAGCGCGTTTTTGACTTTTTTGTGGGTTGGATCCTTATTGCCAAACTACGTGCAATTGTATAATTGTGTCCAGACTGTCAGCAAACTATTGTCTCTTGCTAAATGATAAACATCTGGTCGACTTGAAACATAAAACTGGTAAAAACTGTCAAAAATTCGCTTTCTTTCGGGCTTTTTATGGACCTATGCCTTTTTAAAATACAAGTTTGACTCCTTCATGCATAAGGCAGGCACCTAGTTTATTTATTATACATTTTTATTACTACTGCATACTGGGTCAGAAGATTCGTCTACTTCGAAATCGTAGCTATTTAAACTTTTTACCATATTGAATTTAATGGAAGAGTATTTGCAGGTAAAGCCCGAGGAACCGTGATTGCTAGCACAGTACAAAACTGGGTAAACATTTGTTGGTGCAACGGTGTCACATTAGACTAAACTGAAATTAGACATCCGCCTATTTACGTACGAGGGTGGATTGAAAAGTTCGCGGCCTAAATAAGAAAACACAGGAATAAAGCAATTTTTTATATTTATTTTTCTACATACTCTCCTCCTGGGTCTCAGCACTTAGTCCGGCGGTCCTCCAAAGCCTTGATCCCATTTAAGTAGAAGGTCTCGTCAAGGTCTTCAAAGAAGGCATCTACGGCCACTTTGACCTCATCATTGGTAGAAAATTTCATTCCACCTAAGTGTTTTTTTAGTTTTGGAAATAGGTGGATCTTGGAAGAAGGTGCCAAGTCAAGTCAATAAGGGGGATGAAAAAGCAGTTCGAAACCACAATTCACTATTTGAGCCATCGATTCTGCAGATGTGTGAACACGAGCATGGTCCTGATGAAACAAAACTTTCTTAGTCAACAATCCTGGTGTTTTAGACTTTATTTCTTCGCGTAAACGACGTAATAGTGTGCTGTAGTATGCAGAATTTATAGTTTGACCTCTTTCTAAGTAATCAACCACGATGACACCCTTAGAATCCCAGAAAACCGATGCCATTACCTTGTTTACTGAAAAACACACCTTGGCTTTCTTGGGGGTCGGAGATCCGGGTCTCTTCCATTGTTTGGATTGTTGTTAGCATTCAGGAGTATAGTGATGAACCCATGTTTCGTCCATAGTAACAAACCTTGTCAAAAAATCGTCAGCCGATTTCGTTTCTGTTCAACTGAAAGGAGCCGCGGAACCCATCTTCCAGACCCCTTGTGGAACCCTAATTCGTTAAAGATCATGTTTAGTGTACGTTCATATGAAATCCCTAGAGCTTCAGCTATTTTATATACCTTCAATCTTCGGTCTCCCATGATGAGATCACATATTTTTTCGATGTTTTCCGAAGTCGTAGCTGCAGAAGGCCGTCCAGAGCGGGGGTCATCTTTGATGCTCTTTCGTCCACGTTTAAATTCAGCTGTCCACTTTTTTATCATTGTATACGACGGAGCAGATGTTCCTAAAGTAGCCACCATATCTTCATGAATCTGCTTTGGAGTTAAGTGTTTCTTGTGGAGGTATTTGATCACGGCACGGTGCTCTAAACTATCCATTTTCAAAATTAACCCTCGTAGATAGTAGATATTTTATTTAGTATAATAATTTATCTTAATATTAAGATTGGGAAAAATAATCAAAAACGTAACTCAACTCTCATTTGTATATTACTATTCCTTAACAAGAAAAGCATACATTTCCTCAAATTGAAAATTATTTCTTAAATAAGCTAAAGCTTATATTAAAACATATTATTGCTTTAAAAACAATTTTACACTTAAAATTGATGACTAGATTACGTTTTGTGTATTTCATACTTAGAAAAGATAAATAATCTTACAAAAAGTAACTGCCGAAACATTGGCGTAAAAACAATGGTCGGTGGGTCTAATACAAAGATTTAAAAGTGTCCCGAGGCAGCCTGTACATCACTTGAAATTTAAACGTGCATCATTGTATTACAGCTGATTATCGCTCGCCGCAAGGTTTCGCGTCACGCAGTTGCAACCAGGAAGTTGACTGTACGCAGCTACGACTGCTTCGAGCGTTCACATTTTGACAGTTTCACCGAGCAATATGTCATTTTGGACGTGATGTCGCGCGCCTGAGCAAATCAAGTCCGGTATGAGACCCACCAGTCCATTTGTTTGAAGTCAATGGAAGTCCCATTAAAGCGACACAAGTGACAGAGTTAGGCAAGGCAATACTTCACAGATATGAGAGTGAAGTATTGCCGACTTCGACTAACAGACAATTAGGCGGTTTCCATTTAAAGGATTTCAAAGACAATTACTTTTGGGCCTAAAATGTTTGCAGACATGGACTGGTATTGTGGAATTACCATAAATGTGAATTAATTTGAATCTCCATATTTTTATTAATGAAAAAATATTGTTTTAGACTGTTATTAGATCTCTCTCTAGTTATTGACTCTTAGCTTCGACCACATAAAAAAACAAGTTACAAATTCAGTGTCACAAAAACGTCCTTTCTAAAGTATTTCCTCACTCTTATTGTACAGTTGGGTAAGACGGCGGAGGCTAAGAGCGAGAATCGCTTGCGCGTTGTTCGATCTCTTGTATGCGCTCCGCATACTAAGGCGCGACAACACTGCAGGGGATTCGAATGCGAATCTGAAGCAGCACCAAGTTACCTGATTGTACCCAGTCGGCTTTCTAAATACAGTTTTAATTCATGCACGTAGGGTTGCATTTGTAATAACATAGCTTATTATGTACCAATTGTCATTTCTTGACATACTTCTAAACCGTTGCAGGCAGTCAAACTGTGTCTCTAGTTTATATATGTGATCGAAGATTGTTACAGTAAACTTTTTGTCAATCTAGTAGCCCTCCACAAAAGTTTTAAAACCAACACTTGTCCACGATGTAGATAAAAAATCCATGAATGTCAACCTTTGACATATTTGGTATATATATAGGTATGGGTGGGCACTGCTAACAAAAACTGTACAAGAAATATTTCTGTCACATCTCGTGAAAAAAAAACTTAAGCCAATTTTTTAAATAAGGTTCAATATAGTGAGTGCCATATACGAAAACCAAATAGTGAGGCGTGTCTTTGGTAACCCACAAAATGGCGCCTTCAATAATTCGCTAAACTTTTTAAGTGTCGTAATGCAATACAAATACACATCTTTCAACACCTTAAACAAAATATACAAATGTATGCTTTTCTATATAATTACACTTGTAAGATAACGCACCTAAGTAATGACTTTCGATTATCCATTTTTTTATACATTTTACTCATAAAAATATGTCCAATAATTGTACTTTTATTAGGTACACGCTTATTTCCTCAATAGAAACGACAAATAACAAAAAATAAAGATAATAATGACATCTTTCAAATTGATATGAATATAATTTAACTATTTTATTACAAAAAGATTAGAGAGTCCATGGGCCATAACCAATGATATGGCATAACATTAAAAAAACTATGATCGCTAACGCTATAGAAAGCGCTTACTTAGATTGCAACTCGGCAACTTCCATATTTGGTTACGCTAAATATCGCTTAGTCAATATTAAAACTCATGTGTTAAGACCTCAATAAGTAAATATGCTTATGATACTTGTGACTAGATTATCCCTGTCTGAATTTAACTAGCTCACTTACACCTGGGTTAACGACTTAATCCAGAACTAGATTTTACTTTAGTTCAAATGTCATTCACTCACTGTAAATTTAAGTGGGAGACATATACATTTCTTAACCCAGAATTAGCCAACCTCGTTTGACGGAGCCTTAGAGCTGATTTTGACAATCGAACAAGATTTCTACCGAGAATCTAGTTTAAGTGAATAAATATATAAGAAATAAGAAGTCACGATTTAAAAATTGTCTTATATCAAAGAAAATACAAACTACAACGAAAAACAAACTTCATATAAAAATACAATTTCTGGACATTTCTTTACCATAATATATCTGTTGCAGGCGGATAATTTGAATCAGACATTCAACAAAACATGCTTTATTTATAGTCTTCAATGGCGCATCGCCGGGTGCTACGGCGCCACGCTCATTTCGTTTGCTCGGTTTGCGCAAATCCTAGTATATATCAACTAGTATGTAAGAAAATAACTAGTTAACACAACGCATACCCCGTTCTTCGTAGTAAACTATTCAACATGACGACCAGCTGTTTAATTGAATGTCTACTTCAAACATCCGCCCGCAAAATATCTCTTCCTAAATATGTCCCTCATAAATATGTCTTCCATTATTTTGTCCATCGTTGACAAGAGTTTCCCATATGCTGCCCAATTAAGTGTATAATATATATATATATATATATATATATATATATATATATTATATTATATATATATTATATTTGTGGTTACAGTTGTAGTATCTTGCGACAATTAGGTTATATTTGTCGTCCTCAAGAAATTATTCTCGAAGGATATGTTATGACTATTAATGCATTAATTACTAAGGATAAAATCTAGTCTACTCAAGACTAATCTCAGCTAAATTGATAAATAAACAGCGACTGTTTTTTTTCGACGCCACAAATCCCGGAGCTCTCACGTTTTCCCACGGGCATCCATTTGAACACAGTTATTTGTCCTCGGATCATGATTGTTCGTATTTACATATGTATGTTTATTCTGGGCTCCCCCCAGTTCGCATTATGGTCATCCATAGCCCGAGCTCTGCTCAGTTTGGGGTCATACAGTTGGTGCGTTTGCCAGGGGCGTTCACAGGTATCTATTCTGAAAACACGTGACACCAATCTTGTCAAAAATGATGACATTTTCATCACCGTACAGCTTAAAACAAAGTCGCTTGTTATTTGGCCGTTTAAATGAAATAAGTCGAACGTTTTACAGATCTCGCAGAGGGTATCTGAGGATAAAGTTGAGGCACTTGAACACATCAAAGACAATTGACTAAAGATACGTGGTGGCTGAGGGAACCAACACGAGATTAACCCGACAAGCTTGACGAGAGGACCGGCAGATGGCATCTACGCCTCTTGTCATAATATGCCATGAACCAGTAGAAATTATCATTCAGTCACGTTATACTATATCTCGAATTCGTGTTGTGTATACATTTTCATCTCTACTAAAACTTCATAAAATGTCAATACAAGCCTTTCGAGAAATAAGGATTGGTGCTCCGGCTTCATCATATTGGTCTTTTGCTCTCCATCGACAGTCTAGACATTTTAGACATATAATTGATATAAATAAATATTACGGGTATAATATAGCATAAACATTAGACCAAACTGTCGCAAGATAAAACAACTGTAAAAATTACTATAACTTCGATTATAAGGCGTTTTTTGATTGCTATAGAATGTACTTTATAATAATAAGACATACAGCACCATTATCTTCTACTTCAGATTTTGATAGCTTCGATATATTTTTGAATCAACTGGGTAATCTTTTATTTACAAAGTTTGAAGTTCATCGTCTTATTACTAAAAGTGGTGTTATATATGAATATTTCTGTCCCTGTATTGTCTCTATCGTAGAAGACACTCAAACATAAGAACGAGATAAAACATGAAATAATGGTTACAACCTCATTGGCGTCAAACAAATGGACCGTGGATTTATTACAAAGTTGACTTAAAAGTGTCTCGAAATAACCCACACATGTACAGAATTAGGAATAAAAGAAATCACTTGAAATTTTAACCGTGCACCATTGCATTACAGCTGATTATTGCTTGTCACAATTATTCACCATACATAGCTGCGACTAGGAGGTACACTATATAATCAGCTTATGCGGCTTCGACTGCTTCGAGCGTTCACATGTTGAACAGTTTCCACCAAGCAATAGTCGGATGGCCGTTTCTGCATTTTCGTACCATCATTGCTAGGACGCTTTTGAACGCACACCCGGAGTCCATTTGTTTGAAGTCAATGTATATGTTTATTAGTAAACAGGAAGTATTTCACTTGTTTAACGTTTCTTAAAAATAACACACATACAAAATCTGAAGTCAAAAGAAACGGGGTCCCTACTGGGAGAAACTACACATATAACACGACAAGTTAAACGACGCCTATATTTGTCGAACGGGGCTGTTCGCACTGATAAAAATTTTCATCCATTTTACAACTATTGCTGTCTTTTTCCAATCGACATTTTTTTTACTGTATTCAAAGTCGGCAAACGAGCAATCGACCGACTGGTGGTGAGTGTCATTTTCAAGCGTAGCTACTTGAAATTATTATCCCTTTTTTTCTTCTGTATAAACAAAAATGAATCCATTGAAGTGGTTTGCCTCCGCAAACGAAAGTTCCTGGCCCCTCCTCGCTTAACGCGAGCGGAGGCAAAATCGAATTAATATTTATACGAAGGGCCCGTAGACTCATAAGTGACGACAAACTTACTTCTTCGAGACTGCAAAGTCTCGAACGTCGTCGAAAAGTTGTTAGTCTATCGGTTTTTTACAGATTGCACTTTGCTCTTCTTTAGCTGATCGAACCTTCCCCCTTTCTCCACCGGTCAACCAGACGCAGACAGAAGTTTCACCCGTTTGTGGTTAGCGTACCGAAGAGCCGAACTAAACGGTTCGATAGCTCATTTTTGGTTCGTGTTGCCAAAGAGTGGAACGATTTGCCTGCGTCTGTTTTTCCAGACAAATATAACCCTGGAGCTTTCAAGTGTAGAGTGAATAGGTACCTCTTAGACAGGCGTGTACGATCCTCGTCTTCATCGTCACTTTCCATCAGGTGAGATGGAAGACAAACGCCTGCTAATTATTAATAAAAAAAATGTATGTCCGTCTCTTTCGGCTGTATGTGTGTCTAACCTCATCTTATCCTGATGAAACATTCCAAATTTCCCAAATAAAGATGCATTCCTTAAGAAACCCAAGCTAAAAATGTCTATTTAAGACAGCAATAGTTAAAACTGGAATCAAACAGTGTACCACTGAGATGACTGCCGCTCAGATCGATCTTATTACAACATAGTTTCTCATATCAATAGGCCTGTACTGTATTTATCTATACTTATATATTCCTACTGCTAGAACTATGATCCGTTAGAAAAGCGAGGGTGTTTTATTTAGACAACATCTAAATGGAAATCATATTAAAATATTACTAATTAAAACTGAAAAAACAACCAATGCGACAAAACTTTTTTTAAACATTTGAATTGAATCTGCGAGATGTATGTTAAGGCATCTTGAAAGCAGCAAAGAGCAAGACAGTTATACTGTTTCCGTACAGAAAGTATTACCCGTCTCGCTTCTTGAGATGGCGACGAGGTTTATTACAGACACCGGCATCTGGGGCGGTACATAGAACACTTTACCCTACCGTATTATAGGTACACACGCATGTAACATCCTGTTTGTTTTGTACAATTATTCTGTCTGTGACAAGCATGGGGTATGAGCCCAGAAATCACCACATGCGTGTGATGCTATTTACTGATGGCATGACGTCAAAATATTATGTTAATTCCGTAGGTGCTAAGGTTAGGTTAAACTATCCCAAGCCATTTAACGTTTTCTACCAGACCAATCGATCGACGTCGACTGTTCCATACTACCATCGATCGATTGATTGGTGTGGTAACGCCCTAAGTCTGTACAAACTATAATGTCAGCAGTTTAATGTTTATTACTATTCTCATAGCCGGCAAAGCAAGTACGCGACCCAGCTGGTCTGTGGCGCGCGCATAGGCATCATTAGTGGTTTATTTATTTATAGTAATTGTGATTATTATATCGACTAACGTTGCGTCGCCGGCCGTGGGCTTAAGTTGACAGTGCTGCCAGTGATTGCACTGACTGTAGTTAAGGCGGTCAAATCAGGAAGGTCTGTAATACCGCCCCGAACGAGATCTCAGCAAGAAACTCATTACCACAAGAATCGTTACTAAAGTTTCTTATTTAAATAATTAATACAATTATAAACAGAAATTCTTAACATCTCGCATATCCAGAAACGTGTATATTTAAATTGCATTCTAAAATATATATAATCTGCAAGCAATGTCTTAGATTGTATATGTTTTGTAATATTTTTGATCCGTATTCTTATGATAATTTAATAATCATCCAAGTCAACATCATCAAGCGGTTCATCCAGTTGCAGAGACTGAAAATCGACTTTGTATCGGAGAATTCCTATAATTAATAATACAATACGTTTATCCGGCGTTGGCATCCAAGCAGCAGAGGGGAAAGAAAGGAAAAAAGTTAGATTATTGGTTCAGCATTTAGTTTACTCATTGAGCCCATACTTATATTAAAAAACATATTTTTGTTTCCGTAATATTCATATGAACGTATGTACTCAGTGAATAAATTGTAATACACATAGTGCAAATAAATTTCACAGGTTCAGGACACAAAGACATGTCTCCAAATAAGACTTTATAATCACACAAGAAGGCCAAATAAAGCCATAAGCATTCCTGAATTCCTTTTTGTTTAATTATCTTCGGACAGTTAAAGAAAATAAGCTGTGTTTTTAATTATGAACTTGATACGAAAAATATATTTCGCCAGGTTGTCATGGTAAGTCTATACCTTAATGATTTCATGCAACTATATATATATATATATATAGTTGTCTGATACATTGGCCGCTAAGTTAAGGCTAGGCTGTTAATAAAACGCCGGCGTCTAATTTGATGGCTGTCTATCTAGACTATTACTATAAAATGATAATGTTTGTTGGTTTGTTTATGTGCATTGGTTGAAATAGATTGTCTTGTAGTGTAGACGTCTGGTTGCCAAAACCTCCAATATTTAATAAAATTGTTTATGTGTAACAGATGAACCCAAAATTAGTAACACTGGCTGTATTTATCCCGTTATCCTCACGGGTGTTATACGACTGTCGAACCGCACCGGGATCTCTTCCTTGTATAAATTGCTTCGTTCTATAAATTCAAATTTAAAGTAAATTACAAAACGAAATGGATAGTGGGTCTAATACAAAATTAACATAAAGAGAGTCCCAAGTTAACCCACACATGTACAGACAGAATTATGAATAAATTAAATCACTTGATTTGAATCATTGCATTACAGCTGGTTATTGCTTGCCAAAATTTTTCACCTTATGTAGCTGTAACCAATGACATATTACATATAGACAAGTTGTTCGCTCAATAATGGTAACGCAAATACAAGGCAATTGCCCGCCATTTCACTTAAGTCTTGTGCAACCCAGTGTTACGGCTAAACGCCAAACAAAACTTATCTCCTATTCTGTGTTTTTAAAACCATACAATGCAAATTATTGTAATTATTTTATTTATATTTTATTATGCTATTTAAAATGACGTTTTAAAATTGACACGGCTAGACATTTCAACAAACTCAAAGAGCGAGATGTAATATATTTTGGATTTGGGAGTAAACGAGACAACTCTATATACTGCGACAATTTACGATGTACACTCGCGACCGATTAGTGCGAAGCAACGTCAAGAAGTACATAGATATCTCTTTCTTACAACAAGTAAACCGTATTATTCTTTTCTTCTCCCACAATTTATATGACTGTATGTATCAGGTAGGTATGTATAGTTAACGCCGTTTTTTTGTGCGGTAATGTTTGGGTATGACTTGTCTATATTTAACATGTAACTGGCTGTAACTAGGAAGTTAACCATAACACCTTACGCAGGTTCGACTACTGTGAGAATTCAAATTTGGAACCGTTTTCACTAAGCGATATGTTGTCGAGCGGACGATTTCATTCATTCCATTTTCGCTAGGACACTATTGAACGCAGACTTTAAGTCTATGCATTTGGAAATCAATGATTATTATGCATACAAAATTTAAGAAAAGCCTGTGTTTTAAGCTACAGCACACCAGAATTTTAATACAAAACCCTGATAATATTTCCAGAAATTCTTGTTGCCGGAGTTTTATTAGCAGTCTAGTCCAGAAACAAAGCTCAACCATTGGGCAACTACAACTAAAGTTATTAACCCCAGTAAAATAACTTATTAATTGTCTAAATAATTGGAAATATAATCACACATGTATAAAATAATAAAATAAATAAATATATATTTACTAGTGCCATCCATGAAGCTGCACTACTTTTTTGCTTATGCTTCATAGATTGCAACCATAGACCAAAATGCAGCAGAATGTGCATTCATGGATGCCAATTGTATAGTAAAAATATATAAAAACCATAATACTGACCTCCGATGCCTCCAAAACCACGCACGAACTGACTGCCCTCCTGACTTTTGTCGGTGATGATTTCCAGCGTTGCTCCAAAAGACTTATAGTTATTAGCCAGCCACTCAAGTAACGGTTGACATTCCACCAGCTCCAATTCTACCCCGCTCTGAAAGGATAAATTAAATCTACAACATTTATAATAAAAAAGAAAAGATTTGTTTCTTTATTTGTAATCCCTCAACTCAAACTAGCAAACTAATTTTCCAAATTCTTTCGCCATAACAAAGCCACACTTTGCACGAGTTCTATACTTTAGTCCATTTAGTTTTTTAAAAAAGGGGTTCAAGTACCTGGGAGGTATTCCCAGAGTTTTGAAAATGGATAATTTTAAGGATTTTAATGAGCTCTTTGCGGATTTCAACTTTGCTACCTCGTGTCTTTGCTGCTCGCGCAGGCGTACTGGGAAAATGGCGCGTAGAAGCAATTTTTTGACAAATTTCTTTTCCAACTCACATCACAATAAAAATATCTAGTAGATAAATGAAACTGGATGATATTTCCCACAATTTATGTAACTACCTTTTTTCCGGTAATATCAGTACTTTTGGCGTACGAACGCCGCAAGGTGCAGTTTAAAATGCGTTTTGGACAAAAACTAATTTCCACCACCAACTTGAGATAGATACATTGGCGCGTTTTTATCGTGCTATCCTAACCAAGTCTATGCTATTAATTATTCCAAAATTCTGCGTCATCCACTTTCAAAGTATAACTACCAAATGACTGGATGCTGTATAATATTCAATATTAATATGTACATAAACTTTCAATAGTTTGTTAAAACAATGAAAATATCTTATTTCTTTACAAACACTTGGGTGCAAAGCGCATAAGACTGACACAATGATTTATGTATACTATTATTATATAGACAAAGGATTTCTTTGTTTGCGCTTGATCAATTCTGCAACTTTGAACTGATTTTAATATTTATTTTTCCATTACGCAGCTTCATTTTCCAGCAGTAACAAAGTCTATATTTGATCAGGCAATTCCAACTGGACCTTAGGTTATTAATATGAAAACGACAATAACCTCTTTATCGGTGAAATGTGACTTATCCTTCTCTTGCTCCGGGGTGAGATGGAGGATGGTCTCTTGATTAGTTGCATGAGATTTTAGAACATATCTGAAAAAGACAATTTTCAAATTGGCATGACTGTGGCCACCAAAAATTTGTATACATATTATACGAAGTCCATTCCCTATAATGAAGCATCTACAAGTTACATGCCAAACTTGCATATTATTAAATTGGAATGATCATACAAACTTAACCTAACCCAATTATGTAAATTAATTTTGGGAAAATTTTATATTCATGGTGGGTCTTTGACTCTCAAGCTGCGCTTAGCGCAACTGCGAATACACAATGGCCTTCATTATATATCTATTTATACTATGTTCAAAAGGAGAAGAGGACGTGGCCAGGTGCTTGAATGGTTAGATTTTTGTTATGTTAGAAGTTAGTGCTGGGGCGTCCGCAGACAACCAGCGGCGTGGCTCCTGCCGCGACATAAAGGTGAGTGGAGACCTTTTTGTTCACGATATTGAACGATTTAGCTTACATGTGTCTTACAACATAAGTAAATAAATTATTATTGTCCAACTTAGAAACCATTTTAGATTTAAGTAATTGTGAAATTAAAAACTTTTTAGCACACCATATTAGTATTAGTTACCGTTTACAGGGTAAACATCAACATAGTTCTATGCCATTTTGACTGAAATATTTATTAACAACAGGCCACATTCCTTGATATGCAGGAGGATCCAAAGTGCACACTTACTGAATACATAAATACAAAAATATTGGAGTGCCAAGGCTGAAGTGTTTTTAGAGTTACATACCTCAACAGGAAAGGAAACCTAGGTTCAGTTAAAATGGAGCTATATATCTATAGCTTATACTTAGAGACCTACCTTTGAATATCCAAATTTTCCCAACAGATAAGGGTTTCAACAGAACCCAACTCGAGCGCTCGGAGAGTGTCTTCAACCCCAAAGCAATATTTACCAGTGTCCTGAAAAACAAACACCATTTTTTTATGAAATCAATATGCCACCTGGTGAAATGGAATTGATATGAAAAGAACATCAGACTGATATTTTGCCCTGTATGGACTCCATAGGTCATCTCTATATTATAATGAACTGATTGTAATCAATCTTTGAAGCTTTGATTATAGTATATTAGCCGAAGATCGGTGACCTCTTTGCCGAATTGTGAGCAAGACAAAATATATGTGTCTCTATATTGTATTGTGAGTTCCGTTCGCGAAGTGAATATTTGAAATGTAAAATCGGGCGACTGAGAACAAATTTCCCAGTAACCTGATATTACATTTCAAATTTCAATGATTTAAAATAATATTATTTTAAGGTTTAAGAATATGGCTGTACTATAGCTGCAGCAAACTTATACTATTTTAATATAGTAGTAGTACACACTAAATTTGTTCTATACTACTTTTTCCAGTAGTAGGTCTGCTGGTAGAAATTTCTATTAGAAAAGAAAGCTGTACCTTTGTACTTTATTAGTTTATAAGTCATTTTTATTATTGTGATTGTCTGTGTGTACATAAATTATTAAATAAATAAATAAATAGTTAGAGCCATCCACGAAGACGCGCCCTACAACGTTTTTGGTATAATAACACATGTCGGCTCAAACCTCACTTTTTAAGTAACTTTTCCAAATTGACAATTCAAACAAATATGACACTAACTGTCCACAATGGTTTAGATGTTTGAAAACTGGTACATAACAACCTATATTATTGCAATTATAACACTGAGTGCATGATTTAAAATTGAATTTTTCTAAATTCAAAGCAACTAGAAAACTTTTAATTTTTGAATTGTCTCATTTGGGCATTTGGCTGAGACGGTTTTCTGATTATGATTATGTATCTAGTTTTTATTTGTGATTAATGTTACATATATATATATATATATATATATATATCCTCTTTAATCAATGTTAGTATATATGAAATAACTATGAATTACCTGAGAAATCTCATCAAAGTATCTGCCAATCAGTTTCTTTTCCTGAATGAACTTAACATTCTGTAATGATTCAGCAGCCAGTTCGATAGCTTGGTTAAATCCGTTCTCACCACCATATGAAACATCCACAAGTTTGATGATTTTGGCTTGCAGCCTCTGTGAGGGAAAAACAGAAATATTAAACAAAATAGAAAGATATAAAGTAAAACATACAGTTTCAAGTAGTCTGTATAGTAGCCCTAAATTATTAAGCAGAGATCCTGGAATAATACTGGTGATCAGTATGAAGGGTTATGTCCAGCAGTGAAAATGAATCAGCTGAAATGACTGATATGAATCTTTCATTTGCGAGATATGTTTAATCCTTTCATACAGGATGTTTTTAAAAGTCAATTAGTATCAAAGACTTCTCTGACAGGCTTTATTTGACCCATTTGAATATCAAATTAAAAAACATATATGTATTTGCAAGAATCTAAAAAGTTATAATTAGTGCATTGCTGTTTAAAAACTCACCGGATCAAACATATCAGACTGTGACAGTTCAGTCTTAAAGTCAGCGGAACCCGCAAGAATTAGACCAGCAACATTTGGTCTGTCTGCGCTAATGAACAGCTGTGTGGCAACCTCTGCCACTTTCCTAACGTAGTTGTGACGCTTCTCCATACGTAGACGAGCGAAACGCAGCGCTGACTGACCACCACGACCATGCTTCTTTGGAAGGTCAACAGTGAATTTGTGAAGAACCTGGAATTGAATAAAACGGTATTAAGAAATGGGTATGATATCTGATTTGTAGCACATGCTTAAAGAGATAATATAGGCCCCTTAAAGAAACTTCTCTTACCAGTCTAAGGGTGTTACCACACCAATCGATTAATCATCGTTTGACATTGCCTGTTCCATTCTACCATCAATCGACGTCGATCTATTGGTGTGGTAACACCCTAAGCTAAAATTATGTTTTTTTCAGACACCTAGAACAACATCTTGTAGATATTGCTCTTGCATTGTCTTATTACAGATAACTTATACAGAATGACTTCAATTTTCAATAACATATTGATCACTGGGGCACATAGACAAGAGAATAACTAACCATACATATTATGTTCAATTCCATAATATGTTGTCCCCTAGATTAAGTGAGAGTATAATGAACGCTATTCACAACATTGCTCCCCACTGTTTTTAGGTCTAAAGGCACACACTATGATGTATTGACCAAAAACATGGAGTGTGAGTTCGTGGATACCACTCACTGTACCGTGATTGAAAACAAAATTAACTTAATTGCTGTGTTGCACTGTTTCCTGACTAAAAAACTAAATTTATGACTAAAATAAATGTAATATCTAGTCTTACAGTAGATGTATCATACAACATAAAACCAAATAATACTTTAAATAAGAAATCAAACAAACCTCTCGAGTATTACCCTGCAAGGTACCAAACAGAGCTCCATTACCATCCATAACAATGAAACCAAACTTATTGTCGTCAGCAAGCAGAGCAGTCAATGCTTCTGTATGGAACTTATTATCGCATAGATACAGAGAAGTATTGATAGGTTTGAACGGTTCAAAATCGATATTGACTTTCTTCTCCTTGCCTTCCTCAGTAACTATTGTACCGCAGTAGATTACTAGGCCATTCGGTGGAACTGGAATGAAAAGTTTCTATGATCAGACAAAAATCTATTGGCTACATGAATTTCATTCATATTAATGAAGTTAAATGTGAGAAACTTTATTATTATTATTTTTAACAGTTGAACTGGCCAGAGTTTGGCATAATAGTTACTATACCAATATTCACCACCCAGTCAAAACAAGATGATTTTGTCTACGGCTAATCTTGTTGTGGCCTCTAGGCCAGCATAGTCGAAACATGGTGAAACAATCGTTCACTCACACTCTTCATCAACTTATAAGATGATGTGTTTAAAAAATGTTTTATTAAGATATAATGGTACAAAAACCAATACCAGTTATTTATTCATGATAGCAGTAAAAAAAAAGGTATGAATTGTAATATATATAATACTAGTGAGCTGCTGTTCAACAAAACCAGGTATTGCCCACAATTTCACTCATGTAAAATTTCAACCAAATCTGTTCAGCCATTTTTGCATAACTGAATTACAAACTTTGACATTTATAATATTAGTAGAATGAATGGCAAACCTTTAGTGTACAGTTTGAGCCTATGCTGTACTGAAGTAATAGCACCGAGTACAGACAGACGGTTCACCCGAGATTTGATGTTAGATGCAGTGCCAAATTCATCAGCCAACATTTTGGAAACTCGTGAGATCTGGTCCTTGGGTGGTATGATGAGGGAGATCATAGATGTACCATTCCTGTAAATCAGAAACATGCTTGGTAAAGTTTAAAAAACATTGTTTAACTGTATACTCATGTCACAAAATATATAAATACACAATGTATATGTATCATACATCATTTCTTTCCTGCCCACAATTTGAACCTGTGCTTCTATTAAGGCCACATATAAACATAATCCTTTTTTATTTTATCACAAAAATATTTTCCTTTTTCCATTTATTTCATACTTCAAGTGATAATAATGAAATGTTTCTCAAACTCTGAATAAAAAAGTTATAAAAAATAATAAACACAATCTCAAAACTGTATTGATATTGTCAACACAGACAATAATACCATATTTTTTTTCCTAACATACTGTGCAAAGTCATTTATTGTGTGTTTTGTTCATTTATTATTTTATTTTTTGTTTTGTTTTTAGTCCTTGTCCAATTATTATTTTTACTTTTTAACATGTGTTGCACTTGTGTTCATTATTTTTACCTTTAACTAACCTGCATGTTTAAACCTATTGTTATGTGTTGTGGTTGTCAATAAATGTATTTTCAATTTCAATAATATTAATAGATTTGTACTGACATAAAAGTTATAAATAATGTAATTTATATTTAAACAAAGTTGTGTGTTATGTTCAATATCAAACCATACATATTTACAAATTAGTAAAGCTACAGATTAGTTCTAAGTTTCACTATTGTGAATTAAACAAACATAATTTAAGAATCAATGTCATCTTATTATATTCAGTCATCAGGAAATTCCCATTCCTATGGCCTTGAATTTGCTATACTCATTATCAGTTATCAATCTTTCCATAGAATGCTCTATTAGGTAATACTTGGAAAAAAAAATTTATATTTCTAAAAACGATTTCTTGAAAAATCCTTCCGTCCTAGGAAGTAGTAAAGTGATTTTGATTCCTGTGATCAAAAAAATAAGACAGCAAATAGACAAAAAGTTTCAGCTCAGCTGTTTTACAGGGTCATGCATTTCGAAAGTATGTCAATTGCACGTAAAGTGCCGATTTTTACAAATAATGTACTGAATAGCGGGAAAACGTGTTAGAAGAGGTTATACATCCCGCATGCAGTTCAGATGCGCATGTCATCAACATGACGCAAAGGTACTCGTTGGCAACCAGCGCTAATGCTGACGCCAAAAAAGCAGCGTCGCAAACAAAAAACCTAAAGGAGTCTGGCATATCCAACTTACAAATTATAAACTTACCCTCTTGCCATTTCCAAGCTTTTGATCAGTTTCTTGATCTTCCATATTTCTACATTACGATCCGCTGACGATTCTTCAGACATTTTTGTTTTCGATTTATTAACTAATTACAACACGAAAACTCACGGAATAATCTAGTAAAACGTATAAGTCTATAAAAAATACACAAGTAAACTTTTATAATAAAGGAATTGCGGGAAAATAAGCCCTACTCGCGGTTTGAACTGCTCAAATCCAGATCGAACCGGACGGACGGGCCACCTCGCGACTACGTTCACGTTCACTTTCTATTTTACATTTACGTCTAGGATCACTCGAACTTTTCTTCTTGTGCGAGGATTCTTAGATTTCTTCTTAATTCGGTTACCCCTAAGCATGTGGGACGCAAAATTCAGACATTACAAGTTTAAAGGTGACGTGACCAAACGATCGAACACACGCCGTCAGACGAGAAGAGGGTGGAGGTTGAGCGGAAGCGGGGGACAAAATGAAATGCGCTAAAAATAAAAAATAAATCTTGTCTTTGTTGCCAGATCAAAAAATTTTTGTGCTAAGATATGTTCGCCAAACTTTAGCGAATAAAGTACAAGACTTAATAATATGGTAATCGTGTATAGATTTTGATACAATCTAACAATCACCATAATTTTAAGAAAATGGGAAGAGTTTTAATTTATTTTTTTTTATTGAAAAATTATTAGACGCAGCGATGGGAGAAATAAATGGAGATTGCTAAGTTTGACATATTATGTAAGCAACAATCGGGTTTCCAGAAAGGAAAATCAACAACCACTGCTATTTTCGAATTAGTTAATGATGTTGCAAACAGTATAAACTTAAGAAAGGAAACAATAGGCGTTATTTTTTTATATGTCCCGCGCTTTCGACTTTGTCTCTCATAACCTGTTACTTCAAAAATTAGAAAATTATGGTATTAGAGACACAGTGTTGAGTTGGTTTAGGACATACCTAACTGACCGACAGCAAAGTGTGGAAATGCAATATATAAATGACAAAAAAGAAATAGTTATTTGCAGGTCAAAGTTTAAAAACATACCGAGCGGGGTGCCACAAGGTAGTGTTCTCGGGCCTCTTTTATTTCTTTTATATGTAAATGACCTACCCAACTTGACATCTCATAAATATTTTCAATTTGCAGATGACATATCTTTAATTTTGACTAATAATAATAATAATTTTGAATATGACATTAATAACACTATAAAATTAATTATAAATTGGTTGACATGTAATAATTTAAATATTAATTTCATAAAAACTAATTATATCAGATTTAACACAAATAAAGTTCTCAATAGTATTGACATACATTATAAAAATGACAAAATTGAAGAAGTAGAATGTACCAAATTTCTCGGGTGCTATATTGACAATAAATTAAATTGGAAGCAGCACATAGACTATGTAACAAATAAATTAAAAAGTTATGTGTATGTTCTAAGCAGACTGCGGAAAACCTGTGCACTTTCAACCGTAATGACTGCTTACCATGGGTATGTCGCGTCTACCTTAAGATACGGTCTCATCACTTGGGGGAATTCTACGGAGATAAACAAGGCATTTACAGCACAAAAAAAGTGTTTTCGGGCAATTTTTGGAAAAGCACCGGACGAATCAGCCAAACCTTTATTTAAACTGTATAACATATTAACATTGCCTTGTATGTACATTTTAGAAATTGCTATGTTCGTAAAAAGCAATGCTCATTATTTTACTCAAGCTAAGGACATTACAAGAGCAACACGACATGGAAATCGATTAGTATATAATTCATTTCATTTACGTCAATCTCTTACAAAAGGTCATTAAATTTCAATATTATATTTCAAGTTCAATATTGAGTTCTAAAATATCGATAGTAGATTCGATACTCGTGTGCAACCCTAAAAATGGACGCCATTTTATAAAGATATCTAGTATAAAGGGATTTAAGGCCTGTCTGCGTCTACTAGTCCGATGTAAGTAGGGTGTGGGTTCAATCTGATCAAAAATAACATTCGCTCACTCTCCAACATGTAATCTGTAGAAGACTGCTAAACTGGCAATTTTCCAACGATGGTCGAGGCTTTGCAGTTTTTGGTGGTGAGGTCAAAGTTGTTAATATTTTTTGGGTTCTTCGGTCAACTGCGTCCATCGCTTCTAGTTGGTACTTTGCAGAACCATCCCAAAGGTGGCTAACTCCATACAAGATTGAACTTGAGCTGTGTACAAATTGAGTAGCCATTCAGGGCTGAAGTACCATCGGGCCTTCGAGATGATAGGTAATATTAATATAATTATAAAATTCAACTATACTTCAAACTGTTAGCTCACTAGATTCTGTTGGACAAACAAAACCACTGGATATTTAACAAAACGCTTTTAAAATTCCACTGATTCGTTAGATGTTGCTGTACCAATGACGGATTTTCTGACAGCTCGAAAAGTAGTAAAGAAATTACAATAAAAGTAGTAAAAGATGGTCCTATTTGTTATTTTTTTTGGTAACTTTTGTCGTATTATAAAGGCAAATCCTACATTATACAGCATGGTCTCTCGAAAATATGTATTCAGTTTTATATTTACACTTATATAATTAATGTGTTATCGAAGTAGCTGCGGCTTCTTTAAAGCAAAAAGAAGTGGCATTCGTGCCCATAAACATTCTTAATCGTAGGCGTTTTATTTATATTGATTTACTTTTATTTTTACTTTTTTTCCTTTTAATCGATCGATACAATATCGACTAATGATCCGTTGGCAGCTGGAGGCTTCAGTTGGAATTTTGTTCCTGTAATTGCACAGGCTGTTCCTTAAACTTAACCAAAACAATACCACGTGAAAGCCGCCCAAGGGCGTCTTCGTTTTGAAGTCAGAGTTTAACAAACTTTTTATGCATGTAAGAGATTATTTAATTGTTTTTAACTAAAAAAATATCAGATATACGAAAGGATATTTATGTATAACTTATATATTTGAAATTATCTCTGTCCACTTTAATTAAGCGTGTAACTCACTTTCGCAAAAGATCTCTATTTCGGTTTTAACTAATTAAATTGTGTTTGCCAAACCTTAGGAAACACAGATCAACCATTAAAAAAAATCTAATTGCTTGTTTTGGTATAAAAAACAACATTTTTTTACGAAATCTAGAAACTCAAGCCGAGGACGCCCATGGGCAGCCAAGAAAACTACAGCACTTTTCTGTGCTGGCACTGAATGATCTATTTAGCTGGACTTTTTAAACTTGTTACGGTAACTTAGAGCTCTTAGAAACGTCGACTGCATTTGAGCATGGATCAAATAATTAGGGTTACAGACAACATAGCAGAATCAATGCTCACGATTTATAAGGAGTTTCATAGGGAGTGTGGCAATTCACTGAATGCCACAGAATGAATTGGGTTTACCATCACTACAAATAAGAAAGCCATATCTTGGAGGCAATTTTATTTAAAATGTGGCGCACTCAACTGTACCTTTCATATAATTGATGAGTTGTCTGTGGTCTGTGAAGGTCCTTATTGGAAGACTTGTAACCATTTACGAAGCGTATAAAACTTATGACTTGCATTCCAGCAGTATATTAAAGATGTTTGCTCTGCCTACGTGGACTAGTAATTTGGATATAAAGGGCAGTATCAGAACCAATATCGAAGAGATACACCGCGCTAAAAGATCTTTTCATTATAACTTGATAAATAATAAGTTTTCTTTTTCGATATAGACTCGATGGGTCTTTTATATTTCACCAAACTTTGTAGCTTAGCGCTGACGGTGCTTAGCCAGAACTTATATTACTCCTACAAATGAAATGCCTAAGGGCACCCGCGAGTGCACGGGCCTTGCTTGGCTTAGGACGTCGTATATCACAGCTACCTCTGGTTCAGAAGGATCATCTACTGCCAAAGAACCAACAGGAAATTCAATTTTCAGGAAATGTGTACGACGCGTTAGCTTGGCCCACCTGTGGGTTACGCGATTCGAATGCCTTGTTGCCTGGGGTATTTCTAACTGGAACTTTTCCTTGTTGTAATAGCAACGTTGGGATCTGTCAAGACCTTACTCGGACGGATGTATCGTACCGCCGCGTCTGAGTTGGCTGCGTAGACATAGCATTGTCGAAGTGGCATCTAAAAGCCAACTTCATGTGGCAATGGAAATGGTAGCTCTGGATCCTTCTGCTGATCTAAGTTGCGGACATAGGGCGGGGCTCCGACGCATTTGCGTAAGAACTTATTCAAGTGATTGAGGTTTGACTTGCTGGTGTGAGCGAAAGCCACTCTGGCATATGTCACGATGGGACAGAAGCAAGTTTTGTAAAGAGTAAGCTTATTTCTAAACGGCATTTTAATCTTGCTCATAGGAGGGTACAGCCTACACATAGCGGCATTTTATGTGTTCCGTAAATTTGAGTCCACTACCTAAAGTGACTCCTAAATATTTGACTTTTTTGACCTAATTTCCTAGAGGTTGTCCTAGAGCAGGTTGAGAGAGAAAACACTGCTGCACTTTTTTCTGATTCTTCTGTTCTCCATTTTCTAAACCAAGCGTCTAATGCGTTGGCTGCGGAAAAGATGCTACGAATCGTACCATGCCATGATGTTAGTAGCGAGGCTGGGTAATTCGTGGCAACTAATGCACGACTATGCACCTCCACACACGTCTAGAGTCCTAACACGCAATCTTGCCAAAGGTGGTATTTACGTTCTGCCATGGCCCGGTCAATCTCTAAACCTCAACCCAATTGAGCACGCATAGAATATGCTCTGACAAAGAGCCCTGCCGAGTTTTGATGCCGTGCACACCTCACAACTTTTTGACTAGTTAGACGAGGGCGGCCATTTCTCAGAGTCATTTTGATGAACTGATATTAAGCTTACCAAATCGCTGCGATTGTGTTATGCGTGTTAATGGTGGTAGCACAGACTGTAACCTTTTTAACTACACAATAAAACTATATAAATCTTAATTTTTGTCCTTCTTTCGCCATTTGATTGACGCCGTACTTTTAAAGAATTTCCCACAAATTGCAAAAAAGGGCTTTTTTTAATTTATAAAATATAGGGATATGTTTAAAACGCAGACATTTTTGTGAATAGTCATTCTAGAACACTAGTATTGTGAATATTTATTGGATAATTTATTTTTGCAAAAAATTTACTTGGCATCTAGGGCACCGTCAGGATGGCATCTAGCAGAGGTTTCATATGTTTCAATAAATTATAGTACAGCTTTCCATGATTTCGATATTTTGGGATTTTAGTAAAACTGCAATATGTTCGATACAAGGCTTTTGTTTATTCTTTACAGTTTTTTTTAAAAAGCGACAATTTGGAAGCATCACGCTGCTAATACTCAGGCACCAACGTGCCTTGTCATCATGTTCTCAACGAAGCCCTCTTCTCGTAGTTTAATCTTTACTATGGACTTTAGGTAACGGTTTTTCAAAGAAGTTGCAACCAGATCAGTTCTGGATAGGACGGATAGGATAAGATGGATAGGGCTTTTTTGGTCATATCACCTACTGTATTTATGCCTCGCGCCTACAAATTACAATGCCGAGCAGTTCTATTTATTCACCGTTTGGGCGTTTGTTTTACTGTGGTGTAATTTATGTTGTAATTTGTATTTTATGCATATAAAAATTATATTTATTGTTTCTACCACACGTTGGTCAGCTAGCACTTGTATTCATTCGCCGAGCCTAGTCGACATCCTGTAACAGGTTTCCTGTTGTTTACATGTAAAACAAAATCTACGCAATTGTCATTGTCAATGTCAAATGTATTAAGTATTTTAGGTTATGATTTCGCAATTGTTCACGAGATGTTATTTATGAAAATAAAACAACTATTTTTAACTAAACCTAGTATTCATCGAAATCATATTAATTATATAAAGGTATTATATCCCCATTATATCCCACGTAGATATGTTTGGTTCAATCTGTATGTTTATACTGTAAATAAATCTGAAAATCTAATAGCAATGTCCAAATCTTTGAAAATTCGGCACTTTTTACGGGATTTAAACGTTTCGCGATTGTGGAGTGCATGGATACGAAGACAGACTTTGAGTTCTATGGTTAAAAAGTGTAGAAGAGACAGAAGTGTCCGTGGAGTTTTTCAGTGTGTGAAACAAACGTTTTTTCGTTCTCGCAAAACTTTGTTGCTGTCGGCAACAGCCGCATATAAAGCTAACAGGGATGAAGACGATGTAGATATTCCGTGTCGCACAGATATTACTGACGAAGATCTTGAGGTATGTTATTGAATGAAATCACATTTGAACTCTCAATGTCTGTGCTACAATTTTACCAGTGCTTTAATAAGAAAGCTTTTACAATACGCGCAAAATAACTTACTTAAAGGAGTTACTGAAACAAACTCAATTTCAGCTTAAGCCTACTACTACTACCACAGTGGTTCTGTTCTTTTTTTAAAATTTAATATACATAGGTATAGGTAAAAACCTATGATAAGTGTTAGTTTTAAGATAATGATATTATTCTTCCGTTGACTCACAGGTATTATATAACACATTGTTGTAGCTGAGAATTTCATTCTTATCAGATTTAATGAACTATTGAAGGTTTTCTAAAGGTTATCACAGAATAAACACAGGGTAAACGAGTTCTTGAGTGGAGACCGCGTCTAGGCAAACGTAGTGTAGGACGTCCTCAGACACGGTGGAGTGATGATTTGCGCAGGATGGCTGGCAGAAGCTGGATGCGAGTAGCCGAGGATAGACCTCGATGGCGTGCAATTGGGGAGGCCTATGTCCAGCAGTGGACGAATATGGGCTGATGATGATCACAGAATATGTCTGATTATATTTAGAGGTAGAGAGTTGCAAATGACATTATTGGGATACAAAATGAAGAAGATAAGTTATGGAAGTGAGGACTCAAAAACGAAACAATTGGGACATTTCTTCTTTAAAGACCCTGTGTAAAAAATTATTCATAAAAAGCCATAGTGTGTGCTTAATTTTGATTCTAAAGTTCACAAAACACAAGTGATCTCATCATATCACACAAGTTCCAAATTTTATTTTTTGTGGAATGATTTGTGGTAGCTAGAAAAAAGGAAAGGTTAGCAAGAAAATTGATCGTGAAGGTGATAAAGCCGGGTGCAAAATATATCAAACATGTTGTGATTAGTTTCCTGAGTGAAATTTATTTACATTATAACATAAGCTCCAACAGCTGTCCTCTTTTACATCATCCTTTTTACATTAATTGACAACGTAGTGAAATGTAAGATGAATGAAATGCTTGTGAATATGTGTGTGTGCAATCAAACTTTTATGATGCTTTTGTGAGCCTATAACATGTCTAAAGAATATGCTGTTAGCAATTTTTTTCTGAAAACTTATTTGAAAGTTGTGTGTCTCAAAGAGATAAACATCGCAAACAACAGCCTTAATTACCTTGCTGCAGGGGTGGTTTCAGGCTATGATATAGCAAAAAAACTTGCCTATTAAAAAACATTGGCTGACTTACCTTGGAATTAGTGTACTTTCACTATTTGCGCTATAGTATGGTGCGGGTGAGTTTCAGTAATGTTTTCATTTCACTCTTGAAAGTTGCCGTGATTTACAAATTAAGACTTAGTATGTCAGCTGTACCACATTCGTAATATATTAAATCTTTAATAACTGTAGTAAATTAACTTAAACCAAACCAGAATGTTCTAGTCTACAAATAAAATCTAATTGGAAGGACAATTAAGCAAAGTTTTATGCGTATAACATAACGCTATAGACATATCATCTGGTACTCACAGATGTCAACGCGATACAGTCAACTGTTACCCGCACCATGCTACACAGCACATATAGTATAAGTTGTAAAAACTCATTGCATGGCAAATAAACATACATTTATAATTATAAACATCTGCATCCATCACACAAATGAACACCACGACTAGGCGTATGAGGCAGAGCCACTACCCACTACGCCACTCAGCTGTCATATAAAACTAGACAAACGGATTTGGATGAGATAAATTTGGGTTATTTGGCTATTTCATAAAGAGGCACAGCATGCAAAATTTCAGCTTTCTAGGTTTAGTGGTTAGGGGTGTAGACAGATAGGTAAATGTTTATCTAGTTTTAATTATTACCAAATGTAAAAATGTGAACACCATCAATTGTTTGTAAATATTTCGTTTCTTCTAATAAATCATTGTTATTGTCTGTGGGAAAGAGAACAAATTTAAGAAGACAAGAATAACTACCCAATGTCACTCCCGCACAAAAGACGTATTTAATGACACCGTTTAAGAGGTACAGTGTGCCAAAGAAATGTTACATACGTTAGACGACCGAGTGGTGTAGTGGTAAGTAGCCCTGCCTCATACGCCGAAGGTCCCAGGTTCGAACCTTACCGGGGCATTCATTTGTGTGATGAACACAGATGTTTGTTCTCGGTTCATGGTTGTTTGTATTTATATATGTATGTTTATTCTGGGATCCCCCCCAGTTCGCTGTATGGTCATCCATAACACAAGCTCTGCTTAATTTGGGGCCATGCAGTTGGTGTGTTTGTCTGGGGATTTATTATTATTATTAAATACACTCAAAAAACATAAACCTACTGTCTTAGTCTGTTAGAAATCAAAGTATGAATATGTGTCAGGTGGATAATGCCGTTCGGGTTTCGGCGAGACAATTGTAATAACCCGACCTGTATATCCCGAGTCTACCCGATACGTGTAGTTGTCGGTGCCGCCGTTCAACAGATACCGCTGAAGGTGTCGGCCTGGACAAGTCGGTAGCGCCTCTAAAGAGGTTAACTACACTATCATATGTCTAGGAGTATAGATTTATGAGTCATATCGTGTGCTTAGTGGTACTCTAAAATTATTGTTGGCAACACTGCTGTATAAGAAAAAAGGAATATGCTACAGTTTTTCTTTCCTCTTAAAATTCAAATATTTATTACTCAACATTAACCATTAATTTTTCTTACTGACGTCAAATAAAGCATCACTCTAACACCGTTAGAGTTCGGAAAAACCTTCGTGAAGAAGAGCTGGCAAAATTATACCACAGATCGTCACAGCTATGGACTATATCTGTTTACTTTTGTGCCATACAGTTGGTGTGTTGGAGATTTATTATTATAAAAGTAATGGGGAGCGACTTCACAGATGGCGCTCACTAGGTATACCGGAAGTAATGCTGGGTTTGATTTCATCATAATTTATGGTAGAAAATCATATAAGTGAAATCGTACTAAACTGCTAGTGTAGAGGTTATTAATAGTTTTTTCTAACTAGCAATCTTCTGCTATATTTATTATTTTTTAATTATTAATGTATTAAACATTCATTAAAATTCGTTGGTATTCTGCGATTTGCTGGAGCCGACCAAATGCAGACAGGTAGTAATAATAATTATAATTATTATAAGTCGTTATGTGCCAGTACATAGTTAAAAGTATGTTACAAACGAATGAAATGTCAATGTTTTCTTTAACTTTACAATTTTATATTAAACATTATTACGATTACATTGCCAGGTTCAGAAAGTACATTATTTATAAAACTCTAAATTAAATTTATCAAAAAAATAATAACAATAGAGAAACTACATTAAGTCAAACATTAACACTGAAAAACAAGAAATTTAAAAATACTTTTGTGCTAAGAGTTATAAAAGTTAATGATCTGTAAGTTTTTTCAGGTATCAGGTATTTAATGTCAGTGAATTAAAATTAGGTTCTCATAATAGCTTGTTATTCAAGTAATCTTTCATTTTGTAATACATTTTGTCTATTAAAGTTTAAATAAATATGGTTTTAAATTTATTTTGTGGCGAATATTTCAGTTTTGTTGGATATCGGTTATAGATTGTTATTGCTGTACAATGAACATTATTACTGTAAAGTGTAAGTGTAAGGTGTAATCTGGTGTGTGGAATATACAATTTCTTGTTTTCTCTCCCACGCCGTCCAACCACGTCACTTCTGTCCTCAAACAAATGTTCCCTTCGATGAACGAACCAACAGATCTCAATTATGTACAGTGATGGAAGTGGTAAAATCTGTAACTTTTCAGATGACGGCCTGCAACTATCAAGGAAATGTGCTTGGTTGGCATATGAATCGTGCGCTTTTCTTTTGCACTATAAATACTCTATCTGTGTCAACTGATTTACCCCATAGGATTAGACCGTATCTAATAATATAAGATACGTATCCATGATACGCAAGTTTAGCCGCCGACAACGTATAATAAGAATCCCTAGACGGACAAAGTAAGCACAGCTTGTGTAATGGATGACCGTACAACGAATTGGGGGATCAGAATAGACATACATACATAAATAAAAACGACCATGATCCGATCAGAAACATCTGCGCCCATCAAACAAATATTGTTCCAAAATTTCCAGCGAAAACTACCTGTGAAAGATGCAAGTCGGTACTCAAGGTTAAAAAAAAACGATGGTTGGTTGTCTGGAAATACCCAAATTATAAAGGGTTGAAGAAAATCGTCCTACCCTTTGATTGAAGTAAAATGGCGAAAGATAGGTGACGTTCGTACGTTACGAACCTGAAAAATGGCTCCGTTACCACCACAGATACATTTACTCACACAAACTTAACTATATCGCTCCCCGACATGAAAAGGATAGAATGATGCAAAACGCATGTTTGTGAGCGAGACAAGATATTTTGTGTTCGTATAGCTTCGTTTGCATTCGTGTCGCGTCGTATATTGTCGGTTCGGATCGCGTATTGACTAAACCATTTGACAAGTAAAATCAGGCGACAACGAGAGTTTTAAGGCTTGTTTTTGAGTAACTCTCATTTATCTTCCGCTATGTTACTTTAATCAAAGGTTCTACCGTTCAAAAGTTATGCTTGCTTTTAACCCTCACTCGGGGGATGTGTTTACGAATAACCTAAATAAAATACTTTTTAACCGCATTTAATCGCGTAAAGTATTGGAGAATGTTGACCCATACTAAAAACATAAATTCCAAGAAGCAGCAAGGCCTCAAGCCCAGTTACTGTCAGCACATTCTGTGCTAATCCCGAACGCTACGTTCGCAGACTGAGAAAGAGATATTGATCTTTGAATGTTGTCTGTCAGTCTGTCAGTCACTGGTGATCACATTAAATGTCGAGTTAAAATGTACAGTATAATTAAAACCCAATAAAACCCGATTCAAAAGTGTTTTTATTAAAATAGTAGATCGTTTTTTTTTTTCGAAATGGACAGCTCATTTAAGGCTCTGTTAGCCTTTTAAATTTCACTGGTCTTTGTGGCCTAGCGCTGAGGGCGCTTAGCCGGAACTTAAACTACTCCTACATACGATACGCCTAAGGGCACCGGAGACGGCACGGACCTCGGCTTAGGACGTCGTATATTGACCAATGGTTCGGAAGGGTCATCTACTGCCAAAGAACCAGCGAAAAACTCAGTAGGAATGCGTACGCCGCGTTAGCCTGGTCCACCGGTGGGTTAGGCAATTCGAATGGCGTGTTGCCCTATTTCTGACTGGAACGCCGGCGTTCCTTGTTGTAATAGCGTCGTCGGGATCTGTTAAGACGTTACGCGGACGCCTGTAACGGACCGGCGCCTCTGGGTTGGCTGTGTAGTCAGCTGACTTATTGACCAGCGGGTTGGGATGGTGGGGAGCGTTGTCGAAGTAGCGTCTAGACACCAACTTCATCAACGTGGCAATAGTGGGCAGCTCGAGATCTTTATGCAGATCTAAATTGCGCACATAGGGCGGGGCCCCGACGCATTTGCGTAAAAACCTATTTTGAATAACCTTCAAGTGATTGATATTCGACTTGCTGGCGTGAGCGAAAACCACACTGGCATATGTCATGATGGGGCGGATTTCTAAGCGACATTTTACTTTTCATGCAGATTAGGGGGTGCAGCCTACCCATGACGAAAGCGGCTCGGTCCCGCGGCCTTATTGTCTAACTTCAACACCTATCGCGATCCATTTCAAAGGGATAGTGGTTGCAATAGTGATTAACAGAATTGTCTAATTTCTACGATCGCATTCGCTTTGGGATTTATGCTGTATTGAATGATACGAGTGATATTGAATGCCATAGAGCATTATCTGCGTTTTGTTGCTTTGATTTTTTCTAAGTCATTGGTTTATTTTTAATAAATATAAGCAATTATTTTATGATGATATTTTTTATATTATCATTCATTCAAAAAGCGTCTCGATCGCTTTCGCCATCATGTGTGAAATATCTGTAGCGTGAAGTAAGTTTATATGCTTCAACTGTCAAATTCAAAGGGATCCTGATAGGTGTTGAAGTTACACATTAAGGCCGCCGGACTCGTTTTATGTGATCCGCGAATGTGAGTCCACTATCTAAAGTGACTCCCAAATATTTGACTTAAATAGTAGATCGTGTAAACTTAAGGAAATATTAAAAATTACTTGTATATCACGCTGATGTGAAATTTCCCCTGCCACAGGCCCTGATATCGGACTTGGATGAAATCGAAGAACTTTCCAGAGTGACGCTGTACTGCATCAACTGCGGCAGACGATCCGTCATAGACAAGAAGCACAGCGGTGTCCGGTACTGCACGTTGGTATTTTGTGTTTTTATCCTTGTTTGGCTTTGCCCTCTAAGTCTTAAGTGAGGATTGGGTATTTGACAAAACCTTTTTTATTACGTATTCAAATAGTTTATCAACAGTAAAGAAATATTGCGGAAGTAACAGTATGTTTACAATCAATAGTTTTCTAGATACAGCGATATGTTTGAGGGGCTGCTGCGAAACACGAAACACGCTTCATACGAAACAGTATCGAGTTGTGACGTCACAGAACGTAAATCATACTAAAGATTGTATGGGCGTTTGGATAAAATATATAATAGCTACGTTACCATATCTTTTTTAAGTTTTCTAATCTATTATAATTTCGATATTAAATACCAAACTTTATTTTTCAAAACATTTTTTGTGTCAAATACCCAATTATTCATGTGTGCTTTATTCAAGAGCTTTCACGAACAAGCTAACTAGCCGAACAAGCGCAACTGGACTTCCTCTTCCAAACCGTTACTGTAGCAAGTTTCACCGCAACACCGCGCCCCACTTCTTTTTTTCCTGTACTCGCACACTACGATGCATAGACCTAGAAAAAATAGTGGGGGGGGGGCTTCGTACACGACACTCACTAAATTCTGCCATTGCTACCAGTAAAGAAAACAAGCGCTGCAAATGAAGCGCTCAGTACTTTAGTAATAAAGCGAAGGACATAAATACTGTCATAAGATAGAAAAATGAATAATAATAATAATGGCGCTGTCCGTACCCGTAATATATGACGTCACGATTAACAGACGCCTAGTTGGTTTGGTCTGTAGTAACAATTGCCAATGATGGATTGATGGAATGAGGGATTTTCCTCAGTCAAATTAAGAAAAAAGAAATTACAATTACTGGTATGATAGGGCTAAGCAAAGCTAGTCTCAATATGTAGTATTGGATAGGTAGGCTAAAAACAAGAAGACAAAGTATTTTATTTATTTCAGAAATTTATAAAAGGTAATCACATTGTCATAAATCCCTAATGTTATCAGAGATTTATGACTATATAAACCTCCACTTATAGAAATTAAACTTTACGTATATAAATATATAATAATCATAACAAATCCCCAGACAAACACACCAACAGTATGGCCCCAAAGTAATCAGAGCTTGTGTTATGGATGACCGTACAGCGAACTGGGGGGGGGGGGACACCAGAATAAACAAATAAATATCAACAACCATAACCAACAGACATCTGATCATCATCTCAAGAGACAACCAGAACAAACATCTGTTTTCATCACACAAACTAATGCCCCGGGCAGGATTTGCTGGGACCTTCGGCGTATAAGGCAAAGCTGCTTACCACTACACCACTCGGTCGTCAAATATATACACATATTAGACAAACATTTTATTTTACCTAATCCTAAATACCTACATTTAATGTAATTACTAAATAATGATTTCAACATCTAACATATACTTTAGCGCAGTCTTACTGAAACGCCTGTGCAGTGTTTTAGTTATTTATTATAAAAGTACAACCACATCACATAATTCTATATATTTTTTGGATCAAAGTAAGTAATGTGTAATATACTGAAGCCCTAATCACACACGCAGTTTCACTTTGGGAATGATAAAAGTGCACAGTTTATAATTAAATAGATAGATTTACTGAGTTTCACTAGTATTTACGACTGACCGGGATGTATAGCGTATTTCTGCCTTTCCTATACGATAAACGATTGGTTCAAGCGCCACCTATCGTATATATTTTTTACTATTTTGCTGAGCTGTAATAAAATCCCTCATTGGCTTTGTCTTTGCCATGTCCAAGGTTTCATGTTAGACCTGCTGATTGGATGTCAAAGGAAACTTAAGAGCATGATATGTACACATACAGACTGTGTATAGATGACATGTATTTTGAGTGCGAGAATGTGGCAAAATTTTTGCATGTACATTTATTACTTCTGTATTATTTTAAACTTTTTTTGGCCTTGTGTATTCTTTAATGGTTGAAAGCTAATGTGGACATTCCTATTATTGAGACGGCCGAGTCGGTGTAGTATTTAATAGCCCTGCCTCATACGCCGGAGGTCCAAGAGTCGATCCAAGATTCGGTTTCCAATTCGCTGTGGGGTCATCCATAACACAAGCTCTGCTTAATTTGGGACCATACAGTTGGTGTGTTTGTCTGAGGATTTGTTTATTTTTTTCTTTCCGAAAGTAATGTATGATAGCCAAATGTGGAATGAGCCTGTAACGGTGTACTGTGAATATGCTTCTTGCGTGTAGGTTAATACGCTTCTTTGGCAATTTATTTAATTTTATATATTTGGACGTGTAGAACGTCAGAATAAAAAACGACCGGGTCAGGTGTTTTTTACCATTTCAATAGAAATATTTTTGGTCGATGTATTGCGGCGTATTTTACATTTAGGCGATAGCTCTAACGACGACGGAAAACATCGTGAAAATAACCTAAGACATTATGTCACAGGGATATGTGAAGTCTGCGTCCCAGTAGGTAAGCACGGTAGACTTGGAATTGCTGGAAATCACCCCTTTAGTTGGGTCAAATACAAATATTTTTCTCTTAACATTGAATTTATGCTTTTATACAAAGGTTCTTGAGGATATCCAAGGTTTTCCTTCTGAAAAATTCAAAGAAACTATAAAGTGAAAGTTATGTGCATATCTCATAGAAAACTATCCGATTATTTGGACGATAAAAGCCCTTGGGTATAATCCCCTCAAGCCTGTAAGGCTTTTACTAGTATTTGTAATAAAACATGTGTAATGTGTCTGTATGTTCGTTGAGTTCTTCGTCCCGATTAATGTATAAAGCGTATTTGTCACTAAAGTACGTCTTCTTATCCGTGTCGTTAGCTCTGCAAGTCCCCCCCCCCGCTTTAAATATCCAAACGACGAACACCCTCAAACGGCACCCGTTCACGAGTTGACGCGGGGTCCAGCCATCGCCCTCCTCAACCATATGAGAGGGAAGTGAGCGACCCGTCTCCCAATGCTACCGTAAGAGGACATACTTTAGTCACAATAAGTGATCAAGGTGAGGCTGATGATCCCACAGTGGGATAATAAAGACTGTTGAGAGAAGTTCGGTGAAGTTAGGGACCAGTTTTTAAATTATTACATTTCTTTGCAGATGCAAACGTCCGCATGTGGAGAGTGGATCCCATGATGGTTGGGTCCCGTACATGGAAGCCGAAGATGTCATCATATGGAGGAAGGAATACCGACAAGGCCAGAGCTACGCGTATAAGGGTGAGATGATTGATAAGAGAAGACGTGGTCCACCTAATTGTTAGCGGCATCTGATCCGGTGTTGTAGATTTTTCATATTTCAATTCGTCCGTCTGTCGATGATTGATGCGTAGGCTCCAATTAGAATGTTAGCTGTTTGTTTCCTATACCCGGAACTCGGTACACTGGCGATCGAAACAGGAAGAACTGTAGTCGTTCCCCACGAGATCAATAGGAAACAAAACTGCCATTATAAGTCGAAATCTATAAATTAATTTTCGACTTAATAATAAGGTATATAACAACTGACTAATTCTAACCGCGTATTCGGTATCAATCGGCGCTGCCGGGCGTAAATGTGTGAGGTGTGTGAGGGTCTCTGAGGTGACCTTTATTAAGCGTGAAAGGGTTAGCCGAGCTGGCAATTCAACAAATGCTGCCGACTTTGATGAATTGATGGATACATGCACAGTCTCAACCAGTGGACCTAAACTCATGAAATATATATATATATATATATATATATATATATATATATAGTGTTTGGGGAGGACTAAGAAAATGCATCGCCTGAAGGGGTGAAGGAAGAAATGATGAGAAAATCTTGCAACGCAAGAAAGAAAGTCATTTGTTTAGTGAACTTCGCTAAAAACCTTCGATCCAAAATAGAAACTACATACAGTTTCTTACAAATATGACACTTTAAACTGTACACAATGGTTTAGAGAATTTTACCGTTTGTCGAGAAATGAAAATTGGTACATAACAACTTATGTTGCTGCAAATACAACCCTACATGCATGATTTATAGTAGAATTTCAACATTTTTTATTATTTATGAACTAAACTCGGCTGTTGACTTTTAGCTGAAATTAAACTTAAAAACATGATTTTATACTGATTTCTGGGTTAAATTCACTGATAATAATTACAAATACACTTCCCGAATATATGATAATTCATTCTGTTTTAGGGAACTAGACGTGTTAAATGGGTTCCGTAGTTTTGAAGTTTATCGATCACTTACAAATAATCATACAAACGTATTTTATAGACTACCAGATTCGCGCGGTTTCACTCAAGAAGCGTAATTTCATTTATTTTGAGTAACAAAAGAAACTTTTTTTGCTTCGTACAAAAACCTACTGTCTCAAACCTCTCTCCTCGCTCTACAACTGTCTAACGACTGCATGCGAAAATGAACCTAAACTCGAACGCGAGATGGCAGTCTACACACATCAAAAAAGTTTGAAATCACTAGCTAAAGATGTTTTATTTTTAAATTTTACTTTTTAAAAGAATGTTGCTTAGGTAAAACATCTTTTTATAAAAAAAATACACTTTTTGAAGTTAAAAAAATTTAATTTTTATTTTTATTAACAAAAATTCAATTTAAAAGTCCTAATGCAATTTCGACTAACAAAATAATTGAAAGAAAAAGAGAATTTAACTAAATATTATCAACATTTATTATGAAATAGTTTTTATTTAGTACAACTCCTCCCCTGGCTGGAACACATGCGGCGATCCTTCTGGGCATGCTGAGAATTAAGTTATCCAGCATTTCTTGCGGTAACCTGTCCCATTCTGTCCTAATCTCTGGTACTGTCTGGGGAGGTGGCTGACGGTTCCAAACAGCTCGCTTGACAGCATTCTACGCGTCCTCTATCGGGTGTAAGTCAGGCGAGCCGGCAGGCCAGTCTAACCTGGTAAATTCGTATCCACACAGAGCAGCGTTGATTCATTGAGCTCGATGTGCGGCTGCATTATCGTCAACCAATACGAATCGAGGGCCATGGTTTATTCTAAATTACCTGACAATTCCATAAATATCAATGGTTCGGTACAAAGCTGCAGTCATCCAGCCACGATACGGGATGAACGGCGTTCTAGCACCAATCATTATACCGCCCCAAAAGGATACCGATTTTCCGCCTTGTTGAACGATTCCGGTGGTAGTCCTTTGTCTTTCAGCGTTCCTACGTCTTCTCCAGACACGGAGACGTCGGTTGTCCGGATGAGTGCTAATTCTGGACTCGTCAACGAAGAGTTGTTTTGTGTCCCCCAAATGTTTTCCTCGTCGTCTTATTTATTTTGGCGTAGTCGAGCCTACTGGAATCTGCGTCGCTGTCGTTGCTGTGAGTTCAGGGGTGCTCGCCATGATCTTCTCGCTCGAAATCCAACCTGATGAAAGCAATTCCTGATGGTCTGAGTGCTGATATCTAGTCCAGTAGCAGCCCGCAACTCAGCTTTTATTTTAGTGGCATTGATTGTTGGGTCTCGGGCAGTCAGCAATCTGATGTAACGCTTCTGAGCAGCAGTAAGAACAGTTGGCCGACCACTGCGAGGTCGATCATCAAAATTATCTACGCCGCGAGACGTCCGTAACGTGTTCACGAGACGGAATTGGGATACAGTCACTCTGCTTGCTACTTCTCTCGTAGAATGTCTTTCTTCCCCCAAAGTATTGCTAGTAAAACTTCTGATAATCCTCTCGGCATCTTTTTGAATGAATTCCTTCTTCGAAAAGTCAGAAAAACGCTTGAATCAAGTTGGTCAGATTTCTGAATGAGCGTAAACAAGGATTTAATCTCTTTTTATACAGAAGGACAATTGATATTTTAAAATCTTTTGTTATTAAAGAAACAACGTTTTATTCTACTGTAACAAAAAAGATTTCGTATTTTCAAAGTGATCTCAAACTTTTTTTGATGTGTGTACATCGCCAGCGGTCGGTAGGTGGTTAGCGCGAACAAGTACATCGAGTGACAGAGGTTGGTTGAGGACGGGTGCCGTTTGAAGGTGTTCGTCGTTCGGATACTTGGGGGAAAGAGACTTGCCGAGCTAACAGATGCAGATAAGAATAATTTTGTGCAGACATAAAGAGACTTTCTAGATTTATTTTGAAAAAAATATACCCTTGAATTTTCTTGCCAGCTCTTCTTCACGAAGGTTTCTCCGAACTAGTTGTATACACATGTTTTATTTGACGTCAATAAGAACAAGTAATTGTCAATGTTGAGAAATAAATATTTGAATTTGAATTTGAGGCCTGCTAATCAATCATCTAGATAGTAGATTTTTGTATCTGCCGCCCTTATGAATATAGTCTTTTCGAATGTTAGTAGAATTATTTAAACTGCTTAGTTAGTTTCAGAAAACATGGATTGCAATTTAAAAAATTAACAGACGAAGGCTGGGGTTGATAAAAATAAAATATTTCAGAGCAATTTGTGTTCATCCGTGTTATTGTTTTTTCAGTATACGGAAGATATGCAGAGATTCACGCAAGGGATTTTGCCGCTGTTCAAATCGATGGCAGTTACAGGTAAATATTTATATGTTTATTAATCCACGAAGGACTTTGATTACAGTAAATTAAATTAATTAAACTAACAATGTGGGAGGTATGTGATGTTTTACGTGAAGTACTGTGAAAGAGACAAAATAATGCAATGTCGAGTCGCGCGAGCAAGACGCATGTCGCGTCGCATCGCCTCGGTTCTTTTCATGTTCAAGTTGAGTCATCTAACGGGAACGAGTTTTCTGAGGTACAAAGACTTTATTCAAAGACTCAGCTAGCAACCTTATACAGGGTGGAAATGATAAGTGATTTCACTTAACTATTTATAAACTATACAAGATATTTGGAAAGTGATAACTGATCCTCAAAGTACCTCACGAGCTCTATCAAAAAGTATTGTAGCGGTGACGCGCTACTCAAATCGACCAATTACAGTGCGTGGTCTACATCGCAATATCCGACGGCCTGTTTGGTAAGGAGGTAAGTAGCCTTGCTTTCCATGCCAGAGGTCCCGGGTTCGAATCCTGGTAGGGGCAGATACTTTATCATATTTGCTTTCTAGTCAAGGATGTGTATGTATGTTTATTTAAGTTTATTTCTAATATTTGTATTAAAAAAATATATCTATGTGAGTTTATATATTTTTTAAGTTTATTTATCCGTTATCTAGTATCCATAACACAAGTTCTTAATGATACTTAAGTTGGGCTTGATAATGTTGTGTGTTAGTTAGAAATATTTATTATATATTTTATTTAGCGACAATGGATCCGTGGGTCGCGGCCTGGTCTCCACATCTGTGGTAACGCGAGGTTATACTATCAGTAATATTTAAAATCTAGCTGGATTTATCCGAAAATTTGATGTATTCAGCTTCCATACATTTAGTATGGCTACACTGGCTTACCATGGATATGTCTCTTCAAATATTCGATATGGGCTTATTTTATGGGGTAACTCGGTTGAAGCTGACAGAATATTTAAAATCCAGAAAAAATGTCTAAGCTGTATTTGCAAAGCACATTACTTAGATAGTCGTAGACCTCTATTTAAGAAATTGAAAATATTACCACTTCCTTCCAGTTGTTGTGAAAACTATTCGCACGCTGTTCTCAGCAGTATATGTACCGGCACAACTTATAATTCGACATCTTTTTTGACGCATGTACAAAGCAAATAAATGAATTTTGAAGTTGAATTTGAATTTGAATATGGAGTCACAGTCCTCATCATACATAGCATAATTAAAGCCTAAATATTCAAAATTTTTAATAGTTTATTCCATAACATTATTTTGCTGTTGTTTTATAAACTATTATTGATACCATTTCATAGATCTCGTAAAACATATAAGTGAATATAATTTTGATTTTACAGAAAAGCATGGGACGCCGCGGTAGCGTTTCTAAGAGTGATTCAAGACGACGCCCATGGTGTCAAGGACCAGAGTATCTTGCATTGGGAGGTCATGTGGCCGGTAAATAATATATGCTTTATTTGACACTAGATGTCGCTCGTCCTCGTGAAATCACCCGCGTGACGCCTAACCCACGGGAATTCCAGGATAGAATATAACCCATTTTTAGCTGGACAATGTAGCTTTTTGACGAATATCTAAAGCGTCATTGTCACTAAAGTACGTCTTCTTATCGTAGCGTCGGGTGACGGGTCGCTCACATCCCTCTAATATGGTTGAGGAGGGCGATGGCTGGATCCCGCGTTAACATTGTAAATTTTGAAAAAAATACGCCCGAGAATTTTTTTGCCAGTTCTTCTTCACGAAGGTTTTCCGAACTGATGGTAGAGTCATGCCTTATTTAACGTCAGTAAGAACAAGTAAATGTTAATGTTAAGAAATAAATATTTGAATTTGAATTTTTAGGGAACGATTTTTGAAAATTCTTTCGTTTTAAACCTGTTTACTTATGACTCTTTTAATTAGACTGCTATAATACTTTAAACACTTTTATTTTTTAATGAATCCCCAGACAAACACACCGACTGTATGGCTCCTAAGTAGTTAGACCTTGTGTTATGGATGACGATACAGCAAACTGGGGGGCGGGGGGCGAAAATATAAATATCAAGTACTGTCTTAGAAACTTATATTTCTTTTCTATTATTCCAGCGAATGTTCTCGAACCGAGACTACGTGTTCATCAGACGGCACAAACAGTTCAAAATACCCAACAAGTTCCTGAAGCATAAAGAATATCTCTTCAGACCTTCGGAAGTCCAAGGATCATATGAGGAAAGACCAAGTGTCCATTCGAAAGCAAAACGTATTGCCCTTGAAGCGGCAAGAGACACAGATAGAGAGCTAGAAAGAGATGGAATCAGTAAAGTTTTTGTTATAATTTCGAGGTCTTGCGTTCACAATGAGGTTCCTGAGACCAGAACCGCTGTTCGGGTTAAGGAATATTGGAGTCATATGGTCGTGAAGAGTTTGAATTCCGGCGATAAGGTAGTTTGATTAAGACATACCTTTTAATACCTAATAACTGTAAAAAGTAACACATTTTCTTTTGAAAAGATTATATGTGGGCGGTCCTAAGCTGTCCGCCATTTTATCCATGTTATAGGAACACTAACTGTGTTCTGGTTAAGGAAGGAACAGCCTGTGAGATTACAGGGACAAAGCCTCTTCATTTCCCAGACAAGCTCACCAACTGTTTGGCTCCAAAGTACACCTAGCTTGTGTTATGGATGACCTCACAGTGAACTGGCCGGCGGGGGGGGGGGCAGAATAAACATACATACATAAATATCAACAACCATGACCGGAGAACAAACGTCTGTGTTGATCACACGAATGAATGATTCGAGCTCGGCCGTTCCATCTTTAGTTTGCGGTTGGAAACGCACTTTGGTAAATGTTTCTATGATTAAAGTTGTCGCGTAATCTTTTGTCGACTGTGACACGGTAACAATAGCAAAATAGCTCCTACGTATTGGACATAAGAGTTGACTTAACTTCACTAAGGTCGGAATAAAAAATAGAATTAAATTTTTATGTGGAAGCGCGTAACTTTGCTGTGACTTTAAACGCAACACATCAAGAGATAACCTTAACTATATATCTATGTTACATTAATATTTTTTTACTATTTGCAAAATGCGGCCACTGTCTGGTCTATTTTGAAGTATTTCGTTTTGAACTTAATAAAATGTAATGCCTGTTTGATGCCAAGCAAAATAGAAAAAAAGTAGACGTGACAATCAAGATATATGCTAGGATCACAAAAACCTAAACCGAACGCTGTTGGCTATGTCATATGGTCATCTTTACAAAACGAACAATTTCCCAGGGTTTCTAAAAAGTTGCGTTTGATATTGGACGGGCTCTAAAACCCCGATCGTTCTCATTAACAATACTCATTCTTTTCGTTTTCAGGAGCCCTTAGTTTAATATTCAAATATTTATTAATTTTTGAAACTAGAATGTCGGTGTATTATGGGCCCTAGCCAAGTCGCAATACATGATACTATAAAAAAGTCGTAAACTGTACTGAGCATATTACTTGACTATAGTTATACCATGTGATATAAAAAAAAAATAATAACCTTATTCTCCATACAATTACGAGCTTTCTAAAGCGTTAAAGATTGTAGATTCCAACTTGGCTAGAGCCCAAGACATGTTTAAATTAAATAGAAAAAGGTAAGACTTCAAATTGAATTATAAAATTTTGTATTTGCCAGGCAACTATCAGAATTATTTAAATATAGAACTCTTTTTGTCTGCCGTTGGGCAAAGCGTTCCTCCCCAGTTCGCTGTATGGTCATCCACAGCACAAGCTCTGCTTACTTTGAGGACATGCAGTTAGTGTGTTTTATTGGGGGTTAATTATGATTATAATTACCCCTTTTTGTTAAATTAGTCGTGATTATTACCTCAACTAATTCTGCGTTGCCGTAACCGATGACGGTTTCGGCCAAAATTGCTTTTGCGTTGTTATGGCGGTCAAAATAGAAAGTATTGTAATACTACCACTGATTACATTAAACTATGAATCTCTTGTAACGTATCTGTCTCAACAGCCAGGCATGGAGTTCGTGCTGACGTACTACGACGACGCCGGTTCCGGCGGGCTGCCGGGCGGCGTGGCGGCCTGGGCCACCGGCAGGGCGGCGCCGGCGTATCTAGCTCGTATGCGACGCGCCACCAACGATTATTACGTAAGTAAAACACCTTAAAACTGCTTATCATAAATCAAATCAAATCGAAGTCAACATATCATTGACTTACACATATTTTTATACGTATGTAACCCCCCCCCCCCAGTTCGATGTACGGTCGTCCATAACACAAACTTTGGTTACTTTAGGGCCATACAGCTGTAGTTGGCAAAAAAAGTTTGCAATAATATGTAATAATAGTAATATTGCACTCACTATACCAGTGAGTGTCTTATACGAAGTCGAAGCCCCACTCCTTTTTTCTCTAACGTCGCGCACTACAATAAAGACGACAATGATGAAATATGATGATTTTGACAATTAATGCCAACTCGGTTAGTAACGGATGTGCAGTAAATGTCAACCCCGTGTCAATTTTCAATCCGTGGTTAACAGTATTGGCGTCACGATTATATATAAATGTTTGTACTATAATATTGTAACCTTTATTGTGATACGGTTTGTTGACCTCAATAAATGGAAAAAAAAACCCCCAAAAAGAAAGATGTCAACCCAAAAAGGATTATTTTACACATCACACATTGTCAAACGACCCTTAGAAAAATTAAAATAATCTTGGATATCTCGGAAACTACTAAAAATCACTATAAATACTTGGGTGTTCTAAAGATAGGAATGGTAGTCCTATATAGGCTTGACAATTAGTTGGAAGCACCCTGTATAAAATCTTAATTCTATTTACACAGCATATTTTGACACCGTTTGAGGGTGTTCATCGTTTGGATACTTGGGGGGAGGGGGACTTGCCGAGCTGACAGATGCAGATAAGATTAATTTTGTACAAACATAAAGAGACTCTGTAAATTTATTTTGAAAAAAATTTACCCGTGAAGTTTCAATTCTTCTTCACGAAGGTTTTTACGAACTGGTGGTAGAGTCATGCTTTATTTGACGTCAATAAGAACAATTAATTGTCAATGTTGAGAAATAAATATTTGAATTTGAATTATTAAACCGTGTCCAACGGTGTGTAAATATTAGGTCTTTACCTATGAAATTGCCGTTTTTCACGAAATAAATGAAGCGTAATTTTTTTATATATTTTTTATTTCTATTAATCAAAATAATCACCCATGCAATCAATGCATCTTTGCCAACGCATTGGTAGCTTATTGATGCCTTTCTTGAAGAAATCAGCTGGACGGGAGGCAACAAATTCTTCAAAGGCATTTTGTACTGCCTCTCGGGTATTGAATTTTTTTTCCGCCAAGAAGTTATCCAAATTCTGGAAAAAGTAGAAGTCTGTAGGCGCAAGGTCTGGTGAGTACGGCGGATGACGGAGAACTTCCAACCCCAACTCTTGTAGCTTGGAGACCGTCTGCTGTGCAGTATGAGGTCGCGCGTTGTCGTGCAGGAGCAGTGGAGCCGAACGATTGACCAAAGCTGGTTGGAGACGTGCGAGCTTCTCCATCATTGTGTTCAGTTCTTCACAGTACACATCTGCAGTAATGCTTGTCCCGTTTGGCAAGAAGCTGTGATGAATTACACCCGCGTTATACCACCAAACAGTGACCATCACTTTTCTAGGGGTAAGTTTTCGTTTAGGGCATTGTTTGGGTGCTGAACCAGGGTCCAACCAACTTGCTGAGCGCTTACGATTGTCAAACAGGATCTATTTCTCGTCACAAGTAACAATGCGGTTCAGAATTCCTTCATTTGTATGCCTGCTGAGCAGTGCAAGGCACGTCTCCACGCGTACTTCACGCTGGCGGTCATTGAGTTCGTGGGGTACCCATTTGTCAAGCTTTTTTACCTTGCCAATTTGACGCAAATGGACCAATATTGTTTTGATGCTAACGTCGAAAGCTGCTGCTAATTCAGCCGTGGATTGAGTTTCATCAGCTTCCAAAATTGCCTTTAATTCGTCATTGTCGACCAAAGTTTTCGGACGACCACGGGGTTCATTTTTCAGGTCAAAATTTCCAGAACGGAAGCAGGTAAACCAATAACGGGTGGTGCGTTCGTTTGTAGTGTTCGCTCCGTAAACGTCGTTGATGTTGCGTGCCGCTTGTGCCGCTTTGCTGCCACGACGGTACTCATACTCCATAATTACTCGAATTTTTAACATATCCATGATGACGAAAAATGTTCGAATGCGTTGAAAACAAAACACTAACTATTAAACAAATGACGATTTTAGAAAAAGAATTCCATGTTTGTCAAATAAAATTAATTTGAATTTAGAATTATCAGTCAAAAAAAAAAAAATTTTTTCATTTGAAATGGCCAGTACGGCAAAACGGCAGTTTCATAGGTAAAGACCTATTATTATATCAATGTTTTTATAGAGGAAAAAAGGCACAGATCTGTGCCGAAGTAGACAGCGCGAACTATTCAAAATGTATGAAATCAAAGAAAAATCTATTTTAACGAGTACGACGTCTACAGCCTCTTAATTATGAAATTCCTTGACGGTTTTGGATGGCTACCCGTGAAGTCTTTGAAAAAAAAAAAACACTTTTTTACATATTTATATTATATTATGTTACTTCCACAACAGACCAAGTGCTAGTACAATTGAATTACAATTTACAAAACTTAAAACGCATAAAAGCGTATTGTATGTAGAATATATGCATCATTGCGTATACATTGCTTGCTAGCATTGAAAACGAATTATTTTTGAACATAACAGATCTTAATGAATTTGTATTTTTACAACTCAACGTTCTGAATAATTATTGGAGCTCAACTGCTACTAAGCATGACTCACATTTGGTCGTGTCCAGCGTGTGAGAAATGCAGTTAGATGAACTTGCTTCTACTTAAGTATAAGTCTGTGTTGTGTGTTGGTTTGAGTCCTGGCCGGGGCATTCACTTGAGTGTTGAACACAGATGTTTGTTCTCGGGTGATGGTTATTTATGTAAGTTTATTCTGGGTCGCCATAATTCCCTGTATCCTAAATCGTGATCAAATCGAATATATGGCTTTAAAGCCATGTATCTATTTGGCACTTGCTACCGGCTCGTATATTTGAAGTTCTGTGGTGTCCTTAAAGCTATGAGAGGCATCGAGACAAATGCAGCAATACAATTATTTTGCTTTCCTTATCAAAATACATAAAATGCATGAAGTAATAATTTAGTCAATGCTTCCGTTTTAATTAATTAATAATGATATATAATGAATCCCAGTAAAATACACCAACTAATGGCGCCAAAGAAAGCAGAGCTTGGGTTATGGCAACCCAGAATAAACATGCATATATAAACAAAAACAACCATGACCAGCGAACAAACATCTGTGTTCAACTGAACGGCCTGTCCAGGACTCGAACCTGGGCCTTCCGGTGTATGAGCCAGGACCACTAAGCCACTACCCCCTACGCCAATCGGCCGTTATCTTTTGAATAACTTTAATTTAGTACTCATAACTGAGAAGAATTAGATACTTTGTTAAGTTTAGATAATTATATTTAATACGTGTGCGAAAGTTTCGGAATGAAGCAGTTTGACCTACCTTTCTGTCATTGGGAAAGACAAGATATTAAAACTTTGTCACAATGTGAACGCCGCTGTATTAAACCTTTTTTTTTACTTTTTTCATAGCCGGCAAACGAACACCCGGCCCGACTGATGGTAAGTGGCATCCGTGAACCCATGAAATCATAAGTCGTTGCTGTTTTGTTTATCAATATTGAATGTGATTATTATATCGACTAATGAGTAAATAAAATAATGAAATAAATTACTGTTATAAGGATTGAGTTCAATAACTAATATATAATAAATATATAATAATAAATAAACTAACAATAACAATTTACAATATAAAGGTCCGCTCAGCTTTATGTCGCGGCAGGAGCCACGCCGCTGGTTTTTACAATATAACAAAAATCTATAAAGTATGTTATATAATAATAATATATTAGTATTAACAAATCCCCAGACAAACACACCAACTGTATGGCGCTAAAGTAAGCAGAGCTTGTGTTATGGATGACCATACAGCGAACTGTGGGGAACTTGTGCCGACTTATAACAGTACAAATACTCATTAAATAATAAAGCAAATTGCATTCATATTCTATTTTATTGCTTTCGTAGAAAATAAATATTTTATACTTGACAAAATTTTTTATACAAGTATCTAATTGTTTTCCAAGTTGCACACACTTGTGTGATAATCTCAGAACTGGATATTCTGGTCATTTCGGTTTTCTACTTACTTACTCTTACTCACTATTATTACAGTATTTATTTTAAAAATTTATTTATTTATTTACAGCTGTTGAGATTTGAGTCGAAAAACATAAGTTCGAAACCTACATGAGACAACTGATATAAATCAAAACGAACGTTATTTTTAACAGTTAAACCAATTTTCATTAAACTTTCTTGCAAACTGATAAAAACCGAAATCGGCCCAATCGTTTAAAAGATACAATGCTACAGACAAATACACAGATATAAACGTTGAACTCATTACACGAATTGAAATTCAAAGTCAAATATTTATTTGCCAACAAACTACAACACAACCACAGAACTCCTTTGTTTCCTTCCTGTTGTTTGAATGTACTTGCAGCGCCACTGATGCCACATTGCTCCTTACTTCTTGCCAATGGCTAATACTTGCAAATGATTTCAACCAATCACAGCAGGCTTAAAACGTGCACCTCGAAGTATACGGCCTATAGGACCTACGCTTGGCTCGCACTACCGGCTCGCATACCATTTCTATTTCTCTCTATTAGAAGTTCTGCGAACACAACACTCACAAAATACATACAAGGATACAGTTGAAATTAATTAACAAAAACAAAACAACACACATACACACAAACAAAGCATTACAAGTGAATAACATAAAATTACATGTATACAAAGTAAGGATGCGTTGCGTTTTAGTGAGATGCCAAATAGGGCACATCTCAGCATGTGCATGTACTCACCCCTTTTTTGTGTTGACGACGCTCCAAAATACTAGCGACTGTTTCTTTAAATCAACTATATTTTTACTTTCCTTTACGTACTAAATTTTTGTAATCTTTATTGCGATAAATTTTAATTGGATTTTTTGCAGTCATCTGGACGCACCATACTGGAGCAAGATGACCCTGTCAAAGTTCCGAGTCCAGAACCTACTCAGGACAAAAGCACGCAAACGGAAAGCACGACCGAAATGATAACGCAACTTCTAGTCACTACCATAGAGAATATTACCAAAAAAGACAGCGAAAACGAAGAGAAACCAGACTTAAACATAACTTCCTCAGATCCTGTAGTACATGAAAATGAGAATGATATGAAAGATGAAGATATAAATGATAAATGTGAAGATGTATGTCAACGTGAACAAGCTGATGACAGCAGGAAGAAGGATGGTAATAAAACAAGTGCAGACGAGGTGAAGGCTTCGAATGGTTCAAGTGAAAATCAAAATGAGGTGAGTTTTGAATTATTAGTTTTACAAACAAATGATAAACAAAATAAGGAATAAGTCTGGGTTCAAGAGCCGCATTCTGCTATCCGCAATATATTCTTAGTAGTTGACCTGCAGTTTTTACTTCTGCATAACTCTCTATTTCGTTGGGATCTCCGGGTAAATAACCTATGTTATTAAACCGGTTCTGAACTTTCAGAATTAATGGCTTACATTATTTTCTTTTTTTGGATTTCTAACGAAAAATACATAAGTATCACAAATTGAATAATGTAGCTGCGAGTTTTGTGCTTTTCTAGTTTAGAAAAAACCACAGCGTGCAAAAACAATGCAAAAATACGTTGGAAATGTTCACCTTATGCAGCTCCAACTAGCAGGCGCAGTATCAATTCACTTTTCGCAGCTTCGTTCTCATAAATTTTCGCGTATTCACACTCGTCCATTGTGAAGTCCATTTCTTTATCAGTCAATGGTCGCAAGGCATGTAATTAGTAAATAATTTTTTTAAATACTGCCATAACGTTGTTCAAATCATCTAATATAATATTTTTAAATCTTAATTTGCGTGTTTTGGGGGCGTTACGTTCATGTTCGGGGCATCAATCACGAATACGTGTAGATCAACGTTCGGAAATTTTCTTGTATTTCTGAACATACATTTAAAATTTGGTAAATAATTATAATTTTATACGGACGTAAACACACGAAATTGCGTGCGTTAAGCGTGTATATACACAGCAACATTGTGTGCGTGACAAGATGTATCGATTGTACACGCACAATACAGCGCCGAAAGCACGGTGCGACAAGATGCCGGCCGCCGCACAAAGTTTAGTTGCTTATTTACAAGCACACGTGACACTTAGGGCCGCGCGCACTAATCGACTCCGCGCTCAATACGATGTATTGATATAGGAGCCCCAATGCAAAAGATTTCATCTAGTGCCAAATACTACAAGTGTCTAATATTCGAAATGAAATTTAGATAAATAAACAAAATAGTTCGTCTACCACTCAGTGGCGCCACCTTTAGCATCGATCACGGCCTTTATTCTCCGCGGCATCGTTGCTACCGATTCTCCACATTGTTGCGTAGTTATTGAGCCCCAGACAGATTTAATTTTTTCCTTTAGATTGTTTTACACCTTGCTGGATACTTGCGCAGCATTTTCTAGATTTTCCACCATAGGGTTGTGTCAATCTCGGTCACTCTTTTGTAGCGTTCTGATTCCGGTAAAACCAAGCCTTGGTTGTCCTCGCAGTGTGACAGGAAGCACCATCTTATTGAAAGGTGTAGGCACTACGATGTTTCAACATTGGATTCGAGGTCACAAGACTGGTTTCCAGAATGTTTTGGTACTCTACTGCATTAAAACTTCCATCTAAAAGATGTAGACGACCCAGACCTTGTGCTGACATGCAGCCCTATATCATTACCGATTCAGGAAACTTCACTTTTATTTGATTCATTCGGTACGGGATGCTTCATCTTTGTTTCTGATAACTTTTTTCCGTACATCACCGATCGTCACCTAAAATTTAGATTCATCACTCCATATTATTTGAAGCTGGTCTGCAGTCCAATTTCCATGATCTTTAGCGAATTACAGCCTTTTCTTTTTTTGGAGAGGGTTAGTAAAGGTTTCTCTTTAGCAGTATAAAATCCCTAGCCCAATCGTTTTACGACCCTCTTGCAAGTATCGACAGATATATCTTTGTGAATCATCTCTCTCCACTGCATTGGAGAGTTCTCCTACGCGGGCAAAATTACTCTTTTTAATGATTTTCCTTAAAACTCGATTTTCAGCTTCGCTTGTGATTCGCGGCCAATGAGGTTCAAACGTCGAACCGTGTCATTTTTTCCTGTCACGTTCGATGATGGTCTGAACTGTCGATCTTGGTACGGATAAGCCCTTGGGATTATTTGGGATTTCCATTATTGTGGCTACGAATAATTATTATTCATACTTCGTCGGCAATAGGTTTCCCGCGAGCTATTTTGTTTGAAAATAATGATAAAATTGCATGAAATTATGCAATTGACAATGACGCATCATGTGACAGATTATTTATAGATTCAAATCAAATTTTACAAATTTTTCAATTAAAACAGGTGGAATTGAGACATGGAGGAACTCTTTTGCGTCGATTAAGAACTAGACGAACTATTTTGAGTTAGTCGCAGAAAATTTAAGTGCCCATAAATACATATTTTAGTAAAAGAGCATTTTCTTTAAAAGTGCCTGATTAACAACAATAAGATGGAGAATTTTACCCTATACCTACTATTTTTTTTTCAAAGGCCTGTTTTATGAAAATGTTGTTAAGTTGAAAAAAGGCAACCTTTGCAATATATGACTGGACGAACTCTTTTGCATTGGGGCTCGTAGATCAAAAATGGAAGTCCCTGGAGTCTATTGTAAAGGCAATCTTCTCTTTTTCATCCTTTTTATTAACTCGGATTACAAATTTAGAAAATCCCAACGAAAAGAAGTGTTTCACTTTTTTGCAATAAACATTTTATATAAAATGCCGTAAGTGAATTAAAAACAACAATGGAATAACATATATCTCTTTCTTTCTTACAGGAAACACCTGTGCCAGAAAGTGACGAAGATAAAGAAACAAACGGTACTTGGTGGCGATACATGTATCCCTTTTACTATTTCTTATGAATTCATAAGAATGTATTTGTTAATATTGTTTAAATTCAAAGATGTATATTTGTTGAACTACTCATAAGTGAACTTGTTTAAATGAAATAGAATATATTGTTTTTATTTCTCTTGTTACGTGACATCGATCGCATATATAAACTAGATACACAATCGGGGTCAGAAAATCGTCCTCACAGAAAGAGTGCCCGAATGAGTATTTGGGGTCTCTTGCAGTTTAGTAGCATTCGGTCACTTTGACATTAAACATGTCAAAAATCGAAAAATTACACGTTCAGCCCTCTCAAAAGAATTAGTTATCATTTATATCAGAAGTATAGTAAAATACTTATGAATTTAGACAAGAAATCAGTGTAAAATCATGTTTTTAAATTCAATTCCAGCTAAAAATAAACAGCCGTGTGCAGTTTATAAATATTTCAATTTTTGCAATCGGCGTTCTAAATTAAATTTTTTGCCACACACATAGGGTTGTATTTGCAATGACACAGTTGTAACGTATCAAATGTCATTTCTTGACAAACGTCTGAACCATTGTGGACAGTTTAAAGTGTCATATTTGTATGAAACGGTGTATGTAGTTTCTATTTGTGATCGAAGTTATGTCTGGAAAATAGGTATAGTTTGTGCAGATAAAAAACTGTTTGTAAATGGCACAGGTTCGTAAACGATGCCTTTTTATACATTAGATCCCATGCCAATAACTTTCTTCACGAGATGTGTGAGTAAGACCAATATAGGTGTGAGCGTGACACAGACGGCCATTTACAGATAGTTTCCTTATTTGCACAAGTTATAAAACGAATTTAGATTGAGAGTAAGAAGCAGCAATATTAGAATAATTAATATTTGTTATAATTGTTTATTTTTACTTTGAAAAAATTCAAATTTGTGAATTGGTTCTAAGCTACTATTAAGGTGCTCAGTTTCATACTATTTAATTTTTTAGGAGAATATGTATGAAACTGTTCAAATGGGAAATATTTCCTCGAGTTTTTACGATTCATTATATTAAATGAAACACTTTTAATTGGGTTTTATCGCGTTTAATTATATTTTTACATTGTATGAATGACCTTTTAAAACTGTCAAGACGCCTGTCATCTTGTCACTCGCGACCACGGTGTCTGTAAAGGTCGAGTTAAAATGTAAAAGTACAAAATTAAACGCGAAAACATCTGGTTAAAAAGTGTTTTGTTTAAAAGAATCTTCGTTAGATATTTTGAGGAGACAGCGCGTATTCTTTTAGGCCTCTTGAGATTCGAAAATAGTATGACGGGTATTTTTCGGTAAGAAAATAATATCTATGTCGTTTCCTGAGATGAGATGAGATTCATAATATGGAGTTCAGATATGAATTATATTAAGAAATGGGTTATTGTAGAGTTATGTATTTTTGCTGATTACTGAATAAGTTAAGAGAAGATTCATGCGTTTCTTGTAATAACATGCGAGATTAATTTTTATATGTTAACCGTAAATACCCGAGTACCCGATATAACCGAGTGACCTTTTTTTAATGTTGGAGAAAATGGCATATAAGCTGTTCGCAGCTTATAGGACCACATTTTTGATAAATTTTCCCACAGACACTTTATGTTTACGCTACATGTCTTTGGGAATGTAAAATAATTTGATTTACAGTCAACCTGTATGTGACGTCACAGAGTTGCATCATTGTTAAATTCGTTTTGGTTCATATGTCATGTATATGTTTTATATATATATATATATATCATTAAGAATCAATGGAAATTTGTAGAATAGCTTATTCCAGGTAGTATAACATACTTTGTAATGCGATTTTCAAAAGATAACTACTCCTAGTTGCACCATACGAATTTCTTTAAAATCGATTACTTCTAAGAAATAAGATATATTCAGATTGTTATCTCAAACCACTCTTTCAATATCAAACAAAAAAGTATAAAGCTCAAAATTTGTTTACATACCGAATTCGGGTCTTTTTTCGAACAGTACAAATGGTCACCCGGTGTAGTAGAAAACATATTATTTATTTTAAAACACAGTCGTATAAAACCTTTTGAATGATTACTTATGTAACAACCACTGGTCGGATCACCTACCAAAAGGCGTACATTTGTTACCGAAAGTTCCCTGGATAAAGCTGGGTGGAGCTGGATAAAGTAGCTTTCCGATGGGGTAAAAGCTTCTAAATTCGCTCCAGTTTTCCAAAGTGCTCTTGGCCGAACGGTTGTGAGTGTCGCTCGACGATTGTCACGACGGGAAAGTTAAGCAACGTTCGTTGTGGCAGACCCTTGGATGGGTGACCGCCAGTGGCATTTTTAGAACTCGAGCGTTTCCGTGCTTCGTAAGGCACGAACTGTTGTCGGTCCTGGTTGTTGTCGCAGGATAACATTAAACCACGTCAGAGGCCTGTGGGGTTTCCAGAGGTGGCTTGATCGATTCTGGCACCAGAGCATGCCACGCCATCACACGATATGAAGAAGAAGGGTAGTTAAACAAGTAAATAAATTTCATGTTTATTTGTGGTTTCTCGAAAAGAGCGGTCTAATTATTTTGATGCAAATTCGGAATTTTTGACTTCTCCGAAATACTTGTAATCATCAGTCTATCGGTGTTCACATTAATAAATATTCCAATATAATCTACAACTACACTAGATCCAATACACGAATGCGCAACAATTTCAAACAGCACAAAACTGTCATAGTTTATCGTGCCATATCGTATCTCTTTTATGCATATTTCCGCTGGCACAATAAAAAAAACACTCTTATTATTACTTTTACTGTGTTTGGCCACTACCAAATTATTGGTTGTAAGTCACATTCAAAATCAAATTCATATATTTTTTTCTCAACATTGACAATTACTTGTTCTTATTGACGTCAAATAAAGCACGACTCTACCACCAGTTTGGAGACACCTTCATGAAGAAGAACTGGGAAAAACTTCACGGTCTAGTTTATCAAATATCAATTTTATATACAAAAAGATCTCTTCCAATTTACAATAAACAGAACGGACATACCGTTGCATTTATATTGTTGTGCATACATACGCGTAAAAATTTTGATTAAAACAAAATGGCGGAAGATACAGTACACGTCACACAACTTGGCGGCTCTGAAGTATCTGCGAGACGCTGCACAGAACACGAATTCGGGCAGCAGACTACATGAACTGCAGCTAACTTCAGAGCCGCCATGTTGTGTGACTCGCGTAATACATGACGTACCTAAAAAATGGCTCCGTTACCACTCTCTGTGTGAGTGAATGTGTCCGTTAAGACAAAGACACATTCACTCACACGGACTTAATTATATTCCTCCCGACATAAAATAAATATAATTATGAAAAACGTGGGCGTGCGAGCAAGACAAATATTTCGTTTCCGTGTACTTTCGTTTGTATTCGGGTTTTTTCGTATATTGTCAGTTAAATTCGCGTGAAGACTAAACATTTTGACAAATAAAATGAGGCGCACGGAAACAAGATTTTTAAGGACCTCACGACCTTGACGCCTATCTTCCATTATTTTACTTTAATCAAATCATAAAATCTATTATAATATTTCTTAGAAAGAAATAAGTATAAGACTAAAAAGATAAGTGTTTTTTTCATAATAGGTATGCCTCCAATTCATGTTACCCTTTACGCAACAAATTTTCGAAGAAATATTTACCCATTGTACTCAAAAGTCGTCGATATAGTTTTTAGCATGACATTTTCAAATTATACCACTTTAAACTTTAATTAAATTAAGAAGTGGAAGATAGATGATTATACTAAGATATATTCTTACATGACATGTTTTGCAATGGATTTGATATTTACACAGACTCTGTTTTCTTACATTTATGCAACTATACATGAATGCAACCGGGAAAGAGACAGAATGGCAGTGGCGAGGCGCGTGAGCAAGATGGATGTGATATACTGCCTTGGTTTTGTCGAGTAGTGGGGGATTGCGACTAAATTATATATAAATATGAGGTCCCTGCGTTAGAAATTTGGTTCCTATCTTTCGCTATTTTACTGTAATCAAAGTCTACAAAAGTTTTTTTCTAAAGCCATATATGAAATCTTTTGGCAAAATATTTAGTTAAACTTTAACAATAAGGATGAATTCACAATTATGTAAAAATAATTAAACCGTAATTGAATTCCAAAACTCCCATACCGCCAATACCTATTATATGAATTTTGGAGAAAATGATCAAATAATGCTTTGCAGTAACTTAAGAAGTTAATTATTTAAAAAAATATTTCTTAGTTATAATCCTACACGCATCGTTGAAAAATGTGGTGCAGTAAAATTTAAGCTTCTTTAATTGTTCAATTATAGCGCATTATTGAATGTATAAAATAAGATGGACCTCAGATTGTGGGCGTTTATATGTCTGTGTATCATCACTAGTATTAACATCATGAAGACTTGTAATCGTCTATTTTAAAGGCAGCCTTGTGAAACGTAAGACTCATCTACAAAGACTCGACTAACTACACAAAAGGAGTGGGGTGATAAACCTCGCTACATGAACCTTATACTTACACAAATTAAGACTAAAAAATATAGAACACATTTCAGGATTTGCCGCGTACGCATTGAAATGTTTTATAACGGGAAGGCAGACGTCGTAAAACCCACGTACCTGAAAATTATATGCAGGCTCCGCCTAACCCGCAGTAGGGAGTAAGATAAAATATAAATCGCTTGTCATCACCATGTTTGATGGCCGGGTGGCGTAGTGGGCAGTAGCTTAGCATCGTAGGTCCCAGGTTCGAGTACTGGTCGGGGCGTTTATGTGTGTGATGAGCACAGTTGTTTGTTTTCCGGTCATGGTTGTTGATATTTGTATATGTATGTTTATCCTGGGTTCCTCCCAAGTCCGCTGTATGGTCATCCATGAGACTAGCTCTCTTTATTTTGGACCCATGCAGTTGTCTGGGGATTTTTTTATTTGTTTGTTAGCTTACTTGGTTGAGGCAGATGTCTGCATTGGAATTATGAATGCAGTTGTGGATAAAAATGTCACGTTGACTAGTCTTTGGTTGCTTATTAATTAATTCTTCGAACATTTTCATTGCAGACTGTAATCTGATGGTTAAAATAAAGGTTTCGCATAGCTCCCGGTGCAATCTCTGGATTAAATAAAGCTTATTTTATGTGTTGGTGTGTTTGGGCATAAATTTAAACCATGTGTAATCCGAATACGGTCTTTTAGTAGAAATTGCCCGTGATGGAGGGATAGGTTGAAGTGACCAAGTTACATTTGTAACTCATTTTCGGGCAAGTAGGACTAATTAAGTTACTAAAATAAACAGGGAGGAAATGATAAATTATGTCATTCGATTATTTGTAAACTATAAAATTTATTGGAAAACTGATTACCGATCCTGTGAGTTCTTCACGACGTATATAGCATACAAATGGTTTATAAAATAAACGGTAACAATGAAAAAGTTTGATGTGTCCAGTTTGCATACTTTTAGTATGGCGACATGGCACACACAGACTGAGGTATTACTGTATTTAAAAAAAATATATAAACACATGTAATTGACTCGTTGCGTTCTTATTTAAAATTATTAAACAAAATAAAAATAAAAATGTTTTTATTGGCTCATAAAGTCACAAATTAGTGCACTTACAAATATATTAATTTATGAGTTCAAAGAATTGTACATAACTTTTAGACATATTTCACATTTAACAATTGCATTGCCAAATGTAAATCGGCCCTAATTGCTAGGGGTTCTCAACCAAGACTCAAAGGGCCTGTATCTTGGGAAACCAGTTGCTATGGTTAGTTCACTATTGGCTAGTTTGGGAACATTCGGCAACTAATGCATATTTGTTCTTAAAATTCGGACCTATGTCCAGTTTGTTGTATAAAACATTATTGATAATATTTCAAAGAACTCGTGAAGCACTTTCAGAATCATTTTCCCGATATCTTGTATAGTTTAGAAATAATCGAATGACATAGTTTATTGTTTTCACCCTGTATACGTAGGTTATATTAAATGGGACAATTTAAATGTTAATTAGATAAAATGAGATAGTCTCTGTAACAATGAAATTATAACTGCCATATTAGTCGTGTTTATAAATGGAGATTCTCTTATGTTAATCATGCCAAAGAATTTGTTATATAAATTGTTGAATATTTACCAGAAACTTCGATCACATATATAAACTAGATACACAATCGGGGTCAGAAAAACGTCATCACAGAAATAGTTTCTCTTTCAATTTAGTAGCATTCGGTCAGTTAGACAGTCAACATATAAAAAAGTTTAAAAATTTCTAAAAGAAGAATAAGTTATTATATATTCGGGAAGTGTATTTGTGATTACTATCATATTATCAAAATACTTAAGCAAGTAGTCAAGAAATCAGTATAAATTAATGGTGTTAAGTTTAATACCTGCTAAAAATCCCCAGCCGAGGTTCGTTCATATGACATTTGAAGAAAGAAAGATAGAAATATTATTTGCTTTGAAAAATAAGGATTAAACAACAAATACAAGAAACGAAACTATGAAAATATTAAAACTTAGGTGTAAAATTAAATAAATCTAAAATAAGCAAAAAGGCTGGTGCGACGCAGTAGCAAGACTCCCGTCGCCTCTAGACACACTTCTGTTTTTTTTCATTAGCTTTTTAAATTCTATTTTAAATCGTGCATGGAGGGTTGTATTTGCAATAACACAGTTGTAACGTATCAAATGTCATTTCTTGACAAACGTCTGAACCGTTGTGGACAGTTTAAAGTGTCATATTTGTATGAAACGGTGTATGTAGTTTCTATTTGTGATCGAAGACCAGAAATTAAAAATCTATTGTATGAGCTCTTTTTCAGAGTTTTACTCATAGATTTAAAGTCTCTTTACAATTAAGAGAGTTTTTCAAACTGTATATAGTAATACCAAATTTCTTTTCCTGAAAGTAACTTTATACAAATTTACATGTGTAAAAAGGATTTCAATAAAAAAGTAGAATTAGTCGGCCTCTTGTTCAAGTGGTATTTTTGCGCTGCCTCTTAGAGGCACCACCTATAAATTTCGGCCGAAACTAAACGGCGCTGCGGGGCAGCAAATTATATATATGTAAATTAAAAGATGAACGTAAGGAAAAAATGCCGCCCGAAGTCTTCAGGGTTTTGGCAAGATGAGCAGAATATCGACCTGTATAAAGACCACTTGGACTAGCCGATCGACACAAGCCGTATGTGTGTAGCAATTGCTTCGGTTTGGCCGTGTGGTTCACGTGTGTGCCGGCCCGAACGTGTGGGTAGACAGGCAGCAGCTGTACGAGCAAACTTGGCGACGTGCTAGGTAAAATTAACTAATAAGATTTCCTAGTTGTTATAATCATGAGAGACAAAAGTAAATTTGGTGATCCCATTCGTGGACGGCCGAGCTTTTCCGCACAGCTTTGGTGGCCTGGATTCTCGGGCTAGTTTGGAAAATTACGTTCGTAGGCTATTTTTGTCTGTGCTAGTTTATAAAGATGATTCAACTCATTTGTGCGCAGTCTTATGTGTGCGTTATATATACAGCAACTGTGTGTGCGTGACAAGATGTACTGACTATACACGCAGAACAAAGCCACGAGAACACGGTTTGACAAGATGGCGGCTGTCACACTAATCTAAGTTGCATATTCACAAGCACACGCACCCATTGGGCCGCACGCAAATCTTTCTTTCTACTTATATATTAGATCAATTGTTTGAATGAAGTGGCTGCGAAGAATATTGTTGTTATATCAAAATTTTCATTTTAGTCTTTAATCGAACGCATTTAGGTATATGCTCTTTAACAGTTAACGAAAATTGAAAATTTTCATACCTCGTTTATTATAGTTATGTATGAATATTTGTATGAGTGAGTTACAAAGAACAAAAATTATAAGGTAAATGAAACAAAAATATAAATAAGGATTTAAAATAAGTTTAAGGAATATTGTAGATGGCGGCAGATTAAACTACGATATTGGATTGCTTAATTTCAAATGTTTTATCGTGCCGTGAAAGTGATGTGCGAAAAAAATCAAAGTATTTTATTTCATCAAAGGTAAAAAATAAACACACTTAACGACAGTCTTATTTTTCTTCCTTTGATTAAAGAAAAATAGCGGAAGATACGTAACACGCTCCACAAAAACCTATTGCCAGTCGCCTTTTTAAATGGTTTAGTAACTTTGCGACCAGAACCGACAATATACGAAACAACACGAATACAATCGAAGCTGTACGGACACGAAATGATTTGTCTTGCTCGCACGCCCATGTTTTGAATCACTCTATCTTTTTTATGCCTGGGAGCAATATAATTGGGTATTTGACAACATTTGAAATTGCAAATTTTTCTCATTTACTTAGACAATATAAGTTATTTTGACCCAAGAAATGTTTTAAAAATAAAGTTTGAACATAATATCGAAATAATATAGTTTTCAATTTAATTTCGAACTCGTAGATTAGAAAACTTAAAAATGCAGCAAAACTTAATAAACATTTTTATTATCATTAGCTTTCTGACGCTAAATGTAACAGTGTTTATTATGACACCGTGCATATTAACGAATTATCTACGTAGCTATTATATATTTTATCCAAACCCCCATACAATTTTGGGCATGATTTATACGTTGTGACGTCACAACTCGGTACCGTTTTGTATAGAGCGGTTTTGCGGCGACTCGCAGCAGCTCCTCAATCACATCGCTGTATCTGCAATATTTCTTTACTGTTGATAAAGTTACATTTAAAAAAAATGATCAAATGCCCAATTGATTGTGTGAGCAAAATTACCTGTGGTAGTACTTAAGCCATTTTTCACGTACGTTACGTAAGAACGTCCCCTGTCTTCCGCCATTTTACTTTAAGTGTGTTCATCTTGACAAAGCGAAAATACACCTTAAGCCGCATTTCATAAGATAAATAATCGGGAACTTAAATAATAATTGAACGGTTCAGTTATTACTAAGTTCATCCATTACACATTTATGAGCAACGTACAAACAAACCTTTTCTCTATACAATGTATACAATATTTGTACAGGTAAAAAAATAAACTGAATTAACATAAATATTTCACATTTATTTGAAAAATGACTTATAAGTCCTAGATGGATGTGAAAAGCAATAGGCAGTTGTGAAATGGATGTTTCGATCGTTCTTTATATCTCGCTAGGTGGCGCTTGCGTTTGTTTTATAAAAATAAAACTTTTGCCTGTATAGATACTTTTCAGTTTTTTGCAGTAATATTAATATTACATAAATTAAGGTGAAAATTACTGCAAAAAATTGAAAAGTATCTGAAATACACAGATCCCGTAAATATGGTATCTTTTTTTTATTGAAAAAGGATGAGATGACGAAAGTATCCGTCTCACCTGATGGAAAGTGACGATGAAGACGAAGGTGTTATACGTCTATCCACGAGATACCTATTCACTCGACGCTTGAAAGAACTAGGACTATAGTTTTCTGGAAAAACAGACGCAGGCAGTTCATTCCACACCTTGGCGACCCGCACCAAAAAGGAACTATCGAAGCGTTCGGTTCGACTTTTTGGGATATCTACTATAAATAAAAGGATGGAAGCCATGTCTGTGTCTGGTAGAGATATAAGGAAGTCATGCGCGAGCGTCATCTCTTGGTAATGAAAAACCTAAAATTAAAATACCTATAGGAAAACTTCCTATTGCAATACAACGAATCACGATTTTGATTTTGGTTTTAATATTACGGCAGAGTGGTGTAGTGAGTAGTTCGAGTACTCACTACACCATTAGGCTCCGAGTAGCCCCTGTCAGGGGCATTCGTTTGTGTGATGAACACAAATGTTCGTTCTCGGGTCATGGTTGTATGTAATTGTATATGTATGTTTATTCTGGGTTCCCCCAGTTCACTGTATGGACATCCATAACACAAGCTCTGCTTACTTTCGGGCTGTACAGTTGGTGCGTTTGTATAGGGATCGGGATCTGAAAACCATCAAGCATACCCCGCAGCCGGTCTGCAGGGTATTCCGTGGGACTCACCCGAGTGGCACCTACCCACTAAAAACCACCTTGATGGCTGTAACATGATTTTGCCGTTAGCCTTCATCGGAAGCGCCACCCGATTAGGGAAGGGGATGCGCTGGGGATTTATACTATTTATTTATTTATAAACGGCCTGTTTCGGTCCGTACGGAACTCTTCTTCAGGGGGTCAGTGCAGTTGCGGTCCTTCAGGGGGTCAGTGCAGTCGCGGTCTCGCATGATGCTCAAGCTAGTTGAACCCTTCCGACAGTAAAAAGCCATTATGTATTGTTTTAATAATTAAAAATGACTGACAAATAGAACTAATATCGGATATTTTTTACTCAAAGAGAACGTTACTTATTAATGTATTGGCATTATATAAAAGTTGTTTAAAAGAGATTTTGGTGCAATTCTGTGTAGAATAAGGGCGGCCTATTTGACATTAGTTTTTCTAATTAGGGATTTTCCTTAATCAAATTAAGAAAAAAAAATGTTTTGATTACATCGATAGATGACGTTAAAAAAACTGAATATTTAGTATATGAAAAAAGTCGAATTTACTACAATAATACAATAAACCTATTAAGTGCTCTAACAATTAAACAGATATAAAATAATACTTATAAATATTTACGACTCAGTAATTATATTTACAGTCCAGGCCGTATGGCGTCGTTCGTGTCTTTCTTATACGATAAACGTTAACAAAAAAAAATAAAGGACCAACTTTTGCTGGCGCCATCTATCGTATAATTGATTTACTATTGTTAATGAGCTGTCAGAAAATCCCTCATTAGTGGTATAGTGTGGACGTTTCAAATTCAAAGCTAAGATTAAATTAATGAAGAAATCACCTCCACAAAGATACTTCGAAAGAGAATGTCGGATGGGCCCTAGAAATGTATTATAAGTATGTGAATGTTTTTAGTATGTTATATAAATGTTCGATATATTAGAAGATACTGTGTACCTACCTATTGTTAGTAAATATTATTGAAGCTAAAACATGCATTATTATTTAAGTTGGCTGTGCGAGGAAGTTTGACGTTAGGAGCGGAACATTTTACCAATGGAATAACTTTACTTTATGCTGTCCTTTTTTGTGTAGGAAATTCTTTTGTGGACACATTATTAACTTGGCGTCGAATGTCCTCGCATAACGTTAACAAAGACACAGCCATAGTTTTTAAAATTCAGAAACACCCCGATAATTGATTGCTTACGTGAACAATTGTAGGTTTACTGTCGAATGCAGGAATTGCACAAGCAATGGATTGTTATCAGCCCTTTGGTGGAAAAAAATTCAGGATTTTTTTTGTTTTTTTAAACAGAAAATGGAAATACTGTATAAAAAACAGCATAGTGAGAATACAATAAAGGTAAATGTAAATGTGGTTGATAACTTTCGCAATGAAGATGAACTTAACAATGGTTTACACAATATTAACAAGTAAGTTGCTGCAACTATGTCTGGTTGAATATAATTTTATCTATGCTTCAATTGCTCCACACATACTATAGCCATAATACACACCTACAGCGAAACACACATTACTCACTTACTCGGATAAACTATAAAGAACCTATTTACACAAACAAAACACTGAAAATAACCTACACCGTAAGCTGCAACTATGTCTGGTTGAATATAATCGTACCTATGCTTCAATTGCTCCACACATACTATAGCATACAAACAAGTTTAACAAGAATAAATTATGAACTGGCTCCATTTACTTGTCTTTATAACGTCTCCGGTTTGTCCTACATACACATAAATATCTATCCTTTAATAACACAACTATGTGATTTAGACTTACTTTTTAAACATAAAATTCAATCCAATTAATATTACAGTTATGAATGATGTTGACAGGGAAAGCATAGTATGCAGTAGAATAAGCGAGCCCACAGAGTGTTTACAACACGTATCGTTTAATAATAATTCTTTGTCGATATTGACTGTAAACATTAGAAGCATAAATTCTAACTTTGACTACTTTCTAGCATTTCTAGCAAAATTCTGTAAACTTGTGGATGTTTTAGTACTTACCGAGTGTTGGACCAACGAGCACTTCTCGCCACCAAGAATTAACAACTATAATTTGTTCAGATCGAATATTTCCTTGAACCAAAATGATGGAGTAGTGGTGTACGTTCGTGAGGTGATTGAGGCGACGTCTTATGAACCGGAATGTGAGGATGGAAATTGCATCGTAGTTAATCTAAAGGATGACGTGAGTATTATATGCACGTACCGTCCACCTTGCTTCAAAAATCCGTTGAGGTACATTAATTCTCTAGGCAAAATATTAGATTCCTGTAATAATAAGAAGACTTTAATTTTGACAGGTGATATTAATTTGGATATTATGCCTGATGTTCTAAGTCCTAACTCTTCGACATACTTAAATTTAATGGCAAGTTATGGTTTAAGGCAAGGTGTTAGCCGTCCAACCAGACAAAAAACCAGTCTGGACCATTTCATGGTTAAAACCATTTTCAAAGTTCAAACTTTTGTGTTTGATGAATTGACAGATCACTCACCTATTTTACTTCACATAGATCGTGCCTGTGTTTCCAAACCTACAGCTTATATAAATAAAGTTACCGTGGACACTGATGGTATAAATAAATGTCTTAAAAGCGAGTCCTGGAATGATTTATACTCAACAACAAATGTGGACCAGGCTGCATCAATATTAACCTCAAAACTTGGTAGGATCATTAATGCACATTCCACTAATAAAAAAATTGCCAAACGAAACCAACCTTTAAAGCCCTGGATAACTATTGGAGTAATAAAAGCTATTCGAAAACGTGACCTTTTACATAAAAAATCTAACAACTATCCTCTTAATATAGAATTAAGAAATAATTATTTAATATATAGAAACAAATTGAACAAGATTATCAAATCATTAAAAAAGAATTACTATGCTGACAAACTAAATAAAAACAAAGGGAAAATTAAAGAAACTTGGAACACAATTAGGGAAGTATGCGATTTGAACAAATGTAAAGTATCGTCTTCGGAATTGATAAATCATCCCACAAGGACTGTATCAGAATCCCTTGACAAAGTGAATGAGTTTTTTACTTCGATCGGGTCAAATCTTGCAAAAGAAACTCTTAAAAAGCTCAATATCGATGAAGCTACCCTAGCTAAAAAAGCTAGAACAACGAACCTGCCAGTGAATTCCATGGCTCTGTATCTGACCGACCCTTTGGAGGTCCTTAGTACCATTAGTAGCCTAAAGACCCATAGCGCTCCTGGTATAGACAAAATAACATCGTCTATTCTAAAAACATGTCGTTATTACCTTGCAGAACCAATATGCCACTTAGCTAACCTAAGCTTTGAACAGGGAATATTTCCTAACATATTCAAAAGCGCAATTGTTTGTCCCATTTACAAATCCGGCGATAAGACTCTTCCAACAAATTATAGACCAATATCTCTCCTAAGCATTATATCTAAAGTAGTCGAAAAGCTTATGAATAAAAGGTTAGTCAAATATTTGGAAAAGAATAAAATTCTAGGTGAGAACCAATATGGCTTTCGGGTTAACCGCTCCACCGAAGATGCAGTGTTGCAACTGACTTCTAAGATAACCGCACACCTGGACAGAAACCACAAATGTGTCGGAGTGTTCCTGGATCTGCAAAAGGCGTTCGATACAGTTTCTATCCCAACCTTACTAACTCGTTTAGAGAACATCGGAATAAGGGGAAACGCACTTTTGTGGTTCCAGGATTACCTGACTGATAGCAAACAATGTGTCAAGGTTGATGATCAGGTTAGTAGCTTCAGTTTGGGGAGGTATGGGGTGCCCCAGGGCAGCACACTCGGCCCCACATTGTTTTTAATATATACAAACGAATTATGCAAATACCAAATTAAAGGTGCTGAGTTACAAATGTTTGCTGATGACACAGTTATACTTTTCCACAGTAACACCTGGGAAAGTTTACAAAAATTAACTGAAAAAGGCATGTCCTCTGTGACTGCATGGCTTGAAGACAGCTTATTATCACTTAACACCAACAAAACAACATTTCTCTGCTTTAGCAAAACAAAGGCATCATCGCCAAATGACTTTTGTCTACGTATGCATTCCTATCCCTGTAACCGATCCTATAATGCTCTCACAACAAACTGCAGGTGTCCTATTTTGTCACAATCATCAGATGTCAAATTTCTAGGTATCGTCATAGATGACAAACTAAAATGGAAGAAGCACCTATCAACAGTTAGCAATAGATTGAGAAAGTTTATCTATATATTTAAAAACCTACGAATTATATCAGACTTTGCACTTTTGGTACAAACATACAAAGCATTGGTAGAATGTATTATCACCTACTGCATTTGTTCATGGGGATCAGCAGCTAAAACATACATGCTTGAACTAGAAAAAGCGCAACGCTGTGTGCTAAAGGTTCTCCTTTACTTACCATTTAGACATCCCACACATCTGGTTTATGACAAAGCTAATGTTCTCTCGGTGAGAAAGTTATTTATTTACCAATGCATCCGTAAATACCACAAAAATGCAATACCCTTTGCACAAAACTCAGGTAAAAGAATAAATAAATGTCCAGTTCCCAGAGTTCATAGTAAAATTGCCCAACAACACTATAGTAATGTAGCACCTAGATTATACAACAAACTTAACACTACGTATAAAACTAGAAATTTAACAAATTTTGAAATCAAGCACACAATAAAACTTTGGCTAAAGGACCTAAAATATGAAGAAACGGAAAACCTGTTGCTAATTCTGAATTGAAAACCTCCAACATTCAATGTTTTTAAAATACAAACATTAGAAACACACACGCACACATACACACACACACGCACACACACACACATACACACCATACATACGTTACACATACCCTTTTATATTCTTTTTACAAATACACATGCATTCGTACACACAAATGCGCTTATTGTTAAATCATATTTGTTTGTAAAATAATGTATTGATTTTCTATATATGTTTAAACTTAGTAGAAGTGATAAGTTTCTCTTGCTTTGTGAATTAACTGACTGCCGACAAACAGCTTACGCTAGTTCAGCAGTCAGAGTTTGTACCCTCAATGTATTATTTTTTTTGTTACAATAAATAAATAAATAAGTTAGAAAGTAACTTATAAATCACACACAACATTATCTAGCCCAAATTAAGTATCATTAAAGAACTTGTGTTATGGATACTAGATAACGGATAAATAAACTTAAGAATATATATTTTTTTATATACAAATATTAGAAATAAACTTAAATAAACGTAAATACACATCCATGACTAGAAAGCAAATATAATAATATATTTGCCCCCACCAGGATACGAACCCGGGACCTCTGGCATGGAAGGCAAGGCTACTTACCTCCACACCAAACAGGCCGTCAAAATGATTGCTTTTCAATATATACTAATTTTTTTTATTCTTTATTTATTTAGGTGCTTTTATTACAACGTAGTATGTTACGCCCCATTATACCTGATTTGAACTTATAAACTATTAAAATATTTTTACATCTAAGGAAACTATTTAATAATCCTTTTATAGAGGTCTAATGTAGCTTCTGAAGTGGGATTATCAAGAATCTCTACAAACCACCGCATTTAGATAGTAGCGGTGGCGAATTAACAAAGTCACTTTCATTAGAGTGAAAGTGCAAACTGAACTGGCTTAGCTTTTGTTCGACAAAAACTTGACGAAACCCTAATCTATTATAGTACAGAAATTTACCGTAGACTTTGTTAGATAAATTCATTCTAACATTGCACAACAAATGCTATTCAATTAATACCGATATTTACCGAACGTTAGCTTCTAGTCGTTAGATTTTAGTCCGCGGTAAGGAGTGTTGTGGATATCTAATAAATATCATGAGCACTCACTCACCAAATAGTGACTTGTTTATAATTAAATATCGTAAGACAACAATAATTAGGTGCGACGACGAGCGCAACGAGGAGGAGCGTTTAGTCTGCATGTAGGCTATGCAGCGCGAGCCGAGCGAGCGAAGCATGCGTGCCGCGAAGCGCCAAAATGGGACCTGCATACGACTCAATATCGGCCCCAAGGATCTCTAGTAGTTTCTTGATTAAAATGTATTTTTGTGTTTGCTTAACTTTCTTATATTGTCTATAAATTGACTACATTCAACACTTCTGTATGTATTTAGAACTTTCGATGTTACTTTTGTAGGAACCTTTGTTTGATGTGTATAATACAGTACTAGATTTTGTCCGTGAATTTTCTTTAAAAATATTAAGTCAAAAAGCTAATTCATTTGAGTCAACAACTGAGACTGAGATAGATAGGATTGTCGGGTCATATGCATAAACAAAAGCTCAACTATTAGAGTCTGTCAGACTCAAATAGGTAGTTTATATAGCCTTTGTAAATTCGCGTATGCGGTGAACAATGGGCTCTCGCTAACTTTAATATTTTGCACTATCTACAAATATGTATCTATTGGATATATATGAACGTTTCCACAAATTCCGCAGTCAAATCATACCTTACTGGATGGAAAATACCATATTGGATGATTAGACGAACGAGTAGCGTAGTGGGCCCTGCCTCATACGCTGGAGGTCCGAGGTTCGAATCCTGGTCGAGGCGTTCATTTGTGTGATGAACACAGATGTTTGTTCTCGGTCATGATTCTTTATATTTATATATGTATGTTTATTTTGGGTTAACCCAATTCGCTGTACGGTGGCTTACTTTGGCGCCGTATAATATAATATAATATAATAGACAGGGGCACACCCTGTGTGCATGTTCTTGTCCCACGCTCAATAGGTCCAAAACTGTAAAATATCTTGGAATTACAGTTGATGACAAATTGCAGTGGGCTCCGCACATAAGCACAATAGCAAAAAGAATAAGAAAACTTATGTATGTCTTCAAGACACTGCGTCAAGTAGCCAGTCTGTTATTTCATATGGCATCTGCTCGTGGGGTGGTGCAGGGAAAACTCACCTGGTTAAGGCGGAGCGAGCACAGCGTGTTGTTCTACAAGTATTGCTTTGTTTGCCATTTATACACCCTACTACCCTTGTATATGAAAGAGCGAGGGTGCTAAGTGTGACAAATTTTATTAGGCGACTCCATAGAACTGCGGAGAACCAAACCCCTCTTTCCCAGTGGGCACTTTGGGCAAGTGCCCAGGGCCCCACAATTGATAGGGGCCCCCCGCAGATCAAATACATAGTCCCTAGTTCCTATCAGATCACCAAACGATACCAATATTTATTACCAAAAAACTTATATAATTCGAAGAAATCGAACCTAAATTACTGACTACAACACCAACTTTCTCGCTGATGTCCATAGAATCTGATGTGCTTAAATGCATAGATTTTGAAGAAGTTATTAACGATTTTGCCCATCTGAAATCTAGAAGGGTTCCTCTTCAAATAACATAAATCTTTAAGCACTAACCTGTGAATGCTAAAAGAGCTACTTTTGTGGACTATATTACATTTATCTATTCGTTTCATGTCATTGTTAATAAAAATAAATATTTAACCTTGTTTATCTACTTTCTTTGTCTATTCTAACAAAATAGTGTTCTGTCAAAGTCATAGGAGCCCCATTATCCTAATATGCCCAGGGCCTCCAATAGGTTAAAACGGCCTTGCGGAGAACAGGTAGCTTGAGGAGCAAAAATCTGTTGGAAGGATAAAAGCAGACAAATACCTGGTCCCCAGAATATACAGTGCATTTGCCAGAAGACAGAATTGTAAGTGTCAGAAGTAAGACAGAAGTGTAAAGTTGAAAAATAGAATTATTACCTGGCTACATCTCTATATAACGAGTTCAATAAGACATGTATGACTAAAAAATATACCGATCAACAAATAAAAATTAAAATAAAAGATTGGCTACAAAGCAAGGATTATGAAGCCACTGAAAACCTATTCCACAACATTTAACCTTGTTATTTAACCTTGTTATTATAATTAAAATCTATCTTTATTTTGGAGTAACCATTACTGTAAACATAAAAACACTTACACACACACCCAAACACACACACACACCCGCTCACACACATAAACACACACGCGCACTAAATACACACACACACACCATGCGCACTATTGTGACATGTTAGTTAAATAAAAGAAAAAAACACCATCATAGATAGTGGACACGCCAAATGCAAAATTTGGATTCCGTAAAATAAAGGAGCAAATAAGGAAGAGAGAAAAGGAAGCCTTGCACTAACCTGTCTTCTGCTGGTCGGTCCTGGAACACAGCTCAGATGGTCGGCTTATCCTGGGGTGGTTGGTGGACTTTGACCGTGGCGCCACGTTATCCAGGTTGCTTCGCTTTTCCGCGTTGATTTGGTTTTGTCCAAATATCTAGTTTGCATAATGTGTATCCGATATTTTGTAAGAATACCGGCGCGGGAGACGAGGTGCTGAAATCAGCACCCGGCGGTACGCTTAGAACGACAGGAACGGTAGTCGCAGCGATCAGAGGAAGAATCTTCGAGAGACTGACTTATTGTCAAAACGTTCGACATAGTCGAAATGTAATGCAAGGCGAGGGAAGGGGGGTGGAAGGTGAGGTAGCATACAAAAAATTTGTTTTCTAAATAGATAACTAGATGGCGTTACTATTCCAGCCGCCCTTAAAGGGTCACCTTTAAAGACTATCATAGCGATTTAAATTATTACTATATTTAAAGTATGTGCGAAGCGAAAAAATACATATATTATACATATAAGAATATAGGTACACTTATACTACGGATTATACATAAACTATAATATACAAACGGAAGTTTTCAAACGGAAGCTATGTCATTGAGTAGGAAGCGGACAAAGACGCACGACCGGTCGCAGATACGTTCCTCTAGCTGTCCTAACTGTAGCTACGCGAATAACTCCGTCCTTCGCGGGATGAACGCTCTCCACCACCGCTAACGGCCAGGCTAGCGGGGGTGAGTTGTCCGTTATTATGACAACCACTGTCCCGGCAGTGATGGAGCTGTCAGGTGTGTTCCACTTCTGACGAGTCTGGAGACTGTGGAGGTACTCTGTACTCCATCGACGCCAAAAGGATTGAACGAGTTGATCCAATAACGAATGTCTATGCAGGAGAGACACATTGTCTGACTCCACCGCGGGCGCGGGTAAAGAATAAAGTGGGGCGGTGTGAAGAAAATGACTTGGAGTCAGAGCTGCAGGTTCGGCTGGATCAGGGCTCAACACGGTAAGCGGGCGCGAATTTAGTAAACATTCAATCTGAACGAGGACCGTGGTGAGCTCTTCATACGACAATAGCTGCTGGCCGATTACTTTAAATAGGTGATTTTTAATGACCTTTACCATACTCTCCCAACATCCGCCAAAATGTCCGGCGGCGGGACAGTTGAACTTCCAAGTGATGCGATTTTCAAGGAGAATTTCTTCGAAACGAGGTTGATATTCTTTAGTGATAAATCTGTAAAGCTCTTTTAGATAAGAATTAGCCCCCACGAAATTGGTCCCATTGTCAGACCGCATATACTGCACCGGTCCGCGACGCGAGAGAAAGCGTTTTAGGGCGGCCAGAAAGCTAGGCGTGCTAAGGTCTGTAGCTACCTCTATATGAACGGCGCGAGTTGTTAGACACGTGAAAAGACAAATATAAGCCTTTTCACTGCGTATGCCTCTACGTCGGACTGGCGTGTATGGTATGGGACCGGCGTAGTCGCAACCTGTGTGGGTGAACGCCTTTATTGCGGGACGTGTGCGGCAGTCTGGTAAATCTGACATGAGCGGGTGAGCGGAACGCGGCTTCAATCTAAAACATCTGTTACATTTATGTATTCTATGTCTTACGACACGGCGGGCGGATAAAATCCAGTATCGTTGCCTAAGCAAAGACATCAGCAACTCGGGACCAGCGTGCGAGTGCAACTTGTGGTAGTAATCGATGAGTAAGTCGACGACGTGGTCGTGGCGCGGAAGTATTACTGGGTGTTTCTGCTCGTAGCAGAGTTCGGAGTTCGCGAGGCGGCCTCCGACGCGAATCATTCCGTTATGAAGGTACGGTGATAACTTGTTAAATGAACGACTGCATTGTTTGCCGTCTCGTAAACTAGCAAACTCACCCGCGAAATATTTATGTTGAACTAATTCGATTACCTTAGATTCCGCGTAATCTAATTCGGAAAGCGTAACAGAAATTGAATGGCGGCGCGGTAATATTTTTGCAAATCTAAATACATAAACAAGTATGCGTACTAATTTACTCCACGATGAAATGCGTAGAGCGAGGTCATAAATAGTAGAGGACGCGGATAGGGTAGTAGCGTGTACGATGAATTTATGCTCTGGCATATCGGCAGGCGAGACGTCGTTGTCAATACTTCTCAGAGGCCACTGTGACACGTCTTCAGACAGCCACGTAGGGCCGTGTAACCAGAGTGGATGCGTTATTAGTTTCTGCGGTGTGATGCCGCGGGACAAGCAGTCGGCAGGATTTTCAACTCCGGCAACGTGGTAAAAGTTTTGTGCTGAAACGTTCTCGGAGATTTGAACAACGCGATTTGCGACGAACGTTTGCCAGCGATGGGGCGAACTTTTTAGCCAGTAGAGTGCTACTTTTGAATCTGTGAAGGCATAAATCTTTAAATTTAAACGAGGGCCGTAATGGTTTAAAACGGCACGCATCAACTTGGCGAGTAATACACAGGCACAGAGTTCAAGTCGAGCGATCGTATGCGGAGTGGAAGGCGCGACCCGAGACTTAGCACAAACAAGGCGCGCGCTTACACCACTGACGGAACTAACATGAAGGTATACAACACCTCCATACGCCTTCTCACTGGCGTCTGCGAAACCGGCTAGAGAAACGACGCACTCGTTGGTAACTCCTAAATGTCGTGAAATGCGAAAGTTATTGAGAGCCGGAAGTTCGCGACAGAACTGCTGCCACAGCTTCACAATGTAAGCGGGCGGGTTATCGTCCCAATCAACTTGTAGCTGCCACAGCTGCTTAATTATAAGCTTAGCGTACAGAACTGTGGGCGCCACGAAACCCATAATGTCCCATAATCTAGCCACTGTCGATAAAATCGAGCGCTTGGTGCAGACGTCATCGGGCGACGAGATTTTAAAATAAAATTCATCGGAGTCCGTTGACCAATGTAGACCTAATATTTTATGCTGCGCGTTTTTATCAAATTCTACTCCGCCGTCGAGTCTGTGGGTCGCGGGCACGTGCTCAAGGACTGCCCTCGAGTTGCTGTTCCATTTGACCAGATCCTACTGAGCTGACTTAAACATGTCGATCAGCTCTCGACTAGCATCTACAGCCGTCCTAGCGTCGGGCACGGAGTAGGCCGGGTCATCCATATACAATGAACTCGCCGCTATGTCACTCGCGAGTGGGTACTTGTGTCCCTCGTCGATGATTAACTGCTTCACCGTGCGCAATGCGTGATAAGGACTTGATTTTATACCGAAACATACGCGGTTGAATTGATAAAGTGCGAGCGGTTCATCTGGGCTAAAACGATAAAATATTTTTTGGTATCGACGGTCTGCTTCGCGGACAATAATTTGTAAAAACATTTGACGACAATCGGCGGTTATGGCAATAGCGTAAAGTCTGAAATTCAAAAGTATATTAAAAAGATCACCTTGCAGGTTAGGGCCACCATGAAGAATGTCGTTTAATGAAGCGGTAGACGTTGTTTTACAACTGGCGTCTAGAACGGGGCGGAGCGGTTTATCCCCGCTGACGACGGCGTGGTGCGGAATTACGTAACAAGGAAGCGCGGGGTCGTCGCGGGGCGCGGGTGACAAGTAGCCTTTAATTAAATAATCTTTAATAACATTATCGTAAGCTAATCTTAATTTAGGCGAAGCTTCTAATTTGCGTTCCAAACAAACGAAAGGTTTGCGAGCGATTTCTGTGGAATCACCAAGCGCGTACACATCACCTCGAAACGGTAAGGCCACTGTATAACGGCCAGTGTCACAGTCCCGTTCGGTGGTGCATTTGTAAACATATTCACATTCAGTGTCGTCTGAACACTGAACGGGCGTATCGGGCACATCCTCGAGATCCCAAAATCGCTTCACTAGCACATCCAAAGAGTCATCCTCGGTCACGCAGCACGACGTGAGACAGGCCGTGCGAGCGGGCGTTGCGGCGGGCACGGAGCCCATTATTACATACCCGAGTATTGTCTCGATGGCGGGAGGCAATGAGGAGCCGGCGGCGGCGCGAACAACATTATTTAAAATTAAATGCGGAAATATCGAAGCTCCAAACGATACATCAATTTTACCAGGAATTGTAAAAGAATCATCTGCAAGCGTTAAATTATCTAAATAAGTAAATGAGGATTTATCGACCATGGCTGTCGGCAAATTGTCTGTAATATGGTTTACTAATAAACAGTTTACGTCATAATTGACATTCAAATTAAACCGCGATGCGAAATTAAACGTAACCGACTCGCTTACTTTGCTTTCTGTGCCTGCAAACCCCCGTATTATGGTATGCCTAATAGTTTGAGACTTGAGGCCCAATCGCTCACAACAATCTTTTGTAATAAAACTACTCTGCGAGGCGGAATCTAATAACGCGCGAACAGTGTGTAAAACACCGCGGGAATCGCGCGCCAGCACCTGGGCCGTGGCCAGCTACACCGTGGAGCCGGGCCGGCCGAGGCACGCGGCGGCGGCGGCAGGCGGAGCGGGCCGCGTCGCACACAACGCGACGTCCGCGCGGGCGTCGGCGGCAAGAGGCGCGGGCGGCGCGGGCGGAGGCGCGCGGGCCCCAACCCCGACCTCGCGGTCAAAGTGCAGTAGCGAATGGTGTTTCAATTTACATATTCGACAATTAGTGTTTGAATTACAAGATGATACCCGATGTTTCAGACTTAAACAATTAACACACGCATTATTATCCTTAACTACTCCAAAACGTTCGTGCGGCGTCAATTTATTAAAAGCAGAACATTTAAACAAATGAGTATGTGTAAAGTTAGAACATAAACACTTGTTTCCAGCGGCCGAAGTACTAACAACATATGATTGATATTTCGGCGGCGGCGGAGCAATACTATTTTTCGAACGCTGCTGGTGACTTAAGCGAGTTCCACCAGGCGTATTGGCGGGTGCGGCGGGAGTGACGGCGGGAGTGACTGAATGTACATGCTGAAGTATCTTGTTTTGGTTCGAAATGAATTGTACTAAGTCACTAAAAGTCGGTATGCAGTTAGGTTCGCCGCGGGACTCGAACCCACGCACTGTACCTGGGTCTAATTTCTTTAATGCAATATGCAGAACAAGCGAATCAAATAAATTATCTAATTTTAAGTTTTTAAGTGCATTAACTGCACTTACAAAGTGTTCAGTAAACAAATCAAAATTAGCTGTAGTAGCGGTAGTTATCGGTTTGAAATCAAATATTTTATTCATATAAACCGAGGCAAAAACTCGTTTATCTTCGTATTTATCTACTAAACATCGAAATATTAGATTATAATTCTCGGCGCTCGGCGTAATACCGGCGCACGCTGAACTAGCCTTGCCCGATATTTTACCCAATAAATAATAAAGCTTTTCGGCATCTGTTAATGATGTGTTATTATGAATTGTAGTCTTAAAACTCTCATAGAAAAGCGGCCACGAACATATTTCTCCATCAAAAGGAACAATTTCCATTGCAGGTAATCTAGGTCTGTTGCCCTTAGGACCCTCAGAGTTTTTATCTAAATAGTTCGTTGCACTTTCCGTATATTGTGTAACCAGTCTCTTTATACGATTGAATAATAACTCAAAGGAAACTAAACTTTTATAGTCAGGTAAAGCGTTTGGGTTTATAGAAAGAAGCCTCTTATTATAACAATCTAACACAGTTTGAAACTCTGCACGAATGACGTCAATGTTACTGCTGGCGTCAAGGAACATATCTACGCTGTTTGTATCGGTGGACGAAATCGCTTTCGATAAATCATAAGCATGCTGTAAATACTCGAACATAGCTTCTCGTTTAGCTTGTAACATCGCTAAATCTGCGTCATACTCGCGTTCGGTACCTTTATCCTTAGGCATTGTGCTTAATTACCAAATACCTAGATCAAACTAAATACGAGATAAACACCGAAGGAACGTTAAATAAATAGTTTCAAACCTATTACTTAAAGAGCGAGCGAAATATTTAGCGGTGTTGTTTGCTATCTACCTACATAAAAAGTAACCGTTGGAAGAAAGATCTCGGACTTACAATTTTATTAACCTCTAAAGTACCAACTTAAATAAATACCTATGAAGAATATCTAAAAGATCAGTATATTTTGTGTAGTTTTTAATGCGATTATGTAATAAATAAGTAATATAAAAACGTACCTAGTCAGAGTTTTTACGTCTAACGTCGGTAGTCCGAAATTGTAAACGTAACGGAAAAAATAATTATATTGAGTTGCTTGATGCGTGTAATGTGGAGATTTCAAGAATGGAATATTTAAATTAGACAGGATAAATAATGGTTTTAGCGGTAGGTTCTAATTTAAGAAAGAATAAGCGGATATAATATGAATAAATATAATAAGCGCGGGAAGATATGAGCGGTTGAATATGAGCAAATATACTAGTATAATGCGAATAAATATTAGTATTTAAGTAAAAAACGAAGTAATTTCCATTAAGGGCGGTTGGAATCCGGCTCGAAGGACCAAATAATATATGGACACGCCAAATGCAAAATTTGGATTCCGTAAAATAAAGGAGCAAATAAGGAAGAGAGAAAAGGAAGCCTTGCACTAACCTGTCTTCTGCTGGTCGGTCCTGGAACACAGCTCAGATGGTCGGCTTATCCTGGGGTGGTTGGTGGACTTTGACCGTGGCGCCACGTTATCCAGGTTGCTTCGCTTTTCCGCGTTGATTTGGTTTTGTCCAAATATCTAGTTTGCTTAATGTGTATCCGATATTTTGTAAGAATACCGGCGCGGGAGACGAGGTGCTGAAATCAGCACCCGGCGGTACGCTTAGAACGACAGGAACGGTAGTCGCAGCGATCAGAGGAAGAATCTTCGAGAGACTGACTTATTGTCAAAACGTTCGACATAGTCGAAATGTAATGCAAGGCGAGGGAAGGGGGGTGGAAGGTGAGGTAGCATACAAAAAATTTGTTTTCTAAATAGATAACTAGATGGCGTTACCAGATAGGTATACATATGTTTTTACAATTCTTTTTTGTTATTAATCTTTTTATTTGGATTAAATTTAGTGAATTAGTATTGTACCTTCTCAACATATCATTTGTCACCACTGGAAGGAACTGGCTTCTGTACCACGGACTTATCGTATTTCAGAAGTCAGGGTTAAACTAAAATTTGTAATGTTGATTGTATAAATAAATAATTTTCATTTAATAATATATTTATTTATTCTTCAAACATGATTTTGCACTCTTATATTACAATGGTTCTGTTTAAATATATGTTACAGAAAAAATTAGCATCTGCTGCTGAACTAAGCTTGTGGCCTGAATTTCAGCAGACGGCGCCTCCAACCACCTGAATTAACCGATTTACATATTTAGTTGGTGTGTTTGTCTTGGGATTCACTTAATGCTGAGCTTATTGCAACTAATTACAAGTACCCACAAGTTCATTCACATCCAGTATTTAGCTATTGTAGACACAAATGAAAGAAATCGAATTGTATTATTTTGAGTAAAAAACAAAACATCGCCGCTGGCTCGTTTAACCTACTTTTCATCTATGATGGCTAACTTTATAGAAAACTCGAAAACTGCAAAGAACGTGTCACGTAATATGCTTCATACATTCTTTATCTCGTGTAGTGTATCTCTTTGCAATATGCTACAAGCGCTTAGGTCCTAGGTACGCGCTTTCGTACTAGGTACATAGGTTGAAAGCAAATTACAATGATTTTGCTTTAATTGATTTTATCGCTTGATTGTTTTTTGTAAGGGCCAATTAGTGATTGGTACATATTCCCACAGTCACTGAAACACCGGCAGCCGGTGCACAGATCAATGGATCTCTCGCTTAATTTAGGATTATGTTGGGTAAGTTATACATTTAATGGTACCTTGACAGGCCGAGAATCGCGTTGTTCCGGTTTTGAACCTCTCAGTGTCTAATTAGGGATAGTAAACTTCAAATATAAGATTCGTAAAAAAAGAAAACTCAGAAAATTTACTAAGTTAAATTGTAGCATTTTAAACAACATAGAATACCTACTGTTATTCCTCAATTTGCATTATTAAGTACCTATATAAAATAAAATGGCTGAGTTTGCCATTGCATTGACCTCAATGCACTAGGAAACTGACATAAATCTAATCGCGTTAGAAATCGTTAATTTTATTCTGTATTGGATTGGACCTCCGTCGCGTATAGTTTTCTGTATGTTTTTCTAAATAAATAATCGTTTGTTTTCTAGCTTAACCGAGACCCGCTCCGTAACAGTACCTCATACACTGAAGGTCATGATAGGACATTTGTGTGAAGAACACAGATGTTTGTTCTCGGGTCATGGTTGCTGGTTCCCCCCCCCCAGTTTGGTTTACTGTCGCTCTGCTGACTTCGGAGCCATACAGTTGGTGTGTTTGTCTGGGGTTTTATTTATTTATGACTCGAGAAAAGAAAATAGTGCCTGTTCGATTATCAGTTCTTAAATAGTAGGGCATCCAAGGGGTTCCTAATGGAGTACACCCTGTCCTAAGCATAAATGAGACAAATCCTAAATTGAATTTAATAATTTTTTGTTTGTATCTATCACCCAGAAACATTCGAAATATTTTATTTCATCATAGGTAAAAAAAATTACACTTGACCAAAATCTTATTTTTCTTCATTTTCATCGAGATAACACAAATACACCTCAACTTATAAAGGGTAGTAGTATAAGTTATAAGTAGACTGAGGGGGAAAAGCCGGAGGAAATAAACCTCTCGGCACTCTCTCATAAAATACATGGGTCACAATTGGACGACGACATGAAAGAACCACCAGGACTTAGGTACATAACGCAGTCACTAATTTTCCTTCTCAATTAGTTGAGAAATCCTGGGGTTCCTAAAGTTCTGTTATATAGCCTCCATTTTAAGTATCTACCAATTATTTCATGTGTTTTTAGTTTTGTTTTCGTCTTCCAATCAGAACCCGCAGTTCAATCAACAGTTTACCTACTACAGGTCTCACCTTAGAAACTTTACGGTGCTTACTTTGTAAAAAAAAATACTTTATTTCCAGGTATTAGTTTCATTATGTATAGTGAACGCCGACAGTTCCGGCGATCTGACGTCATTTCAATTGGTAAGTAACATTTTAACTTTTTAATTCTACCTAAGCGGGACCCCGCGTTTACTCATGAACGGGTGCCGTTTGCGTGTTCGTCGTTTGGATATTTGGGGGAGGAAATCTTGCCGAGCTAACAGATGCAGATAAGAATAATTTTGTATAGACATAACAATGTAAATTTACTTTGAAAAAAAAAATTCATGTGACGTTTCTTGCCAGTTCTTCTTCACCAAGGTTTTTCCGAACTGGTGGTAGAGTCATGCTTTATTTGACTTCAAAAAGAACAATTAATTGACAATGTTGAGAAATAAATATTTGAATTTGAATTAGGGCACAAAAAATATGTCAAAACAAATGTTTCTAACATTTGTGTGGAAATATCCGGGGGTAGGTACTAAGTTTACACCGTGGGCCTTAATAACCCGACCGATTTTAACCATCGATTCTAGAGCCTAAATGGAGTACCTACATAAAGTTGTGAAACATATAACACATAATTTTCGAGATACTCAGCATTAAAATAGACAAGTTGAAAAATCTGTAGCGTTACACAACCTGAGTGTGTCGGAGTGATGCGTGAATATCTCTGTCGCTTACTCTGTTTCTCGAGTAGGAATTGGTTTCTCTTCCTTTCAAGCAAGGATTTGTTTACAAAGGAAGTGTTAAACGTAATTGATTTATTTGTTATGCAAAATAGTTTAAATTAAGATTCATAATTTAACTTATGTTGATTTAACATTATTTACCTACCCGCAGTAGCGTCACAAATACGTGGTTAAAATCTGTCGGGTTACAAGGGCCCCCGGTTTCCAACCTATTAAACGGTTATAACTACAGACGCATTTGGCGTGAACTAAATAACTAGAATAAACCACGTACATTTCATATTATTGTAGCATCGCTTTACTTCATCAACCAATGAAAAATCCAGTTCTACATCGCAATATCAAATATTTTAATTGCGATAACTATATATAGAACATTCAGAAAACAACCATCGCAGCATAACAATGAACAGCCTTCATCATCATCATCGTCGTCATCATCACTTTACAACTACTAGCAGCAAAAACCCCACCAGTTCACGAGTACCGAGGACCAGGCATCATGTAACCATCATCTGCATCTTCGGCCGGTCATTAGCATTTTATAGCACTGCACCGTCCCCATGCACTGTGAAAGTCCGCGCCTCCGGCGTCCACGGACGGCCTCCGATTCACTGAAGCAACTTATTCCATCCTCCACAAAACCCAATTCCACACCAAGCATCGCCGAACAACCACCAAGTCCCGAGTCACTCACTTTCCCGCCAAGTCACTTTGGGCTACTACGCAGCACCTGGTTCCGACACTGGCAAGCTTCGCTCTACGCAATATCGAAGATGGACTTCCTAACGACCTTCGATCTCCAAGGTTATTGATGTAGTGACGCGCTAGTCGATCAACCAATGACTGCTGGAACTCTACACAGCAATATCAACAATTTCAATGCGTTAGCTATATATAGAACTTCTTGACACACACTCGTTGGGGAACGCGTCTTTAAGTCCCTTAAGTAAATTATATTTGTGTTCTGAACTTCCATCACCCACTAATCTGAAATTTTCCTTTCAGCTTGCTCGGACAACTTTTGTAGCTGTCGAGAATGTAAGTCTCTTCCTTAATCCCACATGTCTAAGTTTTCAATTAAATAATTTAATATCATAATTTATAGAAACCATATAACATGCCCAAAGATGAATTAAAATCAAGCAACGCAGATGAGAAGTTTGAAAAATTACAAGAATATTACAGTTTTATGAATGGGAGAGTCAGGGAGCCCCACAATCCGGTAAGTTATGGAGTTTCAGAGTACATATAAGTAATATTACAATATAGAGCTACCACTACAAGCACTTTATTAAGCCCCCTACAGGGACATGCTCCGTTTCTTTTGACGGGGTTCAAACTCCACAACGCTTCCCTTCTGCGGGTTTGCATACTTTAAACATAACTTCATAGTTTTTGTTGTTTATTCACATCAATATCTGAAACCTAATTTAGAAAGGACATTAACCACATTGCATAGTGCTTGGACTTGGACATGGACATGAAAATGTTGTAGTTATATTAATTGTTTTGAGATGTTTATACCAAACGAAATCACATATCTGAAGGTGTTTTAGTTTCAAGTTATTTAAACAAAACAATATAAATTATTTGTGATTAATCATTTGTTTTTACTGTTACTATGCGATTCAAATGAGAACAGGAACGACAATGACCTCTATCTGTCAAATTTCACTTGAAAATTATGGTCTGCAAAGAAATTTTTTTGCATAAAAATAATGATTTATTTTACTTTATTTATTAAAGTATATATATTCTTTATTGCACGTAATCAAATCTTTAGAACTAGGTACAAAAATAAGTTATTATATGAAAAGAATTTTTTTAAAATAAAACTATATTAAAAAAAGAACTGTTATGAGTTAATAAAAAGGCACAAACGACCAAAATACTATGTCAAAAATAACATTTTCAACTCTCACGGTTTTGCAATTTTGAGGTTGCCTTACAATTCTAATTTAAATCCAGTGGTATGACAAAAACGTCAAAAGTTAGGAAGCCAAATTGAGAGTTTGACGCTAGAAGCAACTGCTTGTTTAAGTTAAATTATATTTTTACGAATCCTTTTTTGCTCACGCTACCTAACCGGTTCGAATTGACAGCTTTGACGTCACAATATGGCGCTTAGTCGGTCCTATTGTTACCTATTTGAAACGCATAGTAATCATTTTCGTATAAAGAAGATTCATTATGCCGAGAAATGCCAGTCATTGTTTGGAACAGGATCTAAGTCCGAGGGCATGCCGCGGTCGTTAGGTTGAGATTTATCGGAGTCCATTTTCAATAGCAGAAGTCGTCGTTATTAACCAAAAATTTTAAAAAACATTTATACAAAAGTAAACGCGTCAGCTCCAACAAACACCACGTGAAATGCCAGCGAATAAGATTGACAGATAGAGAACATTGGCATTGACATGAACTGTAATAAAATACATCAATACATTTTTGAAAGTACCGAAATCATGATAAAAACACTTTTGATTCGTCTTTTTACACAGCGACATCTGTCTCAACTTTTTGAAACTTTTCATTGTGCAATTGATGATGTCGCTGTCGAAAAGGTTTAATTCTTTATGCTTTGTTTGTTTTTTTGTATCGACTCAGTTTTGTTTTACTCCTTTGCTCGATATATAAGAATTTGAATGTATTCAAAACAACATATTCTGTTCGTGTTAAGTATGGTTTACCTTTTTAAGCATTTAGGTATACCTACTTTTCTTGATTATGTTAACTTTTACTTTAGCGTCAAGTATAGGTTAAATCTAAATAAGATTCGTTTACAAATTGTTTTTGTACTATTGTTTTAATATTGTTAAACCTTATTTTAACCAAACTAAGACAAAAATATTCGACAATACTATATAAAGGTATTTTTTGCTTAAGGTTTTTTGCACTTAGAAGCGTTAGGGTAAACCACACCAATCGATCGATTGTCGATCATCGTCGTTCGATCGTCGATCATCGTCGATCGATACAGATTGGTCTGGTAAAACTGTCGATGGATGTCGACTGTTTCATTCTACCACCGATCGATGGCGTCGATATCGTTTAGTTGTTTTCTCTTCTCTTCGCAATAAGATAGATTACGAATACGATTAGTCAGTGTGGTTATTTTTGTTGTTTTCACTTGGTTTTTGATTATTATGTGTTCGTTAGTGACCTTAAATTGCTTTTTTTGTTTACTTTAACTGTGTGTAAGTATTAGTTGGTTGTGTTTGTGTTTGAACTATAATATTATGAGGATATATTATAGGTATACTTACTGTTTTTTGTCCGTTTTCATTTAATATTTGCTGATAAAACATAGAACTAAAAGGAATATCATGAAATTCACCATTCTTAACGAAGTGGTAAGGGAGATAGTGTTTTGAATTCACGAATCCCATTTATTCTAAACAATGTGCCATCAAACATAATATTTAGCTAAAACATTAAACCTGCAAATTCCGTAAAATAAATAACTAAATTAAGAAAAAACACCTAAAGAATCGAAGGCAAGAATTTCTATTTTCACCTATTCTATGTAAAATAATATTTAGGTTTTTACATATTGATCAGGTATTTTATATTTAGAAAATTTTTTCATGTTTTCTAGGTTGAACGAAAAGAAATCCTAGAAGCTGCAGAGAAAAAGCTCACTGCCTTCATCGACGCCCACATCAAAGATATAAAGAGACTCCTTTTTGCTGTCGACCAAACTTTGTCAAACATGGTAGATTTGAAAATTAATAAGAAAATGGACGCTTCTGAGTCAAAGATAAAAGCGCACAAGGCTAATATTCCTTTCGGAGTGTACACTAGTCCAGGTAAATACAAAGTGAAGTAGGATTAAATAAAATTTTGGTTCTAAAGTTTGGACAGCTAATTCGGTCTCGTGAGGGTCAAAGATATCTACAGAAATGACGACCGAGTGGCGTAGTGGTAAGTAGCCTTGCCTCATACGCCGAAGGTCCCAGGTTCGAGTCCTGGCCGGGGCATTCATTTGTGTGATGAACACAGATGTTTGTTCTCGGGTCATGGTTGTTGATATTTATATATGTATGTTTATTCTGGGTTCCCCCCCAGTTCTCGCTGTATTGTCATCCATAACACAAGCTCTGCTTACTTTGGGGCTATACAGTTGGTGTGTTTGTCTGGGGATTTATTATTATTATTAAAAAAAGAACTGGTAACAAGAATCTAGCTTATAATGTGTCTTACAAAGTTTGTGCGTTTAAAAAAAAATATTGAAAATGGACTGAATTGCAAGTTATTAGGTTTGAGCTTGAAATGAAAATATTTATCTCTCAATATTGACAGTTACTTGTTCTTATTGACGTCAAATAAAGCATGACTCTGAAACCAGTTCGGAAAAAACCTTCGTGAAAAAGAACTGGTAAGAAACTCCACGGATATAATTTTTTCAATTCAAAATTTCCAAAAGATGTTATGACTATATAAAATTAGTCCTGTCTGCATCTGTTTGCACTACCCAACTATCCAAACGACGAACACTCTCAGACGGCACCCGTTCACGAGTTAACGCGGGATCCAGCTATTGCCCTCCTCAACCATATCAGAGGGAAGTGAGTGACCTTTGCCACAAACAACTACATGTTGAACTTGCCCAGCATCTGAATCAATAAGATGAGGGTTGTAAAACGAAACTTTAAATACAAGAAATTCAATTTTAGGTTATTTATTTATTTATTTATTTATTTTAACTGTTATTTATTTATTTATTTATTTATTTTATTATTAGGACGACATTCGAAATACAAACCCTAACGCCTTGGACGCTCTTTTAACAACTGCGTCAATTTGAGCATCAAACAGGAGTTTGCTGTCGAATACTACTCCCAAATCATTGACTGAGTTCACTCTAGAAATGGGGCCATTTATCAGATGGTAGTCAAAGGTAACCACAACTTTTTTGCGTGTGTATGAACAGATAAAGCATTTCGATACATTGAGATCTAATTTATTACGAGAACAGTATGCCTGAAATCTGTTAAGATCTTCTTGTAACAGCATTGCATCGTTGTGATTTTTGATTGGACAGAGAATCTTCATATCATTACATAGGTGACTGTTGTGAGCTGTGGACTTGGTAAGAATTTATTAAGAGACTCTGTGGTGTTTTAAATGAATGCTTAATTTTCATATTACAGAGTTTAAATGTCTCGGAACTTCTTACTACATTGTATCCGCACACAATCAGGAAGATGTCCAGATGATTCTGTCCAGTGAAAGAAAACCGCACTGCTACACCTTCAGAGGTAAGTTTTTTCAAAGATGCTGACAAGATATTGGGACCGTATTGACAGTGGGAAAAAGCAAGACAGTTAAACTATCTCCTCTTTGAGAGGACGTATGCTTTAAATGAATTAAGCCAGCACAATAATATGCCATAAACTTCTTTTGTAAGATCTTCTGGCAAATCGTGTCATTCACGCATTTTTATGTTTCCAAGGACAATGATGTCTATTCCTACCATTAAAAACATTTATTCTATTTTTTATCCTATATTTTTTGAGGCGTCAGTCTCTCTTGCCAGCCTCATAGTTTTGTTTAAGTATAATTATTTAAAAGCGTTGAAACCATGGGGTCCTGGGGACGTGGGGCTCATCGCCTTTTTTCGGACCTAGTGAGACGATTGGTGAGTGAAATTCGTGACCTTAAAACTGGCACCTACCTCGCACAACGCATTCCTATTGCGATCCAGCGCGGTAATTCGGCCAGCCTTTTGGCTACGTTGCCTTCAATAGATTCAAGTTTAGATTTAGTTTTTTAAACTTATATTCTTCTAGAATTGTATATATCTATGATTGAAAAATAAAACGGATTTAATATTTCTAAAATGATCAATAAAATGAATTATTTAATTGAGCTATGTTCTGCTACCCAATGAAACGATGTAAGACTTGAACAATATTCTAGTGTCGTCTGCGACTGGCTCAGTCGAAATGCACTTTATCTGCCCTCTACAAAGGCTGTCGGCAAAGATCCTGCTCCTTGAATCGGGATTCTTTATGAGTTTATAAAATTGATTTATAAATTTTAACATCCTTTAATCGAACCTTCTCGAACCTTGTCATAGTTTAACCACTGAAAGTATACATGATTTAAAAACGAAAGGAAAACAGTTTTGCCTTGTTGTTCAGTATTGATAGCACTGCAAATATTCGAAGCTTTATGACCCAGGAACAAACATCTGTGTTCATCACACAACTACATGCCCCGACCAGCGCTCGGAACTAGGGCCTTCGGCATATGAGGCTTGGCTACTTATCGCTACACCACTCGGCGATCGTAGGTGATCCACTTTTCATCATCAGTGATAATTTTCTTGATAAATGGTTCCGTTTCATTATGTTTTAGCAGAGAGTCGCAAATGACGTTTCATTAAGTTTCTTTCTGTCAGCTCATTTCATATCATATCAAGCTTTCTTGTACAGCCAGACTTTTCAAATGGGTTAATATTGTCTTTTAGTATATTTTTTTAAAAGGAAATGGGGTACTCCTACCCAAGAAGTTCCTTTCTACTCTATTGTGGAATATTCCAAGACTATATGTTTTAGGAAAAACATTCTGATTCTTCGGTTACGTCGTAAGTCGGAAATAAGTCGATCTACCTCCACTTTTATAAAATGGCGTCGGTTTTTTCCGTGACAGTGCGACCACAGCGATTGACAAACAGCCAACCGATTTCACCTACTGTAAGCTATACTCTTGCATTATATACAGGATGTTTGGAAGCGGGGTACAAAGCCTGAATGGGGTGATAGCCAAGTTCACTGAGAACTTTTTGAGTCATACTTGTCTTATACAAGTGCGATATTTTTTTTGTAAATCTTCAAATTACTGTTTTTTACGAAAACCTCAACACTTGACAGTTGATTGCTTGTAGTAGTTCTGCGCAGATTGTTATGAATTCTGAATATTTATTTTTGCTTAGAGAAATGTCTAACCTATATATATGAAACCAAACGCAAGTGTCTGTACCGATAGAAAAAAAATTTTATTACATAAGTTTAACAATAATTTGAAAAATAAAAAAAATCGTTTTTTAAAGACGTTTAACAAAATTAATTAAAATTGCCTTTTGCATTCATACTGAATTCTTCAATTCAAAAACATGTTTTAATAATACCCTTTCATTTAAGGTATCAACCAGTGTGGCTGGTTGTGGACATTAACCAACACAGGAGGCAATAAATCCTAATTTTAAATCAACAAAGCAATAATGTCTTGATAATTTTACCCAAATTCTCATTTGTGGTGTATTAACAAAATAAATTACACTAACTAAAGACGACCGAGTGGTGTAGTGGTAAGTAGCCTTGTCTCATACGCCGAAGGTCCAGGTTCGAGTCCTGGTCGGGGCGTTCATTTGTGTGATAAACACAGATGTTTGTTCTCGGATCCTGGTTTGTATTTATATATGTATGTTTATTCGGGGTTCCCCCCCAGTTCGCTGTATGGTCATCCATAACACAAGCTATGCTTACTTTGGGGCCATACAGTTGGTGTGTTTGTCTGGGGATTTATTATTTTTATTATTGCTTCGCCAATTCTTCAAATGGACCGCGACATATGCGTTTCTTGGTGAACAAAAGGCTCTCCTTTGTTTACCCTGGACGTGGTTGCGTTAAGAAGTTCATTAAATTAGCTTCCTCTGACGTTCTTGCACTTTCGTTTTAAATCTGACATTTCACCATGCAGTTTACCAATGAAGAGTATGCTAACATCGTCTTCATGTATGGTAGAGCTGACGTTTATAGAGCACTGGCTCGGAGCATGTATCGGGAACGCTATCCAGGTCGGAGGTTACCAAACCTGTATTTTAGAACACGTTTCGGCGGCTTTCAGAAGTTGGGATTCGTCGCTCGGAACCTGGAGTAAATCCAGGACGTCATCGTCCAGATATTTAAGAAAACATATTGCAGGCCTTTGCAGCAGATCCTGCTACCAGCATCAGAACAGTAGCACATAATCTGAACATTTCGATGTGGAAATTGTGGAGTACCATGCATCGAGAGGGAAAATATCCCTTCCACGGCACCGGGGTGCAAGGTTTGCATGAAGGAGTCCTGCAGAAAGAGTCAAGTTCTACAAAGATATTTATTAAAATTGGATATTGAAGACGGGTTTTTAAAAACCATATTGTGGACTGATGAGTCCAAATTTTTCAAAGAAGGAATGATCAATTTTCATTACCTTCGTCAATGGGCTGATAATAGCAATAATCCACATTGGAAGATGAGGTATCTTTTCAAAGAAAATTTTCAGTCAATGTGTGGGCTGAAATAGGTGGCAAAACTTTGATTGGCCCTCATTTTCTCCTTGACAATTCAAATGGTAATAACTACTTGGAGTTTTTAAACGATCTTCCCGAGCTTTTAGATGAGACTCAGCTGCCACACGAAAGACTGCTAACTTTCCAGCAATTCCGGCGCACTGGACTGTGGCTGTGAGGGAGTCTTTGAAGAATTGTTTTCCAGATACAATTGAACCCGCTCGTTCACCCGACTTAACCCCAGTCGATTTCTTTGTTTGTGGACGAGCTAAGGAGCTTGTCCTCCAAAGAAGAAATCATACAGGAAATTCAAATGGCTCTTTAATTAATTAATTAATGAAAAAGAGATGCAATTAAAAGCAACCACTAGGAATGTAAGGAGAAGAGCCCGTGCTTGTATTAGAAATCACGGTTCCCATTTTGAAAATCAAATTATTAATTATGTAAGAGGCTTGAAAAATAAAAAGAGTTGACTGAAAGATGAAAATCGTTGTCTGAGTTATTTATTTAAAATAAAGATTTATTGCCTATTGTTCTAAAAACCGACCAGCCACATACCTGGTATCATAAAAGTGAATGAAAGGGATGTATTACTAAAGCATGTTTTTGAATCAGTATGAATGCACAAAGCAATTTCAATTTTTTTAAACGTCTTTAAACAATGACTTCATTAGTTTTTTAATCTTCAAATTATTGTTACTTAACTTGAAATAACTATATTTTTGTTCTATCGGTACAGATACCTGCATTTAGTTTCATTAGCAGTAGGGTTTCTTTTATTTTTAATAGCAACTCATCTGGAGCAGTACACAGCCCTTCTACTCGTAATTTAAACCGGCATTCTAACCACCTGATTGTGTTTTTACGATGAGGATGAAATATATAAAGTTCGAAAAATTTTGGATTAAAAAAAAATTTCACACTCTGTATAAGACAAGCATAACTCGAAATGTTCTAAATGACCTTGGCTATCACCCTATTCAGGCTTTGGACCCACCTTCCAAACACCCTGTATATCGTACTAATTCTTTTCTGAGAAAAGTGTGTCAGTTTTCCATTTTTTGAAATAAAATTTCAGAAAGTATTGAATTTTTTCTTTAAACTGACTCATTTAATTGAACAGAAAAACAATTGAAAAATTAGGGGAAATGATAATGTTTTAATTTAATATGTTTTATAATTCGTTTTTGCTCCTTTTTTTAAGTTTTCTAATCTACATAATTTCGATAATAACTTCAAAACTTTATTTTACAAAAAAAATGTTGGCCAATGTCACTTATATTTAGAAATGAATGATAAAAAGGTTGTGCTTTATTAAATGTTGTCAAAGGCCCAATTGAAATGAGCAAAAAATGCTTGCTCACTATTTTTACTTATAAGATATCTTCTTAATTAGGACCGCTCTTGTCGGTGTAGTAATCGCCATTTCATTCTATTGTCAGCTTTCATTGTATTATTATTTAATCAATTTATTATAAAATAAATACTTATCACAATGTTTAAAACAATGTAACATAAAAATACACTTTTACTTTTTCTTAGAGATATACACTGGAATTAACAAAGTTTCTAATTAGTACAATCACCTTTAAAACCGTTCTATGGATTAAATCTCTATACATCAAGGTGTGCTATCTTCGCCTACTTCCAGGTGCCTTCTCCTGGATCGCGTTCTACCACCGCCACTCGGAGACCACCTACGTAGGGCCTCATGCTGAGCAGTTCCAGGCGAAGGACGCGGGCCAGGGTCTGTACTGTCATTCGGATGACGACTGGAGCGACGCGCAGTGCATTTTTAAGTAAGACCCCTTCTACCGTTTGTATACTAATATTCTCCATGAGATATAAAATAACAATATATACAAATCAACTGTAAAAAACAATGGACGAACGATTAAATACGTTGTGTATGGCCTAATGGCTAATAAATTTGGCTAATGTTTCTCATTATTGGCAAACTGTTAGTACAATATACAATGTCTAAAGCTTCATTGTCACTAAAGTACGGCTTGGTGACTGAGCGCTCAAGTCCCTCTAATATGGTTGAGGAGGGCGATGGATCCCGTGCTGACCCCGTGAACGGGTGCTGTCTATGGATGTTCGTCGTTTGGATAGTTTGTGAGGAGAGACACAGATAAGAGTTATTTTGCGTAGATCAAAAGAGCCATTGTAAGTTTATATTGAAAAATTACACCTGTGCAGTTTTTTGTCAGTTCTCCTACACCAACGATTTTTCGAAGCGCTTGTAGAGACATGCTTTATACTTACATCGTAGCATATAAATAACTTCGCGTACATAAACTGGTATATCATGTAGTCCAATAACGCATAATTCTTGAGATATTCAGTATTTTAAAAAGTTGAAAAATCTTAAGTATAACACACCCTAAATGATGTCGGAGTGAATTGGACCTATGTTGATATAACATTTTTGACTCGTAGTAGCGTCAGAAATACGTAGTTATAGTCAGATTATTAGGGCCTGTGGTGTATAATGTCAACATAAAAAAAGCAATTATCAATGTTGAGAAAATAACATTTGAATTTGAATTATACATATTATGTTTTAAAGGCAACCGTAATTTCTAACTTTCTTTCATAAGAATCGACCCAAGAGAAGAATTTCCGGAATCAGTTGAATACGAGCCAAAGGTGTCTTACTGGTGCGGGCCATACCGGTACTTCATCCCTACCACGACGGACATCCGGTGCATCTTCTCCATCTTCTCTATGAACTTTATCCTTCGCTTCGCTTATGATGGAGTCACTTATAAGAGCTCTGATCTTACTTTTGTAAGTACATTTTTGAAAAACTATTTCATTTATTAGTGTAATTTAGAAATTTAGTATTTAAAATAATTTTAAGGTAGATATATATTTATTTATACTTTCTGAAAGTTTTTGGGAAAATAATTAAAAAATTTCTTATTTCTTCATAATATTCAATTTTAAATAAATTTTTAATGCAATTCGTGTGGTTTTTAAATCGCATCCCAAAGTTTGTTATAATATATTACTTGGAATGAAAAAATCTACAATACTCTATGGATTCTTGATGACATATATTTATTGAAAATCGGCCGGAAAATTCTTTCTTTTCTCTCTCTCTGTCTTTTTTGGGACGCAGAAGGCATTTTGTTAATTGATTACAAGAAACGTGGCGTTTCGATAACCGGACACCACTGAGCTTCTATACTGGAGCGATTAAAGGAGGCCGTCAAGAAAAAAGAAGAGGAAAACTGACAAAGGGTGTGCTTCTTTTGCACGACAACGCACCAGTGCACACGAGTCATGTTGCGACGGCTGCCATTCGCCGGTGCGGCTTCGAAGTGCTACGCACCCCCCTACAGTCCAGACCTGGCCCCCAGTGACTAATATTCATTCCCAAAGATGAAGAAAGAACTACGTGGAAAAAATTTAATGTCAATGAAGAGTAGGCCGAAATTGTTGACCAATTTCGGCCTATTTCGACGACAAGGACGTATAAATTTTTTTTCGATGTATCAAATAAATTATTTGAAAGATCTGAAAGGAAGAATATATTGCAAAATAAAAATAAAAATTCGTTTTATTTAACCCTCCACCCCCTCATTCCGCGAACTTTTTGAGCTCCCCTTGTAATTAAGATTTTTTATAACTTATGTCTGACTTAAAAAGCCCTATCGGTGAAGGAAATCCTAAGAAATATTGACAAAACTTTGTGTTAAGACTGTCAATGCAATGCGCAGGGTCAATAGCTTGAATGGACCCCCTTAGCTGGGTGAGCTGATGTCCATGCTGTGGTATTATTAAGGCTGTCCAAGGTCAAGCAGTCGCTATCTCTATGGGCATTTTTTTGTTAACATTGGTCTAGCGTTTGCCTTACGTCTTACCTGATGAAAAGTGCTGATGAAGGGGAAGATGGTACACGCCTGTCCAAGAAGAGCCTGTTAACTCGCTTTTGAAAACCCCAGGTTTGTATTTATCTGAAAAAACAGACGAAAGCAGTTCGTTTCAAACCTTCGCGATTCGAACCAAAAATGAACTATCCCACTATCTACTTTTTGACACCTCCACTACAAATGGTCATCGAGACTGTGTAATCTCGCATTCGCAAGTTCCTCGTCATTCATGAGTCTTCAATCAACAGAGCATTTAAAGTTGTTTTTTTTTAATCCAGATGTACCAGAACGGGCAAGTGTTCTACACCGATGAGCCATGGGCCGGGATGTCCTGCTGGAACTGGGCGTGCAAGTGGCGCCACAATCAAAACATGCGCTCCAATGAGTTCTTTGTCAATTGATTATTAAACTTATTATTATGTGTCATGCCTTTTTTCAAATCCTTAGAAAACATGCTTTTTCCTACTTGCCGTAGCAAGCTAATTAACGCGTAATCTGAAAAAAAATGAATGTCCTTTGTTTCATAAAACTAGTTGGACTCTGCTCGGACATACTCCTTTACATTATTTCGGTAACCATTTTTCGCTGTTTTGAAATACGTTTAATAACTAATTGATGTACAAAATTCAACTTACAGATTAATTGATTTTTAAACCCAGTAAATACATAAATAGCCCTCTTATGCCACTTGCGTAGATCTAAGCTAGCCGGTTAGTTAGTTAAAACATCCCTCCATCACTTTCTGTTTATATTGAATTGATAAAGACGCAAAGCAATGTTTAGCCTAGTTCTAGCTAACTCAGAGTTTCCGAGCTACGCAAGTGGGCCTTTCGATCCAGGCAGCATCTCCCCATATCCAATCAAGTGCTCTTAAAGCTATGCTATAGTGAGTGTCATTCACGAAGTCACTCCCCTTTTTTTTTTTTTGGTCTATACACCGCAGAGTGCGCATACAGGAAAAAAGAAGGGGGCACGACGTCCTATACGATGCTCACTATTTCGTTTATTGACAAGTCTATCGATTTTTACAAAATGCATTTGGAGAGATGCGAATGCGCTTTTTGAGCTAATAGAGCTAATAATCACTCTTTTTTTACCCGTCAACTAGACGATGATACAAGTAGCCTATATGTAGTCAATGTGGCGAAAGGGGGCAAAACGTTTTGATGGTCCATTTCGGAGTCATCGCCAAGCAGTGCGTTACACTGCTTGCTTCTGTTTTTCCACATATCCCCACGTATTTTTTTGAAACAGTATTAGGTGCCGCTTGGACTGGCGTTCCCCACCCTCGTCTTCGTCGATAATTTAGACGACAAACGCCGACAATTTGCCGATAATCAGCTATCGAAGCAACAGGGTTCACGACATAATGTTTTTTAAAATTACATTAATAGCTAACCTTCCATCACTATGACTTTCAATAGGGTATATGACAAAAAAAATTTACATATTTGAGTAGTCTATCAACAGTACCTAAACAAATATTGCACAAGTAATAGTGTTGGGGGAAACAGATATACAAAATCAGCCCCGAGTCCGACTTCGCGAAAGACCAGGAGACTGTTAGGACCCAAGGTCTAACTCGAAGCAGGACCAGGTTAGGATCCCGGACACAGTCTATACCAATTTTATTTGCGCCGGCTGGGAAGATGTCGTAGTAACCTTCGAAGCCCCGAAGACAACACGACCGACGAACCACGGAGTGACACCCAACTTGATCGAGTGCAGGTTGGAGAGTAGTGAAAACAACACGTTTTCAAAGTAGGAACGTTTATTGCGGTTACAAATAAACCTTATAAATAACCCTGTGAACCGCAATTGTTCCTGGAGTTCAGCTTCTTTCTTCAGACCTCTTCACTGGCCTCCGGATACACCGAACAGCGCTTACGTCTTCTTGGGTCTTCACTGGCCTCCGGATTCACGAACAGCACTTTCTTTCTTCTAACTGGAATCTTCTGAACTTTTCGTCTTATTAGACTTTTTCTTTCTTCTTATTAGTTGTTGTTTTCTTCGCTGCAGGCACCGAACTATTTCTTTCTTCTTATTAGTTGTTCTTTCTTCACTTGTGGGCACCGAACTGACTTCCTTACAACACTAAAAACCACTGTTGGCTGTAGTAAAATTTTACCGTTAGCCTTCATCGGAAGCGACACCCGTCGGGAAGTTGGGCGCGCTGGCGGAGACCCGCTAGCGGTTCTTCCGCCTGTAGTGAAAGTTGCACTGAAGGTGCTCAAAGGGACATGAGTTGGTGGCCGTTCTGGGCAGCCTCCGGTGAAGCTGGGGCTGCGCAGAGGTCGGCCGAAGCTTGACTTAGGGATCAATTCATTTAAATGAACCTATAATGAGTTGAGAAGGGAACTATGCTCCGCCAGAGCGAGCAGTGGCTCTGTCGGAGAACGTGAAGCCCTAAGTTTACGGGCTAAGACTGCGATTTTACTAACATCGATATTTTTCATAGCGTCGCAGACGATACGCATATCGTCTGCTACGGAGGATTGAGGAGTGGGTTTGTATGGGCGAGGAGCCGGGATGGGATTCGATGCGGGGCGCAGCCTCCAGTTTTCTGGAGCAGGCCTGGACTGTGTAGGCTTTGCAGCCGGAGGAACCCGACTACGCAGCGGCGGAAAGTTTTCCTGAGAAAGGGGCGGGGCCTGTATGGGTGCCGCCCTCTTGGAATTGGAACGCATACAATGGGGTGCACGAGGGCAGCCCCTGTAATTTGCGGTGTGGCCGGACTGGCCACAAAGCACGCAATCGGGAGGAGAGGGAGTTTCAGGAGTGCGATTGCACTCCTTAGTGAAGTGAGGGACCAGGCACTTGACGCACCTGGGCGGTGCGCGGCAGTTGGCCGGGATGACCGCGGCGATGAGGTGCCTCGATCGAGATCCCAGAGAGGCCGCATATAGTGCTAACCCCTTTCAGGATCTCCCTGGACTTGGGGACGTTGGCGAGAACCACCAAAGCGAGAGGGTGACGCCTCCCGTACTTGCTGTGCATTTTATGCACCGCGAGTGCCGGGAAGCCTTGGGACTGCAGATCCTCCAGGATAGCCTCGTTCGATAATTCGAACGGGATTCCCCTGAGTACCCCTCTGATCTTACGCTCTTCTGACAGAGCATAAGTGTGATAAGCATATTGCTTATCGGTGAGGAGCTTTGTTAAAGCACGAAAGTCGTCTATCGACGAGACTAAGATTTTAATAGATTCACCCGAGTTGGCCGCTCGGGTGTAATGGATCTTGTGCTCATTGCACAATGTCGAAACCTCAGTCCATTTACCCTTTTCCCGAAGGAAAACGGGTGGTGGGACCTTGGTCTTGACAGAAGTTGGGGCCGGAGCGGGTGTTGAAGGCACCGGGGCAGCTGGCGTTGAAGACGCCGCAGGGGGTGTAGGACATACCGGGATGGGCGTCGAGGGCGCCGGGGCTTGTTTCAAGCGCTTCTTAGAGCGCTTCTTAACAAGCGTAAAAGAGGGAGGCTCAGGGCCAGTTGGGGTGGCGTCCGAGGATGACTCGGTCGCGGGTGCGCGCTTGCGGCACGGAGGGGGGTCTACTTCGCACTCCATGTCACTGGAGGAAGGGGACGCTGGAGGGCCTAAGACCAGAGGTGTCTGGGGAACAGGGGTGGCCTGAGGGGCCATTAAGGGAATTAACGCCATGATATGCGGGATAAGAGAATCCATGAAACGATACTTATCAGCATTTATAGTCATGCCTTCAGCAACCGGTACTTTCAAGTAACTTGTTCCTAATCTCATCAGAGCTTAGGGAAGCTATTGCGGAGGGGTTGGGGAGGGACAACAATATATATATGCCTAGAGTTCCTAAATAAAACCTAGCGAACCCTAGCGGCTAACCTCCCTACCAGCGGTAGGGGGGCTGGGGAGAATAACTTAAAACTAACAGTAGTACGCCGAAGGCCGCTACCTAGAAACCTAAAAAAAAAGGTACGCAGGTAAAGAGACGACCGCGTTAGGGTCAACCTTTACCGACAGAAAGGACAAATACACACGAAAACACACAGATATGATAAAAATAAATATGAAAGTAGGAGAAAAGAAAAAATAAATAAAATAGAGAAATAAAATAAAAATAAAAGGACTGGTTCAGTACAAATTCGTTGTCACCGTTAAGTATCTTTTGTACTGAAACCAGACTACTTACGCTGGGCACAACACTGCACTCAGCACAAGCACAACACAACTTAGCACAGCACTTTGAAGACTAAGGGGCTTAGTCGCAAAGAAAAATCGCACTTCGATAGCACTCAGAGGGAGTAGAAAAACCTTGAAAACCGTAGCACGGAACCAACACGCTAAACCGTGGCGTCAGTAGACTGAGCGCCACGGAATAGCGGGAAGGGATCGATCAACGGAGAACTGGGTCTTGCACGTCCGCACCGCGTGGCGATCGGAGCGAGAATGTGACTGACTTCCTTAGCTCGGCGTGCACCTTTTATACAAATTTCGCCCTAAATAATTCCAGCGCTCTGATTGGCTGGCGCGTTTGTGCAATTTGCACCTAATTACACTTAAGTTTTACTTGGATTCTGACTTTACATCGAATTATCTTTCAAACTCATAATCAAAACTATTACAATATTATATTCTATTCTAAATATTATATAATAGAGCGAAACGGTTCCTATATGTTTACATAAATATCAATTTGATAAAATCAAATACAAAACTCTTTCTTGGACAAAGACTATCTCAAAACACCGTTTGCGCCGGCAGACTACTTACTTAGCCTAACATTGTACCTAAGGCGAAACGGTTACAAACAAAATTTTTCTCATTTTACATTATTAAAATATGCAAACATTTTAATTACAATTAGTTTTTAACATAATCAAACAAGATATAACTACCAATTAGGAACATATACAACAACAAAGGTTTTCTCGTTATTCTCTTCAAATACGTAAAACACCATGAAAATAACTATTACATTTCAATAAAAGAAAGCAAGTGTAGTTTTTATTACTGGCAATAGATGAACAACACCTTAGTCTATCGTGACCACGGCAACTGCAAAGATGCCGAAACTTCGAAATAATTTTAAAATTAACTAAAATATACGCGATAATATCCGGTAAAAAGTGTTTTATTTAAAGTATGTATCGTGAAAACTTAAGAAAATATTTAAGAAAATATTTACACATTATAATCAATAAACCATAACAATAAACCCTATAATTATGTAGTTATTGAACGAGAAAATATCTAACCATATTACGTCATTTATTACTTCAAATAAGTACTTTATTATATGAACCTAAATTTATTCTTTATTATATGAATACAATAACGTTATATGTACCATTATCTACCTAATCTGATACGAAATAACCATAAAATTACCACAATTATGACAAATCTAAACAGATCAGTATTGGACAAATAACCTAGGTCTAATTTCTATCTAAGACATACACAAAGCTTCTCATATTACGCTTATCTAACAATGAAATCTCTAAGAACTTTATTAAACACAAATATCATCAATTCAACCATAAATCAATGTTATCAAAATAGCATTCAAAATATACCTATACCTAGGTTCCTATAACATCCTAATTTCCTATAAGAATCTTATTAGACCTTGCTTACGTCACGCTCGAAAATAACTACCCATCCGAGGACGGGCACAAGTAGCGATAGCGCTGACAAATATTACCATTAAATCATATGTTTTTTTTTGTTCCCCGTTTGGGCAAGAGGCAAAAAATGCATTTCCGCATGCCTCTCGCGCGCGTTACAAGGCATCCGGGACTAGCTCCTATTGAGCACTACCCACTATAAAAACCCCCTGTCGGCTCGTGCAATTTTTTGCCACTCAGCCTTCATCTGAGCGACGGCCAATTGGAGAAAGAGGCCGCGCTAGCGGGGCCCAGAAGGGGTCACCCACTGGGATTACATAGGACTGAAGGTGCTCAAAATGAAAAGTATATAATTAAGAAAAAAAAATTAAAAATTGCAAAATAAAATTGAATTAATTCGGATTTACGTTAGAATTAGAATTTGCGGCCAGAAGGGCTTCGAGATCGGCTGACAGTCTGGTGGAAGAGTACGCTTGCGCATTCCTAGGTCTAGCGACTTTGAACTTCGAATCTAAAACAGGAGTAGTATATGAGACTGAATCACGAACTAGAGGATTGGGATGGGTTTCGGAGCGTTTGAAGAACGCTTCAGAGTGTGTTTTGAGGTGTTGTTGTACTGTAAGATCTCTATGCAAGTCCGCGTTACGCACGTACCACGGTGCGTTTGTGGCCCTGCGGCAAAAGAGGTTTTGAACTACCTGCAGTTTGCGTAGGAGGGAGGGTTTGGCGTGGGCAAAGATTGGCGAGGCATATGTCATGACGGGTCTAACGCAGACCTTGTAAAGTGTACGTTTGTTTCTGAAAGACATTTTACTTTTTCTACCTAACATGCTATTTAGGCGGCCTAAGTAGTGACGGGCGAGTTTCGAAACTCTATCGACGTGTGGCTTGAAAGAAAGCGTCGGATCTAATGTGACGCCTAAGTATTTAGTACTGGGCTTCCAGGGGATGGGAATGCCTAACATTCGAACGTGGGGATCGCCAGCGGGACGACGGCGTTTGTGGTCGAAGCGGATCGCAGAACTCTTTTCAGGGTTCACATCGATGCGCCATTTTTGAAACCATACACCAAGGGCGTTTACGGCCTTTGGGAGTCTGGTTACAAGGTGCGGAACACTGTGGCCTTTGGTATAGAGTGCGGTGTCGTCGGCAAAGAGGGCGAGTTCGACGCCTTTCGGCGGAATGGAAATGTCGTTGGTGTACACGGTGTACAACAGAGGGGCGAGGACTGAGCCTTGAGGGACTCCAGCCTTTATGGAACGAGGCGCGGAAAGCGTGCCTTCATGTTTAAATCGAAACGTACGGTCTTTGAGAAACGACGCTATTAAACTGACGATCCGGTAAGCCTATTTTGTACAGTTTATAAACGAGACCGCTGGGCCAGACTTTATCGAAAGCCTTGGCTACGTCAAAGAAAACCGCGACTGTTTTATAACGACGCGGATAGAAACCGTCAAGTATGTACTCGACGATTCGATGGACTTGCTGAGGGCAGGAGTGCTTAGCGCGAAAGCCGAACTGATGGGGAATAATGAGAGGATCGCCATCTGTTGGAAACAGATGGTTCCGCATTCAAGAGAGTATGACTCTCTCGAGAAGTTTAGACATTGCCTTGAGGAGGCTGATGGGTCTGTGATTAGCCGGGATATTCAGAGGTTTACCCGGCTTGGGAATGCCTATGACTGTTGCTTCTTTCCAAGCTTTTGGAAAGTAGCTATGGTCGAAGCAGGCATTGAAAATGATAGCTAACAAGGTAAGCACCTGTTGAGGCAGGTGCTTAAGTGCGTGGTTGGAAATCCCATCCGCACCCGGAGCCTTTTTGGACTTTTGATTTCTAATGAGAAGCAAGATTTCGTCATTAGAGACTGTGACGGGGTCGGTGGTGATGGGGAGAGAGTCTCTGCGAAGGAGTTCGTCCTCCACCGCCTGGATGTGTGAGGGATCAGCAGGTTGCGTGCTGGGCGAGCATTGTGCGGCAATGCTGTCAGCGAAGCATTCGGCTTTCACTTCGACTTCGAAGGCAGTAGTGCCATCGGGACGAGTGAGAGGAGGAACGTGAGAGGCTATAGTATGCTTGGTGGGACGGAGAGATATTCGCCATGAGATCGTTCATCTGAGCGTCTCGAAGTTCTGCGAGGCAGGACCTAACTTTACGCTGTAGCTGATTCGCAGCTAATCTATAGGCGGGCGTGGGATATTTCTTGGCTCTCCGGAGAGCCGCGTTCTTAGTAATTTCTTAGTAAAGTTCTTAATAAGATTGCTAACGGCTAAGGGAAGATGGGTTTACCTTGCTTAGCAACCTTTTCGTTGTCAATGATGGCTGAGTTGATAGCATCAGTGAGAGAATTGACTAATGAATCTATTTTATCCGGACTATCTATTTGATCGGGCGAGATCGCGAGCGGAGTTTGGGGCCTCTAAGGCTGAAACTAACGTATTTTTAAAGCCTTTCCAATCGGTAAAGGTCTTAGGAGAGGTGACGTTATCGTTAGGCGGTCCTAGCACGAGGGAGACGGGCCGGTAGTCAGAGCCTAGGTCATCGAGCGGTTCGATAGACCTGAGGTCGAGGTTGATTCGCTTGACAATTGCAAAATCGAGGATTTCAGGAGAGTGGTTTGGGTTGTCGGAATAGTGAGTGGGAGTGATGGGAGAGATGACATCTAAGTCGAGTGAGTTTGTGATGTCAAGGAGAGCGATACCACTGGTGTTGGTTGATAGGCACGTCCAGTCAGTATGTTTGGAGTTAAAGTCTCCGAACTTACCGTCAAATAATTTTTTTTACCAAAATCACGTTCCTGACGTTTAGTTATTAATGTTTTTTTACCATCTTTAAATTACCTGAGCGCCACAACTAGTCTAGGTCGAGATTCGAGGTGTTGAAGATAACGAATAAATTTAGCTATAAGCAATAAAATGCGGCAATAATAAAGTTTAATAATATATAAACCGCATATGAGCATGTACCGCCTCTTTGAAAAATCGCTGCATGCCACCATCCACTTGATGAGGGTATTTTAGGGGATTTCTAGGGGAGAAATCAAATTAGTCTAGGGGTATGTCGCCCAGACCATCTGGCGACACTGGACGAGTACCGGTAAGTGGCAGTCAGATCTTGCTTTTGCCGCGGAACGCACGCTTCTCGCCCGCTGGCCATCTTGCTTTTACGGACGAGATTACTGCCTTAATTGTATTTACCGAATCCCTCTGAGGTGTATAAACGTCGTATAATAAACTGTAATCACTTTCCGAATGAACTACTCAACTGTGCTTCTTTTGTCTGTGAACTATCTCGCGTGTTACTTGTGTCACTTCTTCTATTATATCTGTGACTTGGCATTTCTTCATTTAAACTCTCTGCCTGCTATAGTGCACCTTCTGCGCAAGTATATACAGCGTATGTATATACAGTCGTAGATAATATAAAGTAAACGCTTTATATTTAATAAATGAAATATAAATATAAATCATGCACTTGTTTAATGGTTTGGCTCATAGAGAAAATACAAAGCTGTGGTCTTTAATCAATTTATTAGAAGAACGAATGCTTATTACTATGCTTAAAACAATTTAACATAAACTAAAGTGTTCCATGCAATGTGGCACCTCTGATTCTCAACGTCGACTGATGTGACACATTCTATAGTTATAGTAGCCCCTAGGCGCTGGGGTCAATGTTGCCTGGATTGGTGGCGTGCACTCGGATTAGTTTGTTGAAATCTCGTTTTTATTCGTTTGTCAGTATGAATAAGGCATTGCATTACTTCATGTCAAAGTGACAAGGATTAAAGCAAGATTTTTTTTTCACAGTGGCCTCGTAAAAAAATGTTTGTGGCTAAATAGTAAGTGACGCCACCTAGTAAATTATACCTGAACCTTTTCACCGTTCCATCAAAATCTTATAAAACTTAGCTTCCGCTTCCGTGTGGCGATGGCATCGCAAAACACCGTTCTGTTACCCGCGCTTCGGCTTCATCTGACTCCCGAAAGAATGACACATACGGCATCTCCTTGTATTTATATTTTCCATGATTTGGCCACGAAAAAAAAGCCAGTACCTCCGTGCGTCATTTTAAAGGCGTAAATGCGTCATTTGTGACTTGTTGCGCTGTGTTGGTCATTAGTTGCAGATGTTCATCCCGTGGGTACTAGGGTTAAACCATAAGGCCGCTTGCCGCTTTAAATCTGCATTTCTGTAGTTTTACCTATATTTCTAAACTGATAACCACTAAGTAATTAAAGAAGTGAAATAATTTTATTAGACATTCCACAGTCTGTTCGTAAGTAGTTCATTGTACCTAAATATAAAAAGTCCAATATGGTGCCTGAAATGTAGTCCTTGCCCACTAATTTCAGGCCAGTCATCGGGCCATCAATCTGCAGCGCCGGGCGGCACAGTCGTATTTGTGTGTAGATGAAAGTTGGGCCGTGCGAAGCCATCCGGGGTCGGAGACTGAATGTGCCGATGGACAATGTGTCCGACATCGTGTACCCGATCGGCACAAGCCGAATATGTGAGGTGATCACTTCGAGCTTTCATTGTTGTTCAACGAAAACTGCTGAACTGAATGTGCCGGCGCGAACGTGAGGGTTGTACCTCTTAGACATCAGTATGACTGTTAATAATATATTTTAGGTCGCGGTTTCGCTAATGAATGATCTCGAATTCGACCACTACACTTTTTAGGCAACCTTCTCGGGGAGGGAGGTGGGTAAAAATGACACGTAGCCGCCTGCGCGGATATGCGCTCACTCTGGACAAGTAGACTAAAAACCACCTTTGGCAATCTTTGCCTCAGAGCCTTCATCGGACGCGACATCGGGGGTTCGAAAGAGCGTTTTAGGGACAGGGCAGTATATACGACCCCTCGCAAATTAAATGGGATGCGTTTCGGAGCGCTTGAAAAAAGGTCGCCGTGGGCAAAGATTGGGGAAGCATAAGTCATAACTGGTCTAACGCAGACCTTAAAGAGCGTTCGCTTATTCTTGAGAGACATTTTACTGTGTTTACCTAGTATCAGGCACCCAGGCAGAGACGGGCAAGTTTAGACATTCTTTGGATGTATAGCTTGAAAGTAAGCGTTTGATTAAAGGTGACGCCTAAGTATTTAGTAGTGCGTTTCCAGGGGATGGGGGAACTTAGCATTCAGACATGGGGGATTTTTTGAATCGTAGCCCTGTATTCGTGTAATCGTATTTTAAATACAGAAACAGTATATAACCGTCTTGCTCTGTCATAATGGTACGCAAACTTAAACAGGGCACAAAAATAAATTTACCTTACTTACTATGACTGTCACATTTACTGATATGTAACTGTGCATTTTATTATTATTAATTGAACATATACTTACTATAAAAACACAGGATTATTATAAAGCCTCCAAAAATACACTTATTTATAAAATACATTTAAATAATAGCTAAGCTACAACCTACACCAAAACATAGAATACAACTACTTTGCCCACAAACAAGTACATTGAAGTAATTTCACGTTAATTTTTCAAGGTAGTATAGATTAATGTAAACTAATCGATTTCTTCGTGCGTAGCCTTTAAATCCCGATTAATGTCTAAAGCGTCATTGTCACTCAATGATGTCTTCTTTTGGTAGCGTCGGGAGGGCGATGGCTGGATCCCGCGTTAACTTAAGATGTTCGTCGTTTGGATAACTTGTGGGGACACTTAGGCGAGCTAACAAATGCAGATAAGAATTATTCTTCATCGTCACTTTCCATCAGGTGAGATGGAAGACAAACGCCTGCTAATTATTAATAAAAAATAAGAGCCATTGTAAATTTATTTTGAAATAAGTATACCCGTTAACTTTCTTGCCAGTTCTTCTTCACGCAGGTTTTTCCGGACTGGTGGTAGAGTCATGCTTTACTTAACGTCAACAAGAACAAGTAATTATCAATTTTGGGAAATAAATATTCGCATTTTAGTACTAACAATAAGCAAGAATAAGCAAGAACAAAATTAATAGGTAATTTAAATAAGACAGATTCGGTTCTTTTATTTATGTGTAGTTACTTATACGACGCCGAGCATTACTTAATGTGAGTTAATAAAAGGCAAACGGCATCCGCCTCCAATCGTAATCCGTAATAGAGCGACGTGAACATCGGTGTCCACGTATATGTCTAACTCTAAAATCGCGTATACTCACGCGAAAAATACCTCGATCAGTGTCCGCGTGGTGACCGTCTCGCCCGCCGACCACCGCGCCCTCACAAGGTACTTGAGAAATCCATCCATACCTGCCCGCTCGAGGAGGAGTGTGTTTTACGCATTGTCCTTAAAGGCGTGCCTAAAAAGATCGAACCCGAGCTCCGGTCCCAGGATCTTAAAAGCTAGGGTTTTCCGGTCATTCGGCTCATCGTATGTTCGGCAAAGACAGGTTGCCGTATAACTTAGTGTTAGTAACACTAGAAGACTCCCCAAAGGTCACGAGGATACTCAATATTAAAACAATCGCGAAACTTTCAGGGATCACCGTCGAGGGCCCTTTTAAACGCAGAATACCCGGCCAGTGCTATAAATGATAGATTCGATGCTATACATTTCCTAACCTAACACAGTTTTTTGCTAAAACCTTAGTTAACTGGTGTTATTGCTTACAAGAAACCAACAGGCAGCGCGCCCGCGTCTTTTGAGGCCTCTCCGGCGTCAATCGGACGGTAAAATTAGAAAATCGTGTCTTTCCTATCCTAAACTAACCTTACAATTTTTTGGCTGGAATCCGTTAGCTCGCCAAGTCTCCCTCCCTCCAAGTATCCAAACGACGAACATCCTCAAACGGCACCCGTTCACGAGTTAACGCGGGATCAAGCCATCGCCCTCCTCAACCATATTAGAGGGAAGTGAGCGACCCGTCGTCCAACGCTACCATAAGCAAACGTACTTTAGTGTCAATAACGCTTTAGATATTTATCGGGACGAAGAACTCAACGAGGAAACATACACATTACACATGATTTACAAATACTAGTAAAATCCTGTTATTGAGGGGATTATACCCAAGGGCTTTAATCATCCAAATAATTGGATAGCTTATAATATGCTTTAGCACATAACTTCTGCTTTATAGTTTCTTTGAATTTGTCAATAGGAAGACCTTGGATATCCTCAGGAACCTTATTATAAAATAGTATACATTGACTCATGAATGAGTTAGTGACTTTATGAAGCCTACTATTATGAGCTGCCAGCATTTTTTTTCCTCTTGTGTTAATATTGTACAGATCTTTTTCTCTTTTGAACAAGGTTATGTTCTTTTTTACATACATTAAATTTTCTATAATATATTGTGAATGGAACGTAAGAATGTTTATTTCTTACAATTTACTTCTAAGTGACACCCTTGGAGCGAGCTGATAGATTGCGCGAATAGCCCTTTTCTGCAGAACAAAGATACAATCGATGTCGGCAGCACTCCCCCACAACAGAATGCCATATGTCATGAGGCTGTGGAAGTAACCGAAATAGACCGATTTGTCTCGTTTTTTTAACAGCATATGTGGCAGAGCCAAGCCTTTTCGCTAAACCATCAACATGCGGTCCCCACTGGAGTTTGGCGTCTAAGGTTATGCCCAGAAATACAGTTGAGTTTACAGGAGTCAGTTCCTGGCTCTTTACTACAATGTTTGTGTTTACCTGTTTGACATTTGGCAATGTAAACTTAACACATTTAGTTTTTTTTTCACTGAGGAGCTAATTATTAGCTGAGAACCACTTCTCTGTGTTGGAGATGCATTGGTTTACTGCTCGGTAGTCAGTTTCTTGTCTTTTAATTTTAAATAAGAAGGAAGTATCGTCGGCAAAAAATATGACCTCGCATTGATTCTTAACGACCGATGGCAGATCATTGATGTATACTAAAAATAGGAAAGGACCAAGAACTGAGCCCTGGGGCACACCCCTGATGATTTTTCTCCATTTATTGCAACTTTCTGTTTTTTATTAGAAATATATGATTTAAGCAAGGCAAGCGCTTGGTTTTTTATGCCGTAATGGTGCAGTTTCATGAGTAGAGTAGTATGATCCACACAGTCGAGCGCCTTGGACAAGTCACAAAAGACACCAATAGCATCACACGACTACTCCCAGGCGCTGAATACGTGTTTTATGAGCTCAACACCGGCATCGGTTGTTGTGCGACCCCGCGTGAAACCAAATTGGTTAAAATTCATTAAACTATTACCATAAAAATGAGAAAGCAATTGATTTAAAATTAATTTTTCAAAAATCTTACTAAACGTTGGTAGTATAGATGTAGGTCTAAAATTATTAGGGTCAGACATTGTATACTACCTGCTTTGAATATTGGGATGAGCTTACTCAATTTCATTAAATCAAGAAATACACCATTATCAACACAGACATTAAATATACTGGCTAAGTGCGGGGCTATACCATCAATGACCGATCGAATAATTTTAACAGAAATTCCATCTAAATCGGCAATTTAGAATACTTTTTAACATATTCATAAAATGTCTTATTATGATTATATTAAGTTCTTTTACTATACAATTAATATAATCTATTTCTACTTCTGCATATTCTCACTGTTGCACAGTCACTAAACCTAAATAAATTATTATTTACACATATTGTCTTTTTTGTAAAAACAGAGTCATATTCATTTTTATTTTAAATTTTTTTGCTGACCCTAATGATACTGCCTACCAACTCCTCCTGACTGCTAACCCTACCTGCTCCTCCGGTTCCTGCTCTCATTGATCCTGCACGCGCTAGAGCTCCAGTCGGCGCCTGAGCGTCTCCCGCTGACCCTGCACGCGCCTATGCGACTTCACCGTGGAAGCCTTCGCGGCGACCCAATTCATGTCTGTGATAGTTTTTTTGAATAAAAATCTTTATTACGTGATAGTTTGGCGCCCAACGGAAAAGAGATAGCATGAGCTTAAGCATCTCCACCCTTCTTAGTAGGGTAGAATTGGGGGTTCTGCATCACTTGCCCTCGCTGCGCTCGTGCTGTGTGATGCAGAACCCCCAATTTTATCTGCACGACTTCACTTACAACAAAAACGTTGCAGCGAGCTGTGTGATGCAGACTCGCATGCAGTGATGCAGAACCCCCAATTTTATCAATGCGATATCATACGCAACAAATACGTTTGGTAGACCGGACGAGGGTTTTTACCGCTAGGGCCAGGTATCGTTAAAAAAAATAGCAAAACCCTTGTCACCGTGGTGTGCTTGGTGGGTTAATAAATAGGTACTTTATATATTTCACTGAGTAGATTTGCACACCACGGCTTGTGGGTATGACTACTGGGTTGTTTGTATAATTGGCATTTAGTTATATAATTCATTGGTAGGTTAGGTAGGTATTATTGTGCCGTTATTTATTGTCACTGAATAGCTTTCAGATTGCTCAAGTCTTACTACTAACCATCGCTGACAACACTTGACAGTTAAATGCAATCACAGTATAGGATTGAGCGGGTTCGTATAGCATATCTTGCATCTAACCAGTCACTTATTACACATGAAATAGTTCAATATATACTGATTATTATAAAAACAGTAATAGCGCGTTTTAGGATTTTCACAAATATCTCATTAAATTTAATACTTGTAAACATATATTATATACAATTAAATACGTTAGTTGAATCAATGTCTGTTTTGAAAAATATAAATAATGTAATGTGTTATTATTTGCACATTAAACGCTTTTAATTAAATAGTTTAGTCAATTAGCAGTATTACGCCATCTGGCGACAACGCACATATATTTAATATAGAAACCTAATTGATTCGCCAGTCGATGCAGTGATCATATTGCGTAAAAATATGTTTAGATGGCGCTATGAAAAAATATTTTCAGCTTTCTTAAATAAAGCGATGTTATAGTACCTAGTTAAGCTACTTATACTACCTATCTATTTATTATCAGAATCGAAATAACTTTAAGTATTTAAAACTTAGGACTAGGTATCATTAGTAAATGCATGCCTTAATAGGTATACATTATATGTAGAAGAATCACAATGGTGTAGGTAGGTGATGCTGGCATGTCGGTACTAAAACCAGAAAATCACAATCGCAAAGCTATAGCGTTTTATGCTTATTACACACACACACACACACACACATAGGTATATTTTCTTATAAGTTTTTATTCCACGTTATGAAATGTTTTCGTTAAAAGATCATTATAACTCCATCTAGCAACAAAACAAAGCATATATTGACGACTTCTGTAGCGCGATGAGCGAAGAGCCGGCGTCCAGAGGAGAGGTCGCGGGTTCAATTCCCGCAGCGGGACAAATGTTTGTACAATCTACAGATATTTGTTCCGGGTCTGGGTGTTTGCTATGTATTTTTTGTATTGTATTCTAGATTCCGTCCTAGTTTGCTGTATGGTAACCCATAACACAAGCTTCACTTACTTTGGGGTCATGTAGTTGGTGTTTTTGTCTGGGGATTTTATATATTTATATTAATTAGACATCACATTAAATATACAGAAAAATGTTCTTTTATTCTCTAGTCGGTGAATTTAATACAAAAGTTTATCCGAGAAATATGTAGATTACGCTATAAAAAGTTTTTTATTTGGCTTTCGTAAATTACCTATCTTATTAATGTCGCAATCGAAATAATTTTCAGTATTTTGAAAATTGTAATAGGTAGGTATCATAAGTTTACATTCGGCTAATACGTATACATTATATATTGAAAACACATGCACGCGCGATATCTTTTATTGAATGTCATAACCAAATACGAGACAAATTCACTCAGATTCGTTTAATATTATGTATTGATTTTATACACTAACGGAAAGTTTTCGGAAACTAACTGCAACAAAAAGAATATTTATTTGAAATTATTATAATACGTATATGGTAAATAATTGAATTATATTTTTATTTTAATCGTTTGCAATGGATCTTCATATTTTGATAAATACAATAAACATCGGATCAACCAAACTAAACTGATACATCATAGCTTATTTTCAACGAAATTCGAAAAAGGAGGTTCTAAAAAAAGCTAAAGGCATTAAAAAGTCAATTACTAAGAAACTCGATATAGAAAAATATAAAAAAGCTTTGTTTTGCAATGAAAATTTGAGTGACACTATGTGTATTATTAAATCAAAAAATCACAAAGTATTTACTCAGAAAATTAACAAATTAGTTCTCAGTAGTAACGATGATAAGAGACAAGTAGCGCAAAATAAAATTGAAAGCTTGCCATGGGGTCATTACAGTACTATGTTTTAATATTATTGTCTTTATATTGTTTTAATTTTTAAAATTCATTTGTTTAAATGCAGGAATGTTAATGTGTCGTATCTATATATTATTTAAGTTATAATAATGATGCACAGTTATTTTAGATAAGAGTATAATGTTAAGTTATGATTGTATAGCGTATAATAAATATAAATTTTAAAAATATTTTTTGTTTTATTGTATTTCTTTACTTTCTAGATCCTCAATAAAACAAGGCAATTATCAGTAAATTTTCCCTTTATTTAATACTTTTACATAAGTAATTACATTAATATAATATTTTTAGTTATTTACTGGAATTCACAGCAAACGCACGTACACAAACACACACACACACACACAAACACACACAATAAATTAAATTCACAGTTTTATATTCCAATATAAGTAAAAAACATTTTAAGTACCTAAAATTCTCATACCACTAAATCGACAGTTAACAGAATATTGAATAGAAACTAGTAGATAACTATAAAAAAATAACTAGTTTTCATACAGTTTTTGACAAATTTTTTTTATAATATTATTAGTAGCATCCATTACTTCATCATATGCATCTTCCACAATATACTGCGCACTTATGTTAGCATTGAGATTATGAACATTAATTTCTTCTTGATTATTAACTTCAAATATATTAATTTGAATAATGCGTCGACCTCGCTTAGCAGAATCTTGACGTATGATAAAAGATGAAGACGCTGTTTGTGAACATTTTCTTTTTTTCGAGGCTTTCTTTGATTTGGACTGCTGCTCTTCATTGCTTATTAATTTTATATCTCGGAGGCGCTGCTGATCTTCCAATTCTTTTAAATAGCCATCCACATCTTGAGCATAGTAAAAAGGATTAGTGATAGGGTTCGAGTCATCGATCGACATGATCTGAAACAAATTTCAACAAATTAAGTAAGAATGAATAATTCTGCTAATAATACTAGGGATTATTTTAATAAAATTAAACTGTTTATTGCACTTACCAAACGTTCTTGCTGAAAGACGTGTAAGAAACTTTGTTATAAAATATTGTGAAGCATTTACTTTTATACACATTATGCAAAATATGAGCTATATTTCATTCGCATACGTGTCACATGGCTTTCTTTATATAGAAGAAATTGTTTTGATTTGAATACTTTTCAACATTTCTTAGATCTTGTAAGATGAGAATAGGACCATTCCTGTAGAGACAAGTCTAAATTTATACCAAAATAAAGTATATATGTTAGTGTTAGGAAATAATTAAATTAATTGACAAGATGAAGTTGATCAAACAACGCATATCACTAAACGTTAAAAATATAAATATTGATGAGTCTCCTCAAGAGATTAGACATAGCGCTTTGTTGCCAAATACGATTCGTTGTATAATTTGTGGTCCCTCAAATTGTGGTAAAACAAACGTTGTGCTCAGTTTGTTAATGCATGAAAATGGGCTTAAATTTCAAAATCTTTACCTTTACTCGAAGACTAACTTTCAGCCAAAATATTGTTTTTTACGAGAAGCGTTAAGAAGAGTGCCTCAGATAAAATTTTATGAGTTCAATGATGGTAAAGATGTCATATCTCCGAGAGAAGCTTTACCAAATTCTGTATTTATATTTGATGATGTCGTATGTGAGAATCAAATAAACATCCGTAATTATTTCTGTATGGGTAGACATAAGCAAATTGATTGCTTTTATTTATCGCAAACCTACTCAAAAATCCCGAAACAGTTGTTACGCGATAATGCTAACTTTATAATAATCTTTAAACAAGATGATGTGAACTTAAAGCACATCTATGAAGAACATGTCAACTCTGATCTATCATGGAATCAGTTCAAAGATATTTGTAAAACTGTTTGGGGTAATCCTTTCAACTTTCTTTTGATTAACAAAGAGTCATCATTAAATAATGGAAGGTACAGACAGAATTTTGATATTTTTTTTAAATTTGAATGAACAGATACATTTGTACCTACTTATATATAAATTATTTTTTTACAAGAAAATTACTAGTGTTATTCCTTTCTTAGTTGAGCACAGTTGTGGTTACAAAAATGGATAAAAGTATTAAAATAGAATTAATGAAGTCTGTTGACTCCATAAAAAATAAAATAAAACAAATGAAAACTCAGGAACATACAATGAATTTGGCACTTGATAAAATGCTAAAACCGGTGGCAGATCCTTTAAAATCTCTAGTGGATTCAAATAAATCTATAGAAAAAATAAAAAATAAAGAAAATACAACTCTGACTACTTTTGAAGAAATTGAATCGGATGAAAATAATGCTAGCTCATCTACAAAGTACAGTGATTGTCACGATTCAAAATTTAACTCTGCACAGTTGTCAGAACAAAATTCTAAAAGAGTATTCACAGATTATTTAGAAACTTCATTAGAAGGCGATGACATTAATGATATATATGATGGTGTTAATATACCGTTTGGAATAAGAAATGAAAACAAAAAATTGCTTATGGGTAATTCGGTTGTATCATTTTCTACAATTGATAGTTTAAATAATGGTAATACAATTTTGATCAAACTCGGTGATAAAAATAATAGTAAAGCATACAATTTGACCTCCGGCCTGAAAGAACTTTTATTTCGAAGAAAACCTGATTTAAAGTTAATATCGAACCAAGATAAACTAGTATATAAGGATATGTTACATTACACAAATGCGCATAAAAGAGATTTTAACCCCAATGGTCAAATAAGAGGTGATAAAGGAATAAAATATCGTGAAATAATCAAACCATTATTTTCTGAAAATTTAAATGATAAACCACAAAGTGAGATTAAACTTGGAGGAAACCTACCAAAACTAAAAAAGTATAAAAGTAACACGGATTTAATATATTGGGATGATCCCAATGAATTGGTTGAGAGATTAAAATTTTTAGTAGCTTCAAGAGATGCTGGCAATACAAATCATGATAATGAAATTTTATCTATAGTTGAAGAATTAAAAGAAGCTGACATAATTAAACAATAAATAGGAGCAGTGACAAGACTTTGATTTAGTATTACAGACTTGTTTACCATGAGCATTGACATAGCTCATTATTGAATCAATTTTAAAACATAATATTTGTACTTCTATCTTACTACCTAACGCTCATTATTGTAAATTATTAGAGTTGCAAAATATAAACATGAGCAAAGCAGATGTGGTCAATGAAATTCATAAAAATGCGAGAGTAAACTTTCCTCGAAGACGTGTTATTATGAAAGACATAGATGATCTATGGCAAGCAGACTTAATTGATATGCAATCTTTTGCCCTAGAAAATAAGAATTTTAAGTATATTCTTGTCATAATCGATACATTTTCAAAATATGGATGGGCCTTTCCTCTTAAAACTAAATCCAAGGATAGTGTTTGTAACACTTTTAAGATGTTGTTGGATAAAGGTCGCGTTCCTAAGAATCTACAAACTGATAATGGAACAGAATTTTATAATGTTACATTTAACAAACTCATGAAATGCTTCTTCATTAACCACTATTCAACTTTCTCAACAAAAAAAGCCTCAATAGTTGAACGATTCATCAGAACACTTAAGTCTAAATTGTATAAAGAATTTAGTTTAAAAGGTAACTACAGTTGGATAAATGGCACTCTTGATAATGTCATTTATGAATACAACCATACTCTTCATCGAACAATTGATGAAATCCCAGCAAATGTGGATAATATTAATAAAAAACGAATATTGGAAAAATATGTTAAGTCAGAAAAAAATGCTGGTTCAAAAAATAAGTTTAAAGTGGGTGATTATGTGCGTATCAGTAAATATAAAGGAACTTTTGAAAAGGGGTATACTCCCAACTGGTCGACAGAAATATTTAAAATTCGAAAAATACAGAATACAACTCCTGTAACCTACTTAATTGAAGACGCAATCAGAAGTCAGCCTATTTTAGGAGCATTTTATGTACAAGAGCTTCAAAAGACAAAACATCGTAATTATATATTTTCTTAAATTTTCACGATACATATTTAAATAAAACACTTTTTACCGGATATTATCGCGTATATTTTAGTTAATTTTAAAATTATTTCGACGTTTCGGCATCTTTGCAGTTGCCGTGGTCACGATAGACGGCAACTGCAAAGATGCCGAAACGTCGAAATAATTTTAAAATTAACTAAAATATACGCGATAATATCCGGTAAAAAGTGTTTTATTTAAAACATCGTAATGTATATCTAGTTGAAAAAGTTCTTAGACAAAAAGGAAATAAGGTTTTTGTAAAATGGTTAGGATTCTCTTCTGCTGAAAATTGCTGGATTGATAAGTCGAATATATTATAATAAAGAAAAAAAAATATTATGATTGTTTCAAAATCGTTTATGAAAGTCGTTATACGTATTTAATAAGTGTTCAATGTGTGATTGATCAGTCTTACGATGTGTATTGGAGAGAGTAGTCTTCTCAATTGGCTTATTAATCATTTACCTTTTGAATTACATTTACCTGGATATAATTATTGCGGTCCTGGCACAAATCTGATTAAAAGACTTACTCGCGGTGATAAAGGCGTGAATAAATTAGACGAATATTGTAAAGAACACGATATTGCCTATCATAAATCGAAAAGCTTAAGGGATCGGCATAAGGCAGATTTAGTCTTATTAAAAATGGCTAAACAGCGGGCAACTGCTTCTGATGCAAGTATAGGGGAAAAGTTTGCTGCACATCTAGTAAGCAAAACTATGCTAACAAAAGTTAAAACTGGAGCGGGTTTACAAAAGCGTCACCGCGATAAAAAATGTTCTGAAAAAATAACTTCCGGCAATGGATTGAAAAATAAATTGAAAAATATTATTACTAAGACAAAAAGACACATACGAAAATTGAAACCAAAAGGCAAAAAAATGGCAATAGAATTAGCTATGGCTGCTGCAAGAGAATTAGTAAATGATTCATCTATTAAACTTCCGCGAGTTATTCCTGTACCAAAAACTGGTGGCTTTCTACCTTTAATCCCTATTTTTGCGGGACTATCGGCAGCAGGAGCTTTAGCAGGAGGTGCTGCTGGAATAGCTAAAACCATAAATGAATTCAAAACGGCAAAAAAGAATTTTGATGAATTGAAGCGACACAATGAAAAGATGGAGGCTGTTTGCATCGGAAGGGGATTACATCTGAAACCTCATAAAAATGGGCTTGGAATTTTTGTATCGAAAGAAAAAAACTAAAATACCGGCTACCCAAAAGAGCCTTAACAAACATTGACATTCTAAAGTATGGTAATAATATTCCATATTTTCGAGGTGTCTTTATGAGAGATGAGCTCCCCAAAAAACCTTTCAAAATAGAGTGTGGAGTAATAAATTTAGATGATTCTAGAAATCCTGGTTCTCATTGGGTAGCCTATGTAAAATACAATGATTATGTAGAATATTTTGACAGTTATGGAAATCTTAAACCCCCAAAAGAATTTATAAAATATGTAGGTACTGAAGTTAACTATAATTATGATAATATACAACACGATCATCCTTTTAATTGTGGACATCTTTGTTTAATGTTTTTAAATAATTTTTGGTCTGGTCAAGGAATAAAATAAACTGTATTGTTCAGAATTGCTCAGTATGGAAGCATGTCTTTAACGGTTACCATCTCTGGAAACAAATCAGAACTGGATTCATACTTTCAACCACCTCTAAGTTTATCTGGTCAATACGAGTGTGGTTTGCTTTATTTTTCAGTATTAAACTTAATACCAGGAGGACATATTGATAAAAACATTTTGCCTGTCATTAGAATCGAATGTGACATAGTCCATGGTTCATACTCCAATGGATTACCAACCCATATTATTTATGAATTCATATCTAATTCTTCTGCAGGTCATCAGTATATAGAAAAACCGCAAAACGTTATTTACTTTCCAGTGAATAAAAACATAATATCATCTATATCTATTAAGATTGTTGATCAATTTGGTTATTGCATTAACTTCAAAGAAGCGCAAATTCAATTACAGCTTCATTTAAAAAAACGATATGATAGTATATTATAAAAACTCAGCAGCAAAGTACTTTATTTCTTCTACAGCCACTAAAGTGCAAAGACGTAAGAAAAAAGTAAAAAAATTGACAAAGATAAATAAAGATTTCCTTAAAGCCCTGGGTTTTAAAGTATGAATATGCTACAGATTACTGAATCACCACACTTTGATGCTTCGATTGAAAGTTATGAAGTCCATTCTTACAATCCCTACAGCAACAGCTTCAAAGAAAATGATGAAATCAGAATTCCAATACACCAGCAAGACATATACGTGCTACCGTCAGCCAGTTCAATCTACATCGAAGGTCAAGCAAAAATCTTTGGTAAAGATGGAAATCCGATAAAAAAAACTATTTTGTTCAGTAATAACCCTATTATGTTCTTGTTTCAAGATGTCAGATACGAAATAAACGGTATTGAAATAGATCGAATTAAAAATGGTGGAATAACATCAACAATAAAGTCATACGTATCAATGAATGAAGGAGAAAATAAAGTTGCTGCCTTATGGGGTTGGAATATGGGTGGATTTCAAAGTGATGGTCGCTTTAGTGCTATCATACCACTAAATAAGATTTTAGGGTTTGCAGAAGATTACAATAAAATTGTGATAAATTGTAAACATGAGCTTATACTAAATAGAAGTAACTCTAACTTAAACAGCGTCATATTAACTGATGATGTTACTCAGTTTCAAATAGATGTACAAAGAATACAGTGGCGTGTACCGCACATAAAAGTGTCTGACCGTGAACGACTGGCACTTCTAAAACATTTAGAAAGAGATAAACCTATTCAGATTGCGTTTAGAAATTGGGATTTATACGAGTACCCATTACTTCCTAAAACTACTAAGCATTCTTGGTCAGTTAAGACTGCTTCTCAATTAGAGAAACCACGATATGTAATTTTTTGCTTACAAACTAATAGAAAAAATAATAAAAACAAAGACATTTCGTTATTCGATCATTGTGGAGTAACAAATGTAACACTATTTTTGAATTCACAGTATTATCCGTACGAACCTTTAGGCTTAAAGTTTACTGAGAACAAATATAATATATTATACGAGATGTATGTGAAATTTCGTCAGTCGTATTATAACTGTCCAGCAGACCCTTTGCTCGATATAAACGATTTTAAAGAAAAGGCTCCTCTATTTATCATAGACTGTTCAAGACAAAACGATAGTTTAAAAAGTGGTCCCGTAGATGTACGGCTGGAAATTGAATGTTCCGCACCAATACCAGATAATACAACTGGATATTGTTTAATTATTAACGATCGGCTTGTGGAATATAAACCTTTGAGTAACATAGTGCGAAAACTGTCATGACTGCTATAATAGATGTTCAAGGTTTTAAAACGGAAGCAAATGAATTCATAGTAAAAGAAATTGCAATATTGTGCGATGATAAAATAGAGTTGCTTTTGATTAAACCACCTTTTCCATATCGCGAATTGACAGAAAAAGAAAGGAAACAAGTGAATTGGATTCAACGTAACAGAAATATATATTGGAATGAAGGAATAATATCCTATTCAGATTATCAGAAACTAATCAAAGATATTGGAAAAGATAAATATATCTACGCTAAAGGTTTAGAAAAAGTGTTTTGGTTAAAATGTATTTTAGAAAATAATTATATATATAATTTAGAAGACAAAGGTTGTCCCAGTTTTTTAAGTCTCTATGATCAATATTTACATTCTCGAGATTTGTATAGTTGTATTTATCATAAAAAAATATGTGCTTTAAAAAATGTTTTATGTTTAAAAAAATGGTGTTTTGAGAATAAATGTTTTTAATACAATATTTTGTATTTCATTTCAAACAAATATGTCATTATAGTTTTGCCATACTTACCTTCCCCCTCTCCCTAACATAAGGTGTATATAAATTGTTAGCAACAAAATGCAACTTCATTATATTTTTATTAATATTGGCTGAAGTACATTATTGCATGATGAAAATGTTAACAGAAAACTACAATCCTCGATATGATATGTATCATACGCATGAAATGCGCATACATTCATTTAATTACTATTGGGCAACAACTGACACTCAGAAAAGGTTGGTAATGGAAATGGCGGACGCGGGATTATTTTATTGTGGTGATGGAATTAATGATAAAACTGTATGTTTCTCATGTGGAGGTGTTATTGAAGGTTGGGAGATTTACGATGATCCATGGATGCAACATGCCATAAACTTTCCTCATTGTTTTTATTTGAATTCTGTGAAAGGAAGAGATTATATCACTAAATGTATATCAACATTTTAATAACTTTAAATGAACAACTTCAAATGAACAGTACGGTACCTCGCCAATCCCCTTCAAGTAAAGGGGTATCCATCAGCACCAAACCGCTGACAAAATCGGCTACTCAACTGCTTTTTCAGACGAATTTTATTAGAAATCATCGGGTGAAATTAGGTGTTCTGTATCAGCTCTAGCATGCAAGTAAAATTGGAGGGTTTCTGCAGCACGTACCGAGCGTAGCGAGGTGAAGTGATGCAGAACCCCCAATTTTACCCTACTCTTCTTTGACTACAATTTTGTTTTTCCTTCCCTTTTCCTCCTTACCTTATTGGTCCTTACTATGAAATGAGATGAAATGAAATGAACTGAAATGAAATGAAGCCTGTTATTATGAGCCGCCAGCATATTTCTTCCTCTTGTGTTAACATTGTGTAGATCTGTTAAGTCTTAACGTTTGTTTTAATGTTAGGATTTTGGAGTATCTAGTATTTAGTATTTTATGTCAAGGATAGATGTCGTTACTGTATTTTAAATCGCGCATGTACTTTGTTAATGAATATACAGGCAAAGGTTATTTTTTCTTAAAATATATGCTCGTCTTGAAACGGATATTGAGTTTTATTTGCGACCTTATCCGTAGTATTTACATAGTTTTTTGAGGATTAGTTCATGGTCCTATCTATTTGGCAATAGTGTGCTGTGAACAGGATCAATTAGATAGCGCTGGAGCTGTGGTCGAATATCACTGGGGGCACTGTATGCAGAGAACGTGCAGTTGGATCTTGGTATAAATTCACCACCAGGGGGTGCTGCGATAGTTTACGACATCAACACCAGAGGGCGCTTCGAGGACCTGCGGCCTAATTGTCTAACTTCAACACCTATCATGATCCCTTTCGAAGGTAAAGTGGTTGCGATAGTGATCAACGGAATTGTCTAATTTCTACGATCGCAATCGCTGTTGGATTTATGGTGTATTGAATGATATTGAATGCCATAGAGCGGTGTGAAGTTAGCGTGGGAACCGTCGCAGTAGTCATATTTTAGATCTCATTGGTGGTATGAAGAGCGGGGGAAGGGAATGAATTTACCAGAATGTTGCTACTTTATCGGATTACCCGGAATGTCGGGTAAGAATTACCCGTAATATTTAGCTAAAAAATATTTTTAACTGTGAATTCTTTGCTTTTCGTTTATGGTAACATTTTGGAAATCCTTTTTTTGTAATAAAACACTACGAAATGTTTTATTTCGTTGAAAATTGAGTCAAAATAAAGCAAAAGGTTTTATAAACACTACCCAGACTACAGACATGGGAAATATTAGATGTGACAACACTGAGTGAATGAGTCATTGATTCAGTCACTCATTAGTGCTACTCTTTTGTTCTTGTCGCTATCTTTCTTGCTCGTACTTACGGTTGGAAAATTGTTATTGCATTGTTTAGTTGTTGATTTCATTGTCAAGTTTCGTTGTTGTTATAATTTAAAGATTTTTCTTATTGTTCGGATTAATCATGCTGAAGCATCACCCGGCGTCGCATCGGCGGGCCCGAAAAAGTCAAAAATCATTCCAAAATAAAAGTTGCACGAAACTATTTTGTAATTGCTTGTACGTGCGCATACACCCGGAGAAGCTCACTTCACACCGGTCAAGTTATTTTGCGCTAGCTGCGTTTTGTTGCTTTGGTTTTTTCCAAATTGTTGGTTTATTTTCATTAAATTCAAACCACTGTTTTACTTGTATTAAATCATTATAATTACGATATATGTTTATAAAACAATATCAAAATGTGAAATATTTCTAGATTCATGTTAAAATAACATTGTTTTTAGATGACTGAAGGTATCAATCATCACTGTAATTTAAATAGCAAAACGCAAGATAATAATAATGATTGTCACTGACATAATGTTTCATAAAACATCAACAACAAAGTATACAGAAAAGCAAAGAACTTAGGATTATTTGTTAAAATAATTGGTATTCTTAGTAATACTCTATTAGTTTTAAGAAGAATCGGGCTACAGACGATCTTCCTCCGATTTCGTGTGCGTTGTTTTGTTGTGCTAACTCCTGATCGACCGAAATAGCGCGGTTATAGGTGCTGCTATTTACCCTAGTCAGGTATAATTGTATCCAATCTAATAAACATTGCATATAACTAAATAGATTATGATTATTTCTGATTTATTTATAATTTTTACAGATTCCTAGGAAGGCCCAAGCTAGCAATGCTTGCTGGAGCAGAGCTCACGCCAGTGAGTTAAATTCTCAAGAAAGAAATATCATTCAAGAAGCTCCAGAATTATTTAAGGAAGTTGAAGAAGCTGTAGTTCCAGACCCGGGTGATCTTCAAGGGGTTGATGCAAGTGCGCTAATAAATCTTTCTCAGTTCAGTCATACACCTAACACCCCAAATCATTACTTTGTGTAAGGTTACACAAATATTGAGACTATGTGTTCCTCAATAGTTAAAAATCACATTTTAGTGAATTATAAATTGTGTGTGACAAAAAATTTATGTCTGTGTTAGGAACATTGTTTTTTCTGTAACCGGGAATAATTGAATATTATGAATTATTTAAATGAATTTAATTCAACACAATTGGAGGAGATGTTGATTCTTTTGAGAGTAGATTCGAGAGAGAGAGAGTAGATTCAGTAAGAGTGTGAATTGGATTTTGAAAACACTAAAGAAATGAATAACACTTTATAAATACTCAACAGGACTTTCAGTACAAAACTTTTTAAGTGTATTTAATATGATTGAAAATGATTTAAATCATTGCAAAAAGAAAAAACTTGTTTTAAGACTCTTAGTAGTAAAATTAAGAACTTTGTTTCATATATTGTGTTATATATATATAGTGTTTTTTTAGCTGTAAGCTTCCCAAACATTTGTAAAATAAAATAAAATATCCAGCGATTTTAATATTAGCACTTATGTTGTTCAGAAATTATGTAACAATTGTAAGACATTGCTTGATGACAAATTATGGAAAAATTAATTGCTTACTATTGTAATTGTTTGATAGGGACAGTCAGTCAGTTTTGACAGTACAGTTGGGACTTGTGCTCATGTGATGACACTAGTTTGGTACTTTGGTTGGGCTCAGCATCAAACTAATAACGCTCCCCAGATGGTTGGTAGATGAAATATTATTAAGAGATGGTGTTGAATAAATAAATAACAGTATCTAAAAGGTAGTTTTATTTGTTATTCAAATCTTACCTTTACTTTTATCTAATAGCCAATACACATTTGTTATACATGTAGTGCCGTGGGATAGTAGAACATTTTATCTTATTAAGTATACATATACATTGTTTATTTTTCAGCCCATGATTCAACTTCAATCAAGGAATACAATATACATTCAGAAATAGCAATAAGAGTTTCATGTTACACAATTCCTACAACAATAACATTCATATTGCAATTATATCCAAAATATGGATACAGCCTGATAAAAAATTAAATATAAATAAAAATTTTATAATATATATAATTTTAATAAAAAGGTTACAATATTGAAAGAAAAGATATTAGCAATATACAGTATGGTGTTGCTATTTTAATTCATAATAAGATTATTACAGCTGTTTACAAAAAAGTGTGCTAATTTAGTGTCAGAAATTAGCATCATAAGTTTCTATTGCCACATTAACTGCTGTCTGTTCTTTGATAAACATAACTTTGATGCTCTTATCAAGTCAATACCTAAGTTAATGTGATTTTAATGCTCATTATACATCTTGGGGAAGCAATACTACTAATTCTAGAGTAGAGCTATATATATATATAGGAAATAGATAATAGTGAATTGGTCCTTTTTAATAATGGTATGGTGCGTTAAGTTGTTTCTCTCTTGTGGTGTCTCAATGGTCCCTCCAACTGACTTCAAACAAATCTTTCTTTTGGATGGTCTGTCTATGATGATCCACTTAATCTTCCTATAAATATTAATATTTTGTCAATATTTCAAAGTAAAAAGTTAAGCATATGATAAATAGCATACACTAAATTTAAATTGGAAAATATAGGTTAAAAATGTACATTCAGAATGGCTTATTTATTTATTTATTTATTTATTTATTTATTTGGGAAACATACAATATTTTAATACAGTTATATAAATTAATATAAATAATATAACAAATCAATAAAGTTTCCACCAATAACTAACTCAATTAAGGTAGTTACAGCAATACAAAGTTAAATCATTATTAATACATAAAAATAAACATTACATTTTTACAATTTAATCAAAATAAACAAAAATATAAGAATAGAGATTAATGGATAATAAGCTCCTCCCTAATTTTCCTTTTATAAACAATCACACTGGACTGAAACATATCTACAGAATTAAATTTCTTGTTATAATCATTACAAGCTCTGTTTAAAAACATATTCGCAGTATAGTTGGTTTTAGCAGGAGGAACAGAGAACAAATTCTTACATCTAGAACTTATCCGGGGACACCTAAAGAAAATGTTACTCATAAGAAACGGGGAATCTATGATGTTGTGAATAATTTTGTACAAAAAGATCTGGTCTCTTACTCGGCGACGATTACACAAGGAATTTTGATTGTTAACATCACAATTGTTTTTGCAATGCGAACACCTAAATGAAAGATGCTTAACAAATTTTGAATAAATTCTTTCTATACTATCAGTATGTGAATTATAGTGAGGATTCCAGATAGTTGATGCATATTCCAGGATCGACCTAACGAAACTGTTGAACAGAAGAGTGACAGTAGAGCAACGTTTAAATTCTTTACCTATTCGAAGAATAAAGCCCAACATCTGGAAAGCCCTAGAAGTGATGAATTCAATATGAGTTCTGAAAGACAATTGAGCATCAAGAATTACTCCCAAGTCCCTCACCTCAGTAACCCGCGTCAAGGATGTGTGGTTAATCTTATAATCGAAAAATATATTTTTCTTCTTTTTTCTTGTAAATGTAATAACACAACATTTTTTAATATTTAAATGTAGGCAGTTTTTTTCGCAATAGCTATACAAATTATTTAAATCGTTTTGTAGTAACAAACACTCTGAGTAATTTTCTACATTTTTATAAATTTTCATATCGTCAGCATAAAGTAAACAATTTGAATGTTGAAATACAGAATAAATGTCATTGATGAATAAATTAAATAATAAGGGACCAAGGTGTGAACCCTGAGGCACACCGGATGTAACTGGAATAAAAGTTGAACAAAAGCCCTTAATAACCACTGCCTGGCTTCGATCCCGCAAATATGACGCAAGCCACCTAAGCAAATCACCATGTATACCGATAACTTCAAGCTTGCGAAGAAGTAGATTATGAGGAATTTTGTCAAAGGCTTTGGAGTAATCGGTATACACCGCATCGACCTGACTACCTTTATCCATTGAAGTAGCAACATTATGAGTAAATTCACAAAGATTCGTCTCAGTGGATTTTCTCTTGACAAAACCATGCTGTTGCCCAAAAATTACAAAGCTAAGTTTGGGATAGATTATATCAAAAACACACTTTTCAAATAATTTAGGAATAATACTAATCTTGGAAATACCTCGATAGTTAAGAACATTATGTTTGTCTCCAGCTTTGTGAATTGGGACTATGTAAGAACGTTTCCAGGCAGTAGGAAATGAACTTGTTCTCAATGATAGCTGAAAAAGATAACACAGTGGACCAGAAAGAGTCTTCCAGCAATTTTTTAAAAATATAGCTGGTATGCCGTCCGGTCCCCCCCCCTTCGCTTCGTCAATATCTTTCATATGTTTTCCTACGATATGTGTTGAAATATCAACAGATCCTATTGATATATTTCCAGAGTAACATGGTAAATTACTGTCTGATGGGAAAGCAAAAGTAATTCGAGGTTCAAATACAGACTGAAAGTAAGAATTAAATAAATTACATATTTCATTACCCTCTGTACATATGATTCCATCCAAAAATAACGACTTAGGCAACTCATTTGAGCTTTTTTTAGACTTCACAAAAGTCCAGAACTGTTTACTATTTTTATTTATGTTATCTTCCGCAGTTTGGATATATTTATTATAGCATTCAAGTTGAACATTTTTTTGACGTTTGCGTAGGACACTGAAAGTGTCAAAGTCACTCATTCTACCGTAACGTTTCCAACGCTTATGAAATTTAAGTTTTTCTTTTATTATTTTGATGAGTGCCCTGGAAAACCACGGGGGATATCTCGAATCATCCTTTACTTCGAATGAAGGCACGAACTTACATATTACGTCGTTAACAATGCTGTAAAATTCATCCAAAGCCAGTTCAATATTTCCACAACCGTACATCTTGGACCAGTCATAAGCCAGTAAGGCATCATTTATTATGTTATAGTCAGCCTTACGAAACAATTTCACAAAGCGTGGCCCTGGCTTTAAACATTCAAGGTTCAATATTCGATAACTACAATGCAAGGCAGGATGGTGGGCATCTTCAGAAACTAGTGGTTCTTTACATCTAGTTACAAGGCAAGTAGAGTTAGTGAAAATTAAATCTAAGAGGCGAGCATTGTTATTAAAAACCCCATTATGTTGTTTAAAGTCAGTATAGCTTAGGAAATTACGGACCAACTGTATTATTTTATCATTGACGCTTATTTCTTTCAGCCTAAGGCTATCTTCCAGTTCCGCCGAAACCCACAGAGCCTGAGATATGTTGAAATCGCCAACAACAAGGTATTTATCCGAAGGCCGTTCTAACAGACAATTGGATATCTCTTCAAAGAAGCAATCCAATGCTTCACATTGTAAGCGACAGTGAGGAAAGTAACCACAAAAGATATGAAGTGAACTATGTTTGTCAATACGCACCGAGACTGATATAACTTCGGCTGCCCAGTTTGGTATAGTAACAACAGAAGATCTTTGAACTGATAAACGTTGATGCACGGCAATGAGCACACCACCACCTACTGTATCGCCACGAGACGTATATTCACGGTCACATCTATAAACAGTGTATCTAACATCAAAGAGCTCGGCATCATATATTCCTGGTAAAAGCCAAGTTTCGGTTAGGCATATGATATCGTAGTCTGCGATTATTAATCCGCGTATGAAGGTGTTCGTTTTTGTACGTAAACCGCGAACATTCTGGTAATAAACCTTTAAATCTTCAAATTGAGCCATTTTTGTTGAAATTTGTACTAAAATTCATATTGCCATTATTCTTGTATAGAAAATCTAAGAATCCCAATCTAATGAAAATGCGTATTTGTATTGAAAGAGACCAGATAATGTTATCTACAGAAAAAAATAAATTCAATTGTGTTCCCAAAGAACTGAAATTATATTTATGTGACTCAATTAAGTAAATGTAATTGTTATATATTTGTATAAAATTTGACAAGTATTGAAAATATGATTTAACAGGTAAGTTAGAAGGTGTTCCCGGAGAAGGACAAATGACATTGTGATTAAGTGACATAATAGAGTAATTGTACCAATTATACAAATGTAGTAAATTTAAGAATTCCAATTTGTAATGTGATTTTATCAAACAATATAAATACACAGTATAGTTTACAAGTAATGAGATGACTCTTATTTTATTTTGTTTAAATCTTGCTCGTTAGAAACATGTATAACAGGGCTAGTAGCAGACTGCCTAAGCATGATTGAACAATTCTTTACCCAGACAAATAAATACTTTTTCTCCTTTGCTATCATTTTAGCTTTCTTCAAAAGTTCTTTATTTATGGCTGTGAGATGATCATTGAAATAAATATTACCAGTTGAACCTGTAAAACCAATATCACAAGCTCTCAACTTTTGTCTTCTTATATGTGAAAGGAAATCATCTTTTTTATAACGAGCAAGGAATTTGACGACAATAGGTTTTATGCGCTTATTATTATTATCACTGCGGCCTTTTGGAGCAACTCTAGTGACAAAATCAATGTCTGTGGAATTGTTCAATTTAAATCCGGTTTGATCAGCAATATTCTGAAGCATTAGAACTAAGTTCTCATCTTTTCTTTCAGGCACACCATAGATTTCTATATTTGAACGCCTTGCCCACTGCTCTCTATTGTTATTTTCAACTGCTAAATTATTAAAGCGTTTCTCAATTTCACCAAGGTTTGAAGATACTGATGACAATATTTTTGAGTTTTTCTCTAGTGATGATAACCTTTTCTTCATATCCTCAAAATCAGAATTAATAAAAGTTAGTGCTTCCTTTAAGCTAGAAATTTCACATTTCAGGGCCCCCAACTCAGAAGCCACTGCTTGTTTGACAGCCAACTCCATATTTAATTTAAAATTTTGCATTTCTGAGGTGAAGAGCTCTTTCAGTGTCTCTGTGCAGTTGCAGTTGTGTTGGGCAAAGCTTTGAGCTGCTACACTCTGATTTCCTCTGCGCAGTGTTACATTGTCAGGGCTCACTGTCTGTTGTTGATTACTGCTGCCTCTGATAGGTGTGTTGTCTTTGTTAAGCACTCTAGGCTTTTTCAAGGAGCATTCTGGACATATCCAAGACTGTATGGAATCTCCTGTCAGGTCTTTATTTTTACCACTAGGATGCAGGCATGATGTATGAAAATTTTGTTTGCACCTCACACAAGTCAAGTAATTTGAGGAAGAGCCATCTACAGTTACTTTACAGCAAGCAAATTTCATTTTGAAACTAATAAATTTGATTAGAAAAACAAAATTAACCGAAATAAACTTCAGTGTTAAAAATCTAACTATAAAAACTCTCCACTATAAAATTACTGTATAACAATTTACTTAATAAGTATAATCTTTTTACCATATGCCATAAAAACTGGAAATATATACTTAATTGCTTATTATTTCAGGCCAAGTAAATTCAGGAATAAGTTTATATGAACAGTATTAGTGTTAAAATGAATAAAAATATTAAAAATCAGTATTAAAACATAGGTATCTACTTTATAAAATTGTCAATCTAGTAGAATTATAATTTCATTAATAAAATAACAAAATTATTATTTTTTAATAACAATAATAAAAACGAACTTTATTATAACTATTGAATAATGACATTTCAAATATAAAAAAAAATCAAATAAAAGTAAAGTAAAATACTCTTATAGTTCATACGAGATTTGAACTCGGGACCAGGAGATCTATCTGCTGAAGATATCCGTCTATACTCGCCACTGCTCCACTAACGCCGTATTGTTTATGGCGAAATAAGAGTTAAGTTACAACAAAACCGTTATGGTATGTCGTGTGGGTAGTAAAAATAAATAATGTTATTGATTTAGCACTAACACCAGACACACACAACACAATTAGCACTCTAATTAAAATAATTTGTACTTGCAGTTTTAGCAGGACGTGATAACGCTGATAAATACTTCTGATGTGCTTTCTTTTGCAATGTTAAGGAGACAATAATAATGTTTCTTGCGGTTGGATGATCCGAATACAGTGATGACACAATTATTGAGATTACTTCATGAATTTGATGTTATTCCACGTAACAACTTATTGAACTTGCTTGTCGTAATTATCACAACTACATTAAATATTACTAAAAGGAAAATTACGCTTTAACGTATTTTTAAAATGAATATTTACGAGAGCTGATATATCGTACTGCAAACTACCGCACGACTGTGATTTACTGTGCACGACTTAGTATTCGGTATCAGGATTCTTCATTAGGAGGCTTGTAATCTAGGTTTAAAGAACTTCTTGCTTGCTTGTGATACTTGTCTCAATAGTTCTTGTCATAGAAAGTCCAAAAAAACTTCACTTTTTCGGTGGAATGATAAATGCTCAGAAGCTATTCAGAACTCTAAACTGCATAATTTAATTTTAAAAATAATCCTTCCGGGAAAGATATCTTGAATTTCTGTCCTGGATTTCAGCTGCCCAAGTTAGGAATAAAATAATGTTATTGTTGAAATTAATAGGATTGTTTCTTAATTTGATGATTAGATAATCATAGTGAAACAAATTAATAAAATACAGATGCTATAAAGCAATATTAATGTAACTGCAAGGTAGGCCGGAAGACATTGGGTTGCTGAGCACACATTGCCACAATCATTTGGTACCTTGGTTGGGCAAGGTATGAAAATAATGTTGTAACACCTGCCCAGTCATTAGATAATGTACTTCTCATATATGAATAAGAATAAATGCATAAAATTATGTAAATAATATATAAATGCATTAGAGATTTCATTTCATTTCAAATAATTCTTAATATCATAATTCCAGTACCTTGTTTTACCTAGACCATATAAAAAATTTTGTGAAAGATGTTGGGCACCTTTAAGCCAAAAACAAAAATACTCCAGACTATTAACAATTATCCTAATTCTCCTGTTAGTGAACAAAATCAGCATTATGATAATCATTGTTAGTTTTATATTAAAGCAAGAACAATGCTTTGGTATTCCTTACATTTTGTTGAAAAACTCTGAAAAAGGAGTGTTTGATTTTTGGAAAGTACAATCTATGGCTGAACAATGATATTCCACATCTTACATCCTGCGTTGGAAAAGTCTGAACAGTTGTTAAAGCAACAATTGGAATTATAAGAAGAGTAAAATAATGTTTTACCTGCTTATCAATTTATGTTTCGTAAGGAAATGTCGGCTCGTAATAGTATTTGCCAATTACAGCTGGATATTAAAAACGCTTCAAACATAGAGAACTTTTTAATGTCCATTTACTTTGATGTTGCTGGAGCTTTAAATAGTGTTAATATTGATGTTCTATGTTCTGAATTGCAGTTTATAGCTGTTCCAAACGAGATTGTTCTTAGGGCACATGATTTCTTGATTAATAGAGAAGTCTAATTATATGGACCCAAGCTTGCTTTTCAAGGTCTTTCTCCGCTACTTTGTATTCTATAAACTTTCGTCGTTCACATTAAATCTTTATTTTTCTTCAAATAGGTTGTATATGAATAATACTCCTCAAAAAACATTGGAAGGGCTGCAAAATAGCTATTGCCATGTTGGAGGTAAAATAATCAAACATGATGCACATATTTAAATAGACGACTCTTTGACGTGTGGAACATATACATATGTTCTTTATTTTAAAGAAAAAATTGAAAAATAAACTCGTAATTGCTGATAGATTGTAGAAATTATTTGCCAATAACGTTCAAAAGAATTTCAGACCATCATATAAGATACACAATTCCAATTTTATGTCAAAAAGATGAAATCATTCATTCAAAAAGCGTCTTTTTCGCTTTCGCCATCATGTGTGAAATATCTGTAGCGTGAAGGAAGTTTATATGCTTCAACTGTCAAATTCAAAGGGATCCTGATAGGTGTTGAAGTTACACAATTAGGCCGCTGTTGCTGCGACGACATCATTGAAGATATTTTGTGATCGAATGTGAACAGTGAGTGCAGACAAAATTGTGAGTACTTTTATATGTTTATCGACTTAGAAGCAATTATTAGTAGTATAGTATTGGACTTACAAAATTTTCAAGAGTCATTTACGTATCTAAGTGTTGGTTTGGACTTAGGCTGAATTAGGCAAAAACTGAAAATACGGGGAACCTACGCCCAAATTTGCCTAGAATTTAAACAAATCTTAACAACTTAGAAAAATTCGAGTGACTTTGAAGTTTGGACTTGGAAAAATATTCAAGAAATTTAAAGTGTCCTTAAGTTAGCGGCTTTGAAGATTAATTTTAAGAAGTGATTCTAGATTATAATTTTAAATAAAGTTTTGTTTTTGTTTAATTTTATTGTTAACTTAATTAAGTTTGTGTATTAAATAGTTATTGAAAATGGCAAATTTAGATAAATTTCAATCAGAAATTAAAAATCAAATTGAAAAGTCACGCATTTTTTTTTAAAAAGACACCAAAGTCACGCTTAACAATTTCTTATATTGAGTCAAGATTAGAAAATTTGGAGCAAGAATGGAATGCATTTGTCAAAAATCATAATAAAATTATATGTGAGGTTCCTGGGGATTTGTATGATAAATCCAGTTACTGTTTGCATGATATTTATTTCATCACAAAGGCATGTTATATAGAGTATAAGTCGGAACTGAAAGAAACGTTAACTAAATTGGAATCAAATGTAAAAAGTAATAAATCAAAGGTTACCGAAAGCAAGTCAGATTTTAATATTAAATTACCAAACATTGCAATACCTTATTTCTCAGGTATATATAGTGAGTGGACAAGTATTCGAGATTTGTTTACTTCTTTGGTGAACAATAGTAAATACCTAGATGATGTACAAAAATTACATTCTTTAAAGGCTCATCTATCTATCTTTTGCGACACATACCAATTACTAGCACTGATTATAATATTTGTTGGTCTCAGCTAGAGGGTCGCTATAACAATAAAAACATTTATCTAACAGCATTTTAAAGCGGCTTTTAGGGCAGAAAAATATAACTAGCGAGAGTGCGACTGCAATCAAGGAGTTATTGGACACTACTAGAGTGCCTTAACGCTTTGACAAATCTAGGTATTGATGTCTCTACTTGGGGTATAATTGTCATTTACATCGTTAGTTTAAAACTAGATTCCGAGTATCGAAAGCTGTGGGAAAGTAAAATTTGTGACGCTACTAGCTCATTACCTACCTTATGCTAATTTACAGATTTTTTGGAACAAAGGTTTAGGTCATTAGAATTTCTAGATAATAAACCACTAAAACAACCAACTTTTCGTAACCACACTTCATGTAATAAGTGATAAATGTCCATTTTGTTCAGAGGGTCATAGATTATTTAATTGTTCAAAATTTAGTAAAGCTGACGTAGATTCACGTCGTGATTTTGTTCAAACTAATAGGCTATGTTATAATTGTCTCAGTTCTAAGTATTCAGTTTCGATTTGTCGTCAAAACACCAAATGCCGCATTTGTAAGAAGAAACATCATTCTTTACTTCACCCTAAAGCTATCACAAATTCAACTGGCCCTTCTCAGGTTTCTATTCAACCAGCTGAAACTAATGTTGTAAATTACTGCAGCATTAATGCCCTCGATCTAAGTCTGCCCTAATGCCTAGTTATTAGTTTTACGCGAAAAAAAGAACCTTTTATTTACAACTACCACATTTCTAGTACGACACTTGCTAGAACATCTGTTGTTAACGATTTGGGCGTCTCGATCAAAACAAACTCACCTTCAACCACCATGTTGAAAAAATTGCAAATAAGGCTTCCTCTGCTCTTGGTTTCATAATGCGTAAATCCAGCTCCTTTAATCAAATGAAAACAGTCAAAATTCTCTACTGCTCTTATGTCCGCAGTCACTTAGAATATTGCAGCCAAGTTTGGAATCCACAATACGCAGTTCATTCAAAACGGCTTGAGCTTGTGCAAAGGAAGTTCACACGTTATCTTGGCTTTAAGTTCAAAGTGCCTAAACTTAGCTACAACCTTTGTTGCTCACATTTCCACCTGCTACCACTCACCAAAAGACGTGAAATTTCCGATCTAAGAACTCTTGCTAAAATAGCTCAAGCATCCATTGACTGTCCTGAACTCCTCGGAAACATCCACGTGAATGTACCAGCACGACATTGCCGCCCTACAAATCCCCTTTACACCCCGATCACCCGCACTAATTTCCGAAAAAACTGTTTTATAATTCGCGCTTGCTCTACATTTAATGTTACTGTTAAAAATGCCCCGGACTTAGACTTATTCAACAGTAAGCCTATCTTTATTACTAAATATTTAGCCAACATTTACTTTTCTCAGCATGCCATATAATTTGTAATTAATGTTACAGCACTTTGGTCAATTTCATTTGATTTATCTTAGTTTTTTATTTTTTTGTTACATACTAGTTGCTTTTTTTTAAAATCATCACTATATGCGGAGGTTTGTTATTAGCCCTAAGCGATTAAATTGTTAGCTTATTATGTGTAAACGGCTGTAAATCGCCCAAATAGAAGTAAATAAATAAATAAATAAATAAATGTTGCTACAACATCACAAGATGAAGCCGTCGGAGTGGTTTCCTGTTTGTCAATAAGCCATAGCCAAGTGTTGCTGGCTACGGCTTTGGTTAAGGTAGAGTCGACAAAGGCAGGTACCTATATCTTAGAACCCTGTTATATCAAGGATCACAGGCGTTTTTTATTACAGAATCAGCTGTTCAGGCGCTTGGATTAAAAAAGCAAGCAAATATCAGCCTTATTTCAGGACTTGGTAGCGTTGGAAGGGACTTCAGTGTCCTCTCGTTGGGTGGCATATGTCAATATTCAGTCGCTTCAAGATCCCAACTTTAATGTTGTTGTCAAGGCTCATGTTATCAGTCAGCAAGGTTACGGCGCTACTTCCCGAAAGGAAAGTAGAGTTTAAGAAATTGGAAGGGTTTCCGCAATTTCAGTTGGCTAACCCAACGTTCGATAAACCTAATAAAATAGATCTGTTGCTAGGTGCAGAGGTCTATGGCGATATTTTAATGGAGGGTTTATACAAGGATCCAGCAGGTTATCCGATACGTCAAAATACCAAACTGGGTTGGATACTATCGGGTCCTATACCGGGCAGGAGTTACCAGCTCATTTATATAAGCAATGGATACTCTACCACAATAGCTTATCTAAATTAAGTAACTTCAAAATATCACGATGGAGTCATACAAACCTTAGCGATGTTTGTAGAGAACTCCACGGCTTTTGCGACGCATCGAACGATGCTTTTGCTGCGGTAGTCTATTTACGCACCATTAAAGAAAATGGAGAGGTATGTGTCAGTCTCTGAAGTATTATACACTCGGGAAAGTACACAATGGCACCATGTAAGATCGTAGGATAATCCTGCAGATTGTGCCTCTAGAAGGTTATCAACAAGTGAGTTAATGACTCATCAGTTATGGTTAGAAGGTCCAAGGTGGTTATGGGATTTAAAAATAGACTACAAGGAAAAGGAGAGAAAGGATACAACGTTGGAAGAAAAGAAAGCTAGTGTTTATCATTCTAAAATAAGCACAACACAGCCAGATGACATGTGGGTTAAATATTCAAGTCTTCGAAAGTTAATTCGTGTCATAGCTTATTGTAGAAGATTTTTAAAGTATCGTCGTTCAAGTGAAAACCCTAAATTTACATCGTGGCTCAGTCATAACGAATCACGAGAAGGGTTAAACGTTTGTATCCGTCATTTTCAGAAACTTCATTACAACGAAGAAATAAAATCACTTACTCGAACTAGTAAATTAAGTAAAAAGAGTAAATTATTCTCATTTACTCCCTGTATCGATGGTCAAGGCATTTTAAGAGTCAACGGGCGTTTGAACAACGCTGAAATTGGAGAACTGAACTACTTACGTACCAAATATCGGATTTTGGACGCAAAAAATCAAATGAAACGTCGTTTTCATAAGTGCGTTACGTGCGTTCGACATGCAGCTCAAACTCAGTCGCAACTGATGGATCAGTTGCCTTCGTCGAGAGTTACTCCATGTCGACCGTTTTACCAAATTGGCGTCGATTTCGGTCCTATCAGCATGCGTATGTATGTAAAGGTAGAGGTCACCATGCAGTCAAGGGCTACATATGTCTTTATATATGTATGGCCACTCGTGTCATTCACTTGGAAGCCGTTAGCGATCTGACCACAGAAGGTTTTAAGCAATTGTTTAAAGCGATTTGTTGCTAGACGTGGACTTTGCGCCGATATCTGGAGCGATAACAATACTAATTTTGTTGGAGCCGCCCGAGAGATACGACAACTTTTTGCCAGCGACACATCGGGTTTTGAGAAGGAAATTGCTGAATGGCTAGGTGACAACGGTACTAATTGGCATTCCATACCTCCACATGCTCCAAATTTTGGAGGACTGTGGAAGGCAGGGGTAAAATCCACAAAACATCACCTCAAAAGGGTCATTGGCGACGATAAATGAACCTTCGAGGAGATGACTACAGTGTTGTCTCAAATTGAAGCTTGCCTCAACTCGAGACCATTGTCTAAGATAAGCGCCATGCCTGATGATCCATTCCCTTTAACGCCGGGTCACTTTTTGATCGGAGAACCTATTGTTCTTTTACCCGACAGCAATTATGAATAGTCAACCATCACTACACTTAGGCCCTGGCAGCTTACGCAGGGACTAGTGCAAGATTTTTGGCGGCGTTGGTCGACTGAATATCTAACACAGTTCTATCAACGCCACAAATGGGCCGAACTCAAGGAGGAGCCAAAAATTGGTGATGTAGTTTTAGTGAAGGAAGATGGCCTTCCGCCTACTAAATGGCTCTACGGTATTATAGTCGATAAACATCCGGGTTTGGACAAAATCACGCGCGTTGTTTCGTTTTGTTTGTTGTTGTACTGTTTAGTAATAATTACACATAGGTAAATGGTTTGTTTATTTTGTTTACGTAGGTTAAGATTATATTGTGTATCTCATTAGTTTTGTAATTTACAAACCTGGGTATGTAAATCATACCGTTTGGAGAGTAATTTTAGATTGTTAAGTTTACTATGTTACAGGAATTTTCAATGTGCCCATAGAGCCCATTTTTGTTTAACCAAATATAAAGTTGTTTTTTGTTTAATTTTCTGTATAGTCTGCTTTAGAGTTATCAAGTTGTTATAAGATTTTGGTTTCTAGCTGTGCACCATGGGATCTGTGTACTTTTTATCATCAAGTTGTATAAGGAAATTTAATTATGGACATTCTGTCCATGGTGGGCAGAATGTTAAGTCTTAACGTTTGTTTTAATGTTAGGATTTTGGAGTATCTTGTATTTAGTATTTTATATCAAGGATAGATGTCGTTACTTGTATTTTAAATCGCGCATGTACTTTGTTAATGAATATACAGGCAAAAGGTTATTTTTTCTTAAAATATATGCTCGTCTTGAAACGGATATTGAGTGTTATTTGCGACCTTATCCGTAGTATTTACATAGATTTTTGAGGATTAATTCACATCATTTTTCTTGTGAACTTATGTTCTTTTTTACATACATTAAATTTTGTAAAATATATTGTGAATGGAATGTAAGAATATTTATTTCCTTAAATTTACTTCTGACACTAAGGTCTAATAAGGTAATTTTAACCTTAAGGGCTTGTAATAAGACACAAATCCTTTTTTATATATCTTTATTTTATAACTATCTACTTTATACTCGTTTTCTGCTGTCGTAATGACATCACGACCTTGGTTTTCTTTCGGCTTGCTTATTCCCTTTCTTCAAGCTCTTTGCCAAACATGGCAAACTTTTTATACTTTCTGAGCTCTTCAATTTCACCTTGAATCTGCAAAAGGAAGGTCTTTTTACTAAAGAGGCTTTACTACTCTACACTCCTTCTCTTGGAATACTCTGTGGGTCTAATCTACATTAGCCCACTACTACTCTACACTCCTTCTCTTGGAGTACTCTGTGAGTGTAATCTACATTAGCCCACTACTACTCTACACTCCTTCTCTTGGAGTAATCTGTGGGTCTAATCTACATTAGCCCACTACTACTCTACACTCCTTCTCTTGGAATACTCTGTGGGTCTAATCTACATTAGATCACTACTACTCTACACTCCTTCTCTTGGAGTACTCTGTGAGTGTAATCTACATTAGCCCACTACTACTCTACACTCCTTCTCTTGGAGTAATCTGTGGGTCTAATCTACATTAGCCCACTACTACTCTACACTCCTTCTCTCGGAATACTCTGTGGGTCTAATCTACATTAGCCCACTACTACTCTACACTCCTTCTCTTGGAGTAATCTGTGAGTTTAATCTACATTAGCCCACTACTACTCTACACTTCTCTCTTGGAGCGGCTGACAACTCCTTAAATAAGCCCTACTGTCAGGAGCGGCTGAGACTCCTTAAATAAGCACTATTGTCAGGAGTGGTTGGCGACTCCCTAAATAAGCCTTAGTGTCGTAATTAAGTCTTCAGATGTAGCGGCTGACAACTGAACTGTCGTGCTGGAGTAGATGCCATAGAATGTGAGCTCTACCCCTCTGTATGCTAGATGAAGTATGTTAGTATTATGTAAGCGATGTATGAAATTGTACGCAACTTTTATAAACCTCAAAATTGTTCATGTTTTTCAAGAAAAAAATTGTGCAGCAATTTTTTTTTCACGGGTTTTGGGGGAAATGTAACATAAACAATACTTACGTTTTGCACTTACTTTTTCTTCATTTCTTTGCTAAATATTTACATTATATTGTTTACTTTTTGACAAATCGTGTCAACTCAATTTTTTATGACGGCAATGGAAGCTGCCAAACAAACTAAGCCTTACACATGGATTCTTACAAAACTATTGTGACAAAGTATACTTGATTCCTGGCCAATAAGATTAAATTCAAAATTTCAAATTGCGGTTCCAATGGAAGGCGAGCCCGGCCATATAAGCCGATTGCTGGCCTTAGAACGGCAATCTATTTCAAGCCATCCTACCGATAACATCTCCAGTGTACTGCAAGTAACTCTGCAAGTCCTCGAACTCATGCTCATGTTGAAGCTACCGAACTCTGAAGTTGCCTCCTACTGAAGCTACCTGACGCTGAAGCTGCCTCATGCTGAAGCTACCTGACACTGAAGCTGCCTCATGCAGAAGCTGTTGAATATAGGCTAAGCAGAGCAAACGATGGATATGGATTATTAATTAAAAGAATACTTTTTAGTTTTTACATAGCGTGGACACTTTATTGCGATCAGTTCAGATTCTATACAGGAAGTAGTACTACAGACTATATTGTGTCATAGAGTAATTTTATATTTTTTTACATTTGTTGGTGTGGCCACTGACAATTATTTATCTTCTCCAACACACCCCCTTAATTGTTTATGGCTAACACCCTTTTTTACAAAAGAAACTTGATAGTACTTTAGGCATGACACCATTATTTTATAAAGATAACAAATATATTATTGATAGAATTGTTGCATGAAACCATCCCTATTCATATTGATAGGAGATAAAAAAAATCAATAAATCAGACATCTTCATCTGCCACAAGTTACATACCAACAAGTTTTATGGATAATTATATTACAATGTTATTATAAATTGTTAGTTTTAAGTAGATAAATTTTAATGAGCAAATAAAGTTAGTATTTAGTAAGTTACCATTTGTAGTTTCAGTATACTAGTTACTAATACATGATACAAATAAAATGGTATAAATTACAATTTGTAGTGTATACTACTTATGTTATACACCTTTTCTTACACCCCCTTAATTTAAACATTTTATTTTACAAAATATAACCTTTAACAAAGAGAAAAAAAAACAATCATAACTTTTATTATCATATTAACTAAATATAGTTTTATATTTTACTTTAGGATTAGATTTTTAAAGAAATTAAATTTTATATTTGAAAGGGGTTTAGTGAGAATATCAGCTATTTGATTTTGAGAACTACAATACTTAATATTAATAAGCCCTTCACTCACTTTTTCATGTATGAAGTGGTAACGCACATCTATATGCTTACTGCGTTTGTTCATCACACCGTTTTTAATTATAGAAATGGCACTTTGATTGTCCACATTTATACTGGCACTGACACTAAATTTTGTTATTTCTTGAATTAAGTTCTTTAGATAAATCACTTCTCTGCAGCAGTCAGCAGCAGCTATAAACTCTGCTTCTGTCGAAGACATTGCCACTATAGGTTGTTTCTTAGATGCCCATGCGATAGGACCGCCATTGAAGAATATTATGTATCCTGTAGTACTCTTTCTTGTCTCAGGATCATTTGCATAATCTGCATCACAGAATGCTTCCAGTTCATCTTTTCCTTTTCCATATGTTATACCATCATCGGGTGTCCCAATCAAATATTTTACAATGCGTTTGGCATTATTTACATCCCTTTTGGAAGGATTTTCTACATTTCTACTGCATATGTTGACTGCATATGATATTTCTGGTCTGGTTCTATTTGATAGATATAATAGTGAGCCAACTAGCTCTCTGTAACAGTAGTTAGTTTCAGAGGTATCATTATCCTGTTTCAGTTCACTTCCCACTATCATTGGGGTTGGAGCTATTTTAACATCTTGCATATTGAAGTTTTTAGCTATGTTCTCTATGTAATTCTTTTGTGATAGTTTTATATTTTGGTTTATATGTATTTCTATGCTAAGGAATTTCTGTGGATTTTCATATTTAGTCATTTCAAATTCTTCTTTCAACTCTTGTAGCAATTTACTTAGTTTACTCTTATCTTTTCCTATCAGAATCCCATCGTCGACATACAATCCCAGTATTATTGATCCTGTATCATCTGTGAATATACACTTTTCATTTTTAGTAGATTTTAAGCCTTTCAGTTTCAGATATTCAGTGAATCTTTGGTTCCATTTTAGTGGAGATTGTTTCAATCCATATAGGGATTTTATAAGCTTGCAGTATTCACCATCATCAAAACCATCAGGTAACTTCATATATATATCCTCAGTGACTTCTCCATAGAGGAATGCAGTTTTTATGTCAAATTGCATCACATGATAGTTGTATGATGCTTCTCTTTGTTGACAGCCTCTCACAACTAATCTTGCTTTGTAGCGATTATCATCTTTTATTTTGAAGACCCACTTGGCAGTAAGTATGTTTTTATTGTTTATTTCTTTTTTATCGACTATTTTCCATGTCTTATTCTTTTTTAGTGATTGTTTTTCTTCCTCAATAGCTTTTATCCATTGCTTACTATCTGCACAGCTTGTAGCTTCTTTATATGTTAAAAGTACATAGTCTTGAAATTTTTTAGGAACTTGACGTTTTCTTGTTCCACTTCTTAGGCCTTGAGGATTATCTTCTAGGTTTTCATTATCTTTTGCACTTTTTTCATGATCTGATGTGGTACTTTCTTTCTCTGTACTTTGTGGTTCATTTTCTATATTTTCTGTACTTATATGTTGTTGCATATCACACAAGATTTCTTTTTCATTTCTATTTTCTCTCTGAAACTCTTGTTCATCGTTTTCATTTGTGCATATTGAATCATCTTCTGCTTGAAATTCCTTTTCAGGGAATAATGTTTTATAGTACTCACATGGCTTTTCTTGCCTTCTGTTTATGTCATTCTCAATTTTTACATCACGGGAAAGTATTATTTTTCCGTTTCTATCATCCCACAATCTGTAGGCATTTTCTGCATAGCCAATGAATATGTACTCTTTTGATTTTTCTTGAAGTTTTGTTACTCTTCCTAGAACTTTAGCATATGCCTTTGCACCAAATAGCTGTAGACGGGACAAATCTGGCTTCCTGTTATACCATAGCTCTGCAGGTGTTCTATCAACTGCTTTAGTAGGTGATCTGTTTAGGAGATAGGCTGCAGTTCGTAATGCTTCTCCCCACATCTCCCTTTTTAATCCCGAATCAAATAGTAGAGCCCTTGTTTTATCCATCAGTGTCCTGTTTAGGCGCTCAGCTTTTCCATTTAACTGTGGTGAGTATGGTATGGTGAGATCGAGAACAATACCTTTAGATTTGACCCATGCATTTACAAAATGGTTATAAATTTTAGGTATTGCAGTAATCAATTTTGCCAGCAACATGTCATTATTTACTTTTGTGTCTGTGGAATTCAACTTGTACGCGATGTTTTCCAATGTGCTGATGTTCGTCGCCATATCTTTTTGTTCTTCATACTTATAGTTGAAAAAATCTTGCATTGTTGCATATTTTTGGTTGACACTTTCCGTTTCAAAGTATTTACTGAGTCTGGCATACATGGCTGCTGACGTTTCACAGTTCAGAATGTGTGGCACACATTTTTTATCAATTGTTGTCAGTATCAGACGCTGCGCTTTTGCATCGTTTTTAAGCCACGCTTCAGAGTCTTTTTCTGGGCAGGTCGATTCGCCGCTGACTATTTTATAAAGAGACAGAGATTTTAGTACAATGTCAAGTTGAAACTTCCATACAGCGAAATTATCTCGTCCAGTCAATTTTTCGTTTATTACGACGTCCGTGTCGTCTTTGCATTTGCACGACGCCATTTTTTTAATGCCTTTTCTCACGGCTTCTTTTACTGAGCACACTGTTTTTACGACTTTTTGACTTTAATTCACTGTTTTTTACGTTTGGAGCTCTGGGCCCATAACCTGTTGAATATAGGCTAAGCAGAGCAAACGATGGATATGGATTATTAATTAAAAGAATACTTTTTAGTTTTTACATAGCGTGGACACTTTATTGCGATCAGTTCAGATTCTATACAGGAAGTAGTACTACAGACTATATTGTGTCATAGAGTAATTTTATATTTTTTTACATTTGTTGGTGTGGCCACTGACAATTATTTATCTTCTCCAACAGAAGCTACCTGAAGCTGCCTCATGTTGGAAACCCCGACATTGATGCCTGAGCCTGCTCCTGACCCTAATGATCCTGCCTACCACCTCCTCCTGACTGCTAACCCTACCTGCTCCTCCTGTTCCTGCTCTTACTGATCCTGCACGCGCCAGAGTGCCAGTCGGCGCCTGAGCGCCTTCAGCGTGGAAGCCTTAGCGGCGACCCCTCCGACTAATTCATGTCCGTGATAGCTTTTTTGAATAAAAAGTTTTATTACATGACAACCTGTTCCCCCACCAATTTGGGTTTCGTGCAAAGCACTCTTGCCCTCAGCAAGTCCACCGCATCGTAGATTACATACTCGACGGCTTCTACCCCAAGCTACTTGAAACAGTCGTGGTATTCTTCATACTTTTATTATAAACGACCTCGGAGCCTGGTTCAAAAAATTGCGTATCGATGTAAATTCAGAGAAAAGCTCTGCGATGCGCTTCTACTTGATATATTTTGCGCAAGTAAAGCATTTGCAGCCAGTTTAGACAGCCCTACACTCCAGGTATTTGTAGTTAAGGTGTTTTTAGCTGGAATCCAATGTTCATAAACCCACCTTAGTTCTTGTACAGCTTTTTGACCATGAGGCCGGAGGGAAAGCGTACGATCCAGTGTTACGCTTAGGTACTAGGTTCCGGCCTCACATTCTCAGAATTACCAAACGCCTCAACAGTATTTTAGGCAGGCACAGTAAAATGTCTCTAAGGAACAAGCGAACGCTTTTTAGGGTTTGCGTCAGACCAGTCATGATATATCCCCCCCAACCTTTGCCCATGCCAAACCCTCCAATTTGTATAATCTGCAGGTAGTCCAGAATATCTCCTACCGCAGGGCCACGGACGCGCCGCGGTACGTGCGCAACGCAGACCTGCACAGAGATCTCGACTTACATACAATACAACAACACCTAAGGATGCTCTCAACCGCTTTCTTCAGGCAATCCGAAGAGCATCCAAACCTTCTCATTCGCGAGACAGTTTCATATACTGCTCCGTCCCTTCCGTTGAAGTACAAAGTCCGTAGACCGAGAAATAACCCAGCCAATCAGCTCTCGGCAAATCTGGAATAGCACCATAAGTGACATTTGATTCACCCGCTAGCGGGTCTCCTCCCGCGCACACCCTTCCCTAATCGAGTATTGCTCCGATGAAGGATGCTTTTAGCAATCCCTTGCCACCGCCATGAAGGTGGTTTTTAGTAGGTAGGTGCTACTCTGGTGAGTCCCACATCACCCTGCAGACCGGTTGCGGGGTATGCATGACGCATTTACCACCTCTCTCCCCGCGGTGGGTCGCTTAGGCGCAAAACCAAAATATAATAAAAAATTATCACCTTCCCGCTCACAGTGCCCGAGCATGCTCGCTTTGAACGGCCTGTCAAAACTGACGAAAGACGTTACTTTTTGATGTTTTTATTAGGCGATTAAAAATTTTAGAAGCTTGCTTATTCATTTTCTTTTGTAATATTATAAAAAAAATCGCTCCTATTTCAATAATGGTCAATGATCTTAATGAAGAAATTCATTCGGAACAATCAGAATTTAAGCGTATTATTTACCGGTTCTATTGAAATATCAAACAAAATCACTTTTAGCGCGCTAAAACAAATCGGAACGGTTTTGAGCAGTTTTAGCGCTGATAGCGCTGTCAGCGGCAAACGGAACGCACCTATACTAATGTCAAATATTGTCAAAATGTCATTGACATTCTGATTATAGTAGGGAGTGGGGAGTAGTGTTGTGTCTTGGAATTTAAAATGAAATAATAAAGTTTAAATAACTTAGAAAATTACGCAGATCTGTTGCGTTCAGACAGTCACGACTACCCATTATTTGATGATTGTGAATAATTCATTCCACACGCGAGTGTACTTTTAAAGCAACAGAATATTTTATCTTGATAATTATGGCCTTCAGTCTATAAAATTAATACTAATATCGCATTTTAGTGTTATCGATAATTCACGTGAGTTTTAATTAGTAGGGAAGGATTAGTCTATTAATTGTTTAATCTTTCCTTGTGATAGATCACCAGTGTTGTGTTAAAAAAACGTGAAAAAAGAAATTATAAAAATGGTTATTAAGAAGATTTGCTGTCTGGGTGCAGGCTATGTTGGCGGTCCCACCTGCAGCGTAATTGCACTAAAATGCCCTGACATTAGAGTAACGGTTTGTGACAAGAGCGCTGAGAGGATCGGGCAATGGAATTCAGAAAAATTGCCAATTTACGAGCCCGGATTGGACGACGTCGTGAAGCAATGTCGTGGGAAAAATCTATTCTTTTCCACGGACATAGCTAAAGGTATACAAGAAGCCGACTTAATTTTCATATCAGTTAATACTCCGACTAAAACAATCGGCAATGGGAAGGGTCGTGCTGCCGACTTGAAGTATGTAGAAGGCGCCGCGCGAATGATCGCAGACTTAGCTACCAGTAATAAAATAGTAGTCGAAAAAAGTACAGTGCCTGTTAAAGCAGCTGAGATCATCATGAAAATTCTACGAGCAAACACCAAACCTGGTGTTGAGTATCAGATCTTGTCAAACCCAGAGTTCCTAGCTGAAGGAACAGCTATTGTTGATTTAGAAGAAGCTGAAAGAGTTCTGATTGGTGGAGAAGATACCCCTGAGGGTCAAAAAGCTGTACAAGAACTAAGGTGGGTGTATGAACATTGGATTCCAGCTAAAAACATCTTAACTACAAATACCTGGAGTTCAGAGCTGTCTAAACTAGCTGCAAATGCTTTTCTTGCACAAAGAATATCAAGTATCAATTCATTATCAGCTGTATGTGAAGCCACTGGTGCTGATGTGTCCGAAGTAGCCAGAGCTATTGGTAAAGACTCCCGAATCGGCCCTAAGTTCTTAGAAGCTTCAATTGGATTCGGTGGTAGCTGTTTCCAGAAAGATATCCTAAACCTGATATATTTATGTGAATGCCTAAATCTACCTGAAGTTGCAGCATATTGGCAGCAAGTTGTAAGCCTAAATGACTACCAGAAATCTAGATTCACTAGGAAAGTAATTGAATCATTATTTAATACAGTAACTGATAAAAAAATTGCTATATTTGGATTTTCTTTTAAGAAAAATACTGGTGATACAAGAGAATCTCCCGCTATTCATGTATGTAAGACATTATTAGATGAAGGGGCTAAACTACACATATATGATCCTAAAGTGGAGGTAGATCAAATATTCTATGAATTAACAAATCCATATGTAACTTCAGAGCCAGAATCAGTACGTAAAAATGTTTCCACTCATAATACACCTTATTCAGCGGTGTCTGGAGCATATGCCATAATTCTTTGTACTGAATGGGATGAATTCAAAACACTAGATTTTAAGAAGATATATGAAGTGATGATGAAACCAGCATATATATTTGACGGAAGGAAGATACTGAATCATGAGGAGCTGCTCAACATTGGTTTCCACGTACAGACAATCGGAAAGCGGTTGTCAAGAGTTAGCAGCATACGAGCGCAGGGAAGCCAAACCACACTATCATAATGATTATGTGAGTATTTTATGGTTTATATTTTATTCCTAATAGAATGTTATGTTTTTTATTGATAAATAGAATGCTTTAAATAGATATCAAGCAATAATCATTATTAAGAATTGACTAAGTAATTGCCAATTGAGTGCTATCATAAATTTTACATAGTTTTTTAAATATTAAGAATTTCTGACTATGAAACAAAGAAAGAAATCATGATTATTTTATACCATATACAATTTAACCTTAAAGCCAAATTGAGTTTCTAATTTTAACAATAATAATTTGTGTGCTTATAATGGGTAATTTGTTACAATATGGTCATCAAAAAGGTCAGCAGGACCCTAGTACCTATTAACTTCTAACAATAAAATAAAAATGTATAAAATGTAATATTATTTTACATCAAACTATAAATTAACAAATACATTAGATTGAAATTACTCAGGAATTAACATGATTAGATGTCTGTTAATGATCATATAGACCTTTTATAAACCTATCAACTGTTTTTACATAATCTACTAAAACTTTCACAATAAATTAAAAATAAACTATGAAATATGCTTGTAAAATCAGTTTATTTTACAATTATTATTAATACTTTACTACTCTAATGAACAATTGTTATTGTGTTTTTATCAAGCATTGATGTATAATATTAATTATAATGTTTTTCCATAATTACTTTTGTTATAAACAATAAGCCATGTTTAAGTTTGGTTACTCAAACAATATTTATGTGGAATTAGCTGCCAACATATTATTTTCCTAAAATATAAAAATTGTCTAGGATTTTTTCCAACTGAATGAGCATAGGAGTTTTAGATTGAGAAGACATTATGACCACATCACATCCAGGGTCCACATCATCAGATGAGATAAAACATTCATGTGTCCAATCAGTAATAAAGAAACTATGTCACTAATAAATAAATAAATCCCCAAATAAACATACCAAGTGTTTGGTCCCGAAGTAAGCAGAGCTTGTTCTATGGATGACCACACCGCGCCGCGCCGCGCCGCGCCGTATACGAGTAGTTGTTGTGTTTGTTTGGAGATTTTATTTTGTAATATAATTTTTTGTTATAGTAAATATTTATAGACACTTTTTACTTAATACTGACGTCCTTTATGCAATATTTTATATTTAAAATATTATTTATTTATAATAAAATAACGTCTTTACGTCAATACCAAATCAACAAAATTCAAAGAAGTAAACGCAGACCATCATACGGACGTGTTCATGATTACCTCTTTTAAACTTGCAGTAAAGCTTTTTTCAAAAATTTCGTCTGGGGCGGTAACGCAGTCCTTCCTCTTTGACCGTCAGGATAAAATTTGCGTGGTTGTGTTCCGGCCAAAGGGAAGGAACAGTGTAAATACTGGAACAGAGGCAAATCCAACTGAACCCTGCAGTCGGCAACGCGCCATTAATCGATAATTAATAAATATAATCAATCAAAACACTATGATTGATGATGTGCATGAATTCTTCAGGTTCCTGAGAATATACAAGGTCTTCCTAATGACAATTTCAAAGAAACTAAATCAAAAGTTTTGTGCTAAAGCTTATTGTAAACTATCCGATTATTTGGACGATAAAAGCCCTTGGGTATAATCCCCTCAAGCCTGTAAGGCTTTTACTAGTATTTGTAATAAAACATGTGTAATGTGTCTGTATGTTCGTTGAGTACTTTGTCCCGATGAATGTCTAAAGCGTCATTGTCACTAAAGTACGTCTTCTTATGGTAGCGTCAGGTGACGCTCACTTCCCTCTAACACCCTAACCAACCCTAATACGGTTGAGGAGGGCGATGGCTGGATCCCGCATTAACTCGTGAACGGGTGCCGTTTGAGGGTGTTCGTCGATTGGTTACTGGGGGGATGGAGACAAAAATTTAAAATTACATTTGTAAATTTACTTTTTTGCCAGTTCTTTTCCGCAAAGGTTTTTTCGAACTACCTAAGAAGTACCTAATTGTCGGAATTTGCGGATGCCAGTCATCGTGAGATTTACCACGAGCTTGTTAGCCAGCTATGTCGAGTTTCAAACAAATGTAAAGAAACGAAACTAAGATTAGTTAGGTAATTCCAGCGGATGTTTATCTAACTCAAGATTCTACAAGTAGATGTACAATTTATACATATTAGCTTACGACTGTAAAGATAACATTGTAAGAACTCGTTCGCGAGCGATCCTGCCGTGTAACACGTGAATTCAATTATATCAACGTTTTAAGTTTACTTTCATCGTAAAATACGTGTTATTGTGTCTTGTAGGAGTCGTTGATTTGGCGAGGTAGTAGCCCTGCCTCGTACGCTGGAGGTCCCAGGTTCGATTCCTGGTCGGGGAATTCATTTGTGTGATGAACACAGATGTTTGTTCTCGGGTCATGGGTGTTTATATTCATATATGTATGTTTATTCTGGATTCCCCTCCTTTTCGCTGTATGGTCATCCATAAGACAAGCTCTGCTTACTTTGGGGCCAAACAGTTGGTGTGTTTGTCTGGGGATTTATTATTATATGTTTATATAGCTTTGCGAGAAAACTCGACGATGTAATGCTTGGGCTAAAATCTAAAAAGCGAACTTATACTTCTCAGCTATTTCGCTGAGATCATTTGGTCAAATAAAAAGCGTCTTTATTTTATACCAAATATTACACAGATTCGTCAAACTTGTGACATCAATCTTGTCGAAAGGGCAGCCATGACTTATAACTGAATTTTCATTACTAGGTATGTGATACTCGTAGGACTCGATCCGTTATTGTTTGACTGAGTAGCACGTCACTACGTTAAGACCATGTCTTCCTTCAATCATTTCAATCAAAAAGGCTGTTGTAGAAAATTAAATAGCCTACTCTCAATAGACAATACCTACGCTCGGAGACTTTATTAAAGCAAAATAGATCTTAATTGTCTGGTTTTATAGAACATAATTGCGTTTTAGTTATACCTATAAGGTATTTTATACTAAGCGGACTCACTTTATTTTAAATAAAGCTAATTTTACTAAATTTTAGTTTGTAAGAGCTTATCGAAATTGGTTTAACTTGAGCCATCAAAGGAAAAATTTGATAATAGCGGCTGTCTTGTTATCTGGCGCATAAAGTCTGAATAAAAAGAAAAAAGAACATCTATATAAAGAGTAAACAAAATAATAACTTATTATATAGTTTTGTTTTTCAACTAGCTTTATTTTTATAGGTAACAGTTTAAAGTATTACATTTTGAATCTTGAAAATTATATAATTCGTTGCCATTTATAAGTGATTTCTTTATCTGCTAGAATTTATAAAGTTTTACAAAATCAGTAAAAAAAACAAAGCAAAAACGTTCGCTTACAGTCCGACCATCTATTCAGTACAGAGTGGCGCTGCATTCTACGCGTAAATTAAAATTAAATTTGTTGCACTAAGCTGGCACCATAAGCTTTGCTACCTGTTACCTTTGGTACCTTTGGTAACCTGCTTTTCACATGTGCAAAAGAAACGTCATTTTAATTTTTTTTAAATATGTTCCGACTGCTGGCCGCAAACTTCTGCAATGTCAATGCCCGCGTGACATAAAAGAAAAAAAAACTTCAATCTCGGCGCGCGATGTTGTAAATGGGAACTGATATTGCAGTTGCGAAAGATATTATTTTTTTATCATTTGATTTGTAGAATGCGTTTCAAAACATTGATTTGTAAATGAGATCGTATTACGAGTTGTTTACGTCGACTGTGTGCGTGTTCATTGGAATAGATAATTATTAACAAAAATAAACGATATTAAACTTTAAACAGTCGCCTAAGAAAGTGGTCTACCATTTTTTACCATTTTGTGGAAAGACGCAGTTGCTTGTAAGGCGCGCTTACGATTTTTATCGCTGTTGGATTAGCTACTTTAGATAAACTATGAATTGGTCATTTTTCTATTTATTGACACGGTTTCGATATGGATTAATGCGTGATAAACTGTGACAAAGCAAATAGCGTAATATGTGTGACGTTCTTACGTATCATCCATGAAAAATGGCTCCGGTAATTACTATCACAGATGCATTCACTCACACAAACCCAGTTATATTACATCCCGACATAGAAGGGACAGAATGATGCAAAACGCGGGCAAAATACTTCCTGTTTGTATATTTTCGTTTCATGTTCGTGTCGCGTTGTATATTGTCGGTTCGGTCCGCGTAGTGACTAAACCATTTGACATGTAAAAACAAAAGAGCGAGAACAAAATTTTTAAGATCCACGCTTCAGGAGCTTATCTTCCGCTGTTTTAATTTAATTCAAAGGTGCTCATGTTTCATAACGCTCCAGAAAATGACGCCCTTGTGGAGGTTGGAATAACGAGCAGGCACCAAGCGGACTCCTCATGGCTATTAAAAACTTCATTTCATCTTAGGTAAAAAACTTTACCTTTACATAGCTTAAATACTTTTAAATTCCGCTTTTAAAATGTATAGAATTGTTACCTCACGTGCTACGTTTAGTTGTAGTTGTTAGTGTCCAAACACATTACGAATGTGTGCGTAACCGGGCCCCGAGCGAGCTACTCTCGCGCTCAAGCGCACAGGTATACCTTGTTTGTACACATGGGTTTTGTTTGCAACAAGTAAAGGTCGCTTTTACATACGGTGGGGTCAGGTTCGTCCTGGTCGTGGTCGCATTCATTTTGTGATCTACACAGATGTTTATTTTAAGAGCTTGGCAGCCCCCCCCCCCTTTCGCTGTATGGTCATTCATAACACAAGCTCTGCTCACTTTGGAGCCATACAGTTGGTGCGTTAACAGTCTGGGGATATTTTAGTTATTTAATTAGGTTAAATTAAGCGACATAAGAAATTACGCATTAACTAAGATAAAAAAATTTAATATTAGATAAATATAATCTTGTTAGTTTTACTGAAGGATAATGTTTTTCTGTAATTTTATGACTTTGTCTGCCTCATGATCAGACGAGCCGAACTCTACTCACATTACAAATAAACGCCAAAGGTATATAAATATACATACTTACTCGGAAAACTTGAAGTTTATTTTGACAGTCGGGTAAAAAAGAAAGTATTTCCTTAACAATCTTGTATTTCTTCTTAATGATAGAATAGGCGCAGTGAGTAAGGCGCTGGTGATCTGATGGGGGCCATCAGGGTTTGATCCCGGTAACTGCCAGTGAGTTTTTACAACTTAAGTACATAAAGCCGACTGCTCTTACGCTGAAGGAAAACGTCGTGACGAAACCCTCGGAAACCAAAGTGATTATAAAGGCTGTTGTCGAATATATATACAGGGTGTAGAAAAGTAGTGTTAATTAATGGAGCAGGTGAAAGAGTTGCCAAAGTAAACAACTTTGAGTAAAGTTGCATTTCAGAAATCAAGACATTTTTATTTTCTCTTAAAATCTCTGACACTGGTTGACTGACATGATCAGCAGAAACGAAAACTCACTCAGTCCGCGTGCGTTCTTTTCTCGCGTTTTGGACTCTATTTATTTATTTATTTAAGTTCATTTTAATACTAGCGGCCCGCCCCGGCTTCGCACGGGTCTATGTCCCTGCATTTTAAATCTGTAATATCTTCGAAAATATTCATTTAAATTACACGCTGTAAACGGCCACATTGATCTATATTACATGCACAATGTATTTTATGTACTTAATTGGATTAAGATTAATGCTGTATTGCTTAAAATCGCTTCGCAAATAAGCCATTATTTCTCGTAAAAAATAAATGATAAAAATGGTTATTGTGACATATACCATATACATATAAGAGATAGACATATACCATCGCGGACTTTTTTGTAGACCTTTTTAAGTTGTATAATAAAAATGTGTTTATTTACGACATCACATTAGAAACCTCTAAAATGATCACTGTTTCTTTACTAAATTATGCATGTATTATACATATAAACCTTTATGTTGTACTACACTATCTATTAAAAAAACCGCATCAAAATCCGTTGCGCAGTTTGAAAGATCTAAGCATACATAGGGACAGACACACAGCGGGAAGCGACTTTGTTTTATACTATGTAGTGACGTTACTTTTAAAAAAGTTGCTAAGTTCCCGAAACAGTTTTGCCTATTTCGAGATGAACTGTACACTTATCTATCTTCCTGTAAATCGAGCATCGAGCTGTGTAGCTATATACATTCATTATAACGAATGTTGTACTTTTTTTTTAAATGTTGTACTTATAATAACATAAAGTAATAACAACCGGACCCACAGTCGTAAGCTAGTATAAACGAAAAACTTAAGCTCACAGATGACTGTGCTTGAAGTCAACATTGGACAGTAAACAGCTGTCGAGTTCTAATAGACCGGGTCCCGCCGCCGGCTGTAACGGAAGTTCCACTCTTGTCTTAGAGGTTAAGTGGACGGAAGAGCTGAGCGGAGCGAATAGTTGCTTTTGTAAAGTTTTTGATTTAGCAAATGTTGCGTATTATGGTAATTTAGCATTAACTGGATCGCGAGCTGTTTTGATGACTATAGAAGAGTGCAACAGAGTTATAGATAAATTTGTTGTAGTTCTTTTATTTCGTGAAGCGAAGTTCGATTTACTTGTTTGTTTCATTATTTATTTATTTGCAATCTATAGTGTCCGCACACATTACGAATGTGTGCATGACTGGGCGGTTTAATTAAATCTCGCGCTCACGCACACATATACACATTGTTTGTTTACTGGTCATTTGTTTACTACAAGTAAAGCGAAAAATATTATCCGTTGCACAAGGCTTACGTCGAAGCCATTATTTGGTGATAAGAATGTCATGTTTTGTTGACCATTCAAAATTTTCTTTCAGGTTAGATATTTTGAGTTTTTGTATCCATGTTGGAAAAGCCAAGATTTGTACGAGTAAATATTATATTGTAGCTACATTATCTAGCAGTAACTGCATATATATATATATTGGCTATATTTTGTCCCGAAATTCCCGCGGGATCGTGAGTTACTTGGGAATAACTGCCCGAGCTCACTAGCAGGTATAGATGGTTCAAGTCGTTCGAGCTTGGCCCTGTGTATGCGTTAAACTTATATACAGTATGGATACCACTTATGGGCAATAAATGAAACCTCATACTTGTTATCGCCTTTTCTAACAGTATACAAAAAATGAAAGAAATCGGTCCAGTAATTTGGTCAAAAACCTGAGTTTTAATTTTGAGCAAATTCGTAGAGACACACTCTGTAGATTTGCTACACTAGGTCAATGAGTCAATGAACTTGAATTAACATTATTTAGGTACTTAGTTGGAGAAATGCGACGTTGCCACGTAGTGCGTTATTTGCCGAGCGCGCGAATTCCCCTGAGCGGGGCGCGTGCAGGGTGGACACACCTGCCGTCCTACCGTAAAAGGAGGCTAAGTACTAAATCATATTTTTGAGAAAAATGACAATAACCCGACAAACTTGTTTTCTAAAGTTGTCCAATAAATAAGTTGAAAGAGAAAATGATTCGAGATTATGTTTATAATGTTTAGCTTTAATCACTCAGTACATAGTGTTTTTTAAATTATCATAACTGTGCTTAAAAGCGTTCTTATTAAAAATGATTATGTGTAATTAGAGATAAAATAAATAAAGAAGTAGGCAGTGAAATCTTATGAATTGTTTTTACGTGTTACGCCTAGACTGGACGAGTCGAATCGCTCCTGTTAAAATTCATAAATTCAATCGTAAAAACAAAAAGAATAAACATTCATTATAATAGGTACTTAGACCTTTCCTTAAAATAATTTGTTAATTGTTAATAACAATAATAATAAAAACTCTAATAACGCAAACATACTCTTATTTTAGTGCATTGATGATTATCATAGTTCCTTTTCTTAGGTACGTAATTTTAAATAAGTATTGAATACTAACAATTGCACCAATTGCACTATTTATGACTTATGTTTTTTTGCCAACTGGGAAGTCATGTTTTGTCACTCACTCGCACTCGTCACGTCAGTTCACCGCTAGACTTCCGGGCCACTGCGCATGTGCTTATTGCAGAGATTTTGATACTCGGCTCGCGCTCGCGCATTGTACAGTAATTATTGTAAACTGTGGTTATTAGGTAGTTTAATTTATTCAGTATTTATTTGTTATGGTGAAATTGACACTAGGTACTTTACTTTTGTATGTGTGTGTGTGTTTTAACAAAATGCCGCGATAACAGCATTTTTACAGTGCTGCAGAGTATACATACATGATTTTAATGTATAGGATAGTGCGCCATGATTGGGTTAATTTTCAGTTCAGTTAAATCGTGACGAAATAAAAAAGCGCAGTAAAAACATGAAAGTAAGTGATTTTTTTCTCATTACGTCGCAAACCGTAAAACAACAATCGAAGATGGCGGCGCCGTGCTGCCTATCGCGCCATGCGTGTGCATCGTTGCCACTCTTCTGCTGAGGCTAAGGTACGTTGTCAAACAGAGTGTTATACGGATATTGCATTTATTTCGCTATTTATTTTGTTTGAAAATGAAAGTTGTTTAATTTGCGGTTTTTCGTGTAATATTCGATTGTGTTATACTTCTGTGGACTATTATTACTTGTGGTTTCATTTTTTGCCCATGAGTGGTATCCACACTGTATACACAGCAACTGTGTGTGCGTGACAAGATGTACTGATTGTACACGCACACCAAAGCGACGTGAACCATCTGTACTTAAAACTCTCCGCGTTCACAGCATCTTGCCCGCTCCGCTCCACTCTAAAAAGCCTTATACAACTTTTTGCATCGGTTTTTTGACCTCTCGTCAGGCCGCTACATGTGTATTCCATATCATCGTGTACACAAAAAATAAGAACGTAAAATTGACCGCAGCTAAAGATGAATCAATTTTCATGGAACTGAATTAATTAGGTAGATGTTGATCCGAATCCCAGTTCTTCGAAGGTTGATTAGTGTTGGGTAAAACCTAGATTTTATTTAAAAAATATACCTAGTGACGTCAATGTTTCGCGGAAATATGTCTTGACGTCAAGCATTACATAAGCAAACGCGAATATGTGAAGACGAACTTTCGAGAAAAATGTCGAATGCAGCTTCATCGAGCCCTGGACTGCCTGATCGGTACAAGCCGAATTCATTCTGACCGGTCTTGTCGTTCAACAAATATATAAGTTGCTATACAAACATTAGCAAATGATTAGACCGTATAACCTGACTTTTTGAGCCTTTCTTAGACATACAAGTAAGTACAACATTTTCTTTACCTCAAGCAAGTACCAATTATAAACATAACAACTTTTTTAACCGAGTTCCGCATTTTATAAATACGTTTTAAAGTTCGAACCCAACGGTTGATATATTTTCAGATTCCATAAATAAGTTTAAATCAAATATTTCTTGTCAAATTGACATTTCTTTGAGTCTTTAACTGAATAATGCAACACTGAAGCAATTTCTATTTTCTTCTATTAATTAATCCGCTAAGGCTTATAATATTAAATTGTGATTATATTTAATAATTTCTAGCACGACTATGTATCCATATTTATAAGTTTACTCATTGGTGAAAACTTGTAATAAGCCATGCATGTATGCTTACATTGTGAAATTGTAAGTGTAGGCTGTAAGTTTTCCTGTAAGCTTAAAATAAAAATAAAAATAAAAAATCAATTTACTGCGTATGCTTACTGAACCATTGAGAAAGCTAATCATCCTCCATCATCATCATCAAGTAATGATCTCTAGACGAGGATAGCGCGTTTTCAGTCTGTTATTGACTATAATAAATCAGAACCGTCTGTTTGTACGATGATTTCTACTGGTTTCTACCCGCAGAGCTCGTAAACCTGTGGGTTTTTTGCCATTACACACTTTCTATTTAGATATAGATGGTTCAAGTATTTGCGCTTGTATGTATCAGCAACTGTTCCGATTGTAAACGCACAACAAAACGACGAGAGCACGTGTTGACAAGATGTAAGTACACAGATGGAAAATAAACGCATTTATATGTTTCCAGCGACGTTACTAACGATCCTATAAAAAAATTGTGTGATAAACATAGATGGATGTTCTCGCGATATGGATATTGATACTTATATACCTATGTATGTTTATTCACACAAGCTCTGCTTACTTTGGCGCCATACACTTGGTGTGTAAGGGGGGAGACTACAAAACAGTATTCTATCATAATTTTAATATCATCAAACATTGCTGATATAAAATTGAATTATCTTTCATAAGAAAGGTTACATTTGTTGATGGTATTAAGAAGCAGATATTTCAGTACAAGTAGGTATAAGTAATATAAATGAACCTTTCCGAGACTAAAATTTGACGAATTAAAGAGCCGGACTGCTAAAGTTATTTTCCCGTGTAACTTCTGTTACCTTAGGCGTTTCGGGAATTCGGTGTGGTGGCAAGTAGCCCTGTCTCATACGCCGACGGTCCCAGGTTCGAGTCCTGGCCGGGGCATTCATTTGTGTGACTAACACATATGTTTGTTCTCGGGTCATGGTTGTTTGTCATATATGTATATTTATTCTGGGTTCCCCCCCAGTTCGCTGTATGGTCATCCATAACACAAGCTCTGCTTACTTTGGGGCCATACAGTTGGTGTGTTTGTCTGGGGCTTAAAAAAAATAATATATACCCTACGTCACTCCCACAACTGAGACAAATCTAATGTCATTTCACATATTGAAGTCAAACGGTTTAGGCTGTAGAGCCCGTCGAAGCAATATACATACATACATGAATGCACTTAGATAACATAACTCTACCACTCACACAGTTGGGTATAAAGCTCCGACTGACAGCAAAGAGGTCGCATATTTTTTTAACGGCCTAACCGATTTTCTTCAAACGTGGCTAAGAATTGATTTGATTGAGTGTTTAAACAAACAATTCCGCATCAGGATCAGTGCATCCGTCTGGGAGATACGATGCCACAGGTAGACAAGCAGACAAACGCCCGACTTATAAACCATTAGCCCTTTTCAAAATTCAATTTAAAATATTGATTCCTCAACATTGACAATTACTTGTTCTTATTGACGTCAAATGAAACATGACTCTACCACCAGTTCGGAAAAACCTTCGTGAAGAAGAACCGGCCAGAAATTTCACGGGTATATATTTTCTAAATATAGTTACAATGTCTCTTTATGTTTATATACACAATTATTCTTATCATCATCTGTTAGCTCGGCAACTCTCCCTCCCCCCAAGTATCCAAACGACAAACACCCTCAAACGGCACCTGTTCACGAGTTAACGCGGGATCCAGCCATCCAGCCTTGCTAAGCAGAGCCACCTAACACAGGTCAAACTTAAAACTTACTCTTGCTTATAAAGTAATTGTTACCAAAACAAAGAATTTCGATTTTTTTTAATTCATATTTGCTGAAAATCAGCTTAGCCGTTAAATAGTTTACTCAAAACTTGTTATGTCAGAGTTTGAACCGCGAACCTCTGCTAAAGCTGACAGGTGTCAAACATGAAATGTAAGAAAAAACAATTTTATTCCGAAATTTATATTAAAAGGAGTTATGAATTTCTAGCGTATACATATATGTATGTATGTATATTAGTTTGGCACGCTCTACAACGGAAAACGTTTGACGAGGTTCAACATATGCGTTGTTGTCATTCAAATCGTCTGCAATGCATCGTCAGTCGGTGTAATTTATAGTCACAGTTGCTATCAATAAATAAAACACCTGCTAATTATTGTGTTGGATGCGGATGCCGGCTGTGAAAATAGTAAAAAATTAAATCTACCGATAACTGTAAAACCTACTCTTTCAATTGTCGCGTTCGTGTAAGATCTGCGAGTTAACAAAGAGATGCCTTGACACGAATCTCGTCGCCATTTTTAGGGTTCGCTGCCTAGATATTAGCTATGTCAAATGTGTTTGTAATCCGATCAAGCTATATGTGAGCTGACAAACGTCGCTAATATCGTTTTAAAAGAACAAGAAAAATTATATAAATGACACGCAAATCTTAAGATAAAAACTGAGATTCAAAAAAATCCGTGTCACAATGTTTTATAGCTTGTCACGAGAAGGAGAAACCTGAGGACTTTTTAAACCCGTTCGAGCTGCTTTTACAGAAAAAAAGTATGAACTTGCCTTTATGTATGTTTAAATTACACAGTTACTGTTCGGTTCTTGATATAAATTTAGTAAGAAACAAATATTTTGTTTATAAGTTTTGTAAGATTTTTTATTAGATATTCATTTGATATTTATTTTATAACTTATATAAACATATCGACCGGTTGCGGGTCCGTAAAACGACTGACATTGTTTTCTTTTAATGTCTGGGAATGTGGTATTTATTTTATTCAAATTCGAATCTTACTAAGGCGGCGGCGACATAAAAAGGCCGAACGCCACAGTACATACCTGTTGAAATACACACAAATTTAATTTTTTTGAATTATTTACATATTCAAGTACTTCACACAGAAAATCACAATGACTTATAAACTAATGAGGTACAAAGGTACAGCTTATTTCTACCAGCAGACCTATTACTGGTATATACTTCTTAGTATATACTATAAATATACTAAACATAGAATAAACATTATATATAAATTAACTTAAATCAAAATATAAACCATTCATATACGTATGCATACAGTTATAAACGAATGATATACAGCAATATTCTACATAATATACATAAATTTTGGACAGCAACAGCAATAAAGGAGAGTTCATTTGCGAGTTCTGCAAAGTTTATCTTGGGAAGCCATAAAACAGAAAAGTATTATTTATGAACCAAAGTAAATTATGTATTTCTTATCCACAAAATCTTTCTTTATTATATAAATGTATACTTACACATTGTAATGCCATGTTTAATTTTATTCCGAGTAGGTACTTAGCAAAATATTGCCTAAATATTAACTTATTATATTTCAAAATTATATTTACTAACAAATTATTTAAAAAATCTTAAACATAACTACCGGTAAACAATAAACTACACACGTACACGACGAAAACATACGGAATTCTCGTTTTTTTATTTCGAGGCCCCGGCCCTCCTATCATAACCTTAAAACTCAATAAAAAAGGAAGACCTGATTGATCAATCAATGTTCTTTTTTCATTAGTACGTGACTGACCTCTCCATTATACATGATATATTGATTTTGATTGCCCGATCTTATGTTTGATGGGTAAATTAATTGATTTGATGATTGCATACGTGTCACGGTCAAGGTGTGTCGAGGGTTCGATTCCTGTAGTCAAATGTTTGACTTAAATTATTCTGTGATTTTACGGTTCGGAACGACTTGTAAAAGTGTCATTGTCATTTGGTGAATATTATTATATGACGGCCGAGTGGCGTATTGGGGAGTAGCCTGCCTCATACTTGTCAGGGCTTTAATTTGTGTGATGTACTGAAACAAAAATGTTTGCTCTCGGGTAATGGTTGTTTATATTTATATATATGTGAGTATGAACAAACTTTTGTGTGTTCATATATGGTGTGAGTGTCAGGGTCATTGTTATTATTTTCTGCAGTTGCATGATCGTGACAACTGAATAAAAATAAGTAAATATGAAGAATTTGCTAACTTAAACCTTTTACACCAAAAATCTAAAGTTATGCTTTGTGTTTCCTGTCATTATGATTGTTACAAAGTTGCGTCCCTTATCGTTTCGGTCGGGTGTAACTCGGGAGTTGGTACGGGTAACTGGGTAGTAACATTACTTTCTATTGAATACAGTACAAGTCACAGCATTTCTACAACAAGGCACTTTAGTTTGTCTCCTCTTGCAAATTCATTTCGTTTCAAACTAAAAGAGCTCTGCTTTTTTAAATGAGATTTTTTTTTTATATATTACTGTTAATAATTTAATTTCATAATAACCGTAAATATCATGTTTACGTAGTTTTGTATCGTAGGGACGGAACAGCCACAAGCTTGTACCAGAAACGATAGAGTATCATATAAACTGATTCTCATCAAACACTGTTTCTAAATTAAAAACACGGCTGCGTTTGAGACATCATATAATTACTTAAAGTGCTCCTAAACTCCTAAGTATTGACTTTGCTAAGCAAATTTTTAGTTTATCTTTCTTCATCTAAGTCTTAATTTGCTAAGCAAACTCTATAATTTAAAGCGCCTCAAGTAACCGTTTGACTTCTCTGAGTGCGGTCGTAACATTCGACTGGAACAAAGGCCGTTCCAACTTATACCTTGAGCTAAGCATGAGAATCTATAAATAACAATATAACTAATCAATTACATGTTTGTTTAATAATCTCTATGGACACGGGTGCCGCTTACCACCCATGTGGATCGCAGCACGTTTGTCGGCCATGATATCGTTCAAAATTGGGTAGTGACTCACTACCCAATTTTGAACGATATCATGGCCGACAAACGTTCTAGTGACAAGAAAAAATTTAATACATAATTATTTAAATAGTTTATCAACCATAAAGAAATATTGCAGAAGTAACAGTATGTTTACAATCAACAGTTTTCTAGATACGGCGATGTGTTTGAGGAGCTGCTGCGAGTCGCCGAAACACGCTCCGTACAAAACGTTTGGATAAAATATATAATAGCCAAGTAGATAATACGTTTAAATGCATACTGTCATAATAAACACTGTTATAAAAAATTTACCATATTATATTTATTATAGGTATTTTGCTTATTCTAAGTTTTCTTATCTCTTATATAATTTCGATATTAAATTTAAAACTTAATTGTTCAAAACATTTTTTTGTGTCTAAATAAATGATAAGAACTTGCATTTTCGAATGTTGTCAAAGACCCAATTACACAATCACCAATAAGACATCGATTCTAATAATCGATTATTGACCATCGATCGTGTTTATAAAGATTTTTAAAGCAACTGATCGCACTGTATTGTTCGGTTCGTTCGAGAAAACAATACAATTTTAAAATAATAATAATATGTTGTGGCTACCGATTATTCAATAAATCATCTGTATTGGGTTCAGCAGAATCTTAAACAAAAAAACTTACACATAACATTATACTGAGAGTTATGTTTGTTTTGTAACGTTCAACTTTATTTGAAGTTTATTATTTTTATGCTTTTGTTTCTTTGTATTTTTATTTTTAACGAAATCTGAATATATACATTATTCAATTGTACTAGGATAATATAGTAACATGGTTTTAAGACAATTTTTAACCCTCTACGGGGTTAGATGTCCTTGCTCAGTAAATACTGTCACCCAGGGTGCCACTGAAAACCAGCGTCATGGCATCCAGCCGAGGAATAGATTAGAATATCACCATTATCAGGTAGCAAAAAAGATGAGCTACTATACTATTTCCATTTCTTTATTTTCTCGAAGACAGCTCCTGTGTAACCTTGTGCGAGCGTTTTTTAGATTATGCATGCATTATTTTAATAAAATATGACGTTTACACACGTACAAGGTTATATAATACCAGAGTCGGAGAAACTGATAGGGACGGAGCTATTGGATAGAGCTAGAGAGCATTATATCAAATGAGAACTGTCATCGAGAAAATAAAGAAATGGAAATAGTATAATAGTCAGTATATCAAATTAAAGCGCAATAAATATAGATTTTCACACATTCGTTAGTTTCAATATATAGTCCTTCCTACCATTGTAAGATATTTTTAAAAGTATATTTTTTCCCTGATTTTTTATGATTCACTCTAGGTAATTCATGTGAAAAAAGAATTGACAGATTGTTGATTGACTGTCAAAACTAATCCGTCAAAAACGTCAATTACTTGTGGGTTCATTCGACATCGTTTTTTCGACTTTAGTATAATTTTTATATAGTTTTGTTACTTTTTTTGACATTGACCTTGATACATTCAAAAGAAAACAAAATGGTAACTTATGATAGATTATTCGCAAAAATTATTTGTTATTTTTTACAATTTTTTTAGATTTAAGATTATTTATTTATTTACTTTATTGGAGACAAAACAGAAATAAAAGATAGAACACATATAAACAAATTTCAACCTAAAAATAATTACAATTATTTCCTTAGAACGTCTCACTGAGGACATACACAAGTATAGGAAAATGGTAACAGTTAAGGCGCAGCAGTGTCTTATAGGGAAGTTTAAGGGGTGAAAGGTTACTCATGAGTTAATCTTTCATGTGTACTACTGACCATTAGCAGGTCAAAATCCCATATTCAGTTTGACCATCAGCTTTTAACAAAATGTTGTATTTTTCGTCAAATTTAATCTCTCTCTATGCTCCGATAAATGACATTCATTTCATTTCAACTCCGAAACACAGACTTCCATAAACCACCAGCCTAACGGGCTCTACACACATATACGGGCCGGCATCAATCGGCACTGCCGAGCAACAAAGTCGAATATGTTAGATCTATGAACGTTCGGGTTTTGGCGAGGTGACCCGAAAGTCTGAATAAGCCACCCGATCTGCAGTTGCCGTATTGGTAGTTGTGTAGTAGTGTGGGTAACGCCTCTGTGGCTGCGTGTCCATCAAAACTGCGAGGAAGCTCGGCGCTGTGTAATAAAAACCGACCAATAGAATCACTGAATGAATTGATCCTATTGGTCGAATTATTCCTCGGGCGCTGCCGAGGTCATCGCACAGTTTTGTAGTAAAAACCGACCAATAGAATCACTGAATGAATTGATCCTATTGGTCGAATTATTCCTCGGGCGCTGCCGAGTTCATCGCACAGTTTTGTAGTAAAAACCGACCAATAGAATCACTGAATGAATTGATCCTATTGGTCGAATTATTCCTCGGGCGCTGCCGAGGTCATCGCACAGTTTTGTAGTAAAAACCGACCAATAGAATCACTGAATGAATTGATCCTATTGGTCGAATTATTCCTCGGGCGCTGCCGAGTTCATCGCACAGTTTTGGTGGTGCTATGGCTTTGCATTATTTACTTTATATTGGTACTTACAGCTTCAATCCTAGAATGAGAACTAAATAATTGATAACGACCTTACCCTATATTGTCGAGTATTCATTTAAAAAATCCTTTTACACCCCCGAGGGTTAAACGGCAACAGATTTGCCAGTACATCGACGAGTCAAGGCTCTCGCTTAATAATTTATTGTCTATACCGTACTTGCATGTATGGTTAAGACACAAAAACAAATTGATTGTGTGTATTTTATTTCATTATTTGGTAAGTATAAATAAATAAATAAGTCCCCAGACAAACACACCAACTGTGGCCCAAAGTAACACAGCGAACTGGGAGGGAACCCAGAATAAACATACAAATATAGATATAAACCACCAAGTCCCGAGAACAAGCATTTGTGTTGGTACAAATGATCATAATAATAATAATAATAATATAATAATATAATAATAATGTTTATTGGTCACCCTATTTTACAGAAATTACTTAAAACTAGGACAAAATGGAAATAATCTGGTGGGTACATAAATTTCTGCATACATATTTTTACTCCGATTACCCCGACCAAAACTCGAACCTGGGCCCTCCGGCGTACGAGGCGGGATGCGCAAACGTACAAATTAAAACTTCGGCCTTTAAGAATGAACTAAATAGATATTTTTATTTTTAAATGTTATTAAATTATTCTACTTTAATTTTTCGAGTATCGATTTATGATTTTGTCGACTGTAGATAAGCTTATTTAGGAGTTGCCTTTGTTCCAGTTATTCCACTGGCCATTCCTTCCCTTAAACCGGAATATAGGGGTTAAAATAATACTGCCCAGACGGGATCGTAAAAAACGAATTCTGCTACCATCATTTTGTACATTAACTCCAAAACATTCAAGGACACGCGGTTATTAATTTGGCTGATTCTTACAAAATAAAACTCAGTTTTTGGAGAGATATCGATATTACCCACAATGTGTGCCATCGTTTCCTGTAAGTGACAGATAAGTGACGTCACTTATCATATGGAAGTGAAATGAGGTTCGCGGGCGCCGCTCGAATCTTTATTAAATCTTCTATTATATAATGATGGTGTAAAAAAAGGTGTAAATCGAAAAGCTAAGGCGGTGCGTAGGGCTTTAAGATCGTAGGTTGTAAAATTTCTTGAAAAATGTATGTACTGACCGATCAAGCAATTTAGAATGTGGCTGAAGAACGAGCAGAATGCGATTTCTTTCAATCCTTTACAGCTCAAATTCAAATATGTTTTTATTTCATAACTTTGACCATTATTTCGCATGGTCAATCTTGGCAGGAAGCATTTGATCATACTCAAAATGGCTTTAACGTTGTGACATCAACTAAATATTAACTCTGAACCTATTCAAAATCAATTTTCTAACATTAATATGTCGGATAGTTTCTGAGGTTACTATAACTAAATCCCAACTTCCTTCGGATATATGGACTCTTACAGCTCAGGAATGTACTAGCCTAGTTGTCAATTTAGTTGGCTTTTATGTCTATATAACATGGTTCATTAAAGAAAAGAATCATAAATGGCGGCATGTACTTGCATTGACAGATAGTACAGTTAGCATACAAAGTTTCAAAAGATTTTTATCTATTCAAAAAAAATAAAAACAAGACTGGGTTTTCAAACTAGCTTCTGACATCGGCTTCGTCGGCGTGAAAGTTGAAAGACACGTGGCGCCATCTATTATCATTACAACGATATTGTTGTTTTCATCGGAAACAGTGCTTTTTTCGGGATGAAAGGACCCTATGTCCGTTTCTGTACACGTGGCAATTTAAATAACAAAACTTCATTAGAATCCTTATTATGATGTTGGTTAAAATAAAACACGATTATTATTTAAATCAAGACTAATATTTTTTTTACTTACCGTACCGCGAGTGACTATAGACGGCACTAGTATGCGAGCGAGAGAACATGATAAGCACCGCCATTTTCAATTCCTTTCTTTAATGAACCATGTTATACAAAAAACAATTCATATATGCATCTGTTAGCTTGGCAAGTCTCCCTCCGCGCAAACTATCCAAACTACGAAGATCCTCGGACAGCACCGGTTCAGCCATCGCCCTCTTCAACACACCTTGTCAATATACGAGTCAGAAATTCTACATTTTCTCATTACTCACATTATTCTAAATCAGCTAAGTGCAGATATAGCCTACCTGCTCAGGGGTAGTGTTAGGTAATATCCACCATTTTATAACGCCACGTAAGGAAGACATTACATTTTTGATCGTCGAAATGATTTGGGTGGTATGCAAGTTTCCTCGCCATGTTTTCCTTCGCCGTTATGCGCGGTTTACATGTATTAAGTAGTTAAGTTGGTAACTAAATTTTAAGTTACTACATGTCACTTGTGTGTCCAGACGGATTAAGTAGTTAAGTTCATAAGTTCAATGAAGATGAACAGTGATGAGTGTTAAGGAATTCGTCAATTCTGTACTGTTCTGTATGGTAAATGTGATTTTGGACAAATTCAGAGAAGAATTTTATTCGGAAATTAAAATCTTTACAAGAATATGTTTCTTTTCTAAAAATTTATTCTACAAGCATATCTATTTTAAATACTCTTAAACAAATTTTAAAGTTAAAACTAAACTCCACTCCGACATTTAAAAAAAAGAGAAAATGCGACATAAATCTCTCTCTCGCGAGCTCTTGCCGCCACCCGCTTTGTCAACTTATGCACTTAACTAAAAAATCACGTCCAAACGTGTTAAGTAAGAAGCCCCGCCCACCTACTTATACGATAAATAGAACGAATCCTAATCTACTTAATCACTTGCGTACTAAATTTTAAGTTACCACTTGTCACTTAATTCACTGTTTACACGCAACTTTCAACTTAAAATTTAGTTACCAATTTAACCACTTAACTCGTGTAAACCAGCCATAGCGGTCGATATGTACTTCAGTTGTGAAGCCCCATTTGCCATTGGCTTTAATAAACTAGACGGTCACAGGTAACCTCAACCAAGGAGCTTAAGATCGAAAGCTACAGCGCCATCGCTCGATTTTTAATCACTACGTTTAATTACTTTTTTTTTTAATTCTCATAGCCGGCAAATGAGCCCAGAAACATAAATAATTGTATATGTTAATTATTAATTATATTATATCTTTAATTTAGTTTATTTGATTATATTGTATTATATTTTTAATTATTATTTATCGATTTCTGATGCGTACCCGACCGTGGGCTTAAATTAGATTTTTTTTTGTTCCAGTAATCACACTTGGTGGTTAATAAGGGAGGGGCCGTAGTACGAACCTAGACGAGATCTTAACAAAATAAACTCTAATACCTAGATCTAAAACTCTAATACTATACTCTACTGCTATACTCTCTAACTGTAAACTAACATTTGTTTACTTTTTGTTACAGAAAACGTCAACGAATGAAGATACGACAAGGAGATATTCTTCGAAGCAACGAATCCAAAAATCCAATTTAATCTGAGATAAATATGTCTCATATTAGTTGAAAAATAAAGCTGGACACGGGGTGGTTAGCCGAGCTAAAGACCTCCATATTGGAAAGATAAGAATATTAGGTTTTGTCGATGTCGCATGCTGTCGGTTCAACTAGCTATTCAACAGGTTTATTTTTCGTCTTCAATTTTCATAATGGCGCTTCACCGGGGGTTACCGCAACAACCTCGATTCGATCGCTCGGGTCGTGCAAGTCCAAGGATATTAACGAGTTTAGAAAGAAAACAACTAACAAATGGCGTATTCGTTGTAATTATTAAACAAGGAATATGCGATTTGTTAATTGTTTTACTATTCAACATGACAGCTATCGAGTTAGGTTTAAAAAACTTAATTTCTCATAAGAACAAATTTACAATTCACTTAAATTGAGATACAAGTAAGTTTATTCTTATAACTAGATAAGATGAAGGTATTTTTTTTCCGTCTCTGACATCTTGTATAAATAAATATAACATAATTGGTTACATTTATATAAAAGAAAGAAATAATATGCTAATTGTTGTGGAGATTATACGACTCAAAAGAGTCTATTTCTTTTAGGTAATTAGGTAATTTATTATACAGGGTGTTCAAAAAAGTATTTACAAAAAAATACTCCAGATTGAGTAAGTCTCCACCATTCGAGTACAAAAAACCGTTTTTCGTTTGGACTTATGGTCTTTCCATAAAAAAATCTAAACATTTAGTCTTAAAGCGCGCGGCCACCCACCTGTCCACATAACGCGCGGACCTTGTGATCAGCTGGGAAGTAGTTACACAATAGAAACAACGTACACGTAGATAATAAGATACCTCCCTACTCACTTGCATACACAGTTTTTCCACCCAACGGTTTTTTGTAGTCGACTGGTGGAGACTTACTCAATCTGGAATATTTTTTTGTAAAATACCTTTTTGAACACCCTGTATAGTTGTGCTCCTTCAAATAAAACAGTAGTTTTTCCGTAATTTCCTTCTCATTCTAAATCCATATTATATATTATCCTGACATTGTGCCACTAAAATACAAAAGCGAATAAACATCACATCAGTTGAAAAGACATTATAAAAAATTAAAAAAGCGCCAAAGTTCGCAGTTATAATGTCAGTGTAATCGAATTTTATTCACGAAACGGAATAGCTATAATAAAAAATGTATTAACGTTTTTTATAGCTTCATCGTCTTTAACTGTATTAATATTTAAATCCGATTCGCTAAATCTACAAAGAGAATTATTACATGCATAAAAACAACATAAAATACTTTTATTGCTGTATAATGGTACTTCCATCGGCCTTATCAACCAGAAAGCTATAACTTAGCGATTAAATCCTCCAGTATTGATTGCTAATAAACTCTATTTTAAAAGAAAATGTAGAATTCGTTTGATTGAAAAATGGCTGCCTGTATGATTGAAGGTGGGAGCAGGGTGTCATTGCATGCGATAGCGCTGTCTCTTTTCCTTTCTAAAACCAATTGTCTGGTAGCTTTAGACTTTGAGAATATAGAAAAAATTTACAAAGGCTTAAACATTTTTCCTAATCAGTTTAATTATGAAATAAATATTCCACAACGTAAATTACACAACCAGTGTTAATTATATTTCTAACGCAAATTTACAAGAATGCTGTTGCGAGTGGTTCTAAAAATATCAACCTTATCTTTCCGTGTTATATTTTGTGACTTGCCATGGCTATTTTGAAACTGTTAGAATTATTTATTTCGTATTTTTAGTTGTTCCGCGTAACTGTAAATCCTGAGGGAGCATTTTATAAAAGTAAAATAGCGGAAGACAGGTCGGACCTTGTCGCAATCCGACTGTCACAACGCGAAAAAAACCGAGGCGCTACAACGCGACATCCGCCTTGCTCAAATGCCGCGTCATTGCATTCTGTTTCTTCACAGTGACATATATGTAAAGAAATCCATTGCTACGTCATGTAAGCACGACACCTGTCTCCCGCTTTTTTACCCGACTCTCACAAGGCGGTTTATGCTATTCGAGACTGCTTTGACGGATTTCAACTTATGAAGTGTCATTAGATACCTGTCAGTTGTAAGACTGACTGAGGAATTTTGTTTACCGGAGTTTCCATGGAAACATGAATAACGTGGGAAAATACCTTTAGCAGTCGGTTTTTTTTGGTTTGTCAAATTCTGCAGCTTCTTTATTTGATTAAAAGTGATATGTAATGTATTGTATATTATTAATGTAATGTATTTTATACATAGCGTAAGATACTGGGAAATGTAGGTATCTAATGGTGAAAACATTATTAAAATCGGTAAGACTAGGTACACACAAACAAACACATATATCCATATATTAATAAGAATAGAATAGATTTCTAAATCACTTAATTATTTTATCGCCACAATAAATATGAATGTGCTAGCTCCTATCGTAAGATGCCACTTGTTAAGGGGGGCTTACTCTTGAAACAAATTTTAATTCTAACACCTATCCAAATCCAAGGATAATCTAAACGACACGTGACTTCCTACGCTTGAAAATAGTTATTAATATTTGATTGAAATTGGGATTCGTTTCCGATTGTATAGTCGCGAGTGAAGTTGGTTACCATTCAACAATCAACAAACAATGCACACTCCATATAACAATTGACAGCTGTCAAAGTAAACTCAAGAGTCGCGATTTGGCGTCTGGGTTAGCGAATGCAAATTTCAATCTCAATAAGTATCATCAATTTCCCGTGCAATAATGAAACAATTGGCGCTAGTGTAGCATCCAAGAGTACGAAATACCAAAATTGGATTGCCGATCCATCGGAATTGTTTTTAAGAGAAGGTCTGGTGATATGTTCCGACGTCATTTTCCTATGAGTTGTGTAAAACAGCCTCAAGCTTACACATCGCTTGATTGTAAATTTGGCCGTACTCAGAAATGCCCAACGGCTACTGAAGCCACTCCATAATATAGATTGTGCTCAGCGATTTTATGCTTTTTTGTGTACTGAATCTAAGTCTAGATTTGCATACTTTATCTACACTCAGGGTCGCCTACTAAACATTTGAGGTCTTTGAGTGGCCGTTAAAAACCTAAATTTAATGTTTATGTGCCGTTTAAGAGGCAATAGTTTCACGGAAGTGGTGAAAAGAAATTTAGGTTATTATTATCTTTAAATATTTTGTTTGTCAAACGTTAATTTATAGTATTTTGGGGTCGTTTTTACTGTATAATTTGTATTTAGAATTAAGACCTATCTATATTATAATTTTATGACAAGTGTATTTATGAAAATCAAATAAATGATAAGTTATCAAGATAAATACGGATAGTTTGTATACTTAGTCCGTGCAAACATTATGGTACGTTTTATAAAGCCGATGTAATTTGTCGATTTATTAAAGGTCCCATCTTAGTTTTAATGGAGTTTAAAATAAATAATCAGATATAAGTTTTACTAGTAAGTTGCATTTAAATTATGATTCTTGTATTAATTTTGTATTATCTTAGATTTTAATGTAAATTATGTAATATCAAATTATTTTTAAAAGTATTACTTATTGTAATAACGTATTGTATTGCCTATACGTATATCTGTCGCCATCGAATGTAGACTTTGTTGTATTACGTTATGGCTAGGTGTTTTGTAAAAAACGGGACTGTTTTGCAAAATAGCTAGTAATTAAGTAGTAATTAAATAAAGCTAGCTATTCTATAATCGGTGGGAGACATGTTGAAGCAATCAGCTGGTGCTAGCACTCTGTGCTTTGTACTTTTTTCAATATATTTATTCATTTCTTACCGTATTCTTGTTTTATTTTTTCCCTGATTATTAGTTTATAAATTCCGAGACTGCTACGAGGGTCAAGCTGAAAGTTCTTAGGAAATCAAAAACTAGCTAGTTAGGGGCTGTCCATTAATCACGTGAGGCTCGAAAGGGGGGGGGGTCCATAAAAAATCACGAAATATCACAACGGGGCAGGACCCCCTGTGATATGTTACTACTCACCCGAGTAGTAACATATCACCTGTAATTATTTTTTCGGCAAACGCGCGATAGTAAACCGAAAAGCGTCGTTACGTGTATTTATTTTTTCGTCAAACGCGTAAAAATCGAAAGCAGCTTGTAGTGTGAAAATAAAATTAGATGATACTTATACCTGCATTAAATAAATATAAAAAAAATTAAGATTTTATTTTAATTGAGATTTATTTTATCATCCTGACCCCATTACTATTCTAGAATGGCCATTTACTTTTACCTATTAACGTGTCTCTCGAATTTATATACGAAATCCACTTAGTTGCAACTTTTGTGAAAACTGGTAAGTGGTTTTATGGCTATTGATTTCATTACCGACCGTAAAATATATTTGAAAATGCATTTAAGTAGTCTGATGATCATTTTAAGTTTTGTATATTATTAGCACAAAACAGAATTCGTCACGTCCATTTAGTTACGTGACATACAAGTGGAGCAATTTTAGTGACAAAATGGACACATAAGGTGTCGTTCATATGGGATTTATTCAAAAAATATATTTCAAAAATTGTCCGTTTTGTCTATATAGTCACGGTGCAAAGCCTTTCTGCCATCCTTGGCTGTCAAAAGACTTTTTCGAACAGAAATTCAGGAACAAACCGTGTCATATTTTTTTTCTAAATGAATTATTTATTTTAAGTATGATTGCGTTGTATAATATAAACTGTAAAAATTAAAAGTACTGTTATGACATTATTATAAAAAATCATATGACTGCGACTTTCGTTTTGTGTCAAAATATTTAAAGGGTATGGGTTGCCAATAGGGCATACAATATTCGCCATAAAAAAGGATTCAAGTTTTACGACTACCACTACTTACTTGCAATATTCGAATAATCCGAATTCGTCAAATATTTGAAAAAACTGACAGATTATCAATACATATTCTTCAGATAAAAACCATCTGCCGATTGAAAAATCAGCCATAATTATTCAATGGACAAATGTCTAATCTAATCATTATAATAGCAGAAATAAAAAATAATTAAATTGAATGTTGGATTTTACTTTACTTATTTGCAAACTGAAAATGTTCACATCAAGAGGTGTCAAAATGTTTAGTGACGGACGGATTTAGGGTGCAAACTTGAGGTAAATTGAAATGAAGACCTGGCAACACTGAAAGATCATTCGCTCCTGCTTTTTGCGTGAATGTCTACTTGCGATTTGTTTTAATTTTTACGACTACTCTTCGAAATTAGTGTAGGGCAAACATTTGTCGTGCGGCCACATGATTTTTGATAAATACGATGTCTTGAGGTCGGTATTCTTTTTCAAGTTTTTAGTTTCTAGAAACTGTAATAGTTTTCATTTGGTCCCGGCGAGTTTGAATGTAGGTACTGTTGTAAGAGTTAAGCAGGTAAGTCAACATAGAGAGGATCGTGAGGGTCAAAATGTTCTGCAGTGACGTCATAAGGACGACTTTTACTTAGGCTGTGCACAGAGCTACTAAGGCATTTATTTTTTTAACCCCCAGATACACATACCATCTGGCCCCACAGTAAGCAGAGCTTGGGTTACGGATAACCATACAGCGAACTGGGGAGGAAACGAGAATAAATATACATATATAAATATCAACAACCATGACCCGAGAAAAACAACACCTAAGAACCTCCGCCCAACTAACGTGTGTGTAGCGCCAATGAATCTTATACCACTTGGCCACCCAGTGAAACACAAATTTATAATCCTCTGACGGCCAACAAAGATCATGCAGGCCGGCTGAACCGATTTTCATGAAACGTGGCTTTAAACCACACGTGAAATTTTAAACATAAACCTTTTTGCGTCGCAGGTTAAAAAATAAGCGTAATCAAATGAAACAACACACTAATTACAAAATTCTATTCGTTTATTAAAAATTACACATAGCTATAAACATCAGCACGCTCCATCGATAATTAAATATTTCTAAAAATAATAATATTCATAATAATTAATCAATTTCAATATACAATTGTAAAGAAAACATACAAAAATAACTTAGAAATTAGAAGTGGGCTGCCGTTGACAAATCACAACTAATTATAACATACTAATAAAAAAGTTTGGCAAATAAACTGTAAATACCTTTAAAAAAACATTTATTTATTTATAGTTTAATAGGTATTTAAAACCATTAGTTATTGTTTAAATTGCGACAGCATTAATCAATTTATTATTAGCGACATAGTGTAACATATTTTGCCCAAATAATTATTTAACTTTATTAACCCAATATGATGGCAGTTCGCTTTTGTTCTAGAAAAGTGACGTCATGGGACGAAATAAGATTTTTTTTCAATTTTGTTTTTTCCAAGACAACATCAAACAATATGAAACTGGCAACTTGAAAATAATTATTATTACCCGACCGTCGGAAGGATAGTTACGTTTTTCGAGTGTATGCATGCGTGTACTTTATTGTCTCACTCTTCAGCCTAAACTGTTTGATTTCAACATATGCGGAGTCATTAAATTCGTCTGTTGTGGATGTGATATAGGTTATATTATTTCCCGGAACTCCTAAGGGACCAAGAATTTCAGGGAGAAATAAGTTTAGCAGTCGGCTCTTTTAACTTTTCGTAGTCCGCAGCTTGTTTCAAACAGTTGTAATGAGCTTATGGGCTCTTCAACGTCATGGATCATTTCGGGAGAAATATAGTTCTATTTTGTGACCTATAAGTGAGCACGGGAGAAAAGCTTATATATAGTCCTATGGAAATAAATTGGGAAAAAAATCTTATTTTGTTAGATGACGTTATGTTCTATTACAATATTAGACTAGATATCCAACCTGAGAAAAGCAAAAACCAGCCAATAAGATGCCTTCAGTTTTCTTGTAAAAAAAAATTATTCAGTAACTCTATTGGTGGACTTCTCCCTCGCTCACGACCGCTCTTGCTCCAACAGCTTAAGTTGACACGCGCCGCGTCAACAAGATTGGAATATCTACGCTGTTGCTAATAAACTTAATAACTTAGCCTGCCTGGTCGCATTTTACAATGAATGTTTGACTTAGCAAAGCAGTACACAAGTAACAGTGATTCCACTGCTTTTGTAAGAGCTCGTTCTTAAAGCTGTTCGTTGGGAGTTTAAAGACTAATGACACTTTTTATGACACCAAACCTCCCTTACAGGATCGTATCAGAGGCGCTATTCACGAATTCCGCCCAGCATCAACCGGCTCTACCGGTTGGCAAAGTGTAATGATTTTTACCTATTATGAAAAATCATATTTTTAATTTATTTTGTATGTAGTCCGAAGGGACTGCTCATTGGCACATGAGTCGTTGGTTGGGCCGGTCAGAAAATGTGAGAGGCGCCCCTTCCTTGGCCTTCACTGCTCATCTAAATTTTCTTGTTCATTATAACAGTTATAACTAACAAAAAAAAAAACGTCTTTTGTCGCAATATTCATTGTTCCCAACTAAAACTTGAGGTAATTCTTTGAATGATAAGATACCAATTTCCACGCTTACTTGTTTTCATTCGTTCTTAAGAATGAACGAACGACAGACATTTCAGAGCTGTTTATTTAGTTCAGTTTAGCTTAAAATATTTTTGCGACTAATTTATGAGTATTAACAATTGTAAACATGTTTTATTTTACACTTAATAAATAAGATACCGTCTTCTCGAACGTAGCTACGTATACTGGATGTGCCCGTTTATTTTAATTTTTCGGCACCAAAAACATTGCTTCACATTACAAATTTTCATACTATTTTATGATAATAAACTCAAAATTGGTTTTCAATGAAACATTATTTTGATTGAAAGATACCGAATGTCAATATTCAACATAGTTGGATCGATTTGTTAATTAATCCATTGGCCACCCTTCTTCCTCTTCATTTCGTATTCAGACAAAAAGTGAACGGTCTCATAGCCCCTTTACAGCAATTTACCTGCGCCATTTGTTTCTTTCAATTTTCCATGCTTGAATATTCGCGTATTAAAGCATACAGGGTGTCTCAAAATTTTAAGTTCTTATTATTGTTTCGCAACCAAATAGGTTTCAAACTAAAATGCATCTATAAAAAGTCTTGACTATAAAATGGCACGTTTTAAGACATTTTAACTATATCTCCAATCCTTAGTACATATGATCGTGAAACAAGCGAAAACGACATTAACTTAGAAAGTCAGTAATACGATCTGTATATAACTTCCCAAGGTATATAGATATACTTAAGTTCTCCAAATAATGGATAAAAATGTCATACCAATTTGTTTCTATTTACTTTAGGCTTTACTCAATTATAATTAAATTAATAATATACAAAGTATAATAACATAATTCAAGATTAATTAAGCATCGCCTACATCTATGTATACAATCTTATGATTAATTTTCGTTTCATTAATAATTAATAATAAATGCGTCTACTATTAATAATAATTATTATTTACACTTACAATAATATACAGTTAGAATTAAAGACTTTTTTTCATGGCTATTTTTTCACTTATTTAAATAAATATAAAACTTAAACGATTTCACGAAATTAAATGCGGTTTAAGAGGCTAAATTTAAACATAATTTCGTTAAATATGGATGATTGAATTAGCCATCCAGCTAAACAGCTAGTCGTTTGGTTGAATGGATTTTAACTAAAAAGCCCAGCGAACGAAGGGAGCGCGGCGCGACGGTCCCTGTGTTCGCTAGGCTATCAGAAAACTAAAGCAAAAAAACAAACGGCTAGCCGTTTAATTGGATGGCTGGTTAAACCATCGGCCTGCAACACATACCAAGACGTCTATATAAATTTTATTAACCCTATTTTATTCCGTAAGAAATCAAGCAAACCAACATAAGATATTGAAATTTTAAAATCTGTACTATCCAAAATGTACATCTTAACATTTATGACCGCACAGAGAGACATCAATGCTCCTAAATGAAGATTTTGCTTAGCGAATCTATACTTTATCTACCCTTCATCAAGTTCTACATTTGCTAAGAAAAATATAACGACGATGAAGTACCAATACCTACTGTCTCATTTTTGTTGATTTTTTTTTATTGCTTCAGTCATCGTATTTTTACAATCTGCATCTCCTGGACAAAACATATCAGCTTACTAAGCCGTCCAAACTCGGATGGAAATATCTCTTAATTTAAATGTACCCAAATCATGCTGGAAATATCTTCTATATTTTGAATCTAATACCTCCTAAGTCATTTTACGTAACAATTAATTAACAAAAGCTGTATATATCTCGATAAAACTACCGATTTAAGATGTTTTTTTTTTTGTTAATACTTCCTATCTAAGCAGTAGATTGAATCAAATCGAAAGAAAGTAAATCAATACCTCCGACCTCAAATGAATTCCTAAATAGTAGTAGTAAATACCTAACTTAGCTCAAGTTATGTTTGTGTTCTCTGAACAGTACCCCATACCCCTGTTATAATAATAATATAATAAATCCCCAGACAATTACACCAACTGTTTGCCCCCAAAAAAAGCAGAGCTTGTGTTATAGATGACCGTACAGCTAACTGTACAAACCCAGAATAAACATACATATATAAATACAAACAACCATGACCCGAGAACAAACATATATGTTCATCACACAAATGAGTGCCTCGGCCAGGACTCGAACCTGGGACATCCGGCGTATGAGGCAGGGCTACTTACCACGAAACCACTTATGCATAAGTAATAATTGATTCATAATTTCTGTAACGTAAATGAGCGTTTTTTTTTGTGTCCTGTAAAATTGCATTTGTTTAGATAGAAGGTATTGGTACTTCATCGTCGATATAATCAGGAGCGCATTCATTGATCGTTGGGACTCTCCGATATCATTTCATTTCATTACATCTATCTCAAAATCTATTTGCTTACTAACAATAGTGTTAAGTCATTGTTTTACTAACCACTCTACGGGCTTTTATGTCTGAAATAAAGATTTTTATTATTATTATTATTAGCCACGTGTCACCGCTCAGTGCGTCATTGAATCAATTATGAAGAAATATAACCACGCATGTGTCGCCCGCGCGCGAAACTCGGTTCGGACACCGAACGGGTTTGAATACGCAAAATTATGAAAACGTCGCCTTGTAAGATGAAAACCTGTTTTAGGCTAAAATCAGCAGTATTGTAAAAGACAAACGATTCAAATTTAAATGTATAACTTTCAAAACTGACCCAGTGCACTTTGTTTAAATGTTTTTATTACATTCTTCGTCCGTTTATTCTACGACAATGTGATTAAGGATGTCTTCATTTACTATTGAATCAAACATACTGAAAACATATTTATAAATAACTATACTTTACAAAAATACAAAATTAAAACATGGCACAAGAATAATCAATTCCACGAACAAAAATTATTAATATTGTCGATTAAAATAAAAATGGCGTTTACGTTTATAACGCGCCGTTCATTTTGATATGATTTAACGTTGTTTAACGCAGTTTTTTCAGGGTTAAGCGTTTATACGAGTTTCTAAATTTAAAAATAATAAATTAAAATTTTATTTATAAATCGAATTTACACATTTCCACCATAATAAATTTGATACGTATAAAGTGTAAGCCTTTTTAGTGTATAAGTAGAATTAGACTTTCGTGTTACGTAAAAAATGACGGCCTGTTTGGTGTGGAGGTAAGTACCCTTGTCTTCCATGCCAGAGGCCCCAAGTTCGAATCCTGGTAGGGGCAGATATTTTATTATATTTGCTTTGTAGTCATCGATGTGTATGTACGTTTTTAAGTTTATTTATCCTTATTTATTTATTTATTTCCACAAATTCTTAATGATACTTAATTTGGGCTAGATAATATGGTGTGATTGTTAGAAATATTATTATTATTATTACGAAATAACACATTAGACATGTTACTACTTATAAAAAACACTTTTCTTTGTTTGTAAGCCCGTAGTTGGTAGCCTTTTTGTTACCATACAAATGATTACTTTAATTAGACCTTACTTCGTGACTTTCTGAACACAAAGTAATAAATAAATCAAACAACCAGACAAATAGACCCAATTGTACAGCACCAAAGTGAGCACAGCTTGCGTTATCGATAACCATACAGCGAACTGGGGGGGCACCCAGAATGAATATACATATACATGTATGTATCAACAACCATGACCCGAGAACAAACATGTGAGAGTATCATCATACAAATGAATGCCCCGACCAGGACACGAACCTGGACATCCGGCGTATGAACAGGCTCTACTATGCTAATCGGCTATCAAATACGACTATAATATAAAATGGATACATTTCGAAATTAAGTCTGCTTTAGTATGAACGCAATTGTTATACATACATATAAAAACGGCCCACCCTTTATACGTAAAATAAAATTGTTATTTCTCATTGAAAAAAAGCAGTATAAATTTATCAAATGACACACTAGGAACTACCACTGGTTTTCATTATACGGTCAAAATTAGGACTGTAGCAATGCTGCAGGTTTTCACAAGAAACTCCGCTACAAAAAAAGAAAAAAAACTTGGCCATCATTTAGTTCATTTTAGATTATAAATTTGTCAATTTTTCTCAAATATAGAATTAAATCGCTTTTAATCTTCTTAAAAACCCATTTTCAAAGCCAAATACGAAAATCATAACGCTTCATTACCGCTTATACATTAAACCATCGACACTACACTTATACATACGTTCCATTATTTTAACGACCTGTATTACCAATATGTTTATAATTTAAAAGTATGCTTCTTGATCATTTATTCGCTAATACATGATTTCACTTATCTCAAACATTTACTCCCTTACGTAAACGTGCCTTAAACTTGGAACAATTAATCCTTGATGAAGATGACTCGCTGAGTTCAAACACGGAACAGTTATTCCAAAGTTGACCAACCAAGCTATCTATGAAATATCAGTATTTTAAAACTCGGCTGCCATCTTGAGATTTGCTAGGCATTTTCATAATTTACAAGCTTGATTATTACAGTTTTTCTCAAATGAGTATAAATTTTAATTAAATAATGTTAAGTTGAACTTAGTATACATTTAATTTAGTGCTCGGAAAACTTTTATCATTAGAATAATTTTTAGAATTTGACATATCTGTTAATAGTCTTTTCGAGGGTCAAAAGTTTTCTACCAATAAAAGCCTTGAGCTCTGAGCCTTGAACAATCAGCCCTTAATATAAACATAAATAGAATGGCAATATTCAAATGACGCTAGCGACGTTTGTCAGTTCTCTGATAGGTCGTTACTCCATATTTATTAGTAAGAGGGTAATTAAACATAACATTGTTCACCTTTTTGACACAATTTTGTAATCGCTTTATGTGCCCATGGGCATCGTTAATGCAAGATACTGATTTTTATATTAATATCATTACTTCATCAATCAGACACAAAAAAGTGTTTAATATTATACTATTTCCATTTCTTTATTTTCTCGATGACAGCTCCCGTGTAACCTTATGCGAGCGTTTTTTTTTTACATTATGTATGCATTATTTTATAAAAATATGACGTTTACACACGTACAAGGTTATATAATACCAGAGTCGGAGAAACTGATAGGGATGGAGCTATATCGATAAACGAGATAGATAGAGAACTGTCATCGAGAAAATAAAGAAATGGAAATAGTATAGTAATTTTTCAATTCAGCGGCATTCAGTCACTTCGACAGAAAACATGTCATTTTTTTTTAATCATCATATCCTCGGGAAAATTATTATTTTCGTGATAGAATTTCGTGAGTTAAAGATGAACAACGTTACATGTGACAACATTTCACTTTACATAATTTATACGTTTTTAATTGGTGTTACGCAGTTACAGTATATTAATATTGTTAAAGTTTAAGAGGGGATTTCGAAACAATAAATAGAATCATGTACAATATTTAGAAAATGAGAATAAAGAAAGACAGTCTTAAGTAAAGTAAAACAGCGTAGGAGAGATCATTGTTCCCGTAGGGTTATTAGGCTTAGCGCTGATTGTTCAATGATATTATAATAATGATATAAAATGTATGAGATAACTTATAACAGTAGAATAATTTTGCTACTTGACAAGACTTTCCACAGATATTAACAATAGAAAAACAGGCTATTCGTCTGTTTATTAAAAAGAGTAAAGATCTGTTGACTAACGAGATTGAAAATTATATAAAATAGGCATATTTTCCTCAATATTTCCGTTTCTAAATCCCCTCTCAAACAAACCAACTAAATAAAACAACAGAACCACAACCAAACCCACTAACGTCCATTTCGTTCTTATATAGTAACTTACCGTTCCTATCGCTACATTACATTATTTGTATACATCGACAGTTATATACTATTATATATATCGTTTTATATAACGTATTGTATGTAAAAACATTGTTCTACAATAATATGTATTTGGCAGTATAAAAGTATTGATAAATTATCTGGTTCTCCAAGGACCCATTATAACTCCGTCCTGAAAAGAAAAATTTTTTTTTTATATTTTTCAGTACTATTTTAATAGAAGGCAAAGGTTTTATTTATCAATATTGAATGTGTTATTATATCGCGTTGCTGACCGCAGTATTCAGTTGGAACTGTCTCTACTCTAGTACTTGCAATGTTCATTTTGTAATTCAAGTTCAATTGTTCATCACTATAACCAGAACACGTGATTACTATTATAAATTAAAAATATTATATAAAGAAATGATAATTTTTTTTATAATCCGAACTTAACAAGAAATGCGAGATAATTTATGAAAGAAAGAAAAGGTGTAGGCTAGATGTTAAATATCATAATATTTGAATGTCAATAATATTAGACTAAAATTATTAATCAAAATTTACAAATTAGTCAAAATGCATAGTTTTTAAATTCTTATTCCTAGTTTAACAATGTTAATATGCATGTCAATAAAAAAAAAATAAACACAATTTTAAATAATAAATAAAAAATTAAATTTATATTGATTCATAACTAAAATGTCAAAAATAAGTTCATCCTTATATAAAGTTAGAATTTTTAAATTGATTTAACTTATTCATTCATTTACACTATGATAGATTTTATCCGAAAAATTGAAATGTGGGCTCAACATTCTTTATGGGCACCTCTTTAAAATTTTTGGCAATTTGTTTTAAATGCGGATTGCCATACGAGAATGCGTTAATGTGTTGAAACTCTATCACCGCCTTATACAGAAGTTATAAAAATTTCTTATTTTGGTCTCGCCTGGGGCGGTACTAAAGTCCTTCCCATTTTGGCCGCCATGATAAACTCAAACTTTTTCTAGTTTCCATAACTTACAGATGGTATAATATTATTCAGATATAATTAAAATTAGAATGTACAGTTGTACAGTGTAGGTACAGGCAAGGGAGGAATTCAGTATTGCTGCGTTCCGTTTGCCGATTACAGCGCTCACAGCGCTCATGTACCCGTTGCGATTGCCCGTGAGCGCGCTCACAGCGATATCGATACGTCATCAATGACGTCATAAACGCCGCCATCTTCCCGCTCAGTGCCCAAGCTACGGATCATGGTCGCTGTGAGCGACCAGTGCGGACTGCGTCAAAACTGACATATGACGTTACTTTGTTGATGTTTTTATCAGTCGATTAAAGATTTTAAAAGCTTGCTTATTAATTTTCTTTTGTAATAATGTAAAAAAAATGGCTCCTGCTTCATTCAGGGTCAAAGATCTTAATGAAATTATAACTTTAGACTTAATCGACGAACAATCAGAATGTTAGCGCGCTATTTACCGTTCCGATTGCAATAGCACTAATAACACTTTTAGCGCGCTCAAACGAATCGAAACGGTTTTGAGCACTTTTAGCGCTGTGAGCGCTCTTAGCGGCAAACGGAACGCACTATATTATCAATATCACGAAATGTCAATCATTACGAAAATAAAAATAAATTAGATTGCCGTGTTTATCATTCTCAGGAAATGTTTATTTTTCTTGTTACATATGTACATGTAATCTCGTGTACGTGGTTCCGTTCCGATTAATGGGACGACCAGTGCAGTTATACAAACAGAATTGAAAACTGCAGTTAGCAAAACATTATTTACAAATAATCACGAAATCAAAATATTATTATTCAATCAACCGTGCTCGATGGGTACTGAAGCTATTTTGAAAATCAATAAACTGAAAATCTAAAAAATTATTAAATTATTTGTAATCACTAATTAAAAAGCCCTCGACTGACGGAAATGGACACGCATAACTTTTGAATGGCTGAAGCGATTTTAATCAAACATGACTACGAACACTCGCGATTCATTCAACTTTCAAAACAGAAAAAGTTCATCAAAATCGGTTCAGCCGTTTGGGAGCTATGGCGCCACAGACTGACACACAAACGTACACGTCAAACGTATAACACTCCTCTTTTTGCGTCGGTGATCAAGACGAGGAAATATAAGTACATTAGATCATTAAAATACAACTCTTTTAATACCTAAAAATATATTGGGTTTTAGCCAATGGGTGTTCTGTAATCCAGCGTTACCGCCTGCTACGGTAACACGGCACAAATGTTTGTGATACGAAAATTTGTAAACAGAATTGTGTCAAATATGTGATAAAATGTTGAAGGTCAATGTTTTAAATACAATCAAATATTGACCAGCAGCGTACCGTTACAGGAAGAGCACCGGTCTCTCCGAGTGGGAGTGCGGGCGCCGCGCGTCTTGTCCCGACGCCGAGCCCGAAGATGTCGACTTCACCTCGCCCTCACGCACTGAAAAACAATGAATAATTATCCTCTATTATATACACGAATATTTAATTAAATGACAGAGCATTACTGCCGTGAACAAGAATGTAAGGGGCGCCTCCCGCATAGGCGACATTGGGTAAATGCGGGTGAACTAATGCCGTTCGGGTTTCGCCGAGATGAACCGAAAAGCATGAATGGACTACCCAAGCACACGTATTCGGCACTCGCTGAATACCTCCAGGATGTCGCATCTCGTTGAAGCCACTTTGTCCGCAATAGCGCTGTTTAAATATAATTAGACAATTTAATGTTGGTGTTTAAACGGTTGAGGAGAGGGCGATCCAACTCGTGAACGCGCGCCGTTTGAGGGTGTTCGTCGTTTGGATACTGGGGGGGGAGACTTGCCGAACTAACAGATGCAGATAAGAATAATTTTATATAGACATAAAGAGACACTGTAAATTGATTTTGAAAAAAAAAATAAACCCGTGAGTTAAATAAGTTTTTGTCAGTTCTTCTTCACGAAGGTTTCTCCGAACTGGTGGTAGAGTCATGTTTTATTTGACGTTAATAAGAACAAGTAATTGGCGATGTTGAGAAATAAATATTTGAATTATATTAATTTTCCTGTGACGTTTCACATGGCCACTACGCCACTACTGGGCCGTAAAAGAATAAATAACGCGCATACCCGTGTGTTCCTTGGCGGTGAGGTGTTCGGAGCCGGCGCTGGAGCCGCCGCTGCCGGACAGCACGCTCTCCTCGCGGTTGTACCTGGAGCAGTAGTTTAAACTTTAATCTAATAAGATCCATGAATATTTATTACGTAGAATGCCTACTCCAGCCAGGAAACCTACTCATATTTTTAATAAATGGCTGCTGCGATCTCTTGTTTAGCTCCAGTATGTGGTATCGTTTAAGGCGCTTGGTATAATAATAATAAATACTATTTATTTCTTAATTACATAGCCATTTTACAGTACATTTTTTTTTTATATAAGCTCTAATACTTTTTTACTATATTAGTTTAGTTAGGCTGTTACCTTATCAAACAAATCGGAAGCCTCTGGATTCCATGCTGGATCTGTATTACGGAACCGAGCCTTTCTTCATGAAATATACAATTCATAGTTCAACTTGTGTCGATGGAATATAAAATTTTAGAAGACTATTTACAATCCGTAACAACAAAAAATGTGAAATAAGTTGGAAATAAGCGTTGTTCAAATCACACACATTAATAAAAAAAGAAAAAAAAAACATCGATCATCGATCGAAACATTGATCCTTAAACCTGGTTGTGATGGAGGACTTTACCCTCCCAAACTAATAATTTTAACTCCAAATAATATTTGTATAATACGGCCTGGCCTACCTAGGCAATGTATAGAATACCTAAAACTGCCGGCAATGTGTGTAAAAGACGATAGCAGAGAGTGGGGGTGGGGGTCAATATCTTTAAATTATAACTGACTATATTTGAAACTTTTAGCTACATGTAACTATAATTATAACTTTAAGTTGGCAATGGTACTTAATGTGGTCCTTACTTACCCATAAGTATGTTCGCTGGTGACACAGGAGGAGTACTTGAAGGGAATGGGCTGGTAGCCGTACGAACCCGCGTACGGCATGTAGTTAGCACCCACCACGCTGCAATTTCAAGAAAATATCAATTTATTATATATACAAACATCTTTTATTAGTTTAATATTAGTGACAATAATTTATTTATTTATTTATTTGTTTTATTCAGGAACAAACAGTCTTATACATAATTTTACAAGTTAAAAGGTAAATGTAGACCTACAGCTCCCTTAATTATTTAAATACAAATATATATTATTGCGTTAGTATATAATGCTAATTTAGTACCTAAATTTCCTGTCTGATTTCCACTATGCATTTCTTTTTAAATACATTTAATGAACTTACAAACATGTCAACATTGTTAAACTTATCATCGTAAATGCTACAGGCGCGTTTAATAAAGCTGTTACTGCCAAAACAAGTTTTACTGCGAGCAATATAAAACAATTTCTTATTACGAACATTCCTTTCAAGTCTGCGAGGTACTCGGAAATTATTATTGTGAATAATTTTGAAAAAAATACATCATTGCAGTTACGACGCTGAGTAAGCGATAAAAGTTTATTCCTTTGAAGAGAACTCTCATAATCAATATAGGTTTGGCCGGTACGGTAGTCAAGAATCTTGAGAAACTTACGCTGCACTCTTTCCAGCCTATTAGAATGAATACTGTAGAAAGGACACCAAACAGCGCAAGCAAACTCCAAAATACTACGGACATAACTGTTATACAAAATCTTATAGGTGAGGGCGTTTTTAAAAGGTTTACCTACTCTCAGAATAAAACCTAGCTGTTTAAAAAGGCTTTCTCTAATATGTGGTCTATATGAGGTACAAAAGTTAATTTAGAGTCGAGTAAAACACCAAGATCTCGTATTTCTGTTACTCTTTTTAATACTTTATTGTTCAGTAAGTATTTGTAAGTTAAAGGGTTGATTTTTCTTGTAAAAGTTATTATGTGGCATTTATCAATATTAAGAAACAAACTATTACTTTTACAGAATGTATCAAAATGTATTAAATCTTCTTGCAACAACAAGCAATCATCATAGTTGCGGACAACCCTAAAGATCTTGGTATCGTCCGCAAACAACAAGACATTTGAATTTCTTAAATTTTTACATATGTCATTTATAAACAAGGTAAATAATAATGGGCCTAAATGGGATCCTTGTGGAATTCCTGAGCTAATGGTTTTATACTGAGAAGTAAAGCCACAACCCAGAACGACCACTTGGCAACGATTTTCTATATAGGACTGGATCCAGCGAAATAGGTCTCCGTGTATACCGACTTCCCAAAGCTTCAAAAGCAATTTTTCATGTGAAATTTTGTCAAAGGCCTTTGCGAAATCAGTATACACGGCATCAACTTGCATCTTATTGTCCATGGCATTGAGAATGGCATCAGTGAAACTACACAAATTTGAGTCTACACTTCGTCCTTTTAGAAAACCATGCTGACAAGGGTTAATATGACGATAAACTGCGCATGACAACTGATCTGTAACAATCTTTTCGAAAATCTTGCCAAACAAACTTAACTTTGATATGGGGCGATATTTTTCTACATCCTGACAAACGGGACCCTTTGGTATAGGTGTTATGAGAGCTTGTTTCCATATTTTCGGAACACATCCTTCAACGAGAGATTTACTATACAATATCGTCAGAGGCATGGCAAGAGCGGAGTGACAATTCCTTATGAATACTGGATGTATCCCATCGGGCCCGGCACTTTTGTTGACGTCAACCGATTTCAAATGTTTGGTCACAATTTGAAAAGAAATCTCTATGGTACTTATATCAAGCGGGGGGGCCTGAGGAGGCGGTAAGTTATCAGTTATAAGAGCATAACTGCTAGCTGGTTCAAAAACCGCCTGAAAAAAATCATTAAAATAGTTACAAATTGTTTTAAAGTCATTAGATGAAGAACCCCTGTAGCACATCGTATCAGGTAGCCTGCGGCCAGAAAAAAAAGATTTAATATAAGTCCAGAAATACTTAGGATTTGTTTTAATTTTTTGCTCGGAGAATAATATATAATTATTATAACATTCCCTTTCAAATTTATTTGCCCGCTTGCGTAATATTTTAAAACGTTCATAATCAAGACATAGGACTTCCACAACTTGTGAAACTTTTTCTTTTCATTTAGTAATTTTCTTAAGGCATTAGTGTACCACACAGGTAATGAGTCAGAGGCACGCTTTACGCGGCGCGGTACATAATTTGAAATTAAAACATTTAAAAAGTGATAAAATTTTGTTATACAACTTTCAAGGTCTAACGAATCGAAAAATATATTCCATTGTATTTTATTTAATTCTAAGTTAATTTTGTTATATAGGTGGTCTCCGTGACGCCAGCGCACCCAAAGTGCAGCGTGCCACGACATTCACTACACTCAACATAATCCGTAACCCTCTCATTACACTTCGGGCAATTCATTTTGGAGATATTTTTATCGTAATACAGTTTATATTAAATATTAATAACAAAGTGCACCGACGCGTTGAATTATAGGTGCGAAATTAATATTATCGAGTTAGATTTAGATAGACCGGTTCCGTGCGTATGATCGGCGCGTCGGTTCACCCGAGACTGATAAATTTATATTAAAAGGCTACCGATATATATGGCTTTTAATTCTTCAATTAATTTAACTTATTATACTATTTCTATTTCTTTATTTTCTCGATGACAGCTCCTGTGTAACCTTGTACGAGCGTTCTTTTTACATTATGTATGCATTATTTTTTAAAAATATGACGTTTACACACATACAAGGTTATATAATACCAGAGTCGGAGAAACTGATAGGGATGGAGCTAGAGAGCATTATATCAAATTAGAACTGTCATCGAGAAAATAAAGAAATGGAAATAGTATAGGTGGAATAACCTTATATATTGAATATAACCAACCTACACTTAAAAAATTAGTCGCTAACGACGTCTAGTGTCACACTCATAGACGTAGTTTAGCTCTTAAATATAGACTTGCTTAGGAGTTGTGCACATAAAGTACAGATTCCCTTAGCAAAATCTATACTTGAGTTATCCATAATAACCCATTTGACATCTTTATTCTGTCTGCGAACTCTTATCTCATGAACTGAGATTACCCGAGCAAGGGTAAGTTAACCCCAAATTTATTAATAACCCTAAAACTTGGGGTTATTGCTCCCAATAAACCCTAAGTAGACCATTGAAATAATTATATTTTATTTTATTGTTATAATAACAAGAACATGTCAAGTCACACAAAATTAGAATTATATTTATTATGTGTTATTTTACATAAATTTTACACTTGTAAAATAGCGTGTTACGTCCCCTTCACTTTAACTGGAAATCAATCACTAATAAAGAATTCTTTTTTACTAAACCAAACACTCAATTTCCCAACTTTTCACACAATTTCACAACCAAACTTGTTACACATCCACCATACTTACTCAGTCCCCATCGGTGGCAAAGTCTCGCTCGCTAGGCTGTCGGCTCCCGGCGTGGCTCGCATCCTCAGACACGCCAGCTCCGCGCACAACTCACCCGCCACGTAGTAACATTGCTCCGAGAAGGTAATCTTGTTCACTGTGTGTCGGATGAATCCAGCCTGGAGTTGTAAATAAAAATATAATCAGCATTAAAAAACAAAAAATATATAGTAAAAAATACTGAAACAGGAATGTTTACAATCAATGGTTTTATAGATACAGCGATATGTTCGAGGAGCTGCTGCGAGTCACCGAAAAACGCTCCATCAGTGTTGCCAGATGGTCTCAGTGACGTACCCCTAGACTAATTTGGTTTCCCCCTAGAAATCCCCTAGAATACCCTCACCAAGTGGATGGTGGCATGCCGCGATTTTTTAAACAGGCGGTCATGCTTAGAAATGCTAGGAATAAAGGATTCATGATAGAAAATTATTTGACAGATGTAACATTAATTCGCTTTTTGGTTACAAAAGATTTTGGTTACAGATTCAACAAAAATATATTACTAAACTTTATTATTGCTGCATTTTATTACTTATGGCATTTTATTATACTATTCGTTATATTCAACATCTCGAATCTCGACCTAGACTAGTTGTCGCGCTAAAGTAATTGAAAGATAGTAAAAATAACATTAAAAAATACTGTATTTGACGTGTTGTACGTGACGACTTTCTACTTTTAAATTTCCCATAAAAAATCCCCAAAATTTTGTTTCCTAACTCGGTCGAAAAACCTCTAAGTCTAGGGGAGAAAACCCCTAATCTGGCAACACTGCGCTCCATACAACACGCTACTGAGTTGTGACGTGGCAATGTGTATCATACTGAAAACTGTATGGGGGTTTGGATAAAATATATAATAGCTACGTAGATAATGCGTTTAACAATATAACAAAAATTGTTATGTTTAATGTCAGTAAACTAATAATATAAGCTTTTTTAACTTTTCAAATCTATATAATTTCGATATTAAACACAAAACTTTATTTCTCAAAACATTTTTTGGGTCAAAATAACTTATATTTTCTAAAGAAATGATAAAAACTTGCCTTTTCAAATGTCGTAAAATACCCAATTTAGCATCTGGTTATTCTGAATCCACTTAAATAGATCTGTACGTACCTTGAGCATGTTAGCGGCGTACTTTCTCGCGTGGCGACGATCTGCGACGCCGGCCACGTGGCTCAGGATCCACTCCACCACGTCGCAGCCAATGAAGGCTCGCGGGATGGTCAGCTTTAGCCACATGCGGTCGCGGATTTCTAAGCCTGGAAGTTACCAAAAAATTTGTGATTAGAACAGGTAAAAGATTGCAAAATTTCAGAACCGTAAATCAAAGAGAAAGGGCACGTTTTTGTGCAGAAAGGAAATGCCGACTCGAACCAACTACCACTCGGGTAGTCTTTTCGGGCTTTAAACAGGTTGCTTCATTCGGCTCGTATCACCGAAACCCGAACGGCAATAGCAAAGCTGCAGATTCTCACCAGAGTCCGGTTGCAGCATATGCCGCACCACGACCGCGAGGTCCGTCGATGTGGTCAGAGGGCAGTCGGAGGCCGGCAGGGTAGGCGCGGCGGACGCCGGCCGGTCCAGGGAGGCCGACACCGAGGCAGGCGGGGGAGGGTAAGCTTCGCGGAGGGCGGCGGTGTGCGCTACCCAGGCACCTGGATACAAAGGTTGTGGTAAGCAGATAAAACAGGTTAAAATAGGAAGGACTGTAGTATCGCCCTAGATGAGGTCGTAACAAGTAAAACTGTGGCAGTTGCGGATTTACCAGCAGGCTGAGTAGGCTGGATTCTAGGTCCGCACATTTAGTCAGTTAGTTAGTATTAGTTAGAAAAATTGTCATTTAGAAATGAAAAAAAAAACATTATTATACACACGGAGGAAATGAGTCTCAAAAATTTAACAATATTATAATATTTTAGTACTAGAAGTTTAAGTGGAAAATGACTAAACAGCCAGTGGGGGAACAAAAAGTCAGTAGGGGCGGCAAAATTTTAAAAACCTGCTGGCGGCAAATGTGTAAATCCACCCCTGAACTGTGGTAGTAGCATTTTAACCCCAATAATAACCACGTGGTTGTGTTCCGGTTAAAGGGAAGGAACTGCCAATTACTGGAACAAAAGCCATTCCATGTTAATCCTACCACCAGCAACGCATCAATAATCTATGATAAATAAATAACTATATAATGTCTCAATAACATCTAAAATTAATAAAGTCAATGGGTTCGGAATTCAAGGTTATGACAAAGAAAAACACAATAAAAGAATAATAATAACCAACTCACCCGGGTCAATAGGCCGCACAGGCTCTGTCCTCGGTATAGTGAAGTACCCCTTGGGGTTGGGGTCCCAGCACTTGGCCACCACCAGCTTGATGGGTCCTGGCTTCTGCACCACCTCCCGGAGAACTCGGACCGCTTCGTCGTTGGTCATATCTTCGAAGTTGACTTCGTTCACCTGGAGTGGTTTCGTGTGGCAAATTTACATTTTATGTGAATTTATTTATTTTTAGTGCTGCACTGCGTTCGACACTGTCCCAGCATCATCCTGAGCATGGTGGTGGATAGAGTTGACAACCCTTTCATAAAACACTGGGTAGGATTGTCAATTCTACCCCACCAAAGATAGCTAAAATAAAATAGTATTTTATTTTAGCTATCTTTGTTGAAAAAAACTATGTATTACTAACATAGTTTTTTAAACCTATACTAAATATAAAAAAACCTATAAAAATATACGTAAAATAAACATATTATTATTATTAGTACCAGAGTTACTCGGTTTGCCTATATAACGCAGTCATTTATACAAAGGGTCTGTACGGTCGACATGTAAATTTTTAATTTGCACATTTTATTTTAAGTGTTAATATTAACATGTTTGCACGCGTGACCTGTGTAGCCAATAGGCCATTTGACTAGTTTCCGAAAACATTCTCACATTATTGTGTGGTGTGTATAGACCCTAGAATTAATATCGATTTTAATTCTAAGTATTTCATAAAAAAAAAACTAATTACAAAGTACGCTGATTACTTAGGCTTAAGCAATATGGCGTCGAGACTGGCCTGTGGCGTCACACGGCAGCGTCCAGATAGGGCATGCATTGACAGAAACAAGATTTTGAGTTGCCTGTGACGTCATTTAACCCTACAATGCATGCAGTGCCGTATGTGGCACAACCAATATTATTACGTACAGATACCGGTGAGAAAAAATTTGTGGCACCTGTTGGCTGCCGGACGAATCTTTAGAACCCTAGCAACTATAAAGTCCCAGAAAATATCCATAGGTAGTGATAGTTATCGGCTGACAAAGTAATTTGTTCAAAATGTCGGTCCATGATGCGATCTAAGTTTTCTACAAAACTCAAAATCGTAAAAAAAATGATTTTTAATAATTTGGGAATGGAGAAAAATATATTTATATTGGAAATATTGTACATTAAACAGAGATTAGTTATGTTTTGAAATATATATGTACTAAAATATCAATTTACTTAAATGTTCTAGTTATGGAACATCATGCATTAGTTTACATTTGAATATTCGAATAGTTTGGGTTTTATTTTAGGTTTCGGTGAAGACGAAGTTGTCTAAAACCTCGATTCAGCAGTTTTTAATACATAACTTTGAAAAGCAAATATGGTCAAGATTGACCATCTGGTTTTGGAGCGACGGAAGTTGAGAAACATTGCGAAAAGAAAACAGAATTTGGAGCAGGTGGATGAGGTTTTTAGTGAATGAAAGTGTCGCCAAACAGGATTTCACCATTGTCCTCTACTCTACTGATATTGATACCATCTTTTCCGAAAAACTACATAAGCAACCATTAAATCCTCAGCCAAGTACTTAAAGTCGATTGTCCCGAAATAGTACGAATCTAGAATCAGCATATAGGAACAGTTAGTCTAGTTGTCCAGTTGAGTTGTCCAGTTTTTTTGGGACAAAAAAGCATCATATACGTTCATTTCACCTTATACTCGTCGTTCACTTCAGAAGTTGCTGGCTGTAACATAGAAGAGTCAGAGAACATAAGAATATACCAACACTGATAAATATAAGCGATGTGAAATTTTAAAAGTTGCTAAAAGTCTCTGTGCCCAGTGTTTCGCATACAGTGGACAGCAATAAGAACGAACAAATCTATTCTTCATCAACTTCGTATAAGAACAAGACTGTCAACGATATGCTATCAAAAATATTTAGTCTACTTTAGTCGTATAGTCCGTTGACAACCTGACGACCTTGACAAATTGATGGTGGTTGGCAAGGTCGAAGTTATTGGCATATCAAAGCCGGTGGTGTGACCAAGTGAGATCTCTCACGGGGCTCCCAGTAGCAACCGGGCTAGGAGAAACAGAGAACTGAACTTAATAGGAAGGACATTACAGCTAAAGAGATTCGGAGCTTTCTGAGACGCGACCTTCAGTAATGTAGCAGGCGACCAAGTATAAGAAAAGTTTTCACGTGTATGGCATATTCCTACATAAAAAAAAGAACGATCGTCTTCTGCAACAGATTACATATACGATTCAGAAGAAGAAGAAGAATAAGCTTTATGTAGCAATCCTTCTCCCTGGAGATGTAAGGCGTGATGGATTTTACCACTCTCCTATTTGGAATCTGAAGATACAACGCTACAGAAATGTAATGTAAAAGAAACCCTTATATATCCTATGAAATGTATTGTGTTGAGTTATGCTAGAATAACGATAATAATTATTTTTATTAATTTTACCAATAAAAAATGATTTGCATCGGTATTACTTTCTATTTTCAATGTAAAAACTTGAATATTTGATTTCGTCGATTGTTCCTATTTAAACGCTAAACCCCAGTGTAAGCGCATAGTGTACCACATATGGAACAAGAAAAAAAATGTAAAACTACTTATCCACTCGAATTTGAATTTTTAAATTATTTTTCCAGGTGTCTAGACGGAATATAGAACCATATATATTTTTTTCAGACTAAAATAAAAAATCATGCATTGTAGGGTTAAAACTCAACCAATCAAAACGGTTTAGGGTCTGTGGATTTTCCAACTCAAAATAGATAAGTTTATTTAATTTTTTTTAGAGGAAATATTAATTATACAAGAATTTATACATTATTTTTTATATTGTCAAAGAGCCTATTCCACTAAAAACGGTCAAATAAGAAAATTTTGGTACCGCAGTTAATAAAAAAACTTAGTTATGAGGCTGATATCTTAGATGAAACCCTAAATCAATTGTTTTTTTTTTTTGTAAATGATTTCGCCTTTACAGGCGGGTGCAATTAAAGTTACGACAGTAATAATGTGCGAGCAAGAGACAAATAGGCGAGCCTTCCCCAGTGAGGTGATAAATATATGGAGTAGCCGTAATGTCCTATATAAATAAGTAGTTATGTATATCGAATCATAGAAGAGGAAGAACTTGGTTATCTCCCTCTACTTATACAAAAATGCTAATAAAAGAAAGAGATAGTACTGTTTTTGAATGTTGTCACTAAAATATCAATCGTGTAGTGACATCATAGCAGGTGGCTAGCGTGCCACAAATCGCCATTTATTGAGCTATGTGAACTTAGCACCCGACTTTTGCAAAATGGCTCTTCTTATGGTTTTTTTGAAAGATATTGGTTAGTAGTAGATAGTAGTGAAGTTATTTTCGTTTGTAGAAGAGCCAAAAAAATTTTACAGAACAAAAAAAAATTCAGCTTTTGAAAACTAAAAACAAATTTTTTTTTGTTGAGTCTTGCAAGAAAATGGTAGTTTTGGATTGTACTGCAATGTTTTTCGTTTGTAGTAAAATAATATTCACAGAAATATTAACTATTCACTTTAAAATTTTCCAATACAAAATTTACCGCATTAGTTCAATTTCAAAGAAAATCAGGTTACTACAAACGCTGGAAATGGCTGGAATGCATGTGCGGAGGGTAGTAGTAGATTGTAGTGCAATGTTTTTCGTTTGTAGTAGAATAATAATGACAGAAAAAATGTTATTATACTTGAAAATTTTCCAAAACTAAATTTACCACATAAGTGTGATTTCAAAGAAAATTAGGTTACTACAAACGCTGGAAATGGCTGGAATGCATGTGCGGAGGGTAGTAGTACATTGTAGTGCAATGTTTTTCGTTTGTAGTAGAACAATAATGACAGAAAAAATGTTTTCATACTTGAAAATTTTCCAAAACTAAATTTACCACATAAGTTCGATTTCAAAGAAAATCAGGTTACTACAAACGCTGGAAATGGCTGGAATGCGTGTGCAGATGGTACTAGTACATTGTAGTGCAATGTTTTTCGTTTGTAGTAGAAGAATAATGACAGAAAAAATATTTTTACCCTTGAAAATTTTCAAATACTAAATTTACCACATAAGTTAAAATTCAAAGAAAATCAGGTTACTACAAACGCTGGAAATGGCTGGAATGCATGTGCGGAGGGTAGTAGTAGATTGTAGTGCAATGTTTTTTGTTTGTAGTAGAATAATAATGACAGAAAAAATATTTTTACCCTTGAAAATTTTCAAATACTAAATTTACCACATAAGTTCGATTTCAAAGAAAATCAGGTTACTACAAACGCTGGAAATGGCTGGAATGCATGTGCGGAGGGTAGAAGTAGATTGCAGTGCAATGTTTTTCGTTTGTAGTAAAACAATAATGACAGAAAAAATGTTTTTAAACTTGAAAATTTTCCAATACTAAATTTACCACATAAGTTCGATTTCAAAGAAAATCAGGTTACTACAAACGCTGGAAATGGCTGGAATGCATGTGCGGAGGGTAGTAGTAGATTGTAGTGCAATGTTTTTCGTTTGTAGTAGAATAATAATGACAGAAAAAATATTTTTACCCTTGAACATTTTCAAATACTAAATTTACCACATAAGTTAAAATTCAAAGAAAGTTAGGTTACTACAAACGCTGGAAATGGCTGGAATGCATGTGCGGAGGGTAGTAGTAGATTGTAGTGCAATGTTTTTCGTTTGTAGTAGAATAATAATGACAGAAAAAATGTTTCTATACTTGAAATTTTTCCAAAACTAAATTTACCACATTAGTGTGATTTCAAAGAAAATTAGGTTACTACAAACGCTGGAAATGGCTGGAATGCATGTGCGGAGGGTAGTAGTACATTGTAGTGCAATGTTTTTCGTTTGTAGTAGAACAATAATGACAGAAAAAATGTTTTTATACTTGAAAATTTTCCAAAACTAAATTTACCACATAAGTTCGATTTCAAAGAAAATCAGGTTACTACCCTCCGCACATGCATTCCAGCCATTTCCAGCGTTTGTAGTAACCTAACTTTCTTTGAATTTTAACTTATGTGGTAAATTTAGTATTTGAAAATGTTCAAGGGTAAAAATATTTTTTCTGTCATTATTATTCTACTACAAACGAAAAACATTGCACTACGATCTACTACTACCCTCCGCACATGCATTCCAGCCATTTCCAGCGTTTGTAGTAACCTGATTTTCTTTGAAATCGAACTTATGTGGTAAATTTAGTTTTGGAAAATTTTCAAGTATAAAAACATTTTTTCTGTCATTATTGTTCTACTACAAACGAAAAACATTGCACTACAATGTACTACTACCCTCCGCACATGCATTCCAGCCATTTCCAGCGTTTGTAGTAACCTAATTTTCTTTGAAATCACACTTATGTGGTAAATTTAGTTTTGGAAAATTTTCAAGTATGAAAACATTTTTTCTGTCATTATTATTCTACTACAAACGAAAAACATTGCACTACAATCTACTACTACCCTCCGCACATGCATTCCAGCCATTTCCAGCGTTTGTAGTAACCTAATTTTCTTTGAATTTTAACTTATGTGGTAAATTTAGTATTTGAAAATTTTCAAGGGTAAAAATATTTTTTCTGTCATTATTATTCTACTACAAACAAAAAACATTGCACTACAATCTACTACTACCCTCCGCACATGCATTCCAGCTATTTCCAGCGTTTGTAGTAACCTAATTTTCTTTGAATTTTAACTTATGTGGTAAATTTAGTATTTGAAAATTTTCAAGGGTAAAAATATTTTTTCTGTCATTATTCTTCTACTACAAACGAAAAACATTGCACTACAATGTACTTGTACCATCTGCACACGCATTCCAGCCATTTCCAGCGTTTGTAGTAACCTGATTTTCTTTGAAATCGAACTTATGTGGTAAATTTAGTTTTGGAAAATTTTCAAGTATAAAAACATTTTTTCTGTCATTATTGTTCTATTAAAAACGAAAAACATTGCACTACAATGTACTACTACCCTCCGCACACGCATTCCAGCCATTTCCAGCGTTTGTAGTAAACTAATTTTCTTTGAAATCGAACTTATGTGGTAAATTTAGTATTGGAAAATTTTCAAGTTTAAAAACATTTTTTCTGTCATTATTGTTTTACTACAAACGAAAAACATTGCACTGCAATCTACTTCTACCCTCCGCACATGCATTCCAGCCATTTCCAGCGTTTGTAGTAACCTAATTTTCTTTGAAATCGAACTTATGTGGTAAATTTAGTATTGGAAAATTTTCAAGTTTAAAAACATTTTTTCTGTCATTATTATTTTACTACAAACGAAAAACATTGCACTGCAATCTACTACTACCCTCCGCACATGCATTCCAGCCATTTCCAGCGTTTGTAGTAACCTGATTTTCTTTGAAATCGAACTTATGTGGTAAATTTAGTTTTGGAAAATTTTCAAGTATGAAAACATTTTTTCTGTCATTATTGTTCTACTACAAACGAAAAACATTGCACTACAATGTACTACTACCCTCCGCACATGCATTCCAGCCATTTCCAGCGTTTGTAGTAACCTAATTTTCTTTGAAATCACACTTATGTGGTAAATTTAGTTTTGGAAAATTTTCAAGTATAATAACATTTTTTCTGTCATTATTATTCTACTACAAACGAAAAACATTGCACTACAATCTACTACTACCCTCCGCACATGCATTCCAGCCATTTCCAGCGTTTGTAGTAACCTGATTTTCTTTGAAATTGAACTAATGCGGTAAATTTTGTATTGGAAAATTTTAAAGTGAATAGTTAATATTTCTGTGAATATTATTTTACTACAAACGAAAAACATTGCAGTACAATCCAAAACTACCATTTTCTTGCATGACTCAACAAAAAAAAAATTGTTTTTAGTTTTCAAAAGCTGAATTTTTTTTTGTTCTGTAAAATTTTTTTGGCTCTTCTACAAACGAAAATAACTTCACTACTATCTACTACTAACCAATATCTTTCAAAAAAACCATAAGAAGAGCCATTTTGCAAAAGTCGGGTGCTAAGTTCACATAGCCCATTTATTGTTACAAGTCTGTCAAAAAAAGCTGTCAAAAGTGATGTTCCGGAGCTTTGATTATTTAACCAGATATCGATAATCATTATTAATATGTTTTTATTTTTCATACTTTCGATGCAAATGATAATAGGCGCTTACGCAGTAAATCATATCGAAACGGTATTTGCTTTGCTTACCGTTGTGCGTGTATTTTTGAAACAAAAAGACGTGAAGAAAGAGGAAATTAAGTTTGCTTAGAATTGTTAATTTCGTTATTGAATGGGCAGGTAGTTTTTTTGTCTATTTTTTAATCGTAATCATTGGAGACAAGCCAGACTTTAATTGATTGAACCGAAAACTTTGATGCTTGACCTTGAATAACTTTTTAAGCAAACATGGGATCTTTCGGTGTTTTATTTATAATAGTGTACCCCAGGTCTGTACCAAAATTCAGCACGTTGGGAATTATTGCAAACTGACCACTATTTTTCGGGATAATTTGACGGGACTATATCAGGAATAAGAAAATAAACTGTATAGTTCTTTATTTTTTATATTAAAAGAATTATAATGAAAGTAAATAAACTCATAAACTATGATTATTTCATTTACGTCAATCTCTTACAAAAGTTCATTAAATTTCAAGTTCAATATTTATTACTAAAATATCGATAGTAGATTCGATACTCTCTGTGCAACGCTAAAAATAGACGCCATTTTATGTTACATTTCAAGTTTAGGTATGCACGTTTTTTTGTTACTTAGGGCTTGTCCATTGGTTGAGGTCAATGGCCTTCCCCCCAATTCCTTCCTTTAACTCACTGGGTTAAAACTATAATTGTTTATTTATTATTTACTATTTTTAACCCACTTATATAAAATGTGGGTAAGAAGAAAATTAAAAAAATATATCAGTTGATTGGAATAAAATTGGAATGATCTGTTATTGTGTCGGTGGGCTCGATTTGTGGAAGAACTGACATAATATCTAGGTACAAATAATTGTTTTCTGAAGTGATTTTTCATCATGACTTTTCGGTATTGTTTATTTTAATGTCTGAATTTCGCTTTGTATAGTTTGTCATAAATCATTTAATTGGTTTATTGTTGCATATTTACAAAAGGGCGTGTCTTTACTTAGAATGGATCGTAAAATATGATGTTGTTTATAAACACCAATAGTACAATATTCTACTATAACGTTATAAACAAGTAAAAGAACTAAAGTTTATTTTAGATCCCGTCCAAGGCGTATAATGCTTTGCGAAATTGTAGGAAAAAGTTGAGAGGGGGCAGATGTGTCCGTTCCTAATTTAAACGCCATAATTGCAGTGATAATGTAACTTATGAGGGCTCCAGGGGAAAGGACAATGCAACTTTCTCTTTAAGGCGTGGGCTCAGAAAGTAAAATCGTTTGCCCAAACATAAGACTAATACCTTATTGTAGGTCTCACAACATAAGAAACTTCTTTACTATCGGCTCACAAAAATCTATTGCAGAGAAAAAGATATGCCTATAAGTATTTGTAACTTCATGTATCGAGATGTTTGTAATATGATAATTTTCAGTTGAGTTTTGTAATGTATTGCTTGCGTTGATGAACCTATAATGCCAGTGACAAAAAATAGCAGTTATGACACCGCATTATGATGCTCTGGCATCAAAAGCAACTTGTGCGACGTGATTTTTAAGTCTAAACAAAGTGGTTGCCTAGACTTAGAACTAACACCTTATAGGCCTCATACAAGTTGTGGCTTGTACACGCACTATAATACTTGTAAAACTTATGAACGAAGAGCAATGTTTTAATTTATGTTTGACATTTAACAGGTGCCAATAGATCAATCAAGAAAAAAAATGTAGGAGATGAGATTCAACACGTTTTTATTTAAACGTTTATGTAAAATGTTAAATGAACAAGTGATCGTGGTACATAGACCACGAGATTCCATTTCGCACCCAACACTCGCAATCCAACCAGGTCCGGTGTTCTCCATCCTCTTTAATATAAACCTTTTTACTGTGGGGTCACAAAAACATGGAGTAAATATCCCAGATATCTACTCAGATCTAATTGTTTTTAAGATATTATTTTCAATTTAATTTTTATAATTTATTTGTTTGGCGGTGAATATGTAAGAAGGCGGCAAAAACTAGAAATTATCTCTCACTGTTATTTGTAAGTAGTTATTTCGTAAAAAATTCACTATGTACACTAATGTCAATTTCTACCTGCTTTTTTATCTTACCTTGATTTGATCTTCACCATGGGCTAGTAATGAAATATATCTGGTGCTTAGTTACCAATAAAAAAAGTGCGTGCTTTTCCAAATTGTTTATCTATGTAGGAGACAGCAATGACTCCAAGTAGTAAACGCAAGCGCTTTGTTTTATCAATATCTTTTGTCTCTGTGGCACTTAGATTATATTACTCTCTATTTCTCTCTCTTTTTCTCACGTATTTTCGGGGTTCCTTATATGTCCTTGTTCATATCGAAAGCGTAGTCGCTATAGATCCTTCAACTGGAATATACATACTGCATTTTGTGCTCCTATCTTGGTTTTCATCTTCTCTGAACATTTACTTTGGCTGTACTTACTGGAACTGATCGATTGTGTTAACGTTTATTTTGGCTGTGATTAATGGACTGGATTCTCTTTTTACAATGTTTGAACCACTACAGCACATAGTGTGTACTCTGTAATTGCTCAGTGTTACGCAGTCGTAGATACACTTTGACGGAACATGCATTCTCGCGAAGTTGAAAACATTCAAGCAGCATGCACCCGTGAAGTAAGTACCACAATTAAATTAATTAGTCTACATATTAGGTCTTTACCTATGAAATTGCCGTTTTTCACGAAATAAATGAAACGTAATTTTTTTATATATTTTTTATTTCTATTAATCAAAATAATCACCCATGCAATCAATGCATCTTTGCCAACGCATTGGTAGCTTATTGATGCCTTTCTTAAAGAAATCAGCTGGACGGGAGGCAACAAATTCTTCAAAGGCATTTTGTACTGCCTCTCGGATATTGAATTTTTTTCCCGCCAAGAAGTTATCCAAATTCTGGAAAAAGTAGAAGTCTGTAGGCGCAAGGTCTGGTGAGTACGGCGGATGACGGAGAACTTCCAACCCCAACTCTTGTAGCTTGGAGACCGTCTGCTGTGCAGTATGAGGTCGCGCGTTGTCGTGCAGGAGCAGTGGAGCCGATGGATTGACCAAAGCTGGTTGGAGTCGTGCGAGCTTCTCCATCATTGTGTTCAGTTCTTCACAGTACACACCTGCAGTAATGCTTGTCCCGTTTGGCAAGAAGCTGTGATGAATTACACCCGCGTTAGACCACCAAACAGTGACCATCACTTTTCTAGGGGTAAGTTTTCGTTTAGGGCATTGTTTGGGTGCTGAACCAGGGTCCAACCAACTTGCTGAGCGCTAACGATTGTCAAACAGGATCCATTTCTCGTCACAAGTAACAATGCGGTTCAGAATTCCTTCATTTGTATGCCTGCTGAGCAGTGCAAGGCACGTCTCCACGCGTACTTCGCGCTGGCGGTCATTGAGTTCGTGGGGTACCCATTTGTCAAGCTTTTTTACCTTGCCAATTTGACGCAAATGGACCAATATTGTTTTGATGCTAACGTCGAAAGCTGCTGCTAATTCAGCCGTGGATTGAGTTTCATCAGCTTCCACAATTGCCTTTAATTCTTCATTGTCAGTCATGTCATGTGTGAAAAATGTCGTCAGTTTTTGGACGACCACGGGGTTCATTTTTCAGGTCAAAATTTCCAGATCGGAAGCGGGTAAACCAATAACGGGTGGTGCGTTCGTTTGTAGTGTTCGCTCCGTAAACGTCGTTGATGTTGCGTGCCGCTTGTGCCGCTTTGCTGCCACGACGGTACTCATACTCCATAATTACTCGAATTTTTAACTTATCCATGATGACGAAAAATGTTCGAATGCGTTGAAAACAAAACACTAACTATTAAACAAATGACGATTTTAGAAAAAGAATTCCATGTTTGTCAAATGAAATTAATTTGAAATTAGAATTATCAGTCAAAAAAAAAAATATTTTCATTTGAAATGGCCATTACGGCAAAACGGCAGTTTCATAGGTAAAGACCTATTATTTAAGTAAGAGGTGATGTTTGTGGATGTAGTGATCTCTAATATCAAACCAGCTGTTGCTCACAGTCATAAGCACTGCTGCATACTGCAAACTGTCGGCTATTCGTTACTTGTACTATTATTAGTTCTCAAGATAAATCAAGTAAAAAAAAGTATTTTCGATTAATGAAGATTTCTTATATAAAGGTAAAAACTTTTACCTGAACTCTGTCTGTTGCTGCCAGAGTAAGATCCACCGAGTACATTGGGTGATTACCGTAGACCTCGACCACTGCTCTGGCTTCCCTATTTATAACTTCCCCGGGACACCAACCAAGTGGCCGCATGTTGGACCACAATGTTGTAAAGGTCGATTTACAATTTAAAAAGTATGTCATTTTTGGGATAATTGTACTAATTATCATTTTATTATTTCGTTACCAGCTCAATGATGAATGTCAAATCGAGGTAAAATAAAAAAGCTGCTAGAAATTCATAGTAGCACAAACAGAACATGACTTCCTCACGAAAAAAAAAACACTTTAAAATCACGTTGTATAAGTTACCTTTGATGCCAGAGTACATGAAAAGGTCACATAACTGTAATGCTTTGACGTCGAAATACCTTTTTCAGTGTCGCAAGCAATACATTTCAAAAATAAACAAAATAATCTTATTTCAAACAATTCGATATATATAGATTGAAGTACTTATATATTTTTTTCTCTGGGATAGATTTTTATGTGCCCATAGTAAAAAATGTTCATATGTGTGAGACCTATAAAAAGATGTTTTTTTTTTTTTGAGCCCAGTCGGTTGCTGTATCCTTTGCCTTGGTTAAGTATTGTCCGAAATAGAGTGCTTAAATTGCGATGGTGATATATGTGTGAATTCTTATGATTTACGACTTGCAGATTTTTTTTAAAAACTTACTTTTTAAGCTTTGTAATATTAACAAGTGCATCTAGTTGCCACAATAAAGAAATTTATTATTACGATCGGAAATTGATTACCATATAAAGATGAAAATGCCTTTAACCTTTGAACCTTTTACCTAAATGAAGTTATTTACAAGCCAACAGGAGCTGAATACATAACATAGGTATTTATTTTATTTAATATTGGTATTTAAGTGGAACAGTAATAATGTTGCTACTGTATGTTCTAATTATGCTTTATTTATGCCTAACAAGGTAAAAAGATGTTCACAGCAACACAAAAAACACGTTCAAATGAAAAAGCTTACATTGATAAAAGTTTACAACAAAAACTGTGACCAGAGTATGTCCGTGACCAAGTCCGATTATAGTATGAACTGTACGCTAAATTTTTTTTTTTTACAGACAAACACACTAACTATTGCCCCAAAGTAAGCAGAGCTTGTGTTATGGATGACCATACAGTGAACTGGGGGGGAACCCAGAATAATCATACATATATAAATATCAACAACCATGACCCGAGAACAAACATCTGTGTTCAGCACACAAATGAATGCCCCGGCCGGGACTCGAACCAGGGATCTCCGGCGTATGAGACAGAGCTACTGACCACTACGCTACTCGGCCGTCCAATCAATCAGGGAAAAATGTAGGTAAGTATACCTATCTCATTCATTTCCAGCCATCTTGATATGGATGTCCATGGAACGTGGCATTTATACAAAAACAATGACATTGAATACGACCGTCTGATATAACGAAAAAGTGCTGCGACAAATTCCAAATTCAAATATTTATTCCTCAATATTGATTTACTAGTTCGTGTTGACGTCAAATAAAACATGACTCTACCACCAGTTCGGAAAAACCTTCGTGAATAAATAATTTTTTCAAAATAATTTACGATGTCTCTTTATGTCTATTCACAATAATTTTTACCCTCCCCACAAACTATCCAACACCCTCAAACGGCACCCGTTCACGAGTCAACGCAGGATCCAGCCATCGCCACTCCTCAACCGTATTACAGGGAAATGAGCGACGCTTCACTCGACGCTACAGAAAGAATACGATAACCTTTGTGGACTTACAATCTGTAAATTTAATCCTAGTCGCATTTCTTAAGTATTTCATTTTCTCGACGTCATAATAAATAAATATAAATAAATCCCCAGACAAACGCACAGACTGCATGACCCCAAAGTAAGCAAAGCTTGTGTTATGGATGACCATACAGCGAAATGGGGGGGGTCGAGATTAAACATACATATATAAATACAAACAACCATGACCCGCAAACAAACACAAATTAATACCCGGGCCAGGACTCGAACCTGGGACCTCCGGCGTATGAGGCAGGGCTACTAACCAATACGAGGAGTCGCTCCCCACTCATACATTTTGATAAATACTAACGAATCGACTATAACTTGGAATTTGATTACTCAAAGAGCGGTCCAAGTCCAATCCGCCAAATCGTAGGGATTATCCAAGTTAAAGCCAAGCCATTATGGATACGCTAAACCATATCACAAAGGTAATCAAATCCCAAGTTCTAGCCGAGTCGTTAGTATTTATTAAAATGTATGCGCAAGAGAGACGTGGCGTACAAGTTGACGTACTGACTGACTGATTTTTGGTACCTGGCACGGGGATGGGTGATAAGAGTGGAGAGCGACTCCCTGGATCGTCTACCTGAGCAAGTGTCGCTTTCATGTAATCTTTTAGTAGTATGTTACATCTCTTTACTCATTTTTATTAATTTCAAAAATAGGTGCATCCTCAATTTAAAGATCATAAATAAAATCAGATCAATTTAAGCGTCAAGTATTATACCTTTTTAGAAACTGCATTAGATGCGCCAACTTTTGAGAGTAAATGCCAGCCTCATTTCGTACATGTTTTTTACACGGTGGAGCAGAGAAAATTAGGTATAAAAAATTGCGACAAATTAGTTTTTTCTTTATTGCTTTTTTTCTATCGTACCATAACAGATTTGCTTGTATCAAAGGTTTATTACATAAGAACATTTAGTAACCAATTAATAACCGAAAAATAATCAAAATCGGTCAACATTTACAGATTCAGCATACGAATTACTGCTATAAGGAGTGATTTTTCACTTATTTTAGAAATCTATATCTACTAAACTAATCCACATACATTTTTTTTAATATATATTTTTTTTTACTTTTTGGTCTATGGTGCGTGAACCCCTTCCATTTGGACGTTGACCTTCTGGACACCCTGTACACTTGAACCGTTTATACGCGGTTAAAATCACACCGGATCTTCCAGTATTTGAAAATGGGAGATCTTTTTTAGAGTCAACAATTCCTCTTTGCACAAATCTTTTCCAATAAACCTTTCAAGTAAAACGTCACAAGAAAATTCACGTAAACACCGACATTAAATTGTCCAATTATATTTAAACAGCGCTATTGCCGACAAAGTGGCTTCAACGAGATACGACATCCATCATTGTCAAATTATAAACATTGTGGCCGACGAGAGCAATGTCGGTGGAGGAAGTCGGTTATTGTACGTATGTTTGACGGCCGCTTGCCGTCAGTCGTGGATTCGACTCCTGGTCGGGGCATTCATTTGTGTGATGAAAACAGGTGTTTGTTCTCGGGTTAAGGTTGTTTATATTTATATGTATAAGTATGTTTATTCTGGGTCCCCTCCAGTTCGCTTTATAGTCATCCATAACAAAAGCCTCATTACTTTGGGGCCATATAGTTGGTGTGTTTGTCTTGTTTGTGTGTGTGGTTTGTTTATTATTATTTTGAACAAAATTTATTCAATTTTATGTTATCACTGTTTCACAACTGGTTGTAGATTCTTATTCTATACAGCTATATAAAAGGTATAATGGTAAAATTATAAAAATATATGATATCCCCAGAACAGCTCTCAACCTAATCAATTTTAACCCCCAACGCGTAAAGAAATGTTATGAGTTCAAAGTATTTGAATGTGTGTTTGACCGGGGCATCGTATCTCCCACACGAATTCACCGACTTTGATGCAGAATTGTTTGTTTAAAAACTCAATATCTAGAGGGGTTCTTAGCCACGATTGATGAAAATCATTTCCACCATTCAAAATTTATGCAAACTTCTTGCTGTCAGTCTGAGTTTTTTTTAATTAGTCTTAAAAAATTATTATAATAATTGGCAAGTGAAATCGACATACGGCTTTCATTCAAAGACTCAATATTTACTTTAAAAAAGAAGACATACAGTGATTTAATACCAGAAACGCTCTTAACTAAAAATGATAACGAAATAAAATTATAGTTTCAAGGCCATTCAAAATCCAAATTTTATTGTGTTCTAATGAATGAACAGAAATAACTAATCTATTTGGTTTGTAAAGCTCAGTTGGAGACCCAGGCTAGGAGCGAGAATCGCTTGCGCGTTTATCGGTCTTGTGTAGGCGCCTAAGTACTAGACTACGACGACACTACAGGGGATTCGAATCTGAGCCTGCGGCGCTCCAGATTGTACCAACAGGTAGATATTGTAATTTTAACAATGGTTTAAAACGAAGACAACACAAAACTGTTGCAGTTGTACCTGCATACAATAATGTAATCTTTAAGAAACTTGAATTTAGGGGGTAACAAATTGGTTTTTTATTGTATGCAATGGCTACAGAATTATTCGGAACGTTCGGGAAAAATACTGCTCAACTTTCGTTCAGGTTTTGGCGACATAAAACCGAATGTGCCCAACTGTAACCAGGTACGGAAAATGGCAAGAAAAGTCACCCGGTATTTAGCTCGGAATGGCCCGCCCGATCGGCACTAGCCGAATATTCGCGGTGAATGCTACGGGCCGGCCGTTGTTCGAGCTAGTGCCGGCCCGAATCTGTGGGTAGAGTCCCATAAATAACAAAACATTTCAATAATAACTAAGAAATAAGGAATTTGCATGAACTTTTTTTTGACTCATCACTTTTTTTTAATTCACATAAATTTACTGATGACTCAATCAATATTTTGTTAAATAAATTATATAATTCTGTTTTGGTTTGAGAATATTAATTATTTTGAATATAGGCAAATATTATTATTCACATGTTGATATGCTGAGAAAATATAACAGATGAGTGCTTAAATAATCTGTTGTAACAAGGAATTGTCCATTACACTTGAATAACATTTTAACATACATAGAGTTGGGAATAAATCAAATTTGTTATGTTAGGACTGGGCTTGTCTTGACACAGCTCATAAGACTCTTAGCTGTAAGAGTCTCAAGAGATAATAAATTAGTCTTGAGTTCTGGAGTTTTGAGTCTGTTTAGCAAGTCCTATTATTAGAAATGTACAACATTCATAAGTAATATTCTATATTTCACAGAGATGGAATCAAACTGGGACCATTGCTTTATTATATATACAAGTATGTAGGAAACATTAGTTTATTAGAGAACTAATAAATCATTAAAGTTTTTGTCTGCTTTTTCTATAATACTTTCCATGTCATAATTTCTGCTCTTTTTATTTAAGTTTTATTTATGCATAAGTTTGACAACAAGGCATATATTCACACATTTTCATAACAAACAAAAAATTGTGGCTTATTGCAGCCTCAATTAGGTATAGGCAAATACAGCATTTTCAGGAATTTAATTATGCAACAAATAATATATAGATCCATCATAATCATAATCAAAAAATGTATGTGACATTGTGACAAATCTATTGCATTATAGCTAATTAAGTGTAACAACTTAACATAATCAAACTGAGGATGTTGCTTAAGATCTTTCATAATTATTTATTTCAAACTATACTGTGACATTGAGATATCACTAACAGCAATAGAAGCTAAAAGGAGACAATTTATTGATAATATAAACTGATAAAAATTTAATCTGTTTATCGAGATTAGGATTTTACATTTATGTGTATGCCAATTGAGATTTGCAATGATAATAAGCAAAGTCATGATGCATTTAGACAAAATACAATGTTCCATCATGGGTAATTTAATCATAAATGATAAAATATTGGGAATTCTGTCATTTGACAAACCCATTCCCACTATTGTTCCTAACTAATGAAAACCCAAGTCAGAGATATGGTCAGATAGATTATGCATAGAACTCATATTTAATTCTTTTATCTAATTTTTTATTATTTTTATTTGTCATGACAGAAGGAAATACTTAAGTCTGCAGTGCAGGCAAAGTTCATAGACATTAACGATTAAGTTTACCTAATTAAATTGGATTTTAAAAATGAACCCATCTAAGTTTTTCCTTAACTTTTTTAGAAAGCAAACATTTAAAAAATATATATAATTAAATTATGTAATTCGTAAATAACAGAGTCAATTACATACTGTCAAGTTATGTGAACCCTCTATTCCTTCCTAAGGAAGTTTCCAAATCAATATTGAAATAATTGTCCTAGCAAAACTTTTTTTGCAGTAAATAACAGTATCTAACATTAATTAAAAATCATAATATCTAAGTGTCTAGGAATATTACTAAATATATTTCATCTTAATTAAGTCTAGAAGTAAAAATTTACTAACCTGAAGTATCATATCTCCCGGCTCTATCCTGCCATCTAAAGCCACAGCACCACCTTTCATTATGCTTCCGACATAGATACCTCCGTCCCCACCTTTATTTGATTGCCCCACTATTGATATACCCAGGAAATTCACTGTGTCCATGTTCAGAGTCACTGTTATGATGTGCATTGACATTGTGGAATCTGTGATAGAGGAGTATGAAGAGGTTCGCGACATAATCTGCGGCTTTTTTCGTCTTCTTTGAGGCCTCTTGCGATTGCTGACCTGTAGATGTGAGACACTGCTGCATTCTGTAAGTGCTCTGTCCACTGAGGCATTTGTGTGTCTCCCTGTTGTTGTTGTAATCTCCGACTGACTATCAAACAGACTAGTAGAGTCCAAATCCGAACTAAGAACTGACGCTGTTTCGTACTCCAACCCATGATTGTATTTAGAGTGTCCATTGATTCTCAAGCCTCTATATTTGTATTTGTCGCACGAAGCTCGATGGCCTGGCCGAGAACTGATCGTGCTGTCTGTATCCGTGCAAGTATCCCTCGTCAGAGGTGCCGTTGGAGCCCCGTGACCAGCAGGTTTTGTTTTCCCTGCATTACTGTCTGTACACTGTGAAGCACCGTCCGAGGGATTGGAACCCTCAGCTGACACCAACCACGAAACCACACGACCATTAAAACATGGCAAATGAGCATTATCGTCTACTATTTCTTCTTTTACAACACCAAAATCATCGTCCATGGACTTGAAAAAAAACTTGTAATTCGGCCTATTCAACTGGTTCTTAAAGTCTATCAAAGTCACTTTCTCCGGAGATATTGGAATTTTCACTAAATACGGTGTCTCCTCGTCATCGATATAGTAAATTACTTTTGTTTCCTCCATTTTAACTCATTTATTTATCAAAAACTAAACAACACCCGAACGATCTATAAATATCAGCCGCCATTACAAAAATGGGAATAATTTATTGCACTTGTTGACATTCAGATGGCGCTGTAAATAATCAATCATTCAACCATCCCTCGCGAAATTAGTTCAATCGAAAAAATACAGAAAAATATTATCTGTGGTTCGTCTATTTGCCAGTTTCTGTGGTTAACCGATCGGGGGTTTAAAAATTCAAATTGACTACGTTTGTTATTGTTGTGTGTAAAGCAAATTTTTATTTGTCTTTACAAAAGCTTAATACTAATAAACGTCTTTTACTTAATATAGCAGCAAATTTAATCGAAAATGAGTGATAAATTTGCTTTGAGTATTGAAGAAGCTTTGGAAATTTTTTTATTGAAAATTGATGGTACACTCAACACTTGTTTTGTTTACTCTGTAAAGCTACCCAATTATTTACCCCAATTTCATATTATCTACATACCTTTTCAGATAAAATACTTAAAGAAGAACAACAAAGAAAAGCAAGCAAAAAGAAAACAGAGTTTGAAATTAAATTAGCTCACGAAATGAAGTTGAATGTATGTGTTCGAAAATAGTTTCTATTTACAATTATTTTAATCTTCTTTTGTTGCTATAAATTATAGCTTTCGAATGATTCCAAAAAATTTTAGCAAGTATTTTGTATATAAATTACTCCAAAAGTGAATCAGTCTTGCGGAAACACCCAGTAAGAAAAATTACTTACAATCTTGTCTAACAAAGGCAAATATAAGTTCTACTAACAGTATTTATTTCTTTATGATTAGGAAGACCAACAGCTTACTGTGCAATTACATAATGAGGTGTTACAATGGGCAAAGGGCAAAATCACATGTATGGTAGTTTCTTTTCAACAATTTAAGTCAAATTGTCCCAAAATGCATTTTTATGAAATTATCAACAAATCTTTCCTATATCTTGCAGGATAATGGATGTCAGCCATGAAGTTGCTGTACTGTTTTTGGTATAAGGCACACAATAAAATGAATTGATAAAAGATTTGTGGGAAGAGTCTTCATGTGTGGCATTAACTGTATTATTATTTTATGTGTTTTTAAGTTGTTCTAATGTGGTTTCAGTGTGAACTCAAAGAGAAATTGGCAGAATATTCTAGAAGAGGTGATGAACTAGACCGGGTCTGTACTAACTTGTCAAGTCTAACAATAACTGACCGAGATCAGCACCGATTAGAAAATGCCAAGTGAGTTTGACAAATAACCAAAAAGTCCTTCCTCTATATAATAATATAGTATTGGTATTAATTTAACATATATAATTAACTGTTATTAAAATTTTATTACTATAAAATAAATGTTACTGTAAAAATATATTAATGATTATTAAAATGTTGCCAATTGCAGGGAAATGTACCGAATTGCCAAGGACATCACGGGAGTCCGGTTCGACTTTAGCGCCCCCCCCGATGTTGTCAAAGGATGTATCCTTTTTACCAACAGCTTTACCAGTTTAGCTCCTAGTAATTTAATTTGTTACTGAAGATCCAGCCACTAATGCGTTTAGTTTGGTTCCAACTTGTCTGTCGCTCTTAGTATTTGATTGAAATAGAATATCAGAAGACAGCTGACAATCTTACATGACATAATCAAGCAATGGATCTGATAGTCACAGGAACTCTAAATGTTACATTGTTAAAGCTATAAATTGATGAAACTGAGGTAGAGACAGACTAATGTACTGATGTGACATATGATAATGATGGTAAAAGTTATGTTCATATTTGTGTCCTGCATTAGAGATTCCTATTAAGTCAAATTATATGAACTTTCACTCACTGATTTCCACTAATCTTTTAATCAGCGCTGTAAGCCCATTGACAACTTTTACTTGTTCATACCTGCAATTACTGTTTTTGAACGAGCAGACATTGTGACTGTACTTATATTAGGAAAACAAGTTTTTAGTATAACCAGGGTAGGAATTGGAATCCAGAAAACTAGATGCATTATTCTTGCTGGTTTGGCATGATTAAATGTTGACCAGATCTGGTAGTTTTTGGGACCATAATGGGACTAGCGCACGGAATACTTTAATTGCGTAGTGCGTGTAAATACATCGTTTGACCCTATTCTTTATTTATTTATCATACTCTCCAAACCAATAAAGTAGGGAATGATTAGTGTACTAAAATAACACCTATGTCTAATTGATGGCCGAGTACACTACTCGGCCGTGGTAGTAGCCCTGCCTCATACGCCGGAGACCCAGGTTCCAATCTTGATCGAGGCATTCGTTTGTTTGATGAACACAGATGTTCGTTCTCGGGGCCTGGTTGTGTTATATTTAAATATGCATATTTATTATGGGTTCCTCTTAGTTCCCTGTATGGTCATCCATTACACAACTTATTTATCTGCACAAAACTGAATTCTAAAAGTTATTTGTATAGACAAACTAAAATACCTCCAATTAGCAAGAAACATCTCGAATAACTTTTGACCGGCTGAATATTTCCATCAAATAACACTCTCGATACATTCAGCTTTCAAACTGAAAAATCGACATCAAATTGGTTCGTCCGCTTAGGAGATATGACGCCACAGACCGACACACAGATATACGTATTCGTCTTCTTATCGTGATGGAATGGCAACCTCTGGTGTCAGACTATATCCAGCCGTCTCTGGAATCTTCACAGGCCTCTGACGTGGCTTCAAGGCTGTTGTCTTGCGACAACAACCGGTACCAGCGGCTTTGTCCTTCGAAGCGCGGAAACGCTCAAGTTCTTAAGCCACTGTTCACCGAACGTTGCGTAATTTTGACAATCGTTCGAAGTCGGTGAATACACGCTTTAATAACCCTAGTTGAAGCTGCATTTGAATAGAAAAGTTATTTTATACCAACGCTTTAGAAAATCGAGACGCAGTTTTAGTAACATGAAGAACTCATCTGCGTTAACTATTCAAACTCAAAATTCAAATTCGAATATTTATTTCTCAACATTGACGATTGTTTGTTCTTATTGACGTCAAATAAAGCATGACTCTAAAAACGCTTCAGAAAAACCTTCACAATTACAGTTTTTAATTATAAAATAATAAATAAAAACATTGACAAACAATAACAAAAACTTAACATTTTAAATTCTACACACACCATTCACGTATTAATATATATAATATGGATTTCGCGTTCGCGAAATCAAATGTCCAAACTAAACGGGTATGAATGAAGCAATATGAAAACGAAGCTCCGTAAATTAATTTTGTTAGTCACAAGTAAAGGGTCGCTAATGAAGGGTGTTCTTTTAGACGATGTTATTTAATTTTTAATTAAAATAAAATTTAGAAACATATGTTTGATATCAATGAAACTAGTTTTATTGGAAAAATAATTTTATGCTTTTATTGTATGTTTCCAAATTACGCCAATTTCGCCCTAGCTGCGACCGCCACACGTCCGAAATCATTTTCAAACATTAATGGCATAAAATTACCATTCCAATAAAACCGGTTCCATTGATATAAAATATATTTTTCTATGTTTTATTTTATTTTAAAGTTGTAAAGCTGCAAGATATCATTTTTGCTGTCCGCATGTTTTAAAGATTTATGTCGCTAACCATATTAAAAATCGTCATAACATGTAATTGCTTCTGAATAAAAATTCCTAAACCGCAATACAACAGATGTAAAAAACTGTCCTCGAAAGCTGCTCCTCACCTTCGAGCTGGATCCGCAGCAGGCATCTGAAGGAGCCCTATGGGATTTGATCGGAGACAACACCGGAAAGGAGAATCTGCCACCGTAGTTTCATGCAAACAATTACTTACTTAACCACATAAGTGAAAGTTAAATAAAATAATGATCATATCTGTATTTCTTATTCATTCTAAGCATTACTGTAGTAATTTTTATATACCTAATAAAATATAATAAAGATTTTATTTCTATTAGTTTTTTAATGATTTCACAATCTAAAATTCATTATGTAATTTTTAACTAGGTTTTTCACACTAACAATTAAAAGGACATGTAGCTGCAATACATACATCCGCACGCCGTTGAGGTCCTAAAGGATCCCAAAGTAGTGTTCCAGTTACTTGGTAAATTTTCCCTCAACTTGCCACTATAATGGCCCCACTGGTCCCTCGGGCCACCCCAGTCCGTCAGACCCCTCCGGTCTTAGGCCCTACCGCGTCCCCCACCTCCAGTGACATGGAGTCATCCGCGGACGCCACCCCAACTGGCTCTGAGCAACCCTCATTCACCCTCGTTAAGAAGCGCTCGAAACAAGCCCCGGCGTCCTCAACGCTCGTCACGGTGTCTTCCACACCCTCCGCGGCGCTTCCAAAGCCCGCGCCCGTCCCGGTGCCCGCTGATGTCACTCAAAGTGACAACACCCCCAACTTCTGTCAAGCCTCAGGTCCCACCACCCGTATTCCTCCGGGAAAATGGTCCGAGGTTTCGACATTGTGCAAAGAGCACAAGATCCTTTACACCCGAGCGACCAAGTCGGGCGAATCAATTAAAATCTTAGTCTCGTCGTTAGACGATTTCCGTGCTCTCACCGGTAAGCAATATGCTTACCACACTTACGCTCTCCCAGAAGAGCGTAAGTTCAGAGCGGTACTCAGGGGAGTCCCGTTCGAATTATCAGACGAGGCTATCCTGGAGGATCTGCAGTCCCAAGGCTTCCCGGCACTCGCCGTGCATAAAATGCACAGCAGGTACCCTCTCGATTTGGTGGTTCTAGCCAACGTCCAAGTACAGGACGATTTCAAAAGAGGTCAGCACCATATGCGGCCTCTCTGGGATCAAGTTCGAGATGCCGCATCGCCGCGGTCACCCCGGCCAGTGCCACCGGTGCCAGTTGTACGGGCACGCGGCGGCCAACTGCGCCGCCCCGCCCAGGTGGTCAAGTGCCTGGTGCCTCATTTCACCAAGGAGTGCAATCGCACTCCTGAAACTCCCTCTCTCCCCTATTGCGTGCTTTGTGGCCAGTCCGGCCACACCGCTAATTACAGGGGCTGCCCTCGTGCACCCCGTTGCATGCGTTCCAATTCTAAGAGGGCGGCACCCAAACAGGCCCCGCCCCTTTCTCAGGAAAACTCCGCCGCTGCGTAGCCGGGTTCCTCCGGCTGCAAAGCCTACTCAGCCCAAGCCTGCTCCAGAGAACTAGAGGCAGCGCCCCGCTGCACATTCGAATCCCATCCCGGCTCCTTGCCCACTCAATTCCACTCCTCAACCCTCCGTAGCAGACGATATGCGTATCGTCATTTCATTTCCAATTCATCCAATTCATTATAGGTTCATTTGTCCTATGGCCACCAACTCATGTCCCTTTGAGCACCATCAGTGCAACTTTCAGATCCTGCGGACGACCCGCTAGCGGATCTCCGCCAGCGCACCCACTTCCCAATGGGTGTCGCTTCCGATGAAGGCTAACGGTAAAATTTTGCCACAGCCAGAGGTGGTTTTTAGTGGGTAGGTGCCACTCTGGTGAGTCCCACATAACCCCCGCAGAGGTCGGTATTTTCCTGCGGCGGTATGCATGACGCATCTTCCACCTCCCTCCCGTGAGGGTGTTGCTTCGGCGGCAAAAAAAAATCAAATAAAATTTCCGTTTGTATTCTGTTACTTTCTACTTTTTCCACCTAAAAGCATCCGTATCTCGCTTCCTACAGTGGTTACCCCGACGACGCTTAACCGACGTTCGCCTGACAAAGCCAACGATTTGATCTCAGTGGTCAAGCACATTCTACCCGGCTTTCCACCAGCGAAATCCCCAGATGTTAGAATTCAAGAGGCACCCTACGGCCGCTGAGTGTCACATTTATTGGCACGATCTTGAGCGCGATACTACGCCCGAAGCTACAATGAGCACGCCAATGGCGAAACGACCTGAAACTGAAATAGGAGGCATCTCGCTATCAATACGTTTTCCACCATTTTGGCGGGACCGTCCACGTCTTTGGTTCATCAGTTTCGAAGCTGCGACACACGATCTAAAGAAAAGTCAAGCTCAACTCGCACAGATGGCCATCGCAAAGCTCGAAGAACAAGACATAGAACAAATTAGCGACTTACTTTACAAACCGCCTGCTGGAAACCAGTACGAAATACTCAAAGAGCGCCTTATTTCCGTCTATAAAGAAAGCGAAGGCCGCCAATTTCAAAAATTACTCTCTGAAATGGAACTCGGCGGTCAACGACCGTCACAGCTACTGCGACGAATGCGCGACTTAGCACGAGATAAAGTTCCAGATACAACCCTGCAAATCATGTGGATGAATCACCTGCCACCACACGTACGCTCAGTTTTGATAGTCAGTGAAAACTTCTCAAGGAGAGCCGCCCTCGAAGATCTATCGCTGCTCGCCGATAAACTCATGGACCAGAGCCACGAAGTTAGCGCCGTTTCGACATCATCTTCCTCGATTCAGAATCATACACATCAAGATCGCCTACTTGAAGAAATACAGAAACTGTCTTTAGAAATTGCTGCGCTCAGAGCTACGTCACAGAATCACCGTCCACACCAGCGAGGCCGAGCAACATACCCACATCGAGGCCGTGTTCCGTACCATTCCCGCGAGCGGAGCCACTCGCGAAATCGAAGCTCAACCCCGTCGCCCTATTGCTTTTATCATCGGCTTTTCGGCAATGAAGCAAGGAAATGCACTACACCCTGAAATTTCAAACAACAACACGTTGAACATATTCGTAACAAAGCTTATAAGATGTACAGTTTCGTGATGCGCTCTAGTAACAACTTTAAGCACTCATCCACTTATATTCATTTATACAGATCACTGATTTGTTCACATCCTGAGTATGCTGTCTTAGTTTGGTCCCCCTTCTATGCTAAATATGTGTCACAAATTGAAAGACTACAATATAAATTCTCAAGATGTATGCATTACAGGTGTCATCATGGTCGACTGTTGTATGAACAATTGCTCAAAAAGTACAAGTTACTGGACCTCAAATCCAGACGTTTACAGTTTGAAGCAATGTTTCTGTATGATCTCTGTAGTAACAAATACGATTGTAAATCAATTATTAATAATATCTGCTATCGCGTACCAATCAGATCACATGTTCGGCCAAGTCGGATTAAACAATTATTCGTTTAATATAATATAATATTATAATAATTTGTTCCACTATGCCATACTAATGCAGGAAAACGTTCGCCACTGTATCGTCTGACTGACTCATATAACAAATATTTTTATGATATTGATGTTTTTGCAACCAAGCCTGGAAAATTTAAGTCAAAAAAATATTACTACACTTAATACCTTATTCACTCAAAATTCTACTTAGTAATATTTGTAAACATTAAAAGTACATACATTTTTTATTGCATACAGTCACTTATGCCCACTATATACCTACCAATTAAATTCCTAAATAGTAGCATTGTATTGTTGTAATGTAATTGCAAATAGTAATATTGTAACTTCAAAATAGTCATATTGTCATTTTTATAGCGAATCTGTAAATGTATCCGCTCTCTTCTTACTCACACAGTTATAAATCTTTGTGTTGTATATAATCTGTGGTTGACGGTATTGGTGTCACGATTATGCCTATGCATTATTGTTATTATTAAGTAATATATATTTTGATACTGTTTGTTGACCCCAATAAATAAATAAAAAAATAAATAAAACACAATGAACACTCTGGAAACTGAAGACGACGCTGGCAACGGCGGATACCAGCGTCCACACAAATTCACACCGCCTTTACGTCACAGATTCAAAAACAAAGACGCATTTTTTGGTAGATATAGGAGCGAATATCTCCGTCATACCAAGATATAGAGGAGCTACGAGAAAACCATTGTCATTCAAATTGTACGCCGCTAACAACACCGCCATAGATACCTACGGAGAGAAAACTCTAGAATTGAATATACGACTGCGATGCACTTACCGATGGAAATTTATCGTCTCCGGTGTAACAAGACCCATCCTAGGCGCCGATTTTCTCAGACACCACCAACTCGTCGTCGACCTGAAGAATCATCGACTACTTGATAGTGTTACAAGCTTAGCTGTCAAAGCACCCACTTGTAACAGCAGCCAACCAACAGTACGTAGCATCGATCAACAACAACCTTTTTGCGACGTACTCGCCGAGTATCCAGAGACGACGCCTCTTACATCTATAAAGCTTACCCCGAATATTAACGTAGAACACTACATTGAAACCAGTGGCCCACCTATTTATTCAAGAGTGAGACCCCTACCTCCGCATCGCTATGCTGCTGCAAGAAAAGAATTCGAATCTATTATGGAGCAAGGACTGTGCCGCCCAAGCAAGAGTTCCTGGGCAAACCCACTGCTCGTCGTAATGAAAAAGAATGGCGCAAAAAACTACGCGTCTGCGGCGACTATCGTCGAAAGATTAAAAGTAGAGATTGCGTTAAGCACAGTAGTTTTTTGGCGGCGTATCTTCTGACTTCTGAAGCTTCGAACGGAAGAACAGCGTTCTGTTATGAGGCAGGAGGTTGGAGAGTTTTTAAAAAAAAAACTCTTTTATTCGAAACACACTTGTTTATTGTAAAACTTTCCAGAGTCACAACTTTTAATTAGGGATGTTGATTAGTGTTGTCAGTTTGGAGTCTAAACGCGCACTGATCGTTAAAAACAAATTATAATTTACATAAACTAAAAATGATGCACAAACAAAATTAAAGTAGGACGTTAAGTAGTAAACAACTAAAAATGTTTGTTCAGCAATATACCCATACTAGGGTAGGATATAACAGCCCCCCGGTTAAGACGGAGCTTTATCCCTTAAAATGGAAAAGCGAAGTTATTAAAACATTCCAAAAATAATCAATATCCCTTTACAAAACAATAAAATAAAACAAAGACACATGAGAATAACTTCAAAATTAAAAACACAAAACATAGCTTTAAATTTTACAATTTAAACATAAAACATGAAATAAAAATTCAAAAGAAACAGTACACATTTGTTATAAAACTAAAAATTATCAATATTTCTAGAGGATGAACTAAAATTAAGTTTTTTAAGATTACATGAAGATTCAATAGACTTATGATCTTCTTCAGAAGATGCATCAGAAGTCATTTCAATAGAGTTTGACAATTTAGACCGATTTCTAATATTCTTTTTATTATTACATTGGTTATAGATGCTTATACAACATAAACTTCGGTTATTAGTAGAACAATAAAAATATCTAAATACCTTATAAAAAATGTAAAGTAAAATACAAACAATTAGAAAATATGTAAAAGAAGAATAATATGTACCATAACGTATAAAATGTGACTCCTGTTGAGCCTTATTTATTTCATTTTCTAAATAATCAAGTTTATGCGAAGTGTATTGTAAATTATCTAAATTAATATTCGACAATTTAATAGGCAATAAGTGCGGTAAAGTATGATTAAAATTTTCCTTTTTACAACATTCGTCGTCCAAAATATTAAAATTGATATTAATATTACTTTTAACATATAATTTCTTAGAACTAGAAGGTAAAAGTTGGTTTGTTTTCGAATAACCGATACAGTTGTCGGTAAGTTTCACAATACCTGTACCTAATAAAGTCTGGTCATACATTTTATCATCGCATTTAATTGTTAGTTTACATGGTTTGGATTGAACAAAGATCCACTTGTTATTATTCAAAATTTGCCATATGTCAATTAGACCATACAAAAGTTTGCTATTGCATTCAGCTGGCAAAGATAAGATGACTTCTGTTAATAATTTACTTTCACAACAAGGATTATTTATACTTGAACGGATATTTATTAAAGGACAGATAGAAAGTTCATCATTTATTAATTTACAATTATTAAAATCATCAATAAGAACATAACTTAGCTTATCGTCTGATAAGGCTATATAAGGCTTAGAAGGTTGGATCAGCGAAAATGTATTGACCTTCTGATCATGAGGAGTTGGTAAAGGTATATTTTTATAAACAATATACCTTTCATTATAAATTAAAGGAATTTCTAATGTAAAAATAATCTTTTCATTGTAATAAAAACAAGTTAGTTTGGACACATCAATTATCGTGTTAATGTTTGCAAGTGATAACGATACTGGGAAGTCAGTAAGTTTATTTATGAAATGACCATTGTTAACTAATTCAGAATACAGCTTATTTGGACTTAATACAGAAGGGTGTAAAATATTTACCTTCGCAAATAAAATAGAGTTAAGAATTACATCTAAAGAGTTAGAGATAGTTATTAAAGAACTCTCCACTAAATTAACTAAGCTATTTATTCTTGTTACATAAGATAATTTATTGTTTTGATCTGTAACTTGAGTAAGAATATTATTTAAAATTGATAAATGAGAATTTAGTTTAACTTCATTATCGTTAAGTTTACGTATAGTAGAATTAAAAGTATTTAAACTAGACTTAATTACATGGATATTATCCTTCATTAAATGAAATAATTCAGATTCGCTCTTTTGACAAACTTCAATAGCTGCGTCGTATTTTCGCGCATCGTCGGCGTCTAAAGTGCCAAAAAAGAATTTAAGGATTTCTCCTCCAAACTCTAATGATCTTTTATACTTAGTTGAGTTTCTCGGAATAACATGCGACAAAGAGTTTAATTTTTCATAATTCGACTGTAACAAATTTTCAATAGAATTTGTAATATCCTTACAATCAACAAAATCATTAGGTAAAGTTTTAAAACATAAGTTACTGGTTTTTATCAATAAATTTTCAATACTTTCAAGATGAGGTTTAAAAGATATAACGTCGACATGAGTAACGACTTTCCAAAAATTGTTATAAAAACTAATCGAAGTTGTGGGATCAAAGTATATCCCAGGACTATGAACTATTGGCGTCACCTTACTTTCGCTTACACAATGACGAAATAGTAATCTGAAAATAAAATTAGAATAGAAAAATAAAAAACTTATTAAACTAAGTTTGAGCTGGTTTTATCTGATCAACGTGATATTTGACGTGTTTACGACCAATACTCAAAATTACATTATTCTTATTATTAACCTTAACTATCTTAAAAGGGCCTTTCCACACTGGGGAAAGTGCTTTACGTAACCTATGGTGTTGCTTAAGATACACCATATCTCCTAATTTATATTGAACTGATCTACTGGAAGAATCATAGTATTGCTTGGAATTTTCCTTACTTTTCAAAATATTTTCTAAAGCTTTTTCTCTACTAAATCTCATCCTATATTGTACTGCTCTTACATATTCGTTATAAGTAACATTATCATTTGTTTCATAAAGAGAATTAGGTATGTTCGGTTTATGACCGTATAATAATTCGAAAGGAGTGTACTGAGTAGTACTATGAGGAGTAGTATTGTAACATAATATGGCTGTGGCTAGATAACAGTGCCAGTCATTTTGGTTTTCGTTAACAAAAGATTTTAAATATTCTTTCAATGTAGCATGACTCCGTTCGAGTGCTCCATTCGTTTGAGGGTGATACGGAGTCGAAAATAAAGATTTAATTTTAAATATTTCTGTAATTTGCTTAAATAACTCTGACGTAAAACAAGTCCCGAGATCTGTTAAAATCATTTTCGGTATTCCGAATAGGGACATAAAATGAACTAAATTGCGAGCTACCTCCTCACTTGTAGCTGATATCATAGGATATGCGCATGAAAACTTTGTTAAATCATCTTGTAAGGTTAAAATAAATCTGAATTTCTGAAAACCTGCTTCTGGTAAAGTACCAACGATATCTAAAGATAGGCGCTCAAAAGGCTTCGTACTTGAAGATGTAATAACCATTGGAGCTTTATTACTTTTTCTTAAAGGTTTGTTTACTTGACAAAGCCTACAATTTTTAACATAATTTTCGATGTCCGATCGCATCGACTTCCAATAATAAGAAGCTTTAATCCTATTAAACATTCGATTCATGCCGGGATGGCCCGCTATGGTTGAATCGTGATTTTCTTTTAAAATCTTCTGTACTTCTGCTGGAGTAGGATAAATTAATTGATTTTTGTAAATATGAATTCTTATATTAGTATTGTGAAAAACAAAATTAATAATGTTATAAACTTTAATAAAAGATATTTTAGAGTAAGGTTCAGAAAAATCTGAAATTGCTAAGTCGGTTAAATCAGGATGTTCTTGTAAAATTTTATCTCTAAGTTTAATTAATAAATTGTAAATATTTTTATAATTAGTTTCATCATAATGATGAACCTTCGTAAATAGAAAAAAGAATGTTTTATTTTTGTTATCAATCGATAACAAGGAACCGGCCTCGCGCTCGGTATTTAAAAGCTCAGCAGAATTCTCGAACTGTGATAATATTTCTTCACAGTTGGGCATAGAATAATCGAAATCTAAAGAGATAGGACACGCAATCGCATTATACTTACATGAATGTAAGTTTTGTAAATGTTCTTCAATTTTAGTATTAAGGTCGGGTAAATTTTTTGTAAATTGTTTTTTCCAATAGTCTTCGTAACTACACTTATTTAAATTATTTAAATCTATAATGTTAATGGGAATTCTGGATAAAGCGTCGGCGTTTGAGTTTAATTTGCCGGGCTTATAAACTATTTCGTAATCATATTCCTCAAGTTTGAGGCGCCACCGGATTAATCTGCTGCCGGGGTCTTTTACATTAAAAAGCCACGTTAATGGGCGATGATCCGTTACGATCTTAAATTTAGTCCCATATAAATAAGGACGAAAGCTTTTAACTGCAAATAAGATAGCTAATAACTCTTTTTCTGTGGTTGAGTAATTACATTCTGCTTTATTCATTGTTCTAGACGCATACGCGATAGGTTTGTCCTTGCCTACAGGACCTTGTGAAAGTACAGCACCAACCGCAAAATTACTCGCATCGGTTGTGACAATAAAAGGTTGTGTAAAGTCTGGGTACTGTAAAAGTGGAGCTGAAATTAATTTCTCCTTTAAAATATTAAATGATTCATTTTGTTCATGAGACCAATGAAAATTCGCGTCCTTTTTTAAAAGTAAAGTTAAAGGTTTCGTTATCTTACTAAAATTATCTATAAATCGGCGATAATAGCCAACTAATCCTAAAAATGATTTGACTTCTTTAGCATTACGTGGAATCGGAAAATTAGAAACTGCTTTGACCTTGTCTGGATTAGGATGTACACCTTTATCAGAAATAATGTGTCCTAGATAAGCGACCTCGCGCCGCAAGAACTCACACTTGTCGGGCTGGAGTTTTAAATTAAATTCTCTAAATCTACTGAATACTATATCGAGTTTTTCAATGTGTTTGTCCAGGGTTTCCGAAAATATTACGGCGTCATCCAAATAAATAAAAGCATGAAGGCCTTGTAAACCCGACAGAACGGTATTCATTAACCGTTGAAACGTAGAAGGGGCATTTTTGAGCCCAAAAGGCATCCTAGTAAACTCAAAGTGACCTGAAGTGCCGTTAGTATTGATAATAGTGAAGCCAGTCTTTGCTGCATCTTCCTTTTTTAATAAACATTGGTGAAACCCGGAAACTAAATCTAGGGTACTAAAGTACTTAGAACGACCTAATTGGTCTAAAATATCATTAATTAATGGAATTGGAAAAACCTCGGTAACTGTTACATCATTTAAACGCCTATAATCAATAACTATGCGCCATTTTTTCTGTCCAGATGCATCTAACTTCTTAGGAACTATCCACACTGGGGCGCTCCACGGGGAAGTTGAAGGACGAATAATATTTTGGTCTAACATATTTTTAATTTGTTTATCAACTTCTTCCTTATGACATTCTGGTAACCTATAGGATTTCACGTTAATCGGTGGAGAATTACCGGTATTTATGGAGTGTTCGGCCGCATTAGTATACGATAACCGATCTCCTTCAAGATAAAAAATGTCTGAATATTTACTACAACATTCAAAAAGTAATTTCTTCTCTTCGTAATTCAAATGCTCGTGACGGATTAAATCAAGGACTCGTTTTTTACGGTCCGTATAATTAATAGATGTATGATTAATACTTTCAAAACAATTATGAACATTTTCAAAACATTGGTAATCAATCTGTGATAAGTGAACTTTAAAATTATTTATTTCGACTGGAAATTCCGTCGTATTCAAAATTGAAACGTTTACCCTTTTATTTGGTTTTAAAGATACCACACAATTAGCTAAATAAACACCATCACAAATTTTTTGATCTAATATGAGCGCTTCCTTAAGTTGAAATAGTTCGGAATCAGCGTTACTAACACAGCATTCTATCACAGTTTCGCTTCGTGCAGGAATGACATAAGTAACCTGATTGAAATGAATAGGTAAAATTGAACCGTGTATACATATTTCATTAGAACTATAATTAATATTGCAATTAAAGAATTGAAAAAAATCGTTACCTAAAATCCCGTCATATTGTAAATTAAGGTCATCATTTATTACATGAAATTTATAAACAATATTATTTGAAAAATCAAAATTTAAACGTAGAGAACCTAAAGTTTCATAAAAAATATCTTTATTTTTATCATTAATACCTTTTATTTTTATTTTTTCAGAAGAAAGTTTCGGACTATTAGTTAAACTAGAAAATTTTATCAAACTAACACTTGCACCTGTGTCAATTAAAAAACATAATTGCTTGTCAGAATGTGACTTGGCATTAATATAAACATGTGGTAAAGACACTTTCTTAAATAAAGTTTTAGTTTCAAAAATAGGTATGTCTTCCTTAATTTTATTCTCACATTCTTGAGAAATATTCATCTTAACATTATGACTCGACTCTATTTTGGAGCGAGATGAAAAAGGACTCGACTCTCTTTTGGAGCGAGATGAAAAAGGACTCAGCGGCTTCGGCTGAGATGCAAAATTATTATGACTCGACTGTCTTTTAGTTCGAGACGAAAAATTAACATTACGACTCACCTGCTTTTCAGGTTGAGATGAAAAACTATAATTACCACGACTCGTCTGTTTATCAGTACGAGATGCAAAACTTTTATTTTTAATATGACTCGCCTCTTTCGTGGGTCGAGATAAAAACTTAGTATAATTATTAGAATCCCTGTGCAATATTTCGATATTAGGTTTCGTATCAGTGCAATTTTTAAAAGTCTCATTATTAGAATTAGTGCCATTTAAAATGCTTGATTTCGGCAGGCACGAGACCGAAATCTTTTTTAGTTTAAATTATCGCTATCGTTATGATCATTTAAAACATTGTGAACACTGCGCGGACTCTCTGTAACTGGAGCCCTGGTATCGTGTTGTGTATAGTTAGACTGACTATTCTGAAAATGCCGCTTACGGCAAAACTTGACCGTGTGACCAGGATTTTTACAATAACTGCAAAAATACTTATTTTTATTCTCATGGGAATTAGATATGTTGTTTTTATAATTAGAATCAAATGAATTCGGTTTAGAAGTATTATGATTTTTTAAATGAAAAGTGTGAAAATTAGGTTTTCTTTTAAAACATTCGGAACTTAAGTGTCCTTGCCTATGGCAAACTGAACAACTTTTGATATTTTTAAAATTTGACTTAGATAGCTTAAAAAGTTTCTCCTCCTCCACGGCAAGCGTTATCGCCTCCGAGAGACTGGTTGGATGTCTGCACCGAACATTATTTGCAAAACTAGGATTAACATTTAAAACAAAAGTATTAAGGGCAAGATCTTCCATTGAAGCTATACGGCCCACTAATTCCTCTTTAATTTTACAGGAATGATGAATATCGGCTTGAATACGTGTTAAGCATGACTCTAATCTAAGGGCATACTGAGTAACGTTTTCTGTAGGTAATTGCTTGCAACTTTGTAATTCGATTAAAAGATGTGTCGAATGCTTTTTATCACCAAAAGTAACCTTTAAAAATTCCTTTAGATCCTTCCAACACGTAAAATTTCTTAAACAACAAGCAATTTGCGCTTTTCCCTCGAGTTGTGATATGATATACTTATATAAAATAGATTGTTGTTCAATATTAGCTAGACTGAAAGCATTATCACAATTCGTGAGAAACGCTGTAAGGGTTTCTCTATCACCGTTATATGGCTTAATAAATTTAGTAAGAACATTCAAAGAAACCTTCTCGGTATTATCTTTCTCGATTTCTTGTTTTCGAGACATATTTTAAAATAATTTATAACAGTGATTTAGAAAACAAAAATATTAAAAAACGTTTAAAATAGAGAAAGTAAAAATAAAATAAAAAACGTTCAAAATAGTAAAATAACCGCAAAAATTTTACCTTCAAATTGCACTTAAAAATTGATATTTGCACTGATAATAAAAGAACTCACAGAATAACGAGCCGGAACATACTGCGTCGATTCAGGAACAGGACTACCTTAGTCCTAGATGGAGATGAGTGGCGTCGTTTTTGAGATGCGGGCTCACGGCGACAAGCCGGAGACTGACCGTCGATCTGCTCCAAACTCTGGTAAGAAGATGCGGGCTTAGCGGGTTTCGCTAAGGCTGACCGTCGACCTTTTTGTGATGCGGGCTCAACAGGGTGTCGAGACTGACCGTCGATCTTCCTTTGGATGATGCGGGCTCAACGAGGTGTCGAGACTGACCGTCGATCTTCCTTTGGATGATGCGGGCTCTACGAGGTGTCGAGACTAACCGTCGATCTTGGTGCTTCTCAAGATGCAGGCACTAGGCTGAGCTGTGGCTTACTGTCGATCTTCTCTGCCTCGCGTAGATTCGAGATAGATGGGTATCTTCGGACACCGCTTACTCTATCCCACCGCTGCCACCAATTTTGTTATGAGGCAGGAGGTTGGAGAGTTTTTAAAAAAAAAACTCTTTTATTCGAAACACACTTGTTTATTGTAAAACTTTCCAGAGTCACAACTTTTAATTAGGGATGTTGATTAGTGTTGTCAGTTTGGAGTCTAAACGCGCACTGATCGTTAAAAACAAATTATAATTTACATAAACTAAAAATGATGCACAAACAAAATTAAAGTAGGACGTTAAGTAGTAAACAACTAAAAATGTTTGTTCAGCAATATACCCATACTAGGGTAGGATATAACAGTTCGCACTCAGCGACATTAAACCGTTGCTGAAGGCGGTCCTATACAGGGTCACAGTCGTACTGAATATAAAAGGAAGTTATTATTCAGGTAATTTCTGATGGATTTGACTCTGTAATATGGTGTCCGAAACTTAACCGTTATGGAGATACTCAATTTTAAAGATATTGTGAAAAAATCTTTCTTTTTTGGCTTTGTTATTGATTTTTTGAGATCTAGTTAGAATAAAAATGATTAACAAAAACTGAACTTACTACTAACAGCTTAAAAAGACTGCTCGACAACGGTTAGAATTAAAGAATATTCACTAAGTGTTCATAATTTAAAAGCGCTTTTCTAAAAAAAAAAAAATGTATAGAACTTATTCTGCAAATAATTTTAAAAACTTCTACGTTTCTTTAGCTATTCAAACAGGGATAACGCTTGCTCTTTAATATGCAAAACATTGACCAAATAATAGTGAAGGTCCAAAGGGTACATTTTTAGTTTGAAGTAAAAAATAGCTTAAATGCGTAAATAAAACAAAAAAAACAGCAATATTTTTATAATTCATGTCCAATATGCCGCTGCTATTTCTTACACAAATTCTCAGTCTTTTTCTCAAATTCGTCACGACAGAAGTTCGTAGGTTCCGCCTCATTTCCTCAGCCGGATCAATAATCTTTTGTCTCAAAATATTGACATTTGCGATAGGCGTCATTTGGTCGTATACTTTTCATATGACCCCACACATAAAAATCCTCCTCACCGGCCTTGCTGTGGGTCCACCTCTTCCAATCCATTGGCTTGGGTATCTCTCGTCCAACCATGCTCGAACACTTCAGTGCGCGTTCGTTCTGTGATGCAAAACTTAAAAAAGCGGCCAAGTGCGAATCGGACTCGCCCATGAAGGGTTCCGTAGCAGCAAGCAACATAACATAAAAGTTCTTGTAGTTCATTGTAACTTTGATCGATGTTTTAATAAAAGTGTATTTTTTTTATTAAGTTATTGATAAGTAAACTTTATAATTAGGTACTGCAACGTTTGCTTGTGCCGTATATAATAAAAGTGGTTATCGCACAAACAAACTTGCTGACAACTACGACTGGCAACTTACAAGTCTGTCATTATTTGTAATTTGATTAACAGATAGAATATGTAAGATTGTTCTATGGCATTCTATCGCGGGCAGCGGTCCCAATAATACCAATATAACAATTGACTGTATTACTTTAAGTCTATCCATCTTTAATAAAGAAAGTGAATCGAGTGAAATAGCTGTTCTCTTTGATAGTTAGAAAGCCCTCCTGGTAGTAGGTATAGACCATCAAGAGTCCCGGTACGCTTGAGTACCTAAATGATGGGACGGAATAATTATTAAAAAAATATTATTAATAATTATTATTAAAATATGTAATAGCTACGTAGGTAATGCGTTTACATGCATACTGTCATAATAAACACTGTTATATTCAATGTCAGTAAGCTAATGATATTGAAAAAATTTATGTATTTTATAATAAGTATTTTGCTTCTTTTTAGGGTTCCGCAGCTAAATGGCAAAAAACGGATCCCTTATATATTCGTCATGTCTGTCTGTCTGTCCGTCCATATATCACAGCAACCTTTTTCCGAAATTTTAAGAACGTACATTTGACGACCGAGTGGTGTAGTGGTAAGTAGCCTTGCCTCATACGCCGAAGGTCCCAGGTTCGAGTCCTGGCCGGAGCATTCATTTGTGTGATGAACACAGATGTTTGTTCTCGGGTCATGGTTGTTTGTATTTATATATGTATGTTTATTCTGGGTTCCCCCAGTTCACTGTATGGTCATCCATAACACAAGCTCTGCTTACTTTGGGGCCATACAGTTGGTGTGTTTGTCTGGGGATTTATTATTATTATTATTATACTGTTGAAACTTGGTAAGTAGATGTATTCTGTGAATCGCATTAAGATTTTACACAAAAATAAAAAATAAATACAATAAATTTTGGGGGTTCCCAATCCTTAGAACTGAAACTCAAAATTTTTCATCGAACCCATACGTGTGGGGTATCTATGGTGTACGAGCATTTATAGTATTTTGGATGATCAGGAGCTGTCATCGAGAAAATAAAGAAATGGAAATGGTATAACAAAATATATCATGAAAGAATTACTCTTTCATAATCTCGAAATGATTTATGAATCGCATCCTGTTTTTTCTTTTAAAATGAACCAAATTTGTAAATTTTAGGTGTTGCTTGCGGTTTTTTGCGAAATTTACTTACAAAGAACGTATAGAACTTGTCGATTATACACAGTGTTGCAATTGAATAAATAGGCCACTGAGGGGATACCGATAAAATAAAAAACTTTTTCTAAGTCTTTTTATTGTATTGGTCAGTCGTAAATAGGCTCTTTCAATACAAGAAGAAAGCCAAGTATATCATTTACCAAATAGTGCCTTTGAGAAAGTCTTTTGACAACACAATTGCGTAACGGCATTGACAACCGAGTGGCGTAGTGGGTAGCTGTGCCTCATACGCCAGAGGGCCCAGGTTCGAGTCCTGGCTGGGGAATTAATTTGTGTGTTGAACTCAAATGTTTGTTCTCGGGTCATGTTTGTTTATGTTCATATATGTATGTTAATTCTGGGTTCCCCTCCAGTTCGCTTTATTATTATAACGAGGCAAGATTTTAAACAAAAAGGTTTCAAAAATATCTTAAGAAAGGAATATATTCAAGGCAGGTTTTGAAACGACAACATTTGGTGTTTCATTTTCCGTTGGCTTTGGGACAGTCTCTATCGCGCCGACGGCTCCGTGGACGTTCTTGCTATGGCGCTTAGCGTACACAAGGGAGGAGAATAATTTTCTGAAAATTAAAAAAAAACAAATTAGTTGGCAGTAAGTGCCGCTATGGCACATGTTCGGGCTGGGACATTCGAATGGGCAGTATTTGTTCAACGGAGCAATACTGCACATTTCGACTAGTGCCAGCCGCGTAAATAGGGAATGCAATCCCGACTCGAGATCGCAAATTCGAGATCCCGCGGAATTAGAAATATCTACGGGATCTATCTAGTTTAAACAAACTGTTAAATTCGGATGACTGAAAACGATGAAAACTGCTATTTTGTGATAGAGGTTGATTAAAAAAAATTATTTGAAAGAAAACAAAAAGCTGTATTCTTTAATATGACTAACTAAATAGTTGTCTCCCTCTACTTATACAAAAATGCTAATAAAAGAAAGAGATAGTACTATTTTTGAATGTTGTCACTGAGATATCATTCGTGTCGTAGTAGTGTATGTATGTAGTATGTAGTGACGTCATAGCTGGTGGCTAGGGTGCCACAAATCGCCATTTATTGTTACATTTCTGTCAAAAAAAGCTGTCAAAAGTGATGTTCCGGAGCTTTGATTATTTAACCAGATATCGATGATCATTATTAATTTGTTTTTATTTTTCATATTTTCGATGCAAATGATAACAGGCGCTTACGCAGTAAATCATATCGAAACGCTAATAGCTTAATTTGCCGTTGTGCGTGTGTTTTTGAAACAAAAACGGCGTGAAGAAAGAGGGAATTAGTTTTTTAGTTAATTTTGTTATTGAATAGGCAGGTAGTTGTTTCGTCTTTTTTGAATCGTAATCATTGAAGACAAGCCCGACTTTAATTGATTGAACCGAAAACTTTGATGCTTGATCTTGAATAACCTTTTAAGCAAACATAGGATCTTTCGGTGTTTTATTTATAATAGTGTACCCCAGGTCTGTACCAAAATTCAGCACGTTGGGAATTAATGCAAACTGACCACTATTTTTCTGGCTAATTTGACGGGACTATATCAGGACTTAAGAAAATAAACTGTATAGTTCTTTATTTTTTATATTAAAAGAATTATAATGTAAGTAAATAAACCATAAACTATGATTATTCCATTTACGTCAATCTCTTACAAAAGTTCATTAAATTTCAATATTATATCAAGTTCAATATTTAGTTGTAAAATATCGATGGTCGATTCGATACTCGTAGTGCAACCCTAAAAATGGACGCTATTTATGTTTTTTTTTTGTCAAGTTTAGGTATGCACGTTTTTTTCGTAGCTAGGGCTTGTCCATTGGTTGAGGTCAATTTCTTATTTTCATTTGTTTAACTGTCATGTCAATGTTTACAATTGATATCTGTCACAAGAATCCATAGAGTATTGTAGAGTTGTTCACTCTAGGTAATATAACAATCTATGATAACTAATCCGTGACGTCACTATACGAATTTCTTTAAAAATTGATTTATAATTAAATACTGCTCAGAAATCAGAAATAGTCAAATTGTTTTCCCAAAATACCCCATTCTTTCAGAAACAAATACATACTTCAAAATAACTTTACAAACCGAAATACCCCACTTCATAACTCATACTCCACCTACGCCAGCCTACTTAACTGCGGGTTAGCAGAATTTTAATTAACTCTATTTTTTACTTTGCAAAACCGGCACACGCGCACGCGCAGCTTATGGTAAGTGGCAACCGCGCCCACAGACATCATAAGTCAATCAGTAGATGTAACTGATTGATTTACGATTAATGATGCGTTGCCGACAGTACGCTAAAGTTGGAATTTCGTTGCAGTTATTACACAATTATCCTGGACACAACCCCTTCGACGTGGGCATCATGGCGGACAAAATAAGGACTGTAGTACCGCCCCAGACGAGATCTTAACAAAAGAAACTCTAATACAACTACAATAAGAACTATTCAAAATCTTACTTGCAAACACCACATATATACGACGTGTCACTATGACAAGTCTTCATATGTGTGTGTAACGTGTTGTTCGCTTTGAAAGTAGACTCGCATTTTGTGCACTGAAACAACACATACATAATATACATACATAATATCTTTATTACACATGCAATTTGTTTAATGTACAGGTAGGCATTATTAGAAGTAATGTATTGGTGCGCCCGGCTCTATGTGTCCGTCCGTTCCTTTTGTATATATATGCATCTGTGTGCGTGACAAGATGTACTGATTGTACACTCACACCAAAGCGAAGAGAACACGTTTGACAAGATGGCGGCCGCCACATAAAGCTAAGTTGCACATTTACAAACACACGCAAACATAGCTACGCGAGTCATGTCACCTGAATCAAATCATATCTAAATATTTTATTTCATTATTGGTTGACATTAGAAACACTCAATGAAAGTTAGGCGACCACGTACAACTCAGATCTTCAGCTTTTAAAGGTACACTGAGAGGAAAAATGCCGGCGAAAACCTCTCGATACCTTTTTATTAAAAAATGAATAATACATGGAAAAGAAGATATATAGTTTGACGAAGACATGAAAGAAACACACACATGACAGCTAATTGTGTATGCTAATGTCATGTCAAAGCCCACCTGTTTACACTATATTTTTATGTGATTTTTCACAAACAAAAAAAAGCATATGTATGAATATCTATCTCATTAGGGGGTTACTACACCAATCATAACATAGACTTCGTGTCTTCCAAAACTGTGCGAAAAAAATCTACAGATAGCGATTTCCTGTAATAACGGTAACTAACCTTGACAGTGTTAGTGGGGCGATGCGACTGTCGATGCTGCTGCAGCAAGCAGCCGGCATGGAACCCCCGCCCGCACATCTCGCACACGTACGGCTTCTCTCCCGTGTGCAGCCGCGAATGTTTCTAGGATACACACTTACGTGATGTAATTATTAATAAAACCTTAAATCTATTATTATAAAGGTGAAAATGAGTTGGTTGGGACCGGCGTTGATCGGCACAGTAGAGCAACAAAATCAAATGTATGTTGATGAATGTTCGAGAAGAATAATAACTGCTTTGAGTCGCTCTTGTCGTTCAAGTACTGCCGAACAGAATTTAGCGGCCCGGGTGGCTCCATTAACACACAGTACATTGAAGAATCAAAAGTTAAAATCTTAACAAATAAAGTTTCAAAGGGTACTTGATGGAATAGTTTTCGAGAAACATCAAAGAACCATTTGATTTGGCTCAATATTTACCCTGAACATCTTTAGACCTCAGAACCTCATAAACAGCCTTAAAACAGGCTGGCCGAATCCAATTCTTTCATTGCATCAATTGGGTTGAATAACTATGGCTGCAGTCATGTATTATTATTCTTTTTTCATAAATTGGGAAGCTAACTTAGTTTACGCAACTTTTTCAAAAAAAAAAATAATAATAAATTACAGTAAAATTTTTTTCGTAATTAAAATAAATTAATAAAAAACTTTTTAGCACACTCAACAAGCGTCATTTGAACCAGGTGTCATGTTTAATAAGACCGAGTATGCAGTACCTAATCATTTAAATCTATATTATGTGAATTAGTAATAAATAGGTTGCCGCCAGAACAAAGCCTGGGAAAGTGTGATGGAAAGTTTTGAAATTGTTTTCGAAGTTTTTTTCGGGCCATAGTTAGGCCAAGGTTTAGTTCTATAACATTTAGCTGGGATATTTTAGCCTTAAAGTAAAACCTACTCACCTCCAAAGAACTGTGACTGGAAGTGACAAAGTCGCACTCTGTGCACCGGAGCTTGTCGTATCCGTGCTTGGCGCGGCAGTGTTCGGTCAGGCGCAGCTTGTTGCCGAAGTTGCGCCCGCAATGCTGTGTTGCCACAAACAAATATGATTCAATAAATAACTACAAGTTTCTTTTTAACTTTGTCAATGCACGTGCAATGAATGACACTGCATGGAATTCACATGGAATATATAAACTAAGAAATAGAGAATCTCTGAGAACGCTTAGAGAGATCTGCATATATTTATGAAAATATTAATAAATTCAAAACTAAAAAGGATAACCGTGATAATGATTGCTCTGAGCATTAGGAACTACCAAAAGTGAGCGTTTCCAAAATTTAGGCTGACTAAAAGTAGCATATCGTGTTTCGACATGTCAATACGTTTTTATACTTAATACAATTTCGAAACCTGCTCTTGTGTACTTTAAACCTGAAACGCGAAACCTGTACTTTAACTAATTCAAGAAACTATCAAGAAAACTTTATGTCAAAAAGTTTATTATAAAATCAAAGATTATTTGGATGACAAAAGGTCGTGGGTTGAGGATTGAGGTCTTCACAGGGTGTTTCTGTTTCTGTAACTGAAATTTTTCCTATAGATATATATTCTTCTTTTCCTACCTTTTAAACGTCGAGTTTAAGGTGTATTTTCACAATCACGATTAAGAAAAAGAAAACACTCATGGTTTTTTTCATCTATGATGAAATGAAATATTTTTATTTGATATATATTTTACAGCATATTATATAATTAAGAAAACAAACTCAAAAAATTCAAAATTATGTATTATTAGGCTTGATCTGCTTGTGCTAGGATACTCTCGTCTTTCATAACTCTTTTTTTACATCGACAAATTTATGCAGTAACATTGAATTTGCATTAAAACAGGGTACATCTGTTTATTTTATTGTTTACAATAGTGATAATAATTTGAGTCTAAGGGTTGATAAGGTTGATAAAGATTAATGTTTTTTTTACATCTAGATTATCTAGACTCAAGTTTAAATAAGATTCAATATATACATTTTCTAGTCTGCGTGTGTGATGTGTATGGTGGGATGGGAAACATCTACTCATTTAACACAATAACTCTTCATTGTACACCATATAATACGAGTACCAGCCCCGGCGTTTCACCCCGTCACCGTGAAAGCGAGGGAATTTTGTTTAGCCTACGTTACTTTGGGATATGTTACGGGCGCTACGTGCATATTCAAGCTCACATTGATCGGCACGGCCGGGCCAAAGCCTTTATGGGTTTTTGGTTCGGGCCGACCTTCTCGTTCAACAAAAGATTTGAATGTTTCGGCCCAAACACGTGGGTAGCGCTCTCTGACTCTGTATAAAACCGATTTTTTAATTACTTAGCTTTGCAGTTTCGATTACATCTCAACTCAAATTTAAATATTTATTTCTAAACATTGACAATTACTTGTTATTATTGACGTCAAATAAAGCATGACTCAACCACCAGAAGGCCTACTATGAACTATTATTGCGATTCAATTGACGACCTAAAATAAACTGCTTTGCTATTTCATACCACGACGTCATTAAAGCGATCCAGTTTAGGTTGACGTCAAATCAAGTCGGCAATTGGATCGCAAACTGTTTTAGTTCGTTCATTTTTCGTACCATGAGGTGATATTTCAACCTATATTGGATGACTTAAATGTCAAAGTAAGCGATTCAACAAAAGTTGCTACTTTCTTGGCGTGAAGTGAATCGTTTCGGTTTATCTTTAATAAAATGTTGAAAATATAGGTAATTTAAGGTATTTCAGTTGGGTATTTAGTGTTTCTTGTGTGTTAATGTGAAAAAGTGATTTCTAGAGCTATTTCTTATTGTAGATGTCTGACGAAAATTGGTCCTTTTGTTTTCTTGGAAAATGATAATGAAATAAACACAACACGGCGACAAAAAAGATGTTTAACAATCGGACCCCTTTTATTTGGAAGATGAAGAATTTATAAAATGACATCGGTTGTCTAAACTGAACTGTGTGATGATATCAGGCCATTGTTGAAAAATCCAACAAAATCAACTGATTTATCAGTAGAGACAAAGGTAGAAGTCAAATTGGGTGCGTTCTAAACTCGTCATAATCAATTTATTTTTACGACGACACCAAGCATACCTTTAATTTTATTATTTGTAATTTAAAGAATTATATAAATGTATATTATTTAATGCGTACTATAATAAAACGGGCTTATGGTATATAATTTGACACTAAAAAACCGCTTAAATCATACCAACTAGATTTCGAAACGCAACGCATATGGTTCGAGTAAAAGAGACAGACTTATGCAACAAGTGTACAGCGTCATCTCTTTCTTACACGCGTACCACAAACAAAATAAATGTTACAACCTGGGCTAGGTCTTTGTACACCATCTAAAAAAATTTACAAATAAATGGTTATTAAAGGAAAAATACAAATACCTTGATTTAATTAGGAATTAGATGGTAACAAAATGAAAAAGTCAACATTATTTGTGTTCGTTTTAGCGGGCAACATTGACAGTGAGTCTCTTCTATGGTAGAAGTTGTCAAGTGAAGTTAGTTCAATAAGCAGAGGGGACAGCCACCTCACTCACAGCACACTTCACTCACATCACATTGATAGTCGGTTTCTTTTTAACTTTACAACTGTTAAATAAGCTAAAAAAGACACAAAACAATTCAATTCAATTTTTTGGACTTAATGGCAACCAGCCATCGATACTACTCGATACACAAAACAAAAAAGGTGTAAGTAAACCTTAGCTGTCAAAATGACATTTTTTTCCGCCGTGATGTTTTTTGTTTGTGTTGCACACTAATAATGCAACATTTTATTTCCTACCAATAAACAAAGTGTTTTAATAACAATTTAACAATCAAAAAGTGTTCTAGGCATCTTAAACTATTTTTTGATAAAGTGTACAAAGACCTGGCCCAGATTCCTTGCTTTTTTGGACATTTCTTTTCGATCGTTCATTCCGCCGTGAGCGATTCAAACGCCAGTTAGCTAAAGGCACTTCATGGTACGAATCTAAGCGATTCAGTTTAGGTACCTAAACTGGATTACATCGGAATTGTATGGCTAACTAAAAGTTGCTGGTAGGCCTTCAGTTCGGAGAAATCATCGTAAAGAAGAACTGGCAAGAAACTTCACGGGTGTAATATTTTCAAAATAAATTTACAGTCTCTTTACGTCCATGTAAAACTATTTATTATTTTCATATGTTAAGTCGGCAAGTCTCCCCCGCCCCAAGTATCCAAACGACGAACACCCTCAAACGGCACCCGTTCACGAGTTAACGCGGGATCTTTCCTCTTTAATAGTACAGTAATAGTTTAAGATTGTATATATGTATGTCTCGCATTGACAAGATGGCGTCCGCCACAGGGCCATGCACACAAACGAGAAGAACCATCTATATACGTACATAATAATACACACCTCGCACTTAGGGCGTATGCCAGCGTGTGTCACCCGCTTGTGTTGCTTCAAACTTGCCCGTAACATCTTTTTGTTACATTCGTCACATTCTACCATTTCTCGGCTCTGAAAATGTATAAAAATGGAAAAGATTGCACATTTTATAATAGGCAGGAACCATCGTAATGTCGATACTTCAACTCACACTCGCGCGCGGTGCTGTGTGCGTGCACACGCAACAGCATGTAAATAAATGTGCAACTTAATTGATGCTTGTTTTCGGGTCATGGTTGTTGGTATTTATATATGTATGTTTATTCTGGGGTCCCCCCAGTTCACTGTATGGTCATCCATGACTCACGCTCTGCCTACTTTGGGGTTATACAGTTGGCGTGTTTGTCTGGGACTATTATTATTATTAGTATTAATCATTCTGTGGCAGTGACACGGCAGCCGTCATCATACCATATCGTCGTCACCACGGGTACTATAAGTACATTTCAAGTATCTAAGGGCGCTCAATTGGGTATTTGACAACATTTAATAATGCAAGTTTTAATTTTTTTAGTTTTGAAAATTAAAGTTCTTTTTACCCAAAAATGATTAAAAAAATAAAATTTTGGATAACTATCCTAACTCATAACAATTTATATTATGACAGTATGCATGAAAACGCATCATCTATGTGGCTATTTCGTATTTTATCCAAACGGCCATACACTTTTTATAGAATGATTTACAGTTTGTGACGTCACAACTCGGTACAGATTGTATGGAACGTTTTTCGGCAACTCGCAGCAAATCCTTAAACACATCGTTGTACCTATCTAGAAAGCTATCGATTATGAGTATACTGTTACTTTTGCAATATTTCTTTACTGTTGATAAACTATTTAACTATGTAATAAAAAAAATTTTGTTCCATACCATATTTAGACATTTGGTTTTGGACTGCATGTCGGTGCACATATACTAAATACTTAACCTGTGTATTGGTAATTTTCACAATACGAGGTTTAAAAGCACTGCAGTCCAATATGATTTCAACTTAGATGGTTGATGTCGGACTGTGGCCCTGCTGCCAGATATAGCAAGCGGCACATTGAATGTGGAGCAGTCCAAATGCAAGTCGAAACATCCAAATCCAAAATGCACTTTAAGTTCAACCTCACTTCACAACCTCATTCAACTAAGGACTAGTTTCAGGCAAGTTAATATCCACAATTCTTGCCTACTGATGATGGATCACACTTCCCTCTAATATTACACAGCCTGATAATGTTTGGCCAAGAACTTTCCTCTAAAGAGGAAAATTTCAGTATAAAGTGGAAGTTTTTGCTACTTTTTTGAATCTCTTACTCATTATCGTAAAAAAATAGTACTTCATGGGCTAAAAATCAGTCTTTTTCATCTAGAATCTGATAAAAAAACTTATTTTAGGCCATTGTATCATTCCTAAGGTTAGCTAATGATAGAGAATGACAATATATAGTAAATGCTTTTCTATAATGTGAAGTTGAAGTGATATTCTACAAAATGTCCCCAGTCCTGTCCTTGCGGAAAGGCTTGATCCTTGACATACATTTTAAACTTTAAATTTTTTTGAATTATGTGTTTTGCAAGCCTGAGACTAAAAGATACTATCCGAAGTTTATTAAGTTTTCAAATAGTGAGTGAATTGTGTCTTCTTTTTAAGAAACTTGCATGTACACTGACTAATACTTTAAGCATATATTTTTAGTCAATTTACTGTGATATTCATATTTTTTTTTAATGTACTTAGCATGTATTTGTCTTCTATCTCACCTGATGGAAACTGAAGATGAAGATTTTGCCTATCCAAGAGGACCCAATCCACAAAGATTTCAATCTTTTTAAAAATAAAGCATACCTTATACTCACCATGTATTTAAATTTAGAATGAGCTCTGTTTGTTTTAAACTCGTTTTTACTTAAATCAGCTTGCAAATGTATCTTATTTTCATTATGTAAATTTTTTGAACTCAACTTGCTATCAATTTTGTGGCTAAAATTGTTGAAAGGTAAATTTTCACATTTTATTCCTAAACAATGATTTTTTCTTATCTTAACCTTTTTGACTTTATTTTTTTCTATTTTGAAATATTTATCAGTCAAAGTAGTTGTATTATCTGAGCTTTTATTGGTTCTTTCTTTGAAAAAGCTACAATTCAATTTCTGTTTGTTATCTTTTGATAATGATTTATCTTCAGTGTTGAAATTGATTGAAATATCTTCAGTGTCTTCATTCACAATGTCTGAATTGAGAACTGTATCAATGTTTTCCAGTTTAATGTTTTCACCATTTTTGCTAACCTCTTTATCACCAGACTCTTTTTTCTGAGCAAAGTTATGTTGACTATCTTTCAACATTGAAATAAGCTTTTTTTCAGTGTCAGTACATTTTGTTCTAAAATCAATTATGTCGAATATAGTTTGGACACAAAATGAACACATATTTTGAGGAAGTGTATCATTGAGTTGAATCTGAAAAAGTTTAGAAAACAAAATGTTAAAACTAGAAAATTAAGTGACAAATCTGTCAAATAATTCTGTAGGATTCTTTATGTTCCTTGTTATGTTTCTTCTCTTTTTTATAATACAGATTTTTACAAATATATCACTTACATATACCAAAATCTTTGTTTACATGGTGACCTTTTATTTAGAGCCAGACAATAGGCGTTTTTTAATAGGAAATATATTTTTATTTTTACTCAACCACAAACACTTACCATTAGTCCAGTAGTTATTAATAAAGTTTTGGTTACAATTGGATTGTTATCCTTAAATATCGGGCTAAGGTTATTTTCTCTGAGACAGAATCGACACACCAAATCCAAATTCATGTTTGTATTTACTTAGTACCTTTCAATTTTACGGATACACGCAAGATGTAGAAGAAAGAGAACTGAAAAAATAACAAACAACACACAAAAACCGTTTGTCACCAAAACTAGTAAATAAACTTATTCCCATAGCAGGTAGTCTTCATACAAAAAACTAGGAATTATGTCTATGGTTAGAACTTTTAGATTATTACAGCTACGTTCCTACTTTTCAAGCGAACAATAATTTTCATATGTCACTTCAATGTGAATGATAACACCAAAAGCTGGGGCCACACTAACGAGAAATGCCATTAATTATCGCAATAAATAATGGAAGTTAATCGTCCTTCGTTGCCCGTGATTCTACCGCCTGACACTACTAGTAGAGTGAAGGGAAATTTTACTTCCCCATGACACAGAGTGAACTATAAAATCTCCCGTGGATTACCTCATTTCCAATGGCACTACTAATACTAAGTAAAAAGTATATAAAAATATTTTTAAATTTTATTCAGTAACATTTTCAATAAGTTTTTTCTTCTTAGTAGGTATAACTAAAAAACAAAAATTACCTCTTATAACGAAATTTTAATAAAAAAATATAAAAAAAACAAGACTTCGTAATATTCATCGCAACTTTTCTAATGTGTAACCAACAGTTATTACGCCATTGATAAATTGAAGGAGTATGTTCATAATGTGATCATCATTGTCGATCGAAATTTTAGCTCGCTTTGATCCTTTGTTCGATTGTACTCTTTTTAACATTTTCGTTTTTTGGAAGTCCGTTAGGAGTTTTAACAATCTTGGTAGTGTAATTGAACCACCCTTCGTCACCCTTTAATTAATTTTAGAGTGCCAACTTTCCAAAACGTTGTTGGTTCGATGACGTTGACCATAAACACTCAACATTTTAGCAAAATTTTTTTTGAACCAAAATTTTTCTATATAATTTTGGAACTTCTGTATGCCCAAACCTTGACTTTCAGCTTTTATGTATTCCCAACCCCGTACTATGTCTTCAGTCGGCAGTAATGGAATGACTACTGTTAGTCCAATAATACGTTTGTGGCCTTTTCTTTTAGTATAGCCTAGAGTTTTAGCTTTTTTTCATACTGCTTTTGACCAATGGTAAAAACAGCCTTTTAGTTGAATATCAGGGAAAATTTCTGTTAAAGCATTGATGGCTGCTAACTCAAAATCACAATGAAAAATATTAGGGGACCAATTCGGTAACGTAGATTAAATTAAATAATGTTTTCTGTTGCTTATTTGGCATTAAAGCAAAAATTAAGGGAATCACATTTGTGGTGTCTACCGTGCTACCGATGTCACCATGAATGCTGTATAATTCAGCAAACGGTAAAGGACAACTTTTAAAAGTCGCATCTCCAAAAAACTCACGGATTTCGCCAATCAGTTGTCTACATTCTTGCGTACATAACAAAATAATACGATTTCCATGGTAATAGTAGTCAGCTAAAATGAAATCTGTAAAATCGGATGGTATTTGAATTTCTTCTAAATTCTTGTAAACTGTTTTCATCACACCCAGTGCTTTGTTCCTCTTGTCGTATAAGGAATGTTGTACACTTGAAAATGGTGGTAGAAATGACACGAAATTAAGACCTTTATTTTGAAACGAATTATAGGCTTCAGCATATAACTGAGTAATTGGTTTGTCAGATTTTGTTACGAGATTCTTTAAATCTTCAATTTCTCTAGTAACTTAGTTTCTACCCACTAAAGGTTCACAAGTGTGAAGTTTCTGTGATGCTTTAAGCAATTGGTCCCCCTAAAATTATAGGAAAAATCATTGATTAATCAAAAAAATTTTTAGTTAGCATGACAAACAGGCGGTTGAAATTAAATTACCTATAGTAGTACTCACTTTTATTGTAATTGTTCCCGGACATTTACATTTCTTATAAGCAGAACATCGCCATACAGATGAACCATTTTTGAAATCGCGCATCTTATGATATTGGTAATCACGATTCATAACAACCTTGCCAAACTTTATGTTGCCTAAAGAACAACTCATTTTTATCCATGTTTTAGGAAAAGGTTTTTTGCCAGAGATTTATGCACGAATACTTTAAAAAACAGTTATGATTAGAACTATAACGCATAGCATTGCATAACAATGGCATTGTCATTTTCTACTCATCAAATTTATCTGAATGGCCAGTAACTTCCTTGTTCCAAGTAGTTTAAGGTTGCAGTTCATGATAATGATATATTCGTACCTACTTTGTATACTCTCATAATAGCTAACTCGTGCCGTGGCAAATAATATTTCCCGTGAAACTATTAATAACAGTGAGTGTCACAGGAAATATAGTTTTACCTGTAGCACTACCAGTAGTGTCATGGGGAAGTAAAATTTCTCTTCACTCTACTAGTAGAACGAAGGTTAATCGTAGGTGTAACCACAACTTAACGCAATAATTTGACAACGGCATTAACATTGCCGTTTGGCGTTAGGCGATAGCTCAAGTGGCGGTACATCAAAGACCCGACGCGGCTAGCACCTGGGCGAACGCTTTCGCGAAAATAATTACGCTTTGCGAATCCATGGGAGGGGTTGGTATGAATACTAAGGAATGTATATTTAAGTATATAAAAGATGCCTAGAGTTCCCTAAAATAAACCTAGCGAACCCTAGTGGCTAACCTCCCTACCTGCGGTAGGGGGGCTGGGGAAAATAACTTAAAACTAACCGTTGTTCGCCGAAGGCCGCTACCTAGAAACCTAAAAAAAGGGTACGCAGGTAAAGAGTTGACCGCGTTAGGGTCAACCTTTACAGACAGAAAGGACAAATACACAGATATGATAAAAATAAATATGAAAATAGGAGAAAAATAAATTAAAATACAGAAGAGAAATAAAATAAAAATAAAAGGACTGGTTCAGTACAAATTCGTTGTCACCGTTGAGTATCCTTTGTACTGAAACCAGACTACTTACGCTGGGCACAACACTGCACTCAGCACAAGCACAACACAACTTAGCACAGCACTTTGAAGACTAAGGGGCTTAACAAAGAAAAATCACACTTCGATAGCACCTAGAGGGAGTAGAAAAACCTTGAAAACCGTAGCACGGAACCAATACGCTAAACTGTGACGTCAGTAGACTGAGCGCCACGGAATATCGTGTCTATCGGAATACCGATCAACGGAGAACGGGGTCTTGCACGTCCGTACCGGGCGGCGATCGGAGCGAGATTGTGGATTTTATTACCAAGATCGTCTGCTTATAAAGCATTGTTGGACAAGGACCACAAATAACACGATATCTGTCTCGCACAACCCACCCACGTAAATACGGACGCGTTTTCGGTCCGTGCTTCAGCGTAGCGATGATAACCAGCGGGGCACACAGCGCTCCATACAGACACGAGTATAAATATGCCGGAGCGCGCGCGCACGTCGTGTTGATGCTGCGAATGACTCCTATACGATGGACAATTTCCTACGAGGAGTATATGAAAGTAGCCGCACATTAAATACAGAGGAAAGTAATAATATTAGTCAGTCAGTCAATGTAGTTAGTAGCAAATGGGTTTCTATCGGATTCTGTCGATATTTTTTGGAATAAAAATATTTTTAGGGTTCCATATTAGAAAGATCCATACTAGTTAAGAACCCTATTGCTGTCACTCAGCTGTTTGTATGTTGGTCTGTCCGTCTGCGTGTCACTGAGGCTGTCCATCCTTCCGTTTGTCCATCTGGCCTATGTGTCTATGTGTCTGTCCGTCTGTAAAACTTAATAAAATATAATATTCTCTTAATTTTCTTTCAGACACACGAAGACAATGAGGCTTAAGAAAGAAGTGAGGGAAGAAATGATGGAAATGAGAATAGTCCTCATATGTCTACAGAAACAGAACAAGCTTCGCAAAATATACAAGAAGAGAATGGAAATCGTCCAAGACAAAAAAAAATCTTCTCAAAATTATGGTAAACAATGACAACTGAGAGACGAGTTGCCTCAAAAAATCAAAGCAGCGCGACGTCAAATGGACGAAGCTTTTGAATTCATGAAAGAGAAGAAAGATGATGAATATGAGATGTTCGGAAGACTTTTTTTATTGAAAAAGGATAAGACGTTTGTCTTCTATCTCACCTGATGGAAAGTGACGATGAAGACAAAGGTGTTACACGTAGACTCGCAAGTAAACTAAAAAAAATAAGAAATCCAAACACGCGTGATATTTTAATGAATGATATTCACAATTTAGTATTTCGTGCATGTATGGCAGATCGACTTGAGCAACAGTCTGCATTACCTCAGGTTTCTACATCTCTGTCTCCACACCATCAAGCATTCAGTCCATCGCCAAATACTCCGACATACCAGTCGCCTCCACCTCACGATACAAATAGTCCACCTCCAGATCAATTCTCAGTTCAAAATCCCCAAGCAAATTCCTAGAATTACCACCGCCAACCCGTGCCTCACTAATAGTAATCAGAAACCGGTGAAATAAAGATATTGGAAGATTAAAAAATTATGTAAAAGCCATGTTATAGTTACTTCAAGATACAAATAAATGAAAGACATAATACATAAGACATAAATACAGAATATGTTTTATTTTCCAAAGTGGTCAAATCAAAATAATCATTTATTGAAAACATAAAGGGGTACTTCCTCTTCCAAGACCTCAGGGGGGGCACGAAGGAGTACCCATTTTATGTTGTCGACACCTTACAAATTATTCATGGGCCTGAAATGTTTTGCGAATTTATTCCTAACCTGGATTGCTGTTAAAGCTGAACGTCGTGCAATACTCTTCATTGTCTTGAAAGCGCCTTCGCCTTTTCCGAACTTTGGCAGGTATAGTTACACGAAATTTAGTTTTTTGTTTTTCTATCAAAAATTAAACTACTCTGCCTAAAATTAGTTCGAAATCAGTTGCTGACATTCGAACGAATCCCTCGAACTGGTTGCTTGGTTCAGCAGTAGATCGGAGAATATTTCCTCCAAAGTGTTCCTGCAAAATATAAAAAAGTTGAGTAAATATTATACTATTTCCATTTCTTTATTTTCTAGATGACAGTTCTAATTTGATATAATTTACTTCTGACAACAGTATAAAGTTTTACATGGTAATACCGGTCATCCTTATATTTGAAAACAAACTTTAAGGTAATAAACATAGAAAGACTTACAATGTACGATTCTTGTGCATTTGTATCATCCACTATCTTCTTTTTCTTTGGTTCTTTTTTTTCTTCATTCGGTAATGACTCAATAAACTCAAATAATAAAAATGTACACTCATGAAATACAGATCTCTTTTAACGTCCATCCTGCTTGAATAATTAACGCTGTTTTTATCGCCAATAATGGGCATTCACGTTGACCGTTCAAGTGTAGCCACCCACTTTAGCGCGTTAAAAATTATCGCAATAATTATCGCGCTAATGGGGATTGACGTTAACCGCTAGTGTGGCCCCAGAAAAAGGAAAATATGTTTCAATCAATGATGTACGGTTTTTTTACGGATTACGGGTTATGTTTCAATGTTTTAATTATGTTAAAACTACTTTTATTATATTAATACAGAAATTGGCAGAAATAGTTATTGTGTAGTAACTACAGCTGATTGCCATAAAACGCAAAATTGAATTTAAGTTTCAATCAGTCAGCTCGATCTGCCATTACGGTTTTAATGTTTGACGAGTGAAGAGTTTGCATTGATCAATTTCCGTAACATAACCTCACAATTACCAAACATTTATTTAATTTGTATTTATGGTGCTTCACAATGTACAACAAGTGCTTTGTGTGGTGAATGAGAAAGTAGGCGAAAGGACGTTATTTTCCATCACTTTCCAAGAACTGAGATAGGACTTAACATTGGTTAAGATGTCTTTGTGCTAATAGTGATTTGTGCTTACAAGCTTTAAGTGTGGTAAAACTTCGTAAATTGTTTGTGAGCCACAAACATTTTGAGAAGAAATATTTTCTGGGTTACTCAATAAGAATAACGGTAATTAATTGGTGTTACATAATTAACAGAATATTGAAAGGTACTGATGTCTCGCTTCTAGAAAATAAAAATTTGCCTCCCATGCAATACAAACAAAGCATATAAAAATATAAATCAAAGTTTAGAAATAAAAAAATACATGAATATACAAGTCTTTTATTTATTTTACCTTCTTTATCTTTTAGATTGTAAAAATATCTTGTAGAATAGGAGGGGCTTTTACGCTGCCACGATGGCATTACGCCAAAATCCATGCCGTCGTTTTAAAATTAAGAAACGAAGGACAATCTTATTAAAAAATAGATGTCAAATTGAAAAAGTGGGTTCTTAGTGTTAGGAAGACGTTCGTCTGATGCGTAGCATCACTAATTAGTTTACTTGTGCTTATTCCTTCCTTACTCTTTGACTTTTTTCATTGTTAACTTTTGTCTCGTAAGGCATCTAGCCCATGCAGACTTATATTTTTTCTTCTTTTATTATGATGACGATATTATGTTTCATGATGGAAGTGAAAGTTAATAATAAAGTGATAGCGGGTCCTTAATATCAACGAGCGGATCTATTGGAGCAAAACGAAAAACAATGTTTACACTCCTCATTGGGTTTTCAATTTAATATACGTGTCTGTGAGTGTTCACTGCACAATGCACTATCACAATAATACTTAATACATAATACTTAACACTAATTTATGTACTCAAAAAATTACATTGAACCAATAAGGTTCTATAATACACTCACCGGCAGAATTAACCAGCCACCCTTATAAAGAGTCGGTGTTCTTATTTTTAAATGTTTGCGGTCGTTGTTCTGTTCGTTATTTGTTTTGTGGGTACTTTTTCCAATAAAAAAAAACAGTTCTCTTTTTCAAACAGTTCTTCAGCACTTTTTTTTGTAATCAAAACTTTTAAGGATGTATGTAAGGTCAAATCCACAGTACATCTATTTATTTTTTAAGGTTCATTTTCATGTGGAAATGTCAATGCCCAATCATTTCTGTTCGCATTTTATAATTTGTCATGAAAAAAATTATGTTATCTTGATTAATAATTTACGATTTTTAATAAAATTAATACGCAATTTGATATTCGTTTAAAATTTTTATTGTATTGAATTATGCATAAATACATCAATGAAAACGTGACTGCATCTATCATCAACGATAACGCATATTACGTCGTTATATACCTATATATATTGGCAAGTGCTGCGTTGCCGCATTTACTTTTCCAATATGGTGGAGGTACTGAGTTGAACAGCAGTTCACAGAACGCTACTGAAACGTCAAAAATTAACCACGAATATCTCCATAACGACATCGGCAACAGTGGTTTTTTTTTCCGTGAAAAAATGAAAAAATATTTGAAGTTTTTGAAAATCATTTTATTGGCCGTCCATTGACAAAAAAGTACATGTATCGTACATGTACTTTTTTATCATTTTAGTTCGATTTCGTCAATTTCCGGTACGAATAACACGGAGTTAAATGAGGCTTTTATTCTCAAATATTTCTTTCAAATCATCGGCTAAGTCCCTTTTTCTTTTTTCCAATCGATGCAGCGTAATCAACTCTATTATATATTCCAAATTTATCGAAAGTTAGACAAGTAGATATATTTTACATACATCCTTAATGACCTTATTATGTTAAGTCTAAATTAGATTTTCGTAGCGGTTAGATCATCGGCGCTCTAGTTTTTTTTGTTCTGGTTTGTATTTATTGCAACAAGTTTCGTTTTGTGCTCCGAGAGTGTTTAGTGAATTTAATTTTTAAAAATGCCACTCGATGCTAGTGGAGCGGCAAGGGCTGTGACTTTGGCTGATGCTGGCTACAGCCAACGTCGAATTGCTCAAACTCTTGGGGCACCGCGAACAACTATCCAGGATGATATCAGACGTTTTCGGTAGACCAGTTCCTACACGCGCAGACCAGGCCAAGGCCGTCCCCGTGTTGAGGGATCGCTTTTCCACAGATATTGAAGCCCGTAATAGCCTTTTTGTGGTAAGAAATGTAAGTGTGAGTGAAAGAACAATAAGAAGAAGGCTGGCTGAAAAACATCTTAACGCATACCGACCAGTTCGCGCACCCGAACTTCTCCCACAGCACCGTAGAGCCAGACTACGCTGTGCACGTAATTACAGTAATTATACTGTAGACCAGTGGAAGAACGTTTTCTTCTCAGATGAGAGCAGAATCGCTTTAAGAGGTCCAGATGGACGTCAGCGGGTATAGAGGCACTCAAATGAACGTTTTGCTTTATGTGCAATATTGGAAACAGTGGGATATCAGGGAGGCTCAATTATGGTATGGGCTGGAATCGCTTACGAAGCTCGTACAGAACTTGTCGTGTTTGAAAGAGGAAGTTAAACTGCAACCAGATATGTGGTAGAGGTTCTGGAAGAACATTTCATTCCTTTTGCTCCGTTAATTGGAAAGAATTTTATTTTAATGTATGACAACGCAAGGGCTCATTTTGCCAGGAGTGTTAATCACTACTTGAATAGCGTCGGAATTCAAACATTACCGTGGCCAGCGCGTAGTACAAATCTGAACCCTGCACATCTGGGACAATCTCAAAAGATGCATTAAGGCAGGAACACCTGCACCCACGACCATGAGAGAGCTCAAATCAGCTGTAGTAGAAGAATGGAACAATATCCCTCAATCAGACATTCAGGGCGTCATTGATAGCCTTCCTGATAGGCTTCAAGAGGTCATCAGAGTCAGGGGAGGCAACACTCGCTATTGATTCCACGGCAATGATAAAAAAACAAAACACTAAGAATGTTGTTGGCTATCCAATACGACCAAAACTCAAATTTTTGTATTGTTTTCTTAAGAGCTTTTATACAAAATCGTACTATTTTAGGAGTTTTCAGTGTTCGTTTCCGATCAAAAGATTACACGTATGCATCGAAATATGAGTTCAAATTATTTAAAATTTCATCGTCTGAAACATGTTTCATTTCTTCAGATAGTTTTTAGTAGGAAGGAATACGTTGTTCATGTGCCTTTTCTTGTAATCCGACGAAACATGCGTACTTTGCCGTTCGATAAGTATAAAAGTAACTAATACAAACAGAAAAGAATAGTTTGCTATGGTCTCTGTTTTCTCGTCAAAAGAGTCTATAGAGAAAATAGTACAAAATATTATTTTTTCATAAGCTAAAACATAAAAATCAAAGCGTGAAAAAGTAGGATTTCATTCTAGTGTGTCGCAGTTTTCGATACACTTGTATTGTTACAAAAGAAATAATTCTTACTTCTTGTTACTAACAAAGATGTAACTAATGAAATAAAACAGAAATATTATTCAAGTCAATATAAAATCTAATGCACGCGGTGCTTGTATTTTCCAATTAGTTGCCAAACGCTCTAAGAAGCGTTCGAAAAAAGCCGCGGAGTCCTTAACACCCGAGCCAACCCCGGTGTCTTCTACACCCGCCCCCGCGCCGCTCATGTCACTCGAAGTGACCGCGTCTCCGTCGGTCCCGTCTAAGCCAGCGACGCGCTGCGCTCCTGTCCCATCGAAGCCTCAGCTCCCTCCGCCCGTCTTCCTCCGCGAAAAAGCGCGCTGGACCGCGGTTTCTAACCTGTGCAGAGAGCACAAAATCAATTATCTAAAAGCAACCAACGCAGGCGACACAATTAAAATCCAGGTCGCGACCGTCGACGACTTCCGCGCGTTCACTCGGTTACTTTCTTTAAAACAAATAGCTTATCACACCTACGCCCTCCCGGAGGAGCGTAAGATCCGCGCAGTACTACGGGGCGTCCCGTTCGAGCTCGAGAACGAAGAAATCCTCGAGGACCTTAAGTCTCAGGGTTTCCCAGCCATAGCAGTGCACAAGATGCACTCCAACCGCGGTAGGCGTTTTCCCTTAGCTCTGGTAATCCTTACCAACACTCCAAACTCGAAGGAGATTTTCAGAGAGGCTCGCACAATTTGCGGACTCTCGAACATATCCGTCGAGCGTCCCAACCCCCGTGGTCACCCTGGGCAGTGCCACCGCTGCCAGCTATATGGCCACGCAGCGGCTAACTGTTCAGCTCCCCCCAGGTGCGTAAAGTGCCTAGATCCCCACATCACTAAGGAGTGCACTCGCACTCCCGAATCCACTTCCCCCCCTGCCTGTGTGCTGTGCGGCCAGTCCGGCCACACAGCAAACTACAGGGGTTGCCCGCGCGCTCCGCGCTCCACCGTCAAGAGGGTTGCGCCTAAACCGGCGCCATCGCTCACTCCCGCAAACTTCCCGCCGCTGCGCAACCGGGGTCCCCCGGAAGCAAAGCCCGTTCAGCCGACGCTACTCAGGCTCTGTCTTGGACGCAGCGTCCGGCCGTCCCGCCTGCACCTTCCCGACCCACCCCAGCTCCCGTAGCTTCCGTAGGGCCGCGACCCACTTTGTCATCTTCACCTCAGTCGTCGTTGGCTGAGGACATGAAGACCGTGTTCGACGTCATCCAAAACGTCGACATCAACGAAATTTCCGTACTCGCACGCAAACTGCGAGCCGCCCGCTCTCCTCAAGAGCGTTTATTCGCGTTAGCCGAGCATCACTCGCTCCTAAGTTCGTTGTAAATTCTTTTACTTTTGTATAAATTCGTAAATAACAAATTATAATGTCTAGACCCGCGAATCCCGCGTCCAGTCGTATTAAACCCAAGGGCTTATCCCTAGTATCTTTTAACGCTCCTAGCCTTAACACCAACCTTCCCGAGATTAAACTGTTCCTTCAGAACAAAGAACCTGACTTATTCCTTCTCCAGGAGACATGGCTTACTCCAAACCGCTCCAGGGGATTCGCTATACCTAAGTACGCGTTTATTCGTAACGATAGGCCCAACTCCGACGGTTTCGGCGGCACCGCTATATATTACAAAAGAGGCTTCCACTGCTGTCCTCTCCCTACCCCTCCTCTCCTCAACATGGAAGCCACTGTGTGTAGATTGGCTATGACTGGTCATCCGACCATCATCATAGCTTCAATCTACATACCAAGTGGTACCAGACCAATTCGCAGCGACTTTGAGGCCATTCTCGCCCTCGGCCATTCAGTCATTATGTTCGGAGACTTTAACTCCAAACATACTGACTGGACGTGCCTATCGACTAACACCAGCGGTATCGCTCTCCTCGACATCACTAACTCCCTTGACCTAGACGTCATATCCCCCATCACTCCCACTCACTATCCCAACAACCCGTCCTACTCTCCTGACATCCTCGACTTTGCAATTATCAAGCGTATCAATCTTGATCTAAGGTCTATCGAACCGCTCGATGACCTAGGCTCCGACCATCGCCCCGTTTCCCTCGTGCTAGGACCGCCGAACGATGACGTCTCATCTCCTAAGACCTTTACCAACTGGAAAGGTTTTAAAAATACGTTAGTTTCAGCCTTAGAGGCTCCGAACTCTCCACTCGCGATCTCTCCCGAACAATTAGATAGCCCGGATAAAATCGATACATTAGTAAATTCTCTCACTGATGCTATCAACTCAGCCATCAGTGACAACGAAATGGTTGCTAAGCAAGGCAAACCCACGCTTCCCTTAGCCGTTAGCAATCTTATTAAAGCTAAGAACGCGGCTCTCCGGAGAGCCAAGAAATATCCCACGCCCGCATATAGAACAGCTGCGAATCAGCTTCAACGTAAAGTTAGGTCTTGCCTCGCGGAACTCCGAGACACTCAGATGAACGATCTCATGGCGAATATCTCTCTCCGTCTATAGTACGCTTGGTGGGACCAAGCGTACTATAGCATGGCCCGAGCCTTACGCGTAGACACCGCCTCTCACGTTCCTCCTCTCACTCGTCCCGATGGCACTACTGCCTTTGAAGTCGAAGAGAAAGCCGAATGCTTCGCTGACAGCATTGCCGCACAATGCTCGCCCAGCACGCAACCTGCTGATCCCTCACACATCCAGGCGGTGGAGGACGAAGTCCTTCGCAGAGACTCTCTCCCCATCACCGCCGACCCTGTCACAGTCTCTAATGATGAAATCTTGCTTCTCATTAGAAATCAAAAGTCCAAAAAGGCTCCGGGTGCGGATGGAATTTCCAACCACGCACTTAAGCACCTACCTCAACAGATGCTTACCTTGTTAGCTATCATTTTCAATGCCTGCTTCGATCATAGCTACTTTCCAAAAGCTTGCAAAGAAGCGACAGTCATAGGCATTCCCAAGCCGGGCAAACCTCTGAACGTCCCGGCTAATCACAGACCCATCAGCCTCCTCAAGGCAATGTCTAAACTTCTCGAGAGAGTCATACTCTCTCGAATGCGGAACCATCTGTTTCCAACGGATGGCGATCCTCTCATTATTCCCCATCAGTTCGGCTTTCGCGCTAAACACTCCTGCCCTCAGCAAGTCCACCGAATCGTCGAGTATATACTTGACGGTTTCTATCCGCGTCGTTATAAAACAGTCGCGGTTTTCTTTGACGTAGCCAAGGCTTTCGATAAAGTCTGGCACAGCGGTCTCGTTTATAAACTCTACAAGATAGGCTTACCGGATCGCCTAGTCAGGTTAATAGCGTCGTTTCTCAAAGACCGTACATTTCGATTTAAACACGAAGGCACGCTTTCTACGCCTCGTCCCATAAAGGCTGGAGTCCCTCAAGGCTCAGTCCTCGCCCCTCTGCTGTACACCGTGTACACCAACGACATTCCCATCCCGCCGAAAGGCGTCGAACTCGCCCTCTTTGCTGACGACACCGCACTCTATACCAAAGGCCACAGTGTTCGGCACCTTGTAACCAGACTCCAAAAGGCCGTAAACGCCCTTGGTGTATGGATTCAAAAATGGCGCATCGATGTGAACCCTGAAAAGAGTTCTGCGATGCGCTTCGACCACAAACGCCGTCGTCCCGATAGCGATCCCCACGTCCGAATGTTAGGCATTCCCATCCCCTGGAAGCGCAGTACTAAATACTTAGGCGTCACATTAGATCCGACGCTTTCTTTCAAGCCACACGTCGAAAGAGTTTCGAAACTCGCTCGTCACTATTTAGGCCGCCTAAATAGCATGTTAGGTAGAAAAAGTAAAATGTCCTTCAGAAACAAACGTACACTTTACAAGGTCTGCGTTAGACCCGTCATGACGTATGCTTCGCCAATCTTTGCCCACGCCAAACCCTCCCTTCTGCACAAACTGCAGGTAGTTCAAAACCTCTTTTGCCGCCGGGCCACAAACGCACCGTGGTACGTGCGTAACGCGGACTTGCATAGACATCTTGAACTGCCTACAGTACAACAACATCTCAAAACACTCTCTGAAGCGTTTTTCAAACGCTCCGAAACCCATCCCAATCCTCTAGTTCGTGATTCAGTCTCATATACTACTCCTGTGTTAGACTCGAAGTTCAAAGTCGCTAGGCCTAGGAATGCGCAAGCGTACTCATCCACCAGACTGTCCGCCGATCTCGAGGCCCTTCTGGCCGCAAATTCTAATTCTAACGTAAATTCTAATTCTAACGTAAATCCTAATTCTAACGTAAATGCGAATTAATTCAATTTTATTGTGCAATTTTTTAATTTTTGTTTTAATTATTGATTTTCATTTTGAGCACCTTCAGTGCTATGTAATCCCAGCGGGTGACCCCTTCTGGGCCCCGCTAACGCGGCCTCTTTCTCCAATTGGCCGTCGCTCAGATGAAGGCTGAGTGGCAAAAATGCACGAGCCGACAGGGGGTTTTTTAGTGGGTATGGTCCTGGTAGGCGTCGGGACGAGTCCCACATAACTTTGGAATCGCGCCTGAGTATGCGTCAGGGCATTTTTATCCTCCTGCCCTTCCCGCGGAGGGGAACAAAAAAAAAAAATGCTTGTATTTAGTACCGGCCGAGGCCTTCCAGAGTGTGGACGTATCGCTATTTTTCCCGCGCTTTCGGCCAGTACTATCAAACTCTGTCTTAAATATCGAACGCTTGCCATCAATTTTGATACTTTTGGTCTAAATATTTACTTTTATTATAAATAATAAATTTAATATTGAAGTAGTGCATTTTTCCAAATATTATTTTATTGATAAGTTATACACAAATCTATGAAAGTCTTTGTTTTTAGGTACCGTCACGGTTAAGCCTTAGGAAGCACGTCAGACTGCTAAGATGTTTCAGTAAAGAGGTCGATGTAAAAAACATCGAGACATTCTGACTTGCTCCAGCATAAGTAAGATGAACTACATACAGATGAAGTACAGTTATATATAAAATAAAAAGATAAAGTTATACCAAGACCAACATTTAATTTTAAACACGAGTGTAGTTACCACCAACTTTTAAAATGGGTAATAAAGGTAGGAAACAATATGATTTAAAAAGAAAAAATCGGTGGCCAAAATAATAATATCACGAAGGCTAGAGAAGCAAAAAGTCACGTTACCTTATTATTATTTATTCATTCATTCATTACACATATTGTTCAGAGCCGCGAGAAGGCTCAAATTCAGAGCTGTGGTGGCGCAGTGGCTGGCCTCTTAATAATAGGGTCGTTTGTTCGAACGAACCCAGCCACGCACTAATGATTTTTTATCTTTGAATAATATATGACCGTATAAAACTGACCGGTAAACCGGAACCCAAAGTTCAAAAAGACATTCGCCAATCCGGAGGAGGCACCGATGTCTTCTTAATACAATGCGATATTGTCCCTCTGGGAGCAGGCTGTTACCCTGCACGCGGGTCGACAATGAGCTGATGATGATTACTTTTTACCGGGTACTTAAATGTTCAGATGTTTAATTAATATACAGTGTAAACTATTTGTGCTGAAATAGTAATATATATACACCTTCTTCACCTTAAGCTCATTATGTTAACTAAAGTTATGCAAATATGTCAATCGTGTCATTTTCGGTATTGTTTTATAGATTAAAAATCACTATGAACAAGGAGCAACCAGCGACTACTATAGTCGAAAGTAACGAAGATCTTCCCAGTAGCTTCAAGGCTGTTAATTATCTTGTAAGTTCATTATTTATTTTAAAAATTTTAAATAAAAATAACTATTTGTTGCCCTCAAATCTAATAAAGCAGTGATTAGACCATATGACAAATGGTGACTTTCTCAGATTGACGTTTTAGAAAGTGAAAGTGAAAACCTTTAGTAGATTACAGTGCATGCAGATCCCTTGGTAAGCCAGATTGTGACAATCTAAAGTAATCTAAAGTCTAATACTATTTTAACCAACACAATTGCTCCTAAAATTGTTCAGATATACCAATGTATCTTCGTTGCAGGTAACTAAGAGTCATGTGGGTCCTAAATTAGGAATTCTCATTGAAGGGCGCTGAACTGTCAATTTTCAGTTTATAATGACTAAACTTAAAATATTGAATGATCACCCAAATACCCAGTAAAAAGTAATCATCATCAGCTCATTGTCGACACACTGCAGGGTATTTATCCCTATTTTTGTCAGTGTAAAAAATATGTTCAGTAAATTTAATAGCTCTAGTCGTTTTCAATTTGCTATACGATATTGCACCTTAAGTGGGTCCCAAATTAAAGTTCGTCACTGTATTGTATAATAAAAGATGATTAAACGAACTTCCAAGTGAAGTTCTATCGCTATTATACGAGTCCTTTTAAGGTACTAGGTAACTCCGCACTGACTTATTCAAAAAACTTTACGGCTCTTACTTTTTCAACCCCGGTCCCGGCAAGTCTTAATTTTTTAGAGATCAAAACAAAACTTTTGTATGGGGTCCGGAAGCTCCTTTAATCATCTATTATAAAAAAAAAATTAAATAAATAAATAAATTATAAATAAATAAATAATTAAACAGGAAGATTTTTAGAGATTAAGTTTTGTTTTCTTTTGTCTTTACAAATTATAATTTATTTAATTACGTTTATGCATTAAACTCCTTACTTAAGTACATAATTTAAGAATCCAGTAACCTTAAGGATTTTATTATACGCTTGGTGATTGCCAAATTAATTAAATCAATAAACAAAAAAATTTTATTTTAATTAATCTCTATATCGGAAGGTATTCAGTGGTTTGTACTTTTATTGAGTACGGACAAGGCAAAGTCGTTTAATGGGTTTAATATAGGTTTATGGTAAAATTTTGTAAAGGACTGAGAGTTTTAGGTCCACCCAGCCGTTTCTCGGATAACCTACACTGAGCAGTTTAGCTGAGTGCGCTAAACACACTCATGTCAACGCCGCTCGTACCTGCTTTATCCACCGACTTAGCGTCTTACTCGACGCGGCTCTGTGAAGGGCATTTCATGTTACCAACAAGAACTCCAAGTTCGAAGCTTTAATATTTTTCGTCACCAATAAATAATCTTTTAGAGTCGATACAGGACATATAATTTTTTTTTTTTTTTTTTATTATTAATAATTAGCATGCGTAATTATTAATAATTATTATTAATAATTTTAAAATAATTATCTTATTTTTAAAAATTTGCAAGGATAACATAGGTAGTTTACGATTTGGGGCTGAAGTTTTAATGATGTTTTTTTTTATTATGTGTGTAATATAGTATGTATGGATGTAAAAACTATATTTTCTAATTTAATGTCTGGACCCTATGTCCGGTTCATACGGCTAACGATGCAACGGTAACTTTGGTAATTTTTTCTAAAGTAAAGTAATATAATAATATCACAGAGAAAGCTGATTAAGAACTAAATTTGGATCCCATGAAAATGTGTACTTCGATTTAGTTTATTTTATAGGCTTCTTGTAAAAATATCCTCATCATAGCCCATATCTTCGCGTAACAAAAGAGACAAGACTGTATGGTGTAAATTTAATGAACGGGATAAACAAGCCTTATTAATTGCTCATTTAAAAAACAAATAACGAATAAAACAGGTTTTTGAACATTACGTAACGTACAAAACTCCCGCCATGACATCAACGTGATGATATACTGACAAATAGTCATGGCTGCCAGAGAACCGAGCATCAACGTCAGGGTCTCTGGCGGACGCCACCCGAAGCGTCTCGCAGCATTCAGGGTAAGGCTAGACTGCTTTACTCTGCTTTGGTGCTGTTATGGGAGTTAATTAAATCTTTTGTTTACAATATTGCACAATTTTTTTTTCCCCGGCTGAACTTTTGAAGCCTTAGGAAACGGCTAGTAATTTTAGGTAATTGATATGGTATTCTTTTCCACAATAAAATTTATTGTTTTGGAATACTACGCTCCAGCCTGTTCTGAATGCATCTGTATGTATCTTATAAAGAACAATGCCCATGTTTCATATATGCAATGACCTGTCAGCCTGTTTTTTATTGATCTAATGTATAAATATAAAAACGATGCGGAAAAAATAGTGTTATATTCCTAAACTTAAGGTAACACCTTAATGCAATTCAGAAAAAAAGTTACATTGAAAAATATATTTCGAGGTTATATGACAAATTCAATCAATTTTCATAGCACAACTTGGCAATTTTTTACTTGGAAAAACGAAAGTGCAGCTCATTTTAGGATTTTGGTTTCAGATTTTCACGAATGTGTTGTTTTTTTATAAACAAAAGAAGTAAAAAGCCTTTCTAAACCTCAAATTACTATGTATTTTCAATAATTATGTTGAAATTCCTGTATGAAAACTTATATTTGGTTAAAATGAAGACAAACCTTCTATCGCTGTAATGAAATAACATGAAAGATGTCGATTTCAAATGAGTTCATTGATGTTTAGTTAGCCTCGGCATTGTAATGTAGATAGTGAAACATCTGTTCATTTTATCCAGTTAGATTATAGATTTTTACTCAGATAAGTAGGTATGTGTGGATTTTAAAATAAAAGTCGTCAGACAACATGGCCCCAAAGTAAGCAAAGGCTTGTGTTATGGGTTACCATGTAGCGAACTACGAGGATCCTAGAATATACATACAAAACCGATAACAAGGTGATGACGAACTGTGTTACAAGTACCTACTAACACATATGTTACAGTTAATACACAGCATGCGTTGCGCCATCCCTAGTTTCGTAGATGTAGCCGACATTTTAACGAATAGGAACACACTACGTAAATCCAATAGTTCAGCAAAATCCGAGATCCGTGTAAAACTAGCGCAAGTAATCGTTGAAGCAGAAGCCAGAAACGTTAACCGGGAGGAATGCCACGGTGATCAAAAGTTAGAAAAATCCAGAGTAGTATCGCAAAGTACACAATAACGCAAATGCAAACGTTTAATTCAAATCTAAACTGACGTTGTAATGTTTGACATTGTCAATATGACACTTAAGTTAAGCTGTATTGTACATTTAAGAAAAATAATTATTTCATTTTGATATGCATTAATTTAAATAAATTAACAAATAGAATATCAATTTAATTTTAAAAGTCATATATTTTTATTACTTTATAAGCAAATTCGAAATATTATAAAGTTCGAGCTTTATTTGGAACGAAACGTGTCATATACCATATATTTACTGGGCGCGTTCGTGGCAAACCAAATGTCAATAAATGACAATAGAAAGAAAACCCAATAAATTTTTTAGTGGATTGTAGCTTCTGTCGTGAATTAGGTTTTATGGTTCAGCTAAAAATTAATAACTTTTCGTACTATATTACTTATCCATACATAATACGAGTTGTCAAAATGTTGACAGGTCAGGAATGCTCTTTCATCTTTGTGAAGTAATTGAACAGGAAATAGTTTATTTACTTATACTTTTCTACAGATTAAATCTTCTAACAATAATTTAGGGAGTTTAATTTTTGCCTCATAGTTGTACTTATTTTGAAGCTAGACAGGCTAGGACCAGTACTTGCACCTATATGTTTGGCAAAATTTCGCATCGAACATATTTGAAGTTTCATAAATTATTTATTATCATAACGCTTATCGTCAGGTACTGTTCGATGTTAAACATAAAGCCAAAAATGTTACCAACTTTGTCGGTACTAGTCGATTTTTGTCCAAATTCACAACAAGTGACTAATAATTTCGCGCATAATTTTTGTAAATACCCCCGGAGCAACGGATTATCCATACGGCATGGCCGTAAACTCGTATGTGATCGGCTCAAACATATCGTTTTCTTGAAATTCAAAACGTAAGTATTTTTTGTAATTAACAAATATAGGTACGAGTAGGTATGATCTTTCTTATCTATGTTAGCTAAGGAACCATTATGGGGAATTAATTTAGAAGAAGCTGTTTTATAATTATATTTTATTATTATTATTTTATATAATATTATATTTGTTGAATTGAAATGTGTTCTTGTTTTTTGTTCTTTTTCTTTCCACCGACTGTAAATGTAATAATTTAGCTATGGAAACTTTGCTGGTTAATGTTAAAATAATATTAATAATAGTACTGTGTTTTATAGTAGTAACTGTTTGTTTCCTAAATAAATAAATAAATAAAGATTCCATTTTAAAGTGTACTTTTCTCCAAAATTGTACAATTTTATTTATATATATATATTTTTTTGTTTAGTACGAACCGTTATTCGCCGTAGAGCTTCGACGCCAAAAATATTTATTTATTATATTTGTTTGATATAAACCGGTCACTTGAGGCATAACGAGGTTTTATAGCCTCTAAGTGTAACAATTTATTAATTGCTATTATCATATTTCGTTTTTCACTATGCGGCAAAATATGTTTGGGAGTAAATACTGATGTAATTTAATCATGAAATGGAATTAAAATTATTGTCATTATTATTTGTCCACTTTAAAATCGTTTCTTATTTGGTATTTTAGGCCAATATTCGTAAAAGTAATGAATTCGACCTCCGTGTTCCTGAATTATGGTTGATTCGGTGCACGAGTCCCGGAATGGTTGAATTTTGCGTTGAACGCCGAATTCAAATGTGGATGCCGAAGTAGAGGCTCTGGCACTTTCCATTGACGTCACCCCCCCCTGTTTGACGGGTAACGAGGAGGTCCCATCCAGTTTCCCGAATGGGTTGACCGGTTGCCTGTCGATGTTTGGGAAGCACTATAGCTTCGGTGTACTTTTTTATTATTATTACTATTATTCCTTTTTTTTAACACTTTATTATCTCCTTTTTCAAGAAGTAAGTTCATCCCCCTATTTATAGCGCTTATTCCATAACTGGAGCCCCTTAAGTCGCGAGGTTAGAAAGAATCTCTGGATCCATGTCGGAAATAATTCTCCCGACTGCCCCGGTTCATTCTCGGAGGTCGACGGTTCCAGATTAGGGAGCATCTACATAGAGGACTCAGGTATTTCGGTAGCCGAAATAACTAGCCAGAGATTCGTCCGCTGGGTTCATCATTATATTTAAATAATTTTAATGACGACTTTCAGATTTGAAAAAAAAATAGAAATAATAGAATATTACGTAATACAGATAACGTGTTAAATCTCTTTCAGACTACACGCATTTTCTGTATTCGTATTAAAATATTTAAACATTACTGAAAAAAAAAAGTCAAAAATAACAATACGAGTACTATAATACAGCATTAATCGGAATAGGAAACATCAGGTAGAAGACTACCAGGAAAGCATGCGGAGAACGTAATATATCTATTATAGATAACACGTGTTTTTTGCATCTTTTCAACAAAGCGAAATTATAGTTAATAGATACCCGCGATCACATATGAAAAAACATAAAATGGCTTACCTCATCGGAAGAAATAACGAGTCGCTTTCGATTATTCTGTATTTTCTGTTCTAATTTTCAAACTTTTAGTACACTATAAGTACAACTTTTACAACATATTTAATATTAAACTATTAAGTTACTGGTTGGTACCTATAAGACGCGTGCTTGTTACCACGTACGAAAAAAGAATGAAGACTTGCCGGGACCGGGGTTGAACAAGTAAAAGACGTAAAGTTTTTTTAATATGTCAAATGACATGCTCTAAAACTGTGCGAAATTACCTAGTACCTTAAAATGACTACCTGTTTAATTATGCAGTGTGGATACCACTCATGGGCAAAAAATGAAACCACAAGTAATAATAGTCCACAGAAGTATAGCACAATCGAAAATTACACGAAAAACCGCAAATGAATTAACTTTCATTTTCAAACAAAATAAATAGCGAAATAAATGCAGTATCAGTATAACACTCTGTTTAGACAACGTACCTTAGCCTCAGCAGAAGAGTGGCAACGATGCACACGCATGGCGCGATTGTTGTTTTACGGTTTGCGACGTAATGAGAAAAAATCACTTACTTTCATTTTTTAACTGCGCTTTTTTATTTCGTCACGATTTAACTGAACTAAAAATAAACCCAATCATGGCGCACTATCCTATATTGTAGGACAGGTGCGAGTTGCGCCAAATCTCTCCCTATACATACGTAAAGTTAACACTGCACTCTGGCGACATTCGCCATACATTAAAATCATGTATGTATACTAAGCAGCACTGTAAAAATGCTGTTGTCGCGGCATTTTGTTAAAAAACACACACACACACACAAAAGTCAAGTACCTAGTGTCAATTTCACCATAGCAAATAAATACTGAATAAATTAAACTACCTAATAACCACAGTTTACAATAATTATGCACAATGCGCGAGCCCGAGCCGAGTATCAAAATCTCTGCAATAAGCACATGTGCAGTGGCCCCGAAGTCTAGCGGTGAACCATAGCAGGTAGTCTTCATACAAAAAAAACTAGGAATTATGTCTATGGTTAGAAACTTTTGATGCTGACATCTCTTGCTACTTTTCGAGCGAACAATTGTCATACGTCACTTCAATGTGAATGATGAATGATAACACTATGTTCAATCAATGATGTACGGTTTCAGGTTATGATTCAATGTTATAATTATGTTAAAACTACTTTTATTATATTAATACTTGAAATTGGCAGAAATAGTTATTGTGTAGTAACTACAGCTGATTGCCAGAAAACGCAAAATTTTATTTAATTTTCAATCAATCAGCTCGATCTGCCATTACGGTTTCAATGATTGACGAGTGAAGAGTTTGCATTGATCAATTTCTGAAACATAACCTCTCATTTACCAAATATAGTAATTAATATGCGTTTATTCGGTGCTTCACAATGTACAACAAGTGCTGTGTAGTGAATGAGAAAGTAGCCGAAAGGACGTTATTTTTCATCACTTTCCAAGAACTGAGATAGGACTTAACAATGGTTACCGTGTCTTTGTGCTAATAGTGCTTTGTGCTTACAAGGTTTAAGTGTGGTAAACCTTTGTATATTGTTTGTGAGCCACACAAGAAATGTTTTCTGGGTTACTCAATATGAATAACGGTGTTTAATTGGTGTAACATAATTAACAGAATTTGAATAAATAGTACTGATGTCTCGCTTCTAGAAAATAAAAATTTGCCTCCCGTGCGATACAAACAAAATTTAGAAATTAAAAGAAAATCATAAATATACAAGTCTTTTATTTATTTTACCTTCTTTATCTTTTAGAATGTTAAATTTATCTTGTAGAAAAGGAGAGGGGCTTTCGCCTACCACAATGGCATTACGCCAAAATCTAATGCCGTCATTTTAAAATTAAGAAACGAAGGACAATCTAATTTTAAAAAAAAATAGTTGTCAAATTGAAAAGTTCCTCAAGTTCCTAGTTCCTAGTGTTGTAGTTAGGAAGACGTTCGTCTGATGCGTAGCATCACTAGTTAGTTTGTGCGGTGAACTGACGAGTGCGAGTGAGTGACCAGTTGGCAAAAAACATAAGTCACATATAGTGCAATTGGTGAAACTGTTAGTATTCAATACTTATTTACAATTACGAACCTAAGAAAAGGAACTATGTTAATCATCAATGCACTAAAATAAGAGTATGTTTGCGTTATTAGAGTTATTTATTATTTTAAGGAATGGACTATGTACCTATTATAATAAATGTTTATTTTTTGTTTTTACGATTGAATTTATGAATTTTAACAGGAGCGATTCGACTCGTCCAGTCTAGGCGTAACACGTAAAAACAATTCATAAGATTTTACTGTCGACTTCTTTATTTATTTTATCTCTAATTACACATAATCATTTTTAATAAGAACGCTTTTAAGTACCGTTATGATAATTTTAAAAACACTATGTACTGAGTGATTAAAGCTAAACATTATAAACATAATCTCGAATCATTTTCTCTTTCAACTTATTTATTAACCGATTATTATTCCCTTTACAAAACAGTGGTAACTAACTGATTATAACATGCTATCTTACATACAACTTTAGAAAACAAGTTTGGAGGGTTGTTGTCATTTTTCTTAAAAATATGATTTTGCACTTAGCATCCTTTTACGGTAGGCGGCACGCGCCCCGCTCAGGGGAATTCCCGCGCTCGGCAAATAACGCACTACGTGGCAACGTCGCATTTCTCCAACTAAGTACCTAAATAATGTTAATTCAAGTTCATTGACTCATTGACCTAGTGCAGCAAATCTACAGTGTCTCTACGAATTTGCTCAAAATTAAAACTCTGGTTTTTGACCTAATTACTGGACCGATTTCTTTCATTTTTTGTATACTGTTATAAAAGGCGATAACAAGTATGAGGTTTCATTTATTGCCCATAAGTGGTATCCATACTGTATAGGGGAGAGTGGGTAACAGTGAATCACGGGGTACACTGGAATATTCACTGTAACTTCGTGCATACTATGCGTTCGTACACGAACGAACGCTTGGTAGTCGTTCGTAAAGGCCTCCCTCCGCACAACCAGTCACCGCCACACCATCGAAGCGGGAGGACGCGCTGCGACGTTCCGGGCACTAGGTAAGTACGAAACTATTTTTTGACGCGTTTTAAAAAAATGTTAAGTATTTAAATGAGTTTTATATTTGGAGATTTGATTTCACAGTTATGCTAAGTCCTTGTTTAAATTCAATGTAAACACTGTTACTTTGACTTCAACGACGTATTTTTTATTCTGTTGCCATGTTTGTTTAATAACTATCATTGGGTCAGAGTAAATCATTTTGTGTTGGGGTACAATGAATCATCGATCCATTGTAACCCGTCATGGGTCACAGTGGATCTTATTTTAAAATGTTCAATCTAAACTTACTTTTATATTTTTTAGATAAAAATGCCTCGCAACAGAGAAAGGAAAACTAGAATTGGCCTCCACACTGAAGAACAGATGCAAAAGGCATTAAAACTAATATCTGATGGTCAGAAAATAAGAGCTGTTGCAAGAATAACTGGTATCCCGTTCACAACTTTATACAGGTATCATAACAAAAATAAAAATAACTCAGATCCTTCAAAGATCATTCGACTAACACCTAATTTCGCAGTTTGCAAGATATTTACAGATGCGTAAGAAAAAAGTATCGTTGACTATATACTTAAATGCAGCCAAATGTTTTATGGTCTCACAATTATGGACGTTCGACACCTAAATTATGAAGTAGTGATGTTAAATAATATAAAAGTACCAGAAAAATGGCACGAAACTAAACTCGCTGGTATTGAGTATTTATATAACCTCAGAAAAGAGATAACCGATTATTATCTTTACGAACTCCTGAGGGGTGTAGCTTAAGTAGAGCGACATCTTTCAACCGTCATAATGTTAGTCTCTTTTACAATCATTTAGAAATAGTTATGGCTAGACAGGCAGTTTTTGGTGCTGGGACTAGAATTTATAATTAGATGAAACAAATACAGTGACGGTCCAAAAATCTGCCAAAGTGCTAGCAGTCAGAGGACAAAAGCAAGTTTCAAAGGTAACTAGCGCGGAACGAGGGACATTAACGACAACTTGTTACATAGTTAGCGCTTTGGGAAATGCATTGCCACCAGTTATAATATTCCCAAGAGTCCATTTCAAACAACATATGATTGCGGAAGCTCCAGCTGGAACCTTAGGCCTAGCTTCACAATCTGGCTGGATGAATTCAGAGTTATTTGTAAAAACTATGCAGCATTTTATAACCCATACAAACAGCAGTTAAGAAAACCCTAAAAAGACACTAGTCTACTCATATATGATAATCACGAATCGCACATTTGTGTAGAAGCCTTAAATCTGGCAAAAGAAAATGGTGTCACCATTTTAACAGTACCACCACATTCAACAGGAAAACTTCAACCTCTGGACGTGGGTGTTTTCGGGACATTTAAAACTGCCTATAATAAAGCAGTTGATAGCTGGATGATGCGAAATCCCGGGAAAACTTTTTCAATATATGAAGTTGCTGGATGCGTTAGAGAGGCTCACATGAAAGCTATGACTCCTAGAAATATTTGCACTGCATTCAAAGCTACAGGAATCTTTCCTTTCAATAGAGACGATTTGAAAAACGTCCCAAACCAACGCAATGGACCAGAAGAACACGATAGTGGTAATGATAGAACGAGAACTCCATCGCCTTCAGTACTAGCAATTCCTTGCACTCCAACTAAGCAAATTATTAAACAACCTGAAATTGGATTAAAAAGCACTTCAGCTCCATTTCCGCCACTCGAAGGACACACTTCACTTGCAGCTACAGCTAACATGTCCGAAGATGACGACCAAATTAGTATTTATGCAGAAGAGGAATCAACGTTTGAGGAAGAAGACGAATATGAGACGGTAGACTGTAATAATTTCATCACACGGAAAAATCTGCCAAAAGAAGGTAGTTTCGTTATTGTTGAATTTGAGGGTAAAAAGAAAAAAATTTATTATATAGCTAAAGTTATAGGAGAAAAAGAAAATGACGCCGAGGTTAGTTTTCTTAGAAAATCAGAAAAAGTACCTAATAATTTTCGTATGCCAAACAAGCCAGATATTGCAACAGTTGCAATAAAAGATATTAAAATGATTTTACCTCAACCCAGGTTTTCTAGAACTACAAAAAGAAAGCAAGGCATGTATTACTTCGACATTAACTGTAACATTAATTTGCGTTAGTTAACTACAAATTTTGATCTCAACTTTATATAAATATTTTTTTTGGTTACTAAAGAAGTATTTTTCTGTTTGTGTTCTTCAGTTTTTTTTTATAAGCGTTATTGCAAATGAAAAGTTTAAGACTTAACATGAATGTTAAGTAGTTCAGTAATTTTTTATTTCAAATCTAAATTTACTAATTGTATAATCAATATCTATGTGAACTTTTCTAAACTTTTTTGTAGTTGATAACTGATTGAAGACTGCGTTGTGATTAATATTATGTTTCAAATAAATGAAAATAATCGTATTTTGTTGTATTTTTTTGCATAGATCCAGTGTTCCCCAGTTGATTCATTGTTACCCATGTACCGATCCAAAGTGACCCACTCCTGGGTCACAGCAGATCTTTCCTCAACTTTTTTTTCAAAGCCGATATCTTGCAAGATTTTGTATTGTTCGTCAAAAAATGCCTTTTTCTTTGGAGGTTAAGTACTGTTCTTTGAATTTAATTCCCGGAAACGGTGATTTAAGTATAAACTTAGGAAATGCATGAGATAGAAAAAAAATGATCCACTGTTACCCACTCTCCCCTACTATCTGAAGAATGAAGCGACGGAATATAATAAATACTATTTTTTTCACCTAATTTTATTTATTTTTATTAAGTAATCCCTCTTATCTTAAATCATAACTACCGTAACAAACGTCTATCAATCTCTTCGTTCAGCCCTTATTGTACCCCAATTTTATTTCGTCCCATATTATCCTAACCAGGTATTCAAATATCTTACTTTGCAAAACATAACTCAAGTAATAAATAACAAATTTTTATTTCAATCAAAAGTAAAATATAATAACGTAAAATAAGTCAAACATATTTGTAAAAGTATCAAAACCATTGCAGACCCGCTAATTGACGGCCAGCGACTGTATCATACAGCACTGAAGATGTGTGCTTGTAATTGATACGTGTGCGTGTAGCAGTTTACCGATTCGGGAGAGCGTTGATTTGTATAAAGGCTCTTAAATAAATTTACAAATGCATCAAAAAATAGTGTTTTGTTTATGAAACAACACCCACCATTAATTAACAAACAAAACAACAACATGTGGTAGTTATACCACTTTGAAAAAAATATTATTTAGACACTTTAGATGGGTGGCCGGTTAATTGCGCCGGTGAGTGTATATAGAAACGTTATATTGTTTATGACATCTGTAAAATTCGACAGTCGAAAATGGAGCTGGAAACGATGGTATTAGTCAAATAGTTAACAATAATAAAAATTTTAGATGTATTATACATTGTTAGTAAACATCGTATCTCATTTCTAGCAGAACTGATAAGTTTGATAGGTAAATATTGACAATTCAAAACCGCTAATAGTAAGTTTACTTTAAATAGCCCAAATCAGAAAATAAATTGTTGTAACGTCGCTTGCAACGTAATTTTTACACTTGGGGAGCACACTAGTCGGCAGTTCGGCACTTTTGTTCAAGTTGCCACGTGTCACTAGTTAATTCCGGTAATCACCTTACTTTTTCGTTCCCACAAAACAGAGGCTTACTTTATATTAATTTCTAAGCATCGATCACTACGCCAAAGGCGTAAAATACAGACTAACGGCCGCACTCGGGGAGATCTCACGGTTACGGCAAATTTAAATATTCATTTCTCAACATTGACAATCACTAGTTCCTATTAACATTAAATCAAGCATGACTCCACTACCGGTTCGGAAAAACCTTCGCGCAGAAGAACTGGCAAGAAACTTCACGGGTATCAATTTTCTGTTTCTGTCTATACAAAAGTATTCTTATCTGCATCTGTTAGCTCGGCAAGTCTCCCTCCCCCCCCCCCCCAAAACGACGGCACTCTTAATTATAGATTTTACTTAGCCATACTCACTTGATAGATAGATAGATAGATAAATCATTTATTTGCATCACAATATCACACACACAAAAAAAAAGATACAACAGAAAAATTAAACTAAAAGCACATTAAACATTATTAAACTGTTATAAAATACAAAAGAACTACATATATGATTATGTGCTACGGCGATGCAAAACGGCAGAAGCTCAACGGTATAATGCTCAATGAGCAATTCGCTGGTAGTAAGCTTCTACCTTGAGAGGAAAGAGAAATACAAAAAGAAACATTCCCAGTTTTATATATATAAAAAAGCGAAATAAAAACGAAAAGAACGTGAACATCAAAAAACATTTCTTCACATATAAACGTACACAAGAAAATAACTTTAATAAGACTGTCATAAAAAAAAAATAATAATAATAATAAAAACGATTGCATTACAATGTCAGGATATTAAATAATGATAATATAATATGATAAGTAATAAAATAAACTGCCTGTATATAATATATATATATATATATATATATATATATATATGATACTATACTATGCGACCAGGCCCAAGTTCACAGGACCTGCTAACACGTAGAGTCACCGCCACCTAAGCGACCATAAGTGCGTAAACCTAGTTTTTGAAATTCCAACAAGGCAATTTTAATTCGATTATTAAAAGTTGATTTTGACTGCAGATTTCTCGTTGGAGGTGGACTATTATTCCAGCACTTAGTCGCCTGATAGCGGAAACTACCGGTGAAAGCCACGGTCTTATGTTTATATGCTGCAAGTAGGGGACGTCAAGATCTTCGTTCATTTTACGCGCGGCATCAGAAATTCGACCTGGTGTATTAGAAATATACAGCTGGACATCATCCGCGTCACTTTATCACTGATGGAAGATCAGCGCTATAAATAATAAATAACAGTGGTCCCAGAATGGACCCCTGAGGCACACCACGACTAACTGGCCTAGATTGTGATGTAAGAATGGATCCATCTTGAGTTTTGAGTATGACACACTGAAGTCGATCACGAAGGTAACTATCGAAAAACCGCACGGTCTTAGCATCGAGCCATAGTATGTAAGTTTCGACAAAAGCAGTGGCACGTTAAGACCGTCAAAAGCGCGGGAAAAATCAAGAAAAGTTAATAGACTTGCGGGTCCAACATCTTGATCAGCCAGAATATTGTCAGTTACATCCAGGAGAGCAGTGACAGTGCTACGACCTTTACGAAAACCAGACTGAACACCAGACTGAAAACAAGGCAGTATGTTGGAAGTTTCTACATATTTTATTAACTGGCTACAGATAGCTTTTTCCAGTATTTTAAATAAAACACTTTTTACCGGATATTATCGCGTATATTTTAGTTAATTTTAAAATTATTTCGACGTTTCGGCATCTTTGCAGTTGCCGTGGTCACGATAGACTGACTAAAATATACGCGATAATATCCGGTAAAAAGTGTTTTATTTAAAGTATGTATCGCGAAAATTTAAGAAAATATATTTTTCCAGTATTTTTGATATAAATGGTAGAATACTGATTGGCCGTAGATCTTTTATTTCGATAGGGTGTTCAGTTTTAGGTATTGGTGTCACCATTGCCACTTTCCACTGACGAGGAACAACACCAGAAGCGATGCACTTATTAACCAAGAATGTAATAATAGGCAGCGTTCGAGGAAGAGTTAGTAAAACCATATCCCTACTTATCATATCACTTCCTTCAGTATTAGATTTTATGGACATTATGATATTTGCAACATCTTGCTCGGAAACCGGGTTTAGTTTGAAATGGGGTGTAGAGTTATTGTGTCGATGAAATTCGAAAAAACTTAACTGCGAGAGAGGAATTTCTTTATCATTAGGAAATTTCAAAAAGTGGTCGTTGATAGCATTAACGTCACTAAAACAGTCAGGTAGGCCAACATTTCTCTCCGAACCAAATATTATTCTTTCCTCAAAGTTTTTCCAAAAGATTTTACCACTTTCACATTTGAATTTAGGATATGGTTATAGTATGCTCGCTTTTAATAGTAAATGCTTTTCTTTACAATTGTTCTTAGATCTTTATAATACTGAAGGTCTACATCGGACTTAGACTTGCGATAGGTTGTATAGGCCTCATCTCGCAAACCAATCATGAATTTAATCATGTCTGTGATCCACGGTAGATTCTTGTTTGATTTTATCCTAACCTTGACAAGTGGAGCATGTTTGTCCATTAGACTCAGGATGAGCGTGTTGAACCTCTCAACCATGTCCTCTATTGTTGATTGTTCGCATACTGCCTCCCAATTGATCGCGTTAACATCCATATTAAATTTTTCCGCATCAATGCTTTTAATGGGTCTGTAAGTAAAATATCTGGGGGGCGCTTTGACCTTTTTTAGACAGACAGTGACGTTTATCATAGAGTGACCTAAGTTTCCAGTGATATTTGATACAGTAACGTCACGAGTTCTGCAATTTGTACATACAAGATCTATCAAAGTGGCAGAATTAACCGAGAAATGAGTTGGATTCTTAACTACCTGTTGGAGATTCAAGCTTTCCAAGAATTCATTGACCTTTGAAACTTTATTGCACGTGTTATCTAGCAAATTAATATTGAAATCACCCATGAGAACAATATGATCATAGTGCGCAAAACTAGATATCGTACTTGCAGTATTGATAAAGTATAAATTGGCTAAACACAGTCTGAGTACGGCTGTAACTTGCTCAGACTAAAAAACATTATACTAAGTTGCTACATTAATTAAATAAACATCAAAAGGCTAATAGTGAAATTTAAACATAGAAACATATGCATCATTTTTTGTAAGTAGGTATTATATGGATATTAAGAGGTTATTAACTTGCTCTCTTTCTAAATTTAAATTTAAAATATTTTATTTCATCATACATAGGTAACTTTTATTATAGAGCGTTAATACTACTAATCGAACGTCCGCCGATCGACCTCGGCCCTTCGACGTAAAAAATTTAGAAAATTACATAATGTTGCAAAGATTTTAATTTCCGAATCAAAATTCTTCTCTGTATTTGTCCAAAATCACGTTTACCACAAATCTAAGTACAGATTTGACGAATTCCTCGACATTTATCACTGCTCATCTTCATTGAACTTATGAACTTACTACTTAATCCATTTGGACACACAAGTGACATGTAGTAACTTAAAATTTAGTAACCAACTTGATAAAACTTTCATATCGACATACAATTTTATCGAAAATTTTTAAGTCCCATCCAAATAATAGTACTCTTGTGTAATTATTATTCCTTATGAAAAAGATGGACTATACTAGTCGCAAAGAAAAACTCGTGGCAGACGCCGTCATAAAACGTGTGAATAGGAGAGCGCACATCATTATCTCGCTCGCACTGTTTATGTGTGACGTCACGATTTACCGCTTCGTTTGGTTTTGAGTGTATGTCGATAGTTAGATTTTAAGTGAGGCATTTAATGTAAACAAAATATATGTATTATTTTACAATTATTCGTGTCACAAATTAAAAACAGTACAACAATTATTAGTTATGGTCATTAGTTAGTGATTATAAAATTTGGTGATTTGTTTGTGCACCGATGACTCTACAAAAGTGATTTATGGCGTCGTCGGCACGAGTCTTACGACTAGTATAGTTCTTTTAATTTTACTGGATTGTCTTGTGGGTAGCACAGCGATGAAAATATCACAGGCTAATTCATTTGGGGCATCAGCCTCGCCAATGATTGTCAGTTCATGATGCGTTGCCTTCTGTAGGCTTAAGTTAAAAATTGCTTGTTCCTTCCCCCTATCCGGAACACAACCTCGTAAACGTTTATCACGTTATGGCGGTTAGTAAGGACTGTACGACTGTACTGACGAAAAATAAACTTTACTCTTTGAGTAAAGTAACATGGCGGAAGATAGCTGAGGTTGACTAAAATTTAACAAACTAAATTTTTTGGGCAAATGTGCAGACGCGACTTGTGACAGACGTTGAACAGATTGGAACATCACTTGAGTATGCGTCCGTCAGTTGTAGAAAATGACTTTACTGAGAAATATTAGGCTAGCTGAGCCATCATTTCTGCCAGTTCCAAACCTGTACAAATATTGAATAGCTATTATGTTAAGGCAAATGGTGATAGGTATATAGCTAGCCGATAAAAGTAACCTACGCTGTTGGAATTTATTAAAAAGGTTAGTTATTGCGGCGATAAATACCAATTACCGTTTACGGCAGCTCCAAGTGCTACCAAAACAAAGCATTTCTCTTTATCGAAACATTGGTTCATTAGGGCCATACTTTTATGGGCATTGTTTATGGGCCTATACCTTTATGGGCAATGGAAGAAAATATAAAAGAAAATATATTTGTTATTTCCATGAACCTAATAATTTTATCGTGACTGACAACGTGATTATATTCAACTCCAACTCGGAATGAAATAATCTACCATCTAGGAATGTGTTGGGAGCTCTCTTCGTTTTGTTTGAATGTCAATCGTCTCACACCAATATCGTTTTTTGTGTTCCTCATATTCAGTTTTTGTAAGACTAATAAGTGAGCCAAGAATCCACAATAAACAAAAAATAATACTATTTTACAGGGTGAGTGACGGAGCCGTTTAGGGGTGATATATTAGGGTAATTCCAGTCGAAATTATTATTAGACCTACTGTCCTAAAGTTAACCCCTTCCAAGATAGTTGACATCAGAACCTAGGGCCTCATTTGTGACTGACTTCAAAGACATCTCATCTTTTAGTACTTCAAATGTGACGCTCATTGCGGCCTTACTTAAAATTTGTGACGCTTTCGTTTCGGAGATATTAGTGGTTGAATGGAACTGATTATGAACCTAGGGCTTACCAGTTTTCATCAAATTACTCGTAAATTACTGAATTTCGGTTTGATGTAAGTCGTCACGATAGCGTCACATTTGCGTCACTAATTAATGACGCAGGTGTGAATTTCGTAACACGAGCCATCATCGAGATACAGTGAAGCCCTAGGTTCATAAATAGACCTAGGGCTTCTCTGTATCTTGGCAACGGATGGTCCTAGGAACTAAGAACTTGGATTAATCGTTAGAGACGAGAAATTTAAGAAACGTTGACAATCATTTTTGTTTCGAACTAGTCATGGAGGATAGTTACATGCAAATGAATATTCCTGATGAGTAGGGTGACAATGATAATTGTCAAAGATTTATTAATGATAGTTTTCCTTTGCTTATTTTCGATCATGGGATATATGAAGACATATAGTTTCTTAAATTTGTGTCGCGTCACGAAATCACATTTGAAACAAACACGTCACTTTCTCTTCAGAGTTAAAAGAGAACTGATATAAGCTTAGCAAATGAAAATGTCTTCTCTTTTCCTTAAACTTCATGTAAATTGCAACACAACGTTCCCTCTGAATATTTACTTCCATAGCGTGCACTTCTCTACAAATCCGGGCAACAAATGATTGCACACCGTGTGCGTTGAGTTCGCGGTAAATTCGCAGCGGACTTGTTATTCGCGGAGCGTACTTTTTTTCTCCGCCGCGGAGCAAAGTCCAACGTCTGCGCAGGCCGTTAGTCGGAGATCCCATGTGCTCGAAAAAAACATTCCGTCTGGCTGAATCTTCTTTTTCACTTTTACAAAGTAGCTGTTGCATCACAAAATGAAAATATGAGGCAGGCATCTACGATTAAAGGTGCTCCATCGAGGTAAGTATATCAGGACTGTATTACTAAGTAAGCTCAGTCAGTCTTACGTACAATTGAAGCCACGCCGCCTAACCACATAAGAGCTATTTTAATTTACAATACGCGCAAAATAACTTGACCGGTGTGAAGTGAGCTTCTCCGGGTGTATGCGCACGTACAAGCAATTACAAAATAGTTTCGTGCAACTTTTATTTTGGAATGATTTTCGACATTTTCGGGCCCGCCGATGCGACGCCGGATGATGATTAATCCGAACAATAACACAAATCTTTAAATTATAACAACAACGAAACTTGACAATGAAATCAACAACTAAACAATGCAATAACAATTTTCCAACCGTAAGTACGAGCAAGAAAGATAGCGACAAGAACAATAGAGAAGTACTGATGAGTGACTGAATCAATCACTCATTCACTGTGTTGTCACATCTAATATTTCCCATACATGGGACATGTCTGTAGTCTGGGCAGTGTTTATAAAACCTTTTGCTTTATTTTGACTCAATTTTCAACAAAATAAAACATTTCGTAATGTTTTCTTACAAAAAGGATTTCCAAAATGTTACCACAAACGAAAAGCAAAGAATTCACAGTTAAAAATATTTTTTAGCTAAATATTACGGGTAATTCTTACCCAACATTTCGGGTAATCCGATAAAGTAGCAACATTCTGGTAAATTCGTTCCCTTCCCCCGCTCTTCATACCACCAATGAGATCTAAAATATGACTACTGCGACGGTTCCCACGCTAACTTCACACCGGTCAAGTTATTTTGCGCGTAGGTACTGTAACTTGCTTCCGTCGCCGATGCATTGGCTCCGCCCCCTTTATATTTATTCAGTTAGCTATGGAACGCAGAGCGGGATGCACTTTATTACAGAACGAACGATAAAAATCAGTTCCCATTTTTAATATGTTTAGTGAAATGAAGGTCACTAAACGATAGATAAAATAACGTTAAAATCATGTTAATTTTTCCGATTAGTTAGTGCGACAGGGTGCTCAACATGCGGCGTCCTCTACCCACATTGCATTGCCCCAGAGGCAGCGAGTCTTTAACATAAGTATAGTCGTATATATGTTTAGCACCCCTTATTAACCCTGTTTTCTAGCGTATTTTGTTAAGTCTGTACGCGCTTTAATGTTATGTAAATGTTTTGAGCAGCGAATGATAAGGATTGCATATTTAAAAAAAAAAGTGAAACGAGTAAATGAACATCATCTATCATTTATATTTTGCATCGAGAATTATGTACAAATGCGCAAATCAAGAGATATCTCTTTATACTACAAACAAAAATTAAAATAAAAGCGGAATATTTTCCATATGGCAATTTTGGTGTAAAAAATACAAATATTTGCACCAAAACTAAATAATCTGTGAACACTTTCACAATATTTTGTTGTTTAAAATGTGTACTTTTGTTACAAATCATCTTTTTTCACACATAATGAGATGCTGTGGTACACTCTGCATATTATAATCAAATATATTTTTAGACTTATAGCTGTATTGCACTGTCTTTTATTTAGTGACAAAACAAATGCATGAATCACTTAAGGATAGGAAGGGCAACATACCTAAAAAGAGGGTAAGAGTGCCTTCCCTACAAGGTATGCAGGAACCTTCATTCATTAAGTAACTGAATTGTTTACTCTGCGATAACTTCTTTACAAATTATATCCAAACTTGAATGACACAAAACACACCACAGCATCAATTAATAAAAATAAGTCGAAATTTTTTGTTAAAAATCTTAATACTATGAAACGTCTCTAGACGTTAAAAAAATGTTTATTAACGCACTTATAAAAAAAACAACGCATACACAGCTGATTAAAAACTATCCTAGGTAATAGTGAAACACTAATAAATTTGTCATTTGCAATCACCCTGTATGTTTCTGAACCAAAATACTTCCCATAAGCCTGAGGAATGTCATTAGTACGTTGTTTTCATTATTCAAAGTTTTCTATACAAAGTGCAACCATTGAATCAATGTTGCTACTTTTTTCAACTTTTTCTCGAAAACTTTTATGGTTTCCATTTCCCGTCTTCAATCTTATTTCTGCAAGAACAACAAAGTAAATTGCTTCATTTAACCTAGCGCCATCTCTTGATAACGATAAATTCCCTACTGAAAAACTGCTCATAGACTGCTGCTCACTGACGAGAATTCAGAGGCCGCCTTATAGATTAATCTAAATCTTGTAATAGTTCATAGTGACTAAAATACATTAAATTCTTGTTTTATAAGACCTAAACATTTTTTTGAAGTTGCTTAGTGCTTAGTTAAAAACACAAAAGGCGGGTTTTCGTTCAGAAATCTACAGGGTAATTTACGAACAAAGTCTTATAGTACTTTACTGAACCTCAAAGACCGCTCAACAATACAGACGATATAACAAACAAGCAAGATTTAATGAAGAAAGTAACAATATATTCTGACAAACCATTTTTTTTGTTAACGCTTATCATATAAGAAGGGCAAAGAACCTACACCTTACAGCCTGGTCTGTCGTAAATATTTAGTTTCTTCTATTATGATGATGACATTATGATTGATAATGAAGATGATGAAGGTGAAACACAATAGTAAAATAATAGTGTGACTACACCATCAACAAACAGACTTTTTGGAAAAGAACGAAAGGCACTGGGTACTCATTAGGTTTTCTATTTTGTGCACATGATAATACGACGTCTCCCATATAAAATAAGTACTTTTCCAGCTCTATTCTCTTCTTTTTACATATGAGAAAGGCAAACGAACTGCGTCATAAAGCCTGAACTGTCGTATACATTTTATTTTCTGATGAATCATGAAATTGTAGGCGTTTTGAAAAAAACTATTAACTTCCAATTCTGTTTAGCCAAATATACCAATCAACTGCCGCAGTATTCATAGTCAACTTGCAAGACACTTGGGTATGTACCCCATAGACTATAGGCGAATTCTACTTATAATATTGATTTATTATAGACTTTATATTGGGACTCACAAGATCTTCAATGCATTGTCAATAATTATTAACTTATTAACAATAAATCACTTTTCTCACATATCAGGTAAGAGACAACTGTATTAACTATAAAAAATTATAATGACTTTTCCATGAAAAGTAATTTTAAGAAATTTTATTGTGTATTGTTTAGCTTTGCAATGAAAAATCACATCTACCAAAACATGTATCATAAAGGGTTATAGTATTTTAATTGCATAGGGCCCCAGTTTTGCAAAAAATATACTTTTAAAGCCATATATATAATTAGGAAGAGAGATGATTAGTTTCAGAAGCTATTTATCTAAAATGGCCAAACATGCAACACAAAATGAAATATAAACCAAACATATAAAAAATTAAATTGAAATATCTATTTCTATTAGGCTTTTCTCTTGTAATAAATGCTGATACAAATACAGGGTCCTAGCTTAAACAAGTTACATTTCCAATTTATCAATACTTAAGATATATAAAACACACTTATGGCACACTTAGAGTTCAAATGGTTACTTAAGGTGATGAGCATCTCTATACTTTAAATGTCTGTATTTGCTAATCAAAATCTGTTTTTAATAAGAGTATCTTTAGTAAACATTTGGTGTCTGTGTACCGCCTCTACTTAGTTACATTTTGATACCTTCTTAGGCTTGAATACCTCTTGTTTGAGCTAACACACTGTACATATACTTTAGCATTAAATTTATTTAACCAATCACTATTTACATACATCTAAATAAATTTAGCATTACAACATACCGTTGAATAAACATTTTGATAAAGCAATTCTATATTTAAATATTCATGTATAATATTCTCTCAAGTTTAAACTTTTTAAATTGTTTTGAGACTACTTTGGCGTTATTATTGCTATTTAGTATATGCACCTCACAGCAAGGTACAGTCAACTAAGTTTGGGAGATCTTATATTAAGTGTTGTAGAATGGTAATTTATTGTATATTAAGTTATTTATTCATATTTATTTTTTAATGTTGTTACTTCTCAACAAAGGTAATGATCCCATCCCAACATATTTTAGCTTAAAAATTCAGACATGATTTTTAGCCAGATACTAAAATTTTACAACTTCTAAGTTTAATGGAAACACATTAAGGAAATATATTTGTACTTTTAAGTAAACGTCATCCACGTATTTTAAAAATGACAAGAGAAAGGACTAAAATGTTAGAATTTATTGCATCAACATTTATTTTAATCACATTATCAATTCATTATTGATATATTTGTACTCAAAAGCGCAGAACGTTATCAACTTTAATATTTAAAATCTCTATTACTAGTAACAAAGCACATTCTCACTATTTTCACGCAAAATGGCCCTAATTAATATAGTCAGGTGCACAAAATTCTTGTTATTCAAAAAAGTTTCAAAACCAATATAATTATGCTGATTAGATTGTTAGTTTATCCTTTAAAATACCTGTTTAAAGAGAGACCTGTCTGCAATCAAGTTTAGTTAGTTAATTGAAAAATGGCAATCAGCTGCGATTGGTGTCGTGGGCTATTTCTGCCAGTGTCGCGTATTGGTGGAACACAGTATAAAAAATAAAATAAAAAGTTACCAAAAAATTAATTCCACTGGGCATAGATATGTATTATAGGCTGTAACAAAGTATAACACACTAACCATAAGTTAAACTAATGATTAATTATGAATGATATATGCAATCGAGTTTTATATTCTTCGCAACAGACTGCAGCTGTGGCATGACATGCCAAGAAATGACCTATGTCACAGATTATATCAATTTAAGTTCATTAGTTAATTTGTATGTCACGTAAATGCAGCCTCAAGAGATTGAGTCAATGCAACCACATAATACTCATTTTAAGACAAGGAACTGGTTGATTTCTTTTATTGTAACCTGAGTCTAATGTCACCCGTTCTATGTCTGCTGCTAATGTCGCATACTGGAAAAGTCTTGGTTTTAGAAGGAGTAGTTGAACTTTGTATGGTTTCGGAAAATATATATTGGGTGACTTCTTTTAGCATTCGAAAAAAGGTTCCCCTTGTAAACCAAATTACATATCTAAGTAACTTTACCAAAGAAATCATAAAGCGGAAATAAAAAAAATTATTTGGCAAAGAAATCGTAACAGTCAGCTAAAGTATAAAGAGTCGCAGATTAATATATATTGAGGCTAAATGTAATTCTGACTTTCCAGCTGAACCTGCCAACTCAGAGCATTAACAAATAGTTGAATCTTGACACCGTCACAATAACATTACACCATAGACAAGTCTCTCTTTACCCGACATATTAACAACTCAATAACAATTTACTCTAAGGCTGCCCATCTACCAAAACTGTGTGATTAACCCCTGTACCAATGGGGTAACTTCTTCTTAGGGTGCTTCTCCTGGTTGAGGATTGGCTATCAGCTTGTACTAGAAAAATGAATGATAAAACCAATTTCACAGATTTTTCTAAGCACTTATGCATCCCCCACAACTTCTGTAGATACACAGACACTATCACTTATATCACTTCATGTTTCACTTTCTTCAGAGTCTTGCTTGTTTGTCACCGTGTTTGTCCGTTTGTTGTAGCTGATCTATGAGTGGGTGGATACCGTGAACTACTCGCGCAGTTTGAGCGCATGGTCCTTGATGGCGCCACCGTCACCTTCAGAGACGAAGCGCTTGCGGCCTCTGTTGGAATAAAGGTTTAATTGTTAGTTATATTACCAAGCTGGTAAATTCGTCCAATTAATAAACCCAACTACTAATTTTCTTTCTCCGTGTTATTCCTATTCCCATGGGAATTCGGGAAACTATATACCGTACGTCACTTCCACAACTGAGAGGAATCTAATGACATCTCAAATGTTGAAATCCATCAAACGGTTTAGGCTGCAGAGTGTGCCTCTTTCTGACAGTCGGGTAAAAACAATCTATAAAGAGAGATGTAGAAGAAATTTTTAAGCATTTTCATAAGGGCCATAATGCGCATCTTTCAGCATAGTCGTAATTTAGCGACACACACAGTCATGTCTCGTAGACATTAGTGTCTTTCATGTCCAAATCAAATTTCATATTTCCTGATATATGAATTTATAATAATAAATACTTTACGACCTTTGTCTAAGTGGCGAGACGTTTTTATGTAATTTTTTTAGCCCAACCTTATATCCTATAGAATAATACCATGTTATATATCAATATACCTGGTGGGCACTCGCTGCAGCACCTCCGGTCCGAGCAGGAACTTGGCCTGGCACTTCTCCAGGAAACGGTGCAGCATGATGTAGGCAAGAGGAACGTCCAGGACGATGTCGTTCATGTCCTCCAGGACCCGGAGGAAGCCCTGTAAAATAGGTAAGCAGTGTCATGAGACGCACATAGGTGTGCTCCGGGAAATATATTTGGTTACAAGAGTGTATGGCAGACAAGTCAGTGTAACTTAAACACGTGCTATAGAAGCGACAGTGGCGCAGTGGTTGAGGCGTAGGCTTCTCGCTCTTGAGGTCGCGGGTTCGATCCCCATGACTGCCAGATGTATCAATGAGTTTTTCCAGCTTAAGTACATAAAGCCGACTGCTGTAACGGCAAGGGAAATCATTGTGAGGAAACTCACATACCTGAGAAATTTCAAGGGTGTGTGCAAAGTCTGTCAGCCCGCAGTACGCAAGCGTTTTGGATTATAAACTGCCTAATACCACCCCTTAGTTGTGAGTCTGGTGTCCCTGCAGTGGGATTATTAAGGCTGTCGTGATTGCAACCGCCGGGAGTCGTTATATTCACCGGACACCTTGTCCAAGTAAACTGACACATAGATTTATTCTGATAGGGTTCCCAAAACATAATAATAAATCCCCAGACAATCCCACCAACTGTATGGCCCGCAAAATAAGCACAGCTTGTGTTATGGATGACCATACAGAGAACTGGGGGGTATCCGGAATAAACATACATATATAAATATAAACAACCATGACCCGAGAACAAACATTTGTGTGCATCACACATATGAATGCCGTGGCCAGGACTCGAACCTGGGACCTTTGGCGTATGAGACAGGGCTACTAATCACTACGCCACTAGACCGTCAGAGTAGCGTAGTGGTCAGTAGAGTAACATAACACCACAGTATTATAATAGGTACGCGAAGAAGTATCATCGAATTTCTTAGGTTATATTTTGTAAATACATCTCTTTGGTTGTCAACAAGGTTCTATCGTTTACCAATTTAAAAACATAACATTCAGATATCAACGAAATTATTAACATAACTTATTTTGTTCTTGGTCGGTATAAAGCCCGTCCAAATTATACCCATGAGAATAGAGAAAGTAAATAACAGTAAAATAAATAACCAAGTGTGATATAATGAGGGTATACATGCTGGCAGAACATATTTACCCGGTCCATCTGATCAGGAGTCACGAAGACACAGCGTCTCAACTCGGCTAAAAAGGTACACAGTTGTTCTTCCACACCCGAGTTTATTGACTCCACCGCCAGCAGGATCGTCTGGAATTTAGTAAAAAAAAAATAAGACAAAGTTTTATGTACACCCCTCAATTCACTTCTTGCAGAGGACAAAGAGAAAACTATGTCTACAAAAGGAATAAGAGATGAAAGGTGACTCCATGAAGTCTAGACATCGGGTGACGGACGGGTCGTTTACTTCCCTCTAATATTCTTGAGGAGGGCGATGTCTGGCTCCCGCATTAAGCCCGTGAACGGGTGCCATTCGCGGCAGTTTGTCGTTTGGACAGTATGAGTCTTGCCGAGCTAACACATTCAGATAAGAATTGTATAGACATTGAAGCCATTGTAAATTTATTTTGGATCATACCTCTGGTGAAGTTTTTTTGCTTCTGTCTGACGAGAGTCATGTGCTCACCTCGTACACCAGCTCGTGGTGGAAGTGGGGCACCTCCAGGTCCCGCACGCAGCGCATGGCCTCCGCCAGATCGTTGGATGTGAGGTACTCCTTGAGGAGGAGCTGGATCTGCCTGATGAGGGACTTGACTGGCCTGCGAGAAGATGATAGGAGTGGCTTGAGTAATATATATTTTTGAATAAGTCGGTTTAGTACCCGGCTTTGTCGAGTCTTCCTGGGGGATATTTTTTCCCCGAATGAAAGACTCTAATGTTATGGCGGCGCGACGGGGACATGAAAGGCACGAATCAATAATTTTATTTTTCCCTTCTTTTGCAAAATAATAACATTTTACTCTCACGAATACTTTTGGTGTTTTTTTCTATTTCATACCCATTGATATATAAAAACCCAAGATGCACACTCAACGTCTAAAAAACGTCCGCAAAAAATGAGCGCAACATTCTAAATTGTGCGCTCATTTCAAATAGTCTCGCGTCGCTCGCGTCTGGAAGCAGTCGTTAAAAATGCCGAAGTGTTCTGTGAGAAATTGTAAAAATATTACGTCAAGAAGGTTAAAAAAGGATGGGATATCGTATTTTCGGTAAGTTAAAAACTTATTGACTAGTTTTTGTTGTTTTTATGACTGATTATAACAAGCAATGTGTGATTTTGATTTATTTTTTCTAAAAACTTCATTCAACGCTCAAAGTACAATACGGCTAACTTCAATGGCTACTTGTTCATTGTTAGAACAACGCATTACAGTCTCCTTTTTATTTTAGTCGCGTTATAAAAATGACCCTGTTCTAATAAGTAGAGTCGATTTTTTAATTTGAGTTTTTTTTTATTATTAATTAATTTTGAACTTTTTTGTATGTAGTTTTTGACAAATATACATATCTACGTATAGGTTAGGAGGCAGCCAATTAAAAAAAATTTTAATGTTCGTAAATATTATGATGTATAACAATTTATGGGCCAACTCACGAGTTCGCGACATGCGGCATGCTAAGGATATATTGAAGTGTCGCGTAGTCTGTACTCTGTAAGTGTCACATTATAAACTTCATGGAAACTTCTTATTTTTATATTTTAGTTTTCCTCGTGACCCAATTCGATGTGGAGAATGGACATCAATCGTTAGCCAACAAAGGCGAGAAGATTTTTTTAACCCGAATAATTCAAGCGTCGTTTGTTCCGAGCATTTTTTGGAGGAAGATATGTATGTCACTTCAAAAGGCATAAAACGTCTTCGTAAAACGGCTGTTCCTAATGTAGTGGTATGTAACTCGTAAGCAAGCTAAATGAATTTGTCAAATAACGTAGTACCTTCGTTCAATTCATTATTTTTTTGTAATTGTATTTATTTTTTGCAGGTTATGACTCAACAGGACCTCAAGATTGTAAGTAACTACGATGAAGAACGCACGAAACCTTAGTGCCACTATATTTTGAAATATTATTTGGTATGTTAATATATACTTATTAATTTTGATATTGCTTACAGATCGAAATACCGGATGATGGCGGTGATACTGAAGTGTGTCCTACGAGTTCAATGTTTAATTTAGAAATTGAAAAGAAATTCAAATCTCCTACCATTTCTCTAAGCACGGGGTCGGCTTTGGATACACCTCGAAAAGTTCGTATAAAAAGCGAACTTCACAAATGCCGCAAAAAGTTAATTAGCAAGGAAAAAGTCATTAACAACTTAAGGAAAAAGAATTCGAGGCTTGTTAAAAAGACTATTTCACTAAAGAATGCGTTAAATGTTTTAACGAAAAGATTTAAATTAGACTCAAATTTATGTCAAGACCTATCCACGTATATAAAACCAACTGAACTGTTTAATTCAAAATGTTTCAATAGTCTAACAAAAGAAAAGAGATGTTTAAAGTATCCTCCCGAGGTCAGAAAATTCGCTTTAACATTACATTTCTACTCACCAGCCGCTTACAAATATCTTCGAAAAATGTATAACACCTGCCTACCTCATACAAACACGTTACATGGTTGGTACAAAAGTGTTGAAGCAAAACCAGGCTTCACACAAGAAGCACTTAATAGACTTTCAGAAAAGGTTAAAACCTCAAACAAAATTTTATTATGTTCTTTAGTGGTTGATGAAATGTCAATTCGACAGCAAAAAATTTGGAATGGAAAGCAGTATGAGGGCTTAGTTGATATAGGTATAGAAAGTAACGACTCAAATCAAATAGCTACTCAGGCATACGTGTTTTTATTAGTGTCAGTTAATGAATCTTGGAAAATTCCCATAGCTTACTTTTTCATCAACAGTTTTACAGCCGAAAATAAAACAAATCTTATAAAAATTGCACTCTCAAAATGCCACACCGTAGGAATAAAAGTAATATCATTAACTTTTGATGGATGTAGAACAAACTTATCTGCTATGAAGCTGTTAGGATGCAATATGGATGACGCTCATAATTTAAAGCCTTTTTTTAAACACCCTACAGCTGATTACGATGTTTTTGTATTTCTTGACGCATGCCACATGATTAAATTAATGAGAAATTTATTTGAAACAAAAAAAATTATTTATAATAAAGATAATAACCAAATAAAATGGAGACTAGTTGAAGACCTGCATAGAGTTCAAGAAAAACATAAATTACACTTGGCCAATAAATTGACGCAGAAACACATTTGGTTTAAGAATTCCATTATGAAAGTTAAACTAGCGACTCAACTTTTAAGTCGCAGCGTGGCAAATGCAATTACTTTCTGTGATACCGATTTAAACATTCCAAATTTCATTAATTCGGGACCAACTACTGAGTTCATACTTGTATTAAATAATTTATTTGATGTTTTAAATTCAAGGAATTTCAACTGCGGTGGTTTCAAAAGACCTTTAAGTAATATGACTTCAAAAGACGTTTTTAGGTTTTTCCAAACAGTGAAATCTTATTTACTATCACTGTTCATTAAAGTTTAAAGAAAACGCACCATCAAAAAGAAGGGAGAAAAAAGAATAATATTTTCTGAAGAAAAAGTATATGTATACAATTGCCAAGCAAATACAGGTGTAATCGGGTTACTTGTTTGCATTGAAAGTGTAGAACGGTTATACGCTAGTTATGCGGAAACCGGTTATTTAAAATACATATTAGCCTATAAGTTTAGCCAGGATCACGTGGAGCTCTTTTTCGGCAATATTAGGAGTCAAGGAGGGTTCAATAATAATCCTAATTCCCGTCAATTTAAATCAGCGTATAAAAAACTTTTACTGCATCTGGAACTCGGTTCCAAGTTTACAGGCAATTCCATTCCTTTAGAAAATGTGCCTATTCTAAATTGCGGTACAACAGTATCAAATATTAACAATAGTAGTATTGGATATCGTTTTGATATTGAAAATGAATATTTGCCGGGTGAGGATAGTAGCTATGAGACTTATCAAAATAATTGTGATATTCTATCAAATTCTTTAAATAATTCGAACTCACAATATGTCTGCCAAATTGTTGGCTACATTGCAGGATTTGTGACTTGGTTGTAACAACCAACTTTCAAGTATATTTAAACTATTATCAGAGCTGCTGAAGATTTTGCAAAATAAATACCATTCATCAATATCTTTTTGAACCATATGTTTGAATAAACAATTTAAACAGTTATTATTTGTTTTTTTATATACCCATAGGCTACCCAAAAACATATTTATGCACAAATAAAAGTATATTTATGTGTTAAAAACACAATTTAACAAACTCTTAAAATACTAACTAATAATGTATGATAAAAAAAAAGTCATGTTCGACTCCACTCAATACCTTGTCCTACCGGCCACGGTCGGTCGTAAAATTTTATTGCTTTAAGTACCTGCGTTGTAATAACAACTTTAAACAATTGGCGTAAGTTTGAACTTGCAATAATAAATGCTTGTAGCTTATAGAAAGAGACAGAAATAGAGTTTCGGGACACTTCCGAGCGTTACTTTTATTCGAGACTGTGCATCTTGGGTTTTTATATATCAATGTTCATACCTTATTGTATTTGTAATAAATAAAACAAAATTTTCATACAAATTTGAATAGTGGTCAAAAAACAAAATGGCGGGTTTCCGTAATATCGAACCTGATTTTTATTTTTAAAGTAGCATATATTTATTTTAGACAGCTACCTTGGCTTCATCTCGAACGCTTTAATATATGCACGAGTGAGATAGACTTAGCTTTTCATTCAAAAATGGAAGGTTTACGAAGATCAACTACACGAACTTGTAGGTAGCTGATAGATGAGCGCCATTTTTGTAGTACCTTTTCTAAAGGTACTTAGGCAGCGAAATTGCTAATCATTATCTAACAGACTTTAGGAAGCTGTTCTTGACCCGAAAGTCGGCATTTAACGCCACTATACCTCATAAGTACCCATGACTGATGAAACGTTACAATTGAAAATCATCATTATTCATACAAAAATTGTTAGAAGAAAATACAACATCGCACTTCGGCTCCTAAAAGGCCGACTGCGACGGCAAATAGCCGACAGAAAATAACCTTTAGACGCTCTTATGTGGGCATTTTCAATACATGTCGTAGTAGGCATACAGTTTGAATACAACCCCCAACTACGGAAAACGTCACGCATAGATTCATGAATCGATTTTATTCAAACATGGCTGAGAACACTCGCGATTCACTCAACTTGTAAACAAACAAAAATTCATCAAAATCGATTCAGCCGTTTGGGAGCTATGCCGTCACAGACAAACACACAAACAGACACGTCAAACGTATAACACCCCTCTTTATGCGTCGGGGGTTAATGAAACGTTCGGTCAACTTCATACATTCGGCTTTCTATTCTCTGTTCTACACTATTATCGAAAGCTCCTTGTCCAGGCCCTCTTAGACAACTAATCGTGCAGGCTAACGCAATTTTGAAATTATATTCACAATGGGTATACGCTCACCTGATGCCGCCACCGACGCCCCAAATGTTGTCCAATCTGACGAGCCCCTGCTTCATATTTAGCAACGTCTCTGCCCTCTCGATCGCTTGTCTGGATCAAAGTTAACCGGTATTAGAAAACTTACATACTACATATTGTAGCCCATTCAAATTCGAATATTTATTTCTCAACATTGACAATTACTTGTTCTTATTCACTTCAAATAAAACATGACTCTACCACCAGTTCGGAAAAAACCTTCGTGAAAAAGAACTGGCAAGAAACTTCAAGGGTATTTTGTTTTCAAAATAAATTTACAGTCTCTTTATGTCTATACAAAATGATTCTTATCTGCATCTGTTAGCTCGGCAAGTGTCCAAAGGACGAACACCCTCAAACGGCGCCCGTGCACGGGTTAACGCGGGCTCCAGCCAGCGCCCTCCTCAACCATATAAGAGAGAAGTGGGCGACCCGTTACTACCATAAGAAGACGTACTTTTCAAGCTAAATGCCGGGCGGCGTTGTCGGCTCGCCTCGCCAAAACCCGAGTGACATTGGCGGATGAAAGATGCCACATTTTCGGGCCGCCACAATCAGGTCAGCAGTATTTGTGAACGACAAGCTCGGTCCGAGGCACCTACTCAGGGCTGGATTTAGAGGACTGGACGCCCCAAATTAATTTCTGAATAAAATAAAAAATAAATCAAGTAATGCGAAACAAACTTGAGTTATTAGAATTAACACGTTAATAAACAATTAATAATAATTTGTGGACATATTTGTGTAATTTTTACTTTAAAAAAAAACGTTAAGATTTTCCAAATCAAATTTCTTAATAATCTCTATTGTGGGGGCCCCATTCTCGTGGAGGCCCGGGACTGCAGCCCCGGTTGCCCGCCCCTAAATCCTGCCCTGCACCTACTACTGACGTCGGACTGGCACCGAGCTCTACTGACTGCTAAGAATAAAACGTTAAAACCGCTTTAAACGAGTGTATTCAGCGAATGCTGGGTTAGCACTGAATTAATATTAAATATTATACGCTAATTATCGATAACTTAGATACTAAAGTTAAATGCTGGTTCGGTAGTGTTCGGTTGCAAACCGAACACGTATTTATTGTATCCATTCGCGCTGTATACAGATTGGTACATAGGACTTGTCAAGCCAAAACCCGAATGTCACTAGCCGGGTGGGTTTTTCCCCGAACATTCCTCTACGTGGTTGTGTTTCGGTTAATTGGGCAATTTATTGTATATTTTGGGACCGAAGAATTCCAAAAATAGTGTAGTTTAGCGTGTTCAGATTGGACTTTGCTTCTAAATCTATGCTTTTTTGAAAATCAAACAGTTTATGTCGGTTACGAAAATAGCAAAAAATAGACCCGGCCGAGTCACGTTTGGTGAATTAGCCCTGTCTCATATGCCGGAGGTCCGAGGTTTGAGCCCTGGTCGGGGCATTCATTTGCGTGATGACCACAGATGTTTGTTCTCGATTTATTATGGGTTTCCCCCCCCCCCCCAGTTCGCTATATGGTCATCCGTAACACAATCTCTGCTTACTTTGAGACCATACAGTTGGTTTGTTGTTTGTTTGTTGGGTATTTTGTTGTTATTTGACTCACCTAGCATGTGGGTTCAGATTGGACGCAAGTAGGTTCTGTACGAACCGCGGCGGGATACAGTCGTCGGCCACACAGCGGGCGATGAAGTTGGACAGCAGCACCGGCGCATCCGGGGTATCCAAGATTAGATCCGGGAGCGCTTCCAGGAGCCGCTCTAGGGCTATGGAGATATTGTGGTTGTTTAGACTGGGATTATCTTATAAGGGCTGGGCTTTAGAGGATCCATAAGCGAAAAATTAAATTTTATGATCATATCAAACTAATCATCCAACTAGTTCTGGATGTGGAAGCATGTACCAGGCCAATCAGAAAATTTTGCGAAATAAAGTTTATATCTGTGGAACGCTGGCGAGTTATTATTTATTCTGAAAATTAGATTATTTAAAAGTAAAAATTATTTGTTCCAAATTTAAATTTCCCTGACGCCAAGAAAATTTATAGATATGTGTCCAACACCAATCAATGTATATTAGTTGATAAAATATAATTACAACTTATATTAATAAATGTATGTTTAATGCCTTTTCAAGGAAAATTAAATTAGTTAAATTCCAGTATGAATTTTGGCGTTGAAAACATAAAAAGTGTGAACATGGTGCAGGATTCCAAACTGCTCTTCAACCAGCATCATCAGCAATCGCGTTTATCAAATACTTGGCTCAATCAAGAGAGTATGCAAACCGTTTCAGAGAATAGACTGTACTTTTCTAAATTAAGAAGTATAATAGAAAAAGATTGCACAGTTTGGAACCCTCAATAAACTATTTATGTACATCGCCTGGAAGAAAAACAAAGGCTATTTCCGGTACAAGGAATATACAAAAGCACCTCAGCTCATTAGAATCTCGGCGCCGTAAGGTGGATGCCGCGCTGAGAGGTTGCGCATCGCAAGACATACAGCAACCGTATGTATGTCTAGCAACCGTACTCAACATACCACTTACTGAATGTTCCCCAGTCGAATACTATTGATTTACTTATTTAGGAAGATTTACAGATTTAGTTATCACTAAATAGTTGTGTTTCTAATGACAAATCTTCACCTATAAAAACTAACCACCACAAAAACTCGTAATCTGTTGACCAGTGCATACCTATAACAGATTATACTCTATAGTGTAGATTTGTGTCACTTATCGCGATAACCACTTCAGCAACAAATCGAATTTGAATCATACCGTCTCTCAACTCACATTCACAATCACACACACAAACATCTCACGCAATTATTTAAATTAAATTAAAATTACAGTATGTACAAATATTGTTATTTGCATTGTATTCCTTTGTTTTGTATCGTTCATGTATTTTCATTGTAATATAATTGTTTATTGAATAGGTACCCTATTCAATATTACAATCATTCATCTTGTAACATTGAATTTTCACTTTGTATCGTGTGTCGTGGTACAAAAAAAACTTCTAAAATCCATTTTCACAGAACTTAACTTAAATAAAATAGTTGAGTTCATTCCAGGCCCTCAATAAGCTTTTGATTTCAGTACTTTACGCAAAAAATGACTATACCTTAATTTTTATAACATTTTATAATAATTACTAAAAAGAAAGTCAGAACCAAATTATGTATATATATATATATATATATATAAATATAAAAGACATAAAAGCAAATCAAAGAATATGTAACTGCGTGCATCTTTACCGATAGAGACAAGGTAATACTTGAAAAAGAAATACTTGAGGTAATCTTTATGATTTAAAATAGATGACATAGATATTCAGTTGAATTAATTACTTTAAAAATGTCGAAATCATAACATATTAAATAATATCACTAAAAATATATTTATGTCAGCTTTATAGTCAAATATTTTATTTTTGTGCTTTTTATTTGTTTGGGTTTATGTGCGAAATTATTTACTTTGATCGGCAAACCTCAATAAAAAAAAAATTCGCTCTGTTTTTGTGCAACAAGCGAATGCAGCCTGCTTACTAAGGAGATAGCAAACTAACACAATAAATAATTAGTTAGTAGTTAATTGTTTATTTTTCCTTTTTTCCCTATCAAATGAAGTAACAAATATTTTTAGATTAAAGAATTTGTGGTGCAATACAACATAGTTATTATAAGTTTACTTGATGGCTATTTTAACACAAAAAAAAATTAGTATTTAGCTCATGTGATTACAAAATATGGTAAAAACCTTATTGATTATTATAATAAAAATAATTTTAACTGTATATTTTACTGAAACATAAGTGGCCGACGGCATGAACATTTTGAACTCAACCCTTTATGAAAGAATTAAAGATTCAGACATTTCAAAAATGTACGCCATTTAGAAAATGTACTTTTAATGATAAGCTGCTTCCACCGGAAACTAATACTTGCCCGTGAAAACACAAGCGACAACAGGCAATTGTGTCCAATAACGCCACCGGACAAAGCAACTGGGGTTCTTGTGACTGTCCTCCGTCAGCTTCCAAAAGTTTCCACGTTTGCGCAGCTCCTTATAGCACCAATAAATTTTTTCAGAAAGTTTTCGGGAGATCTTGGTTATGACAAAGACCAAAGTCGTATTCATAGTAAACATAGTGAAGCAGGATTTTCTTCAAGCAAATTAAGAAAAAAAATTGTTGCAATTACTGACTGAAAACGCGGGACTTTTGGTTAAAAACATAACTAATCAGAAAATTAACAAAACCTCGAATTTTTGGAAAAGCTACTTTAAACTGTCGCATCTGATTTAATTTGATTGATATCAGTGTTTTTGTTCCTATAAAGGACTGTCTCGTCTTTTGTCGTATTGTGTTAGTGTTTTATTTTTCGAACTATTGACATTATTTTATAATTAATATACTTATCAAATTACATATATTGCAAATATAGCTTATTAATGAGTCTTTTTTAACCTCATAACTTTTTGCAAGTCTTACAATATTTTATTTGAATGTCTATCGTCTTATATTTTAATTTCTGTTTTGTTTTTTTTTTTGGTCTTACTAATATAGGTATCAAATTTGGTGTTACTTATTAGGTAACACTAATAAGTGGGCAAAGATACAACAATAAACGAAAATTATAATTTTTATTATATGTCTACCATATCTGGTATCGACAGCATTTACGCCGCAGACTTGTGCCTTAAACAACATAAATGTAGAGACAACTGTTCTAAACTATTTTAAAAAAGGAATTTCTGGACATGCCTATAGATGGACTTGTTGATGCAAGCTAACTTTTTATCGCGTCGTCGTCGCTTTGGTGTGCGTGTACAATAAGTACACATTGTTACGCACACATACGGCCAAGCACGATAATGTATTAAAAAATATATATGCAAGTGTTAAGAATAACTGCTTTTAGCTAATGGGTGTCAGCTCTCACACAATTTGTAAGGGATGGCACATCGCAATACTTAATATCGTAAAAGGCATGCTCTCTTTCAGTATTACTGATTTTAATTATCTCAGTTGGTGTGACAAGTATAGCACACTCTTTGGAGACAAACGTGTCTTCTTCTTGGGCAGACTTGAAGTCTTCTCTGCACTCAGGATTCCTAATTTTCAATGATAATTATAGCTATTACTTTTGGATACTGCACTGTGTTCAAAAGTACATGCTACATTTCAATATAAAAGACTCACCTAAAGCAATATCCTTATCGGAGAACAGTCTTCCGTATAAATCTGAGATCAGTACCGAAGCCATCTCGCAGTGGGACGGCTTGTGGTCCAGCGCTATTTCTATTATGGTCTGCACTATCTGAAACGGTTAAATTAATTATTTATTTATTTCATTGTGATAATTATAAACATTTGTTTATTCAGTAAACATAACATAGTTATAGTGAGATCTTCCTGGATTTCACCAAGCTACAAGAATAAATAAAATAAGTAATTTCCCAGACAAACATTCCAACTGTATGGCCCCAAAGTAAGCAGAGCTTGTGTTATGGATGACCATACAGCCAACAGGAGGGGAACCCAGAATAAACATACATGTAAAGAAAACCTATATAATAGAGCCATCGCTTTTCTTTAATTAGAAAGAAGAATAATTTTTATGTCACAGTTGACATAAGAACGATTCTTAAGTTTCGTTAGAATTATCGCAAGCACGCTTTCCGATGATGGCAGTACAATAATGATACAATTGGCGCTAGTGTAGCATCCAAGAGTGTGAAATACCAAAATTGGATTGCCGATCCATCGGAATTGTTTTCAAAAAGAGGCCTGCTGGTGTTTCAAAACTTACAAGTTCTTATACCATAGTTTTTAACTTCAAGAAATAACTGGAATCTTTAGAAGACAAGGTACATCAAATCTTGGACACACAGAACGTACCACATAACTCCTCTTGGGAGTGGCAAACTCCAGGAACTCCTCAGCAGCAGCGTTGGTATCTCCGTGCTGGAAGTACTCCAGGATTACCGGCTCCGATTTGCGCTGAAAAGAAGAACAAAACATAATTAATTTTGGGTATTTGACATAGGTACGTTAATGAACACCAACAGTTTTTAAATTAAATTAGTAATCCTACGTATTTGTTTTTTGTTTTTAAGGACGGCGTAGTTTCAAATTGCGCCGTCATATTCACGTCGAAGGTTGTTTGATTTATTTTATGGACACATTAAAATGCTTCATTTCATTCCTGGCTTTGAGTTGCCCAGGTTAGGAATAAAATAATGTTATTGTTAAAATTAATAGTATTTTTTTCTTAATTTAATGATTAGGTAATCGTAGTGCAACAAATTAATAAAATATTATTAAATTTTTAATAGACTTCAATTCTAAACGTATTTTGGGCTTACAAAAACAAACTTGATTATTCCACTAAATAATGCTTAATATCATAATTCCAGTACCTTGTTTTACCTAGACAATACGAAATTTTATATGAAAGATGTTGGGCACTCTCAAGCCAGACCATGCATGGAAAGTGAAATGAAGCCTTTGATGTTTATGACATAAAAGAGATTATTTGTTTAATAAATTAAGGATAAAGCAGGTTTCGTAAAACGCAATGTAAATAAAGATCTACCTTCGTATTGATCAGTATAATAAATTATTAGACTATCTAATAATTAATGCCCTGCGCGGCACAGCCAAGCGGCAAACTAGAATATATTTATAATAAATAAATACCCAGACAAACACACCAACTGTATGCCCCCAAAAGTAATCAGTTTGTGTCATGACAACGAACTGGGGGGGAAGCTGGGGAGAAACCCAGAACACATATATATATATATATACAATATATATATATATGTATGTATGTATATATATATATATATATATAAATACATACAACCATGACCCGAGAACAAACATTTGCGTTAAAACCACACAAATTAATGCCTAGACGAGGACTCGAGACTCTATGCGGGCATATGCGGCGGCGCTACTACCCACTACGCAACTCGGCCGTCAATCAGTTCATGTTGATGAACGTTTGAAAAAATGCCGGCGAATGCGCATGTTTAACGAACTATACCGGATGACTTGCTTGCGGGGTCCGGCTGCTAATTCCTATGAAGACTATATTTTTTATTAACTTTTGCTACAATATGGTTTCTTTGTGAAAGTTTTTAGTCTGTAGTCAAAATTAAAGTTGAGTCGAATGTACTATCCGATCTTTACTAGCCGAATGTAGAAACTGCTCCCGAATGAACGCCGTGAACATGTGGGTAGCGCAACTAGCTGCTGATCCAGTTAATATTTCGGGATTATCTTACTTCTGATCGTGTGTCATTTTAATAGAGAAAGAATTTAAATCAGTTTATTTCGGTGTGTATTAATTACATATAAACAAACAAACAATTCGATCAACAGGATAACTTCCATTTTCTTATCAAAAAATGCAATAATATGATTGGCTGATTACTACCTCTCTAACCGCCGAACTACGCACCTTTGGTAGGTACAATCTGCCAACAATGAGGCCTATCAGTCTACGGGTGAAATTCATTTGCACGGCATAAAACACAAGGATAATTTTCCCTTGCAATATTATTCTGACAGTTACTGAATCAACCTTACAGCTATTTTGGTTACACGGGACGTTATGTCAAAAATTAAAAAAAAAATCTAAATTCATAGGTAGAAACAACTACACTTGATGAATTACTTCATTGTCTACATGGTTATAGCGTAAATACACCTTCCACACACACCACATCGGCTTTAAAACGGTATTATAGATAGACCAAGAGGAAAAGTGGAGGCCAAAATACCTATCGGCACACTTTTGTCAAGATTGTTCACAGAAAACAGTAGGTATACAATTTCAAGGACGGCGTAAATATTTGAGAACCTGATAATTTATGCCAAAACTGTTGGACCCAATTGACTTAATTACAAATGGACTTCGGGTCTGCGTTCAAAAGCGTCCAGGCAAAATTGGAATGAATATCATACCAGTTTTGAATTGATCGGCCTTCCGACAACACTTGTAAAATGACATACTGCATTTGGTGAAGATTAGAAAGCTCAAACTGCGATTTACAAATTATGACTTAGTATTTCAGCTGTACCGCATTTGTAATATACTGTCACCCGCACCATGCTACAGCGCAAATAGTATAAGCCGCAATCAGTTTACTGTTTAAGACTTACAATAACACTTTTGCAATCCGCTCCGTCATAAAACATTTGTCTACAAAACAGAGTTTAATTTTAGTTCTGACACGCAGGAGACAACACTGCTTTAATTTACGGGATAAACTTTCTACTCCGTTGTTTAAAAAAAAATAGACTTAGAAATCGCGGGTTCTGTACAACTTCACGCCAAAACGAAGGAAAACTAACTAAGAAGTAATTTTTTTTATATAGGCGGGATGTCAAAAAAAGGAAATGATTCTAAGCCAAAAAATTTTTCACTAGCCTTTACTTTGTTCCTATATTTTTTCTCGAATAGTCGAAATGGCCGCGATATCGCGGAAAACGGTTTCTACATTAAAATCATCAAGATAGCGGCTTACGCACCGGTCGAAGTTAGTCGCGATTTTAAGTATACACTCACAGTGAAGAGGCTGGTTAAAATATTTTTTCCGAAGTTAAGTGCTAGCCCGACTGGAATATAAGCCTATTAAATCAATAGGCGAGTTTAAGTAACACTCACAGTGAGGAGGCTGGTTAAATTTTTTTTTTCCGAAGTTAAGTGCTAGCCCGTCTGGAATATAAGCCTATCAAATCAATAGGCGAGTGTGGCGGACTACATATAAAAGGTTTTCTAAGTAGTACCAATTGTCACAATAGATGGCACTGACCGAAAGTAATATGTCTATGAATAAAATAGGTAGGGCTGACGTGGGGTATGAAACGCAAGCAGAGCCAAAAAACATGTTTTTGTCGCCAAGGGGTTGTTAGAATAAATGTTAACATATTTGTAAAGTACTTTATGCTTGACTGAGTAATTTGAGATATAATCATAGTATTTAGTACAAAATTTGTTCTGATAAGTTTATGTACTTTATTTTAACATAATTGATTTTATTTGATTTGGATTAGAAACACGGTTCTTTTTTTAAATTAAACTGTTTATTTATTTCACTGGACTTTGTGGCATAGAACTGAGGGCGCTTAGCCGGAACTTAAACTACTCCTACATACGACACGCCTAAGGGCACCCGAGAGGGCACGGACCTCGGCTTAGCACGTCGTATACTGAAATTACCACTGGTTCGGAAGGGCCATCTACTGCCAAAAACTGATGCAACAGTCAATACCAGTTGTCATTTACGTGACATTGACATATTAGTTCAAACGTTCAGTACAGCGCCCTCTCTAGAAGTTTATTCGTAACTTCCTGTTTTCTACTGAAAACCTCTAACTGTCTGAAACCAGGCGCTTAGTTGGTTGGGGCTGAGTTACCTATGATATGATGATAAAGGCTGTCGTGTCTGTCTAAATGTAGTATTTTCCTCAAACATGTGTCACTATCAAGATATGCAACTGAGAACCTTATAATACAACGTAGGAATATAAATAGAAATATCATGATTAATTAAAGCTTTCTTACGCCCGCACTCATAGACGTCTAATGGTACATTTTGCTCAGAAAATATACTTACTAAAGTATAAATTGGCTAAGCAATATCTATCCTAAGCAGCGCCTTAAGTAACTTTTGATGTGTCTGTCCTATGAAGCCGTTAGCGTTTTCTGATTAATTTACATTTGAAAATAGGTTTTTTAACTCGAGTTATTAAAATATCCTGTTATTTACGTATCCCAACCGGTTTCTTATACTAGATCAGCAACTCTAAACTACATTTAGTAATTCGAGATTGTAAACATGGGCGTGTCTATGCGTACCGTTTTATCGCGCGTATGTATGTCAATCTTCTGGCAAAAACAACATTTGTACCTAATTTCATATACTTATGTATTTAGTGTTTTATTAAAGAATATGGAATGTGATTAGTACATATAATATTGATAATAATAATAATATAAAGAATAATATATTTATTTATCCTTGAAACATGATTTTCACTACTATATTACGATAGTTCTGTTTAAACATATGTTACACGAAAACATAATGTTTTGTTCTGCTGCTAAACTAAGCTTGAGGCTTGTATTTCAGCAGACAGCTCCTCCCACCACCGGAACTAACCGATTTACATGTGATTATAAATAAAAACTATACTTGCATAAAACTATTCCTAATAAAAGGGAAAATAGTACTTCGTATGGTATTGATTCTTTAATTATGCCAGAAGATTTAGGATTAAATGTTGAACGTAGGTATTCAATAATAGAGTCGCCTTCACTGTTACATTTACCGTCAAATTCTACGACTATTGAGCCAGTTTTGTTCAGTATTTACAATGAAGAAGAGCCGTCGGCCGGTGATATCTACTCAAGCTCTTATACATGGCAACTTAGAAGCTAGTAACGAGGTAGGCAACAGTGCACCACGGCATCATTCGCATGTGAACAATCTTCGCATTGTCTCGCCGTCAGTACCTGCTAGACTACGATCTCCAGACTTGGATGAGATTCTGTCATATGGAAGTGATGATAACGTGCAAGACCTAAACTGGGACGTTTCATCAAAAAATAAACGGCGGTGGTTGCCATCCTGACTGTGAAAATGATGTCCCATTATTATCATTACGAACAAACAACCCAAGATCTTTGGAAAATATTATACTACCCACAGATGAGGATATTGAGCATCAAGTGATGGGTGAACAACACAAAAAAGATAACGTTGTACAATTTAATAAAAAAGCTAGAGTTTTGGGAGAGTCTTATCTAGGATTTCAAAAAGCGGTTGATGGCAAATATAAACCTTGTTTACAACGGCCGAAAAGAAAAATAAACTGCGGTGCTCTCATACAAAATTAAGTTAAAAATCGAAGAACTCATTCTTGTGTGCATGTTTTACAGAAGAGGATCGTAAAGCAATTCATTCCTATTTCTAGAATCTTAAAACGTGGGCTGAAAAGAAAGCGTTTGTGAAGGCTGCCGCTGTTCGTAGAGGAATTCGACGCCGTCGTCGTATTGATCAGCTTTCGATAAAAAAAAGAAGTGGACATGATATTTTTATGAGTAAATGCGATGAAAAGTACACAAAGTTAAGAGTATGTAGACAGTTTGGTAATTATTCGTAAGTGGGGCTCCTGCTAAAATCGGGGTAAAAAAATTATTTCTAAATTTTTTATGCATAAAGCAAAATTAAGGTGGCTCGTAGTTATGTTGAGTCTTGAAAGTAACAAATAATATTAGGTGCGACGACGAGCGTAGCTAGGAGGAGCAGGTTATTAGTGTGTAGGTCACGCCGGAAGGGGGCTTGCATACAGAAACTCATTGAGTTACAATAAAATAACCAGAACAGACCCAATTAGACTACAAAAATGTAGAATTTATTCTAAATTTAGAATGTATTCTCCTTAAAGTTGTACCTACCTGGCCATATTCTACTTTTGATAGGCCGTGTCATTGCCAATAGACAAGGTTATGTTAAACTAATAATTTTAATTTACAATATTATTTTAATTTAGAGAATATAAGGAAAAATTGTGTAAATAAAGTTTAAATGTCGTTTTTTTGGTTACAGGTATATTTTTTAAGTTCTTTAATATGTTTTAGTTATATTAGGTGATATAAATAATTTTGGTTACAGAACAACGAGCAAGTTTTATTTATACAAGAATAAAAACATTATAAAACGACATTTTTGTTAATGAAACTGCTAAATATGGAGAAATTACGATTTGAATTTACATTGTTGCCTAGTGGTGATGGAAAATCCAATAATATCTGCATAACGTCGATAGCTACAATCATATACTATACCGGAAGAGTTACAATCAGTAAGTTTTCATAAAGAAATTACTGAAACTTTTGCTTTTAAGAAAATAAAGAATAGCTTGGCGAAAAGATACCAAAGACGCCGGGTTTGGTTAACAATGACAGAAAAATTTCAAAACACCTACATAGATGGAGATGGTAATCTACAGTTTGGAGATCAATATCTCGAAGAATTGAGTCAAACACGTATTGATACTTCTTATCAAAAAGAATCAGGGACAATGGGAATGTTTGGAAAAATCTTAGAAAACACACACCAAATTAGGCAGCAAAGTTTTAAAAGTATTTCAGAGCACATTGTTCTTGAAAAATTCACAAGCAATAACTCAAACGCAAGTCTATGGACTGATACTTTAGAGAGAGAATGCGTACGCTTTGATATAACCACGGATGAATGGAAGATTTAAATACTCAGGTTATTTATGGACAAAAGTTGTACAGATTGGCATAGTTCTATGATAATTAAACTATCGATAAACTTAGAATGGTCAACGTGGAAGAGAAAGTTTTGTGAATCGTTTTCAAATAAAGGATGGAACCCAGTAACTTATGCGTTCCTATTCAGATATAAAAAAGGTTCTTTGTTTAATTATGCTATAAAGAAAGAAAAGCTTTTATTGGAAAATGAGAAGATCAATTGATACTGGTACGTTGATAGATCTAATCGCTGCTGGTTTACCGGAAATGGTGCTAAATAAAATTGATAGAGGAGCATTAGGACACTTTACTTTACTAATGGAAATTTAGAGGAAATTTATACGGATATAACAGGAGAATCTTCAAATAAAACAATTTGAGATAAAAATAGAACATTTAAAAGAATATGAAAAGTCAGAAATAAATAGATTGATTGATAAGTATGAATCAGTTTTCGCGAAAAATAAATATGATATCGGAACTGTTAATGGATATGAAGCAAGAATTAACTTATCGATTGATAAATATTGTAGTAAAAGACGTTTTAACAGATGTACTTTGAAGATAAAAAAGAAATAGAAGAGCAAATAGCGAAATTACTTGATAATAAATTAATAGAAGAATCCTATAGTACATTTGCTGCACCTGTAGCTTTGGCGTTACAGAAAATCACGATTGTGCATAGACTTTAGAGACTTGAATAAAATTGTGGTATCTCAAACTCAACCATTCCCACTAATCGATGATCTCATGGTTCAGATTAGAAATTGTAGCTATTTTTCAACGCTAGACATAAACTCTGCGTTTTGGTCTATTCGTTTGAGAATAGAGGACAGAATGAAGATAGCGTTTGTTACGCAGGAAGAACATTTTGAGTGGACTTGTCTACCTTTTGGACTTAAGACTTCTTGTGCAATTTTTCAAAGGAACTTAAGCAATGTGTTGAAGTATAAACTAGATGATTTTTCTGTAAATTTCATAGATATTTTAATATTTTCTAAAACCTTTACCGAGCATATTGATCATTTGACGCAGCTGATGGAAGCAATCCAGACTGAAGGTTTTAGACTAAAATTTACAAAATGTACATTTGCATCAGATTCAGTAAAATATCTTGGGCACATAATTCATAATAATTGTATTAAACCATTGAAAGACTTTATTAAACAACTTGATATCAATAAAGGATTTCCCGATTCCGAAAACGCAGAAAAATATAAGGCAATTTCTTGGGAAAATTAACTTTTATCATGAATATATTCCAAGGAGTGCAATTATTTTAGATCCATTGCATAACTTGCTTAAAAAAAAAAATCTGAAATTTGTTTGGACTGACACAAATGTCAGGAAACCTTTGAAACTATAAAAAGTCTACTTTGCTCACAACTTGTGTTAGAAATTTTCGACCGAGATTTGCCCATAAATATTTTTACAGATGCTTCTATAGAAGGTGTTGGAGCTATTTTAAAACAGATTCAACCTGACGGGAAAGAAAAACCCGTAACGAATTTTTCCAAAAAATTTAATGAAGCCAAAAAGAGGAAAAAAGCTGTCAATTTAAAATGTTTAGCTATTAAAGAGGCAGTGAGATATTGGCAATATTAGTTAATTGGTAGACTATTTACGGTTTTTTCTGACCACAAGCCATTAGAAAATATGAATTTGAAATCTAGAACTGATGAAGAACTTGGTGACCACACATATTACTTGTCACCATATGATTTTAAGATAAAATATGCCCCCGGAAAACAAAATTTAGAAGCAGATTGCTTAAGCAGGAACCCTGTGTTGGAGTCATGTGATAATATGGAGGAACAACTGAACATCGTGAATTTGATCAAACTGGAAGACATCTTAACAGATCAGGTTAATAATGAAGATATACAAAATGATAAAATAAAAATGATAAAAAAATACAACTTATTTTATAAAAATATTCGAGGCAGGGAGAAAATAGTGATAACTGAAACAATTTAGTAAAAAACTTATAAAGAAAATACACGAAGATTTGTGTCATATTGGAATTGTACCGAATCGTCGAAAATTATAGTCGAACCTCAATCACTTGCAGGTTATTCAAAATAGGTTCCTACGCAAATGCGTCGGGGCCCCACCCTATGTCCGCAACTTAAATCTACACAAGGATCGCGAGCTGCCCACCATTGCCGCATTCATGAAGTTGGCATCTAGACGCCACTTCGATAATGCTTCCCACCATCCCAACCCGCTGGTCAATAAGTCGCGGTGGTTCATTATAGGCGTCCGCGTAACGTCTTAACAAGGAACAAGGAACGCCGGTGTTCCAGTTAGAAATGGGGCAACACGGCATTCGAATCGCCTAACCCACCGGTGGGCCAGGCTAACGAGTCGTACGCATTCCTACTGAGTTTCTTGCTGGTTCTTTGGCAGTAGATGATCCTTCCGAACCAGTGGTAGTTTCAATATTCGACGTCCTAAGCCGAGGTCCGTGCCCTCTCGGGTGGCGTGTCGTATGTAGGAGTAGTTTAAGTTCCAGCTAGGCGCCGTCAGCGCTAGGCCACAAAGTCCGGTGAAATTTAAAAGGCCTATGGGCCCTAAATAAACTGCCCATTAAAAAAAAATTGGAATTGTACAAATTCAGAAAACCATTAATCCAGTTTATGTAGCCAAGAATCTATGAAAAAAAATAAAGAAAATTTGCAGAAGTTGTGAAGTGTGTATAAAAATAAATCAAGAGGATAGAACGTATTGGATTAATGTCTCATCTTGGACCGGCTACAAAACCTTTTGAAATAATATCGATAGACACGATTGGAGGTTTTCGGGGACAAGGTCTACAAAAAAATATCCTCACTTGTTGGTAGATCATTTCACGAGATACGCTTTTATTATTACATCGAGGACGCAAGGCGCTAATGACTTTATAAAGTTATTGATGAATATAGCTGAGACTGAAGATATCGGTAGGCTTATAACTGATCAATAAATTATAATAATAAATTTATAATATTATAATATATAAATTAATATAATAAATTCCAAAGACTTCAACAGTTTTTAAAAGACAGGAAATTACCTATAGTATTCACAGCCGTTAACGCACCATTCTTAAAAGGATTGAACGAAAGGTTAAATCAAATATTAGTAAACAAAATTCGATGCAAAATAAATGAAAATGGGACTAACAAGGCCTGGACAAGAATTGCTCAAGAGTGCGTGAATAAATACAATGAAACAAATCATTCTATAACTGGTTTTGCTCCGACTTATCTTTTGTATGGTACGGATGTCTCGATTTTTACCAAAAGAAATACGAAAAGAAAAATCACATAGTGACTGGTTTAGAGACAGGCGAATAGCGCTTGAAAATACGATGCAATCTCATAAATACAACAAAATTATATTTGACAGAAATCGTAGATATTGGGAATTTGATGAAGGAGATATGGTTTACGTAGAGAATGGAAACAAGCTTAACAGGAAGATATTAGATGAATTGAGAATTGGACCTTATCAGGTAACAGAAAAAGTTCTGACTCGATATATAGGATAGACACTGGCCATAGGAAAATGGAATCAAACCTATTCCACATAACTTAGCTTATTCCAATCATGATACCTGAAGAAGATTAAGAAATAATATTAATTATATGGCGAGATAAAGTAAATTATATGGAAAATTTTCTTCTCTAAGGGGGCAGATGTAAAGAGAATGTATTCTCCTTAAAGTTGTACCTACCTGGCCATATTCTACTTTTGATAGGCCGTGTCATTGCCAAAAGATAAGGTTATGTTAAACTAAATATTTTAATTTACAATATTATTTTAATTTAAAGAATATGAGGAAAACCTGTGTAAATAAACTTTAAATGTCGTTTTTTTGGTTAAAGGTATGTTTTTTAAGTTCTTTAATATGTTTTAGTTATATAAGATGATAATAAATAATTTTGGTTACATAACAACGACCAAGTTTTATTTATACAAGACTAAAAACATTATATATAAATAAATTTATTTCAAGAAAAAGCGCCATTTTTCTATGCCATGCTCATCTTATTACCTGTACATAAAGGCAATAAGTGTTCCTTATAAGGTAGGTGTAATTACCTAAGTACTGTATACATTCATTTTTATCGTTTTTTACCCCCGCCCCAAACTTGTCTTGTCTGTGGCGAGATAGCTCCCAAACGGCTGAACCGATTTTGATGAACTTTTTCTGTTTACAAGTTGAATGAATCGCGAGTGTTCGTAGCCATGTTTGATTAAAATCGGCCATTCAAAAGTTATGCGTGATTTTTTCTGTCAGTCGAGGGCTTTTTAATTTGTGCTTACAAATAGCTTGTTAGTAAATTATTATGGTGGTCAAAATAAGAAGGCCTGTAGTACCGCCCCAGACGAAATCCTAACAAGGATACTACCCCTACAACATACTTAATCGTTGACGTAAATAGTTTACAACTATACTTTAAGGGTTTTTAATCTTACATACACAGTGTGTAGGTTTCTTATCTAATCTAATAAGGTTTGATAAAGGATAAATTCTCCTTCTTGTTTTCGAACTAAAGTGCCTAAAAGTAAGTTGACAACTACACTAAATGAAATAACACAAATTACAATAGTACCACTCCAAATTACAATCGAACCTAATATTAACTAAACAAATAATTACTAATTAAACGCCTCGCTTTGGCAACCCTCGTACTGAAGACGGCAATGTGTATAAGATTGTTCGGGAATAAATGCGCCCGACATATTATGCCGTTCGGAATTCGTGCCATATAGAGTGAACGGTCTACTTGATAAGCACTACCCGAATATATGTAGTAATTGCTTCGGCATTGTTGTTCATTAAATGCTGCCGAACCAAATATGGCAAATACGTAAATAGCACTTCTAGTAAACAAAAAAGAAAAGAATATTCATAAAGTATATCGAAGATGATTATGACCACCGACGGACGTTATGACGAAGACGTTATGTCCACCTACCAGCTCGCGCTGTCACCTTGTTTACAACTCATTTGTATTATGGTTCAAGTATAAACACGGCAAATGTGTGTGCGTGTGATTGCACACGCTCACCGATGCGACGAGAACATGTGTCGACAAGATGGCGGCTGCCACACAGAGTCAAGTCGCGTATTTACAAGCACACGCACACCTGGGGCCGCACGCAAAATTTAGTTGAACCATCTATGTCAGAAATCCAAAAGACGGGAACACCCAAAAATTCCGAATTATGTAATTCCGAATTTCACAATCCCTAAGAGACTAAATTCCGACTATTCAAAAACACGATTCTCATTTTATCGAAATTCATAAATACGAAATTTTAATTTTCCGACTTTCATTAGTACGAAGAATTAAAAATCCGCTGTGTTAATAGTCCGAAATATGGTATTCCGAATTTTAATTTTCCGAAAATTCAACCGGATATATATTAAACATTATAATCTAAATCTCCTGTGACACAAATTAAAATTAATAAGGCACATTTTGAAATTATACAAATTAGGCCCAACGACGAGCGAAGCGAGGAAGAGCAGATAGTCTGTATGTAGATAATGCAGCGCGAGCGAGCGAGCGTGCCGCGGCAGCGGCCGGCGAAGTGCCAAAAAGAGATTTGCATTTCAGTACATAACCTATATACTCAAGAAATAACTCGGTACAAAAAATTAAATAAACTTTCTCATTTCCAGCTGACTACTTGAAAACGTATAAATTGATGTGCTCATGCTGATTTACAAGGCGTTTGTTATTGCAAATAATATTATTCGGAATTTTGATAATCGGGATTTGTATTTATAATATTGCGGATTATTAATAATTCGGATTTTTTATGGTTCAGTATTTTCAAATTCAGCATATTGGTTTTCGTAATTATAAACGTTCGGAATTTTGAAGTTTCGAAGAAGAAAAATTAGGAATTATGAAAAACGGAATTTTCATTTTCGGGCATTTTGAACTATTCGGTGTCATAAAATTCGGAATTTTGGAATTCGTGATTATGACTGACGGAATTTAGTTTTTCGTACTTATGTAGTGTATCCGTTAAAGACACCGCCCTTTCCCCACCGGTGGGCCAGGCTAACGCGTCGTACGCACACCTACTGAGTTTCTTGCTGGTTCTTTGGCAGTAGACTTCCGAACCAGTGGTAGTTTCAATATACGACATCCATAGCCGAGGTCCGTGCCCTTAGGCGTATCGTATATAGGGACACTTGCGGAGTAACAGATGCAGATAAGAATAATTTTGTATAGACATAAAGAGAATCTGTAAATTTATTTTGAAAAAAATATAACTGAAGTTTCTTGACAGTGCTTCTTCACGAAGGTTTTTTCGAACTGGTGGTTATTTGACGTCAATAAGATCAAGGAATCGTCAATATTGAATAAATATTTCATTTCATAGAAGTAATTTAAGTTCCGGCTAAGCGCCCTCAGCGCTAGGCCACAAAGTCCGGTAAAATTTAAAAGGCTATTTGGGCCATAAATAAACTGTTTCGAAAAAAAACTGCCCCTTTCACGTCGGGGATTAAAAAGTAGTTTCTCTCGGGCATATAGCACATATAAATAGGTTTGAAAATTATGTTGTGAAATTAATTATAATTTTGCTTTTTGAACATATCAACCTCAAAAATTCAAATCGTATAGAAAAAAATGTTTACAATGTCAACTGAAATCACCGAGTATTGTGCCGGAGGTCAATGAACTATTATTATTTGGCGAAATAATATTTGTTTAGAAACATTTTTATTTATCTATCTTTAAGTATAACTGATAACCTACTATTTCATGTTTTGTCTGTGGTTGTATAATAGGTCTTTACCTATGAAACTGCCGTTTTGCCGTACTGGCCATTTCAAATGAAAATATTTTTTTTTTGACTGATAATTCTAATTTCAAATTAATTTTATTTGACAAACATGGAATTCTTTTTCTAAAATCGTCATTTGTTTAATAGTTAGTGTTTTGTTTTCAACGCATTCGAACATTTTTCGTCATCATGGATAAGTTAAAAATTCGAGTAATTATGGAGTATGAGTACCGTCGTGGCAGCAAAGCGGCACAAGCGGCACGCAACATCAACGACGTTTACGGAGCGAACACTACAAACGAACGCACCACCCGTTATTGGTTTACCCGCTTCCGTTCTGGAAATTTTGACCTGAAAAATGAACTCCGTGGTCGTCCGAAAACTTTGGTCAACAATGACGAATTAAAGGCAATTGTGGAAGCTGATGAAACTCAATCCACGGCTGAATTAGCAGCAGCTTTCGACGTTAGCATCAAAACAATATTGGTCCATTTGCGTTAAATTGGCAAGGTAAAAAAGATTGACAAATGGGTACCCCACGAACTCAATGACCGCCAGCGCGAAGTACGCGTGGAGACGTGCCTTGCACTGCTCAGCAGGCATACAAATGAAGGAATTCTGAACCGCATTGTTACTTGTGACGAGAAATGGATCCTGTTTGACAATCGTAAGCGCTCAACAAGTTGGTTGGACCCTGGTTCAGCACCCAAACAATGCCCTAAACGAAAACTTACCCCTAGAAAAGTGATGGTCACTGTTTGGTGGTCTAACGCGGGTGTAATTCATCACAGCTTCTTGCCAAACGGGACAAGCATTACTGCAAATGTGTACTGTGAAGAACTGAACACAATGATGGAGAAGCTCGCACGTCTCCAACCAGCTTTGGCCAATCGTTCGGCTCCACTGCTCCTGCACGACAACGCGCGACCTCATACTGCACAGCAGACGGTCTCCAAGCTACAAGAGTTGGGGTTGGAAGTTCTCCGTCATCCGCCGTACTCACCAGACCTTGCGCCTACAGACTTCTACTTTTTCCAGAATTTGGATAACTTCTTGGCGGGAAAAAAATTCAATACCCGAGAGGCAGTACAAAATGCCTTTGAAGAATTTGTTGCCTCCCGTCCAGCTGATTTCTTCAAGAAAGGCATCAATAAGCTACCAATGCGTTGGCAAAGATGCATTGATTGCATGGGTGATTATTTTGATTAATAGAAATAAAAAACATATAAAAAAATTACGCTTCATTTATTTCGTGAAAAACGGCAATTTCATAGGTAAAGACCTAATATTAAGATGAACAGAGAAAACTTAATAGTTAACTTTTGGATAAGGTACTTAATTCTGTGTATCTACGTTTTAATCGATTACATTTAAACAAACAAATCTTTAAAACTATAAATTGATTGGCTTCAGTTTTTATTAGTAAAAAAAGTTTACAAATTAACCAGAACTAACTATTAAAGATGGTTCAAACCATTTGCGCGCGCCGCCCTTTGTGCCCACAAGCACAGCAACTGTGTGTGCGTGACAAGATGTACTGATTGGACCGCACACTAAAGTGACAAGAACGCTTGTTGACAAGATGGCGGCTGCCACACAAAGTTAAGTTGCATATTTACAAAAGCACACATAACGCCGCGGGACAAATGAGAAACCATCTATACAGGGTGTCTCAAAACGTAACGATCAAACGAAAGGGTTATATAGACCATAGAATGACTGTAAAAAAAAATTATGTCTTATAATTACACCCAAATTGCGTGGTTAAAAAAGATAAAGGATGATTTATAAATTTTCCAGAAAATCAACCTCTGCGTCAATATTTTTGATGCTGCAGCTGCAAATGTAGACGATTTTTAATTTTCTGTTTTGTATAGCCTAATGATATGCCTACTACATCTCCTATTTAATTTTTCAGTACCTATTAAGGTGTGGTAGAAATAAATACATAATTATTCGTAAAAGTGTAAAAATGTAACATTAAAGTTTTATCGAACAAGTTGGACCCTTCACCCTGTAAAAAAATTTACCCACATGGACCTGGCAACTGTATTCAAAAGTTGGCGCAATTAATGTAAATTTCAAAATGGTATAATAATTAGTACTTCTAATGCAATTTTTTGGGCCATAATTTTTTTTCATAGCAGAGTGTAGATTTTTGTGCAAATGACTATATTTTTTTTTTAATGATTCGTCCATTCGAATAATGTAAAGAAAAAGAATTCATTTTCACACAGATTTAACCGATTTCAGAACTAATATCCATAGAAAAGTAAAAAGTAGTTCATATTTTTTATCCAATTTTGGTATGAAACAAAACACATTCAAAATTACGTATAATAGGTATAGGTATACAATAGTTTCTCAGCTTTAGTTGCTACGACGCATAGGACTATGTAAGCGCAAGCGAGACAGAAGATATGGAAATGACTAGTACTACTATAAAAAATGAACTATTCGAGTAGGTGATCCCGGTAGCCCGGCCCCATTGGTTGGTAAACTTAAGGAAAGGAAACAACAGTAAGTGATATTAAAACCGGTACCTAATTTCTTTATGATTTTTATTGATAATTTTTACAATAAACGTTCGCATTGTCGACCTTTTACTCAATACAGGCGCGGCATCTTCTTATGAAAGAACGTATTATAGGCCGCGCCAATCTTCTGTTATTTGCTTGGTGAGGAAATTCAATTATTTTTTGTCGAAGCTTAGCAATCTTCGGGATTGGTTTTGATTACACCTTTTCCTTTAGATATCCCCAATAAAAAAAAATCCAATGAATTAGGGTCCGGTGACCTAAAAATAGGCCCCATGCGAAATGTTCATTTAAATAGTTTATCAGCAGCAAAGCGTAATGGGCGGCGCAACCATCGTTCTGGTAAGTCTTCTAATGTCAGGATACCGCTCACGGTAGTCTAGCTGCACCTCGAACATTACCACGACATTCACCATAAATGAAATGCATGTTGGCATATTGAACTGGAGTGTAGTGTGCCCGCATTGTTTAACAATATCCAATTACAAAGAGCCAAAGTCTAGTAGATAGCCAAGTCGTCACCAAAACAGTATTCACAAAGTCCAGTTGAAAGCCAAAGTCGTCGCCAAGAGGGTATCTACAAAGTCCAGTAGAAAGCCAAGGTCGTCACCAAAGGAGAAGCCACAAAGTCCAATAGAAAGCCGAGTCAGGTAGTACTAAAACACCGATGAGAACAGGAAATCAGGAGAAACGTGCGACGCGAATACAGTAGGGCAAAGTACTGACTATTATTATATTATTTGTTTGATTTCGTTGTTGAAAATAAATGATACGAGCGAGGTAAGGGAACGGATCTTACTAACCTCAGCTGTGCATAGTTCTAGCTACCTTCCCTATCTTCTGTCTCGCTTGCACTTACATAGTCCTATGCGTCGTAACAACTAAAGCTATTGTATACCTATACCTATTATACGTAATTTTGAATGTGTTTTGTTTCATACCAAAATTGGATAAAAAATATGAACTACTTTTTACTTTTCTATGGATATTAGTTCTGAAATCGGTTAAATCTGTGTGAAAACGAATTCTTTTTCTTTACATTATTCGAATGGACGAATCATTAAAAAAAATATACAGTCATTTGCACAAAAATCTAGACTCTGCGATAAAAAAAATTAAGCACAAAAAAAATTGAAATAAAAGTATTAACATAAGTATTATACCATTTTGAAATGTACATGAATTGCGCCAACTTTTGAACACAGTTGCCATGTTCATGTGGGTACTTTTTTTTTACAGGGTGAAGGGTCGATAAAACTTTAATGTTACATTTTTACACTTTTACGAATTTTTATGTATTTATTTCTACCACACCTTAATAGGTAATGAAAAATTAAATAGAAGATGTAGTAGGCATATCATTAGGCTATACAAAACAGAAAAAAAATCGTCAACATTTGCAGCTGTAGCATCAAAAATATTGACGCAAAGGGTGATTTTCTGTAAAATTTATAAATCACCCTTTATCTTTTAAACCACGCAACTTTGGTATAAGACTAAATTTTTGTTTTTAACAGTCGAAAATTTATAAATCACCCTTTATCTTTTAAACCACGCAACTTTGGTATAAGACTAAATTTTTGTTTTTAACAGTCATTCCGTGGTCTACTACTCCTTTTCGTTTGATCGTTACGTTCTGGGACACCCTATATATGATTTTTGTTTACAAGAAATCAAAGCATCAACTTGTTTTAGTATATTTACGACTGTACAAACAAGAATGAGAATTATTCTACAGCAGAAACTTGAATTTCCAGTCCATTATTATCAAGAGCCAACAAACATACTATGTTGGTATTTAAAACTCGTATTTAAAGTATGGAAACCGTAATATCTACACCATTTCTGATAAAATTCCGTGAAACCGACGAAATCGGCGCGATAATTTTCGGTGTAATTGTGGCCTGGGCCCTCATAAATCTAGCTATAAAGGAACCGTGACGCTAATCGCACGCACGTCATTGCATAGTTCCAACGATGTCATAGATCAAATTTGTGAGAGCACCAGATCCATTGCTCGTCGTCGCGTACGTCATGTACGAACATCACCTATTTTCCGCTAGATAATTTAACCATGAGTGCAAATGCCAATTACCATCACTTGGCTCGAGTGCTCATTTGCCGGCAATAAAATAGTTAAAACACCAGCAAAAACAACTTACCACAATCTCCTCGGGCTCAGCCTCCACAATAACCTGCTTGAACTCCACGTCTCCGTTGGTGACAGCTTCAGAGTCGTAGTTGGGGTCGTTGGCGTCCTCCACATACTCCTCCAGCAACTCAGATCCTGGCAGACCCCAGACTCCCTTGCCACCGGCACCACCTAGGATAGAGAAGGTGTTGAAGAAGATTTGGGCAATTTTATACTAATAATATAAAGAGGAAATTTTTTTTTGTTTGTTTGTGTGTATGCCATAAGTTCCGAAACTTGTGAACGGAATTTAAAAATGGTTATATTTTATCCCGAAACATCGAAGAAGATGACAACGCCAAGGGACATCTAGTCGGGGCACTACTCACATATTCAGGCTGGCATTAAGCGGCACTGACGGGCGACATAAGACAAGTCACAAGACAAGAAATCAACCACGCCCAGTCTTGGAATTAGTCATAAGTGGTAGTACGGGTTGACCATTACTTCAATCACAGCGACTTAGGCTGTCTTGGTGTGATATATAAACAAATGACCGAGGTTATATCGGTAATATATATATAAATTAATATACAATCAGTGACATAACTCTTATCTTGGCACTAAAAGCTATGGTAGCGCAAGCAGTTCTTAGAAATCCTTAAAGATACCCAGTCCAATAGCAGGAAGGAATAGATTTACAACTTGCCTTAAACAAATTAATTACATGAAGGTAATTAATTTGTTTGCCATTTGTGGTCTTCTTTATGTTGCTACAAACTACCAAACTGACTACATGCCTGTAAATATTTCAGAATTTTTCCAAATTCTACAACTGCACAGAGTTCAAATAAAAGACATTCACATAAAAAAATACAAGTTGGTTAAATAGTTAGACACAAACATTTTTAAGATTCATTATCAATATAATAATACCAATTATTATTTGCTTTGTACATAATTTACAATGACCAATCTATATAAACTCGCTTCATATATTACCTATCCTATAAATAGTACCACATTTATAAAATTTTGATAAAACATTATCTTTATTTGTACAAGTGCCATTTTAACAAAAATATAACCTATATTGTTGTATCAAGAGAAAATGTACCAATTAATTATATTTGTTTAACATGATCTAGTTATATTTGTTTTAATTGTTTTGATAATAATATTAAGTACTTTGTGCATTTTAAAGTTATCATTTAAAAAGACTAGAATTCTAAACAATGTAATAAAACTATAACAGAAACTTAAAAAAAAAAATCTCAAAAAAAAAACAACACTCTTTTTATTTAAAGTTCATAATTTTAAAGCAAAGTTATTCATTGTATGTAAAAATGATATTTCAAATAAAGAATTACTAAAATGATGGACTCCAAAATAATAACAAGCTCTTGCAAGCGAAACATATTCAGTAGTATTCGTTTCTATTGTTAAGATCTTGTCTGGGAGAGTACTACAATCCTTCCAAATTTGACTGGCATGTTTACATGGTTAGGAAGGAACATCTAGTACAATTAAATAATTCCAACTGAAGCATATGGTCACCAATACATCATTAGTAGTTGATATTATAATCACATCCAATTTCATGTAGGTGTTTTTACCTACGACTGTTATGTCCATGTGCCACTTACCATCAGGTACTCCCATGCTCATTTGCCGGCCTTGAAATTAAACATGAGAAATGGGAGGAAGTAGTTCCAAAAAAAATTCCAACCAATTTCGTCACGATCAATCACAGGTTTGTCATCTAAGGACTCAGTGTTCCAAGTGTATGGTTGTACAAGAAAAGTTGAGTACAGGCAGGCCTCAAAAGCTATGTAAAGACCAAATAAAATCTTATACACTTTAATTAAGTAAATATAGGCCAAAGTTAAGTCATGTTCTTGTACTCTATTATACTATTCTCTTACTCTATATCTATTACTTTATTATTATGATAATAATAAATAAATAAATAATAAATATTTCTAACAATCACACAACATAATCGAGCCCAAATTAAGTATCATTAAAGAACTTGTGTTATGGATACTAGATAAAGGATAAATAAACTAAGAATATATGAACACACATAGATATTTTTTTATATATAAATGTTAGAAATAAACTTAAATAAACGTTAATACACATCCATGACTAGAAAGCAAATATAATAAAATATCTGCCTCTACCAGGATTCGAACCCGGGACTTCTAGCTTGGAAGGCAAGGCTACTTACCTCAACACCAAACAGGCCGTCAATATCAAAATATGTATGAAAACAATGATGTCTCACCTTCCTGTTGTGGTATTTGACAATAATAATCATATCAAATTATTGAACGTTATTAATACTTTGGACATTATATATTTATTCAAATTTTTTTATTTATGATTTCTTGACCTTTGTTGCATTACTTGATTTTTAATGGACTTATCATATTCATATTAGTTTTGCAATTTGTAAGTTTAAGATAACTTCAATTGTGACATTTTTATTAATTTAATTGATAATTTTTGACATGAATATTATTAATTATTTAATATAACACAACTATTGCATTAGGTTTACCCTATTATGATAGTTCTAAGGTGATTGTAATAATTAAATATGCAGACTGGAATTAGACTTATACCCTTAAACTCTTATCGACAGAAGTGACTCCATTATCTTTTAATTTAACTAATAAAGATGTGACTATAAGACTATGAAGAGACCATTAGCAAATATTAGCAAATACCAATAAAGTAATTGTCTTTTATCATTGTTATTTTTACATTCAATAACAGGTTTCATAAATCATAAAACAGAATTTATCTTTTTCATGATAAAAAAATATTGATAAGTAACAGATTCTGGTGCTTTCGGACTTGAAATAATAGCTAGGTTCATTATTATTATGATATCAACCTTATTGAAATACTAGTTTTCTTTAAGTAAGTTTATCTTTAATTATGGGAACTTAAGGAAATATTTATTTTTTAATCTGTTTTTTATATTTATTTATTTACATGAAACAAAAATAAATATACAGATTTTCTTATTACTATCTTAAAATCTAAATTAGATTTAACTAGACAGTAGCATTCTCCTTAGTTTACATCCTATTTTAATTTCAAAATAAATAGTTATTAATTCATTATTATATCTTCTATTTACAACATTAAAACAAAATGTAGGTATTTATTATATACAGGCATCAAGGCCAAGATTGTAGTTGTAGACACCTGATGGATAGGGATTTCTAGATGAAGACTAGTATGTTATAACACTATTAATGAGGCACCTATTTACTCCACTTTTGAAGATTTTAGAACTACCTAAGTATATGTTTTGAAAAGAAAATTTGCATGTTTTTAAAATTCTATTAAAGTTTTTTTAGAGATTTTCTTATCCTTTTTTGAGGAAATGTTAATTTTCTGACATAATGTCCTAAAGGTTTGGATGAAGTCTGTAATAAAAAATATGTTCAAACTTATTTCCTAATGACAAACAAAGTTGTCTAGCAGAGATGACTTAGGCTGACTTCCACAGATCTGAGTAAACAATTTAACTCTGAGCTGGCTAATGAACTGAAATGCCCCTCCATCTGTGCAAATTTCTACCAAATTGACAGACATAGTCATATTTTAACCTGACTTAGCTTAAAATTTAACCTAGGTCAGCACAAGTAGACCCTAGTTGATCTTTTGTGAATTATTTACAATGGTGGTGTACAATAAAGGAGTAATCGGGTGATTAATAATATGTATTACTATAAACATAGATTTTAATGTAAGCTTCTTAAATTCATAGTGAGCTATTCAATAATAAACTAAACAAAACACAGATGAAAAGTGTAACACTTATCAGAAAACATAATCTTAATCTTTGATGGATGACCTCTCAAACATGATTTTTAACACTTTCTTATCTAATTGACATGTACAATTCATGTATGTAATTTATTAAAAATTGTTCATTGCCTAATTTAATATAGATTGCATAATATAACAAACACTCACTATATAACCTTACAAGAATAAAAAATGAATGTGTTGCATTCTTTTTGATGCAAAAAGATGGATTGTCTTTGCAAAGTTTTCTGAAATAAAAATACTTAATAAACTATGCTGAGACATAATTTTATTCATTAATTTCAAATTATTTATTTGTTTTATTTTGATTTTAACTCAAAATCCACAGCTTTTAAATAAATATAATATGGAAAAGAAATATATTTTAATAGAACAAGATATTATATATATATATATATATATTTGGGTTTTGGTTTTTTTCCATTCATTGTTTATAAACCGGTCTAACTACATTAATGTTAGAAATAAATATCAGCATTCAAAGTTAAGAATCAATTTGGGTTGGAAAGAACTTATTGATGTTGTGATTTCATATTAAATTGTAAACATGTTTTTATACACGAATTATAGGAGGAGTAACTTTACAAAAGGGGATAACTACATCTTATCATTTTTTTCAGAAAATTAAGTAATCGAACAAAGACACACAGATCTACACAGTCTGCATACTATGTAAAAAGATTAATAGAAGGGTGTATGAAAAACATTTTTGGCTTTCTAATTTAGTGGTACAAAATAAACAAAAAATTAAATATCCCCTTTTGTAAAGTCACTCCTCATAGGTAAAATGTAACAATCTTTTTTTAAATTTCTGTCTTTTGATACACTATTATGAACTCGAAAGTCGTAAGTTAAAAATTTAAGGTAATTCTCTGCACATTACTTCAGTACTTCTTACCCTTAATCTCAGAAAATAAGAATTCACGAGATCTAATAGTGAACAAAGCCTAATAAAAAACCTATAAACAACTTTCGAAAACAAAAACAGTGATGACCTTCACCTAGAAAAGACGCGTTTAATGCACTAAGGTTCATCTAGTATTTTTTCAAAACAGATGTTTGAAATTGAGGTTACGTCTATACATATATAAATGCTATAAAAAGAAATGGGTATGTTTTTAAAAATAGACCTGTTTATTTATATTTGAAAAGCGTGTTCGGCTATTACGCAACATGTCATTCAACTTGTGTTCTCAAATGGACCTAGGCTAACATAAACCTATAAGAAATCCAAATATATCTATACTATTTTATGTTAGAAGCTAACTGCGCAAAAGTTCGATGATATTATGCGACCTTGGGTACTAAAAACAAACACATGGTCGATATATACTTATTGGGCGCTCGCTACGTGCCGGCGGCGGCGCGGTGCGTAGTGAGTAAACAAAGATTATGCAAACGACATGCAGCTCAATTCATACTTCACTTCTTTCGAGAACGTTCCTCAGAAATTATGAATTATAAGCAAAATGCGGGTACATATACGCACCTTTCTTAGGTAGGCCTCGGCCATGTCCATTCCTTGGCCGGCGACTATTCTTCCAGCTGCGGTACTTTGGCAGCGGAGTTACGGCGTTCACGCCATCTTTGCTATTAGATCGCGCATACTTCTTATTTTTGCGTTTCAAAGGATGAGAAGTGGCCGCATCTCCAGCTCCTTTCTCAAAAACTGGCTTCTCGGTTTCCTCAACCTCCGCCGCCACGTTTTCCGAGTCGGAAGCGATGCGTTCGACTTCCATTACGGCGAACGTTAAACCGGCTTTAATCCGATTAGAAAGCTTTTGATGCTTTAGTAAGCACGCCGCGATGATATCGTAATTAAATTAGAATCTAACTAGAATGCCGGTGACCACGAGTGTCTAATTTAAATATACAAATTACAGACGACTGATAATTTGACAACAGTAAGCCTCACAAAGCGCACGTACGTATTTGTTTTGAGAGCACACCGCATTGAAGTTAGCAAAATAACATTCGATTCCGGGAAGTGGAGCAGAACTGCCAACATTTACAATTGAACAAAAATAGATGCTATACCAAAGGCTTTATTTTCGAGTTTTTTCAATCACGATTGAAAATTATTATAGAATGCTTAACCTGTTGTATGCTTATGTGCGGTTTACATATATTAAGTAGTTAAGTTGGTAACTAAATTTTAACTAAATTTTAAGTTACTACATGTCACTTGTGTGTCCAAACGGATTAAGTAGTTAAGTTCATAAGTTCAATGAAGATGAGCAGTGATGAATGTCAAGCAATTCGACAATTCTGTACTTAGATAAGTGGTAAACGTGATTTTACACAAAATTAGAGAAGAATTTGTTTCGGAAATTAGAATCTTTGCAAGATTATGTATTTTTCAAAATTTTTTACGTCGACGGGTTGACGTCGATCGACGGACGATCGATTGGTGTGGTACCTTAACTAATTAGGTACACTTAATAATCAATGGAGGGATATCAACCTCTCCCAACTCAGGGGTGGCGTCCGACAATTGTAGGCCATCACGCCAACTGCGGGTTGGCAGCCTTACCAAGTAAGGGGTGGTGTCAGACAATTATAGGCCATCACACCTACTGCGACGTCGACTGTTCTATTCTTCCATTTTTGTTTTTTGCCATTTCAGTTGTTTCGGAAATTAAAATCTCTAATGCGCGGTTTACATGTATTAAGTAGTTAAGTTGGTAACAAAATTTTAACAAAATTTTAAGTTACTACATGTCACTTGTGTGTCCAAACGGATTAAGTAGTTAAGTTCATAAGTTCAATGCAGGTGAGCAGTGAAGAATCTCAAGGAAGAATCGTCAATTCTGTACTAAGATAAGTATCTGGTAAATGTGATTTTGGACAAATTTAGAGAAGGAAATTAAAATCTTAACAAGAGTATGTTTTTTTCTAAATATTTATTGTACAAGCATATCTATTTTAAATATTCTTCAACAAATATTAATAGTTGAAACTAAACTCCACTCCGACATTTAAAGAAAAAAGAGTAAATGCGAAATAAATACGAGCTCTTGCCACCACCAGCTTTGTCAACTTATGCACTTAACTAAAAAATCATGTCCAAACGTGTTAAGTGAGAAGCCCCGCCCACCCACTTATACAAAAAAAAGAACGAATCCTATCCTACTTAATCACTTGCGTACTAAATTTTAAGTTACCGCTTGTCACTTAATTTACTGTTTACACGCAACTTTTAACTTAAAATTCAGATAAAATTTAGTTACCAACTTAACCACTTAACGCCTGTAAACCAGCCATAAAGGAATATGTTTTTTTTGCTAATTTTTTTACCTTGTTTATTCCACAAGCATTCTATTTTTCAACAAATTTTTTCAACAAATTCTTCAGCAAATTTTTAAATAGAAACTAAACTCCACTCCGACATTTAAAAAAAAGGAGAAAATGCGACATAAATACGAGCTCTTGCACCCGCTTTGTCAACTTATGCACTTAACTAAAAAATCACGTCCAAACGTGTTAAGTGAGAAGCCCCGCCCACCCACTTATACGAAAAGTAGAACGAATCCTAATCTACTTAATCACTTGTGTACTAAATTTTAAGTTACCACTTGTCACTTAATTGACTGTTTACACGCAAGTTTTAACTTATTAGTTAAAATTTAGTTACCAACTTAACTACTTAACGCGTGTTAACCAGCCATTAAGCGCAGATCTGCGCGTACCCTGTCACCTGCGACACTTTTTATGAATACTTTTTATAAATATTACGTAATAAGTTCCAGTTTTTGTACTTTTATTATCTCTAATAACCTTAAAAAAAAATCACTCATTGAGTGAAGCCTATTTAACCGTTATTACGATCGTTTGAAATTTGAACTCCAAGTGCGACGCGTAAGAAGTTTCGAGTATGAAGAAATTATGTTTTTTTGTTGAAAAACTAGTGTAGAGATGAGTTATTGTTACATGTTATTATTCTTCATTCAATTTAGAAAGAAAATTAAACGAAATGGTAAAAAAAACATATCTAGTTTTGAAAAATCTTTCGTCAAATGTTCTGACCCCTGTAGCGGTTGTAAAGAGTCTGTGTATTTTCAAGAATTCTAGACATTTCTTGTAATATTTTGTTCACATAACTACATCATCATAGAATAATTTCGTATACGAATACGACGTCAAACGTTTTGATATACAGGTTGCTGCTATTTTATCCCCATCTGGTATGCTGAAGCGGATATCTACGCATACAAGTAGATTGTTTTACTGTTCAATGAAAACTTTGTGAGATACAGCTAGAATAGTATTTGTTTGGTACAAATTGTGTAAAAATAATAGTGTTCCGTATTAAAAACTTAATAAGTTTATTTTTTACAAAATTTACTTCTAAAATAAAAAGGCGCTTTTGATTTTCATAAGGGTGCTATTGTGAAGAAATCAAACAACTTTCCCTAATAATTGTGTCGAAATATAAAAAAAGACTTTAGACTTTTCAAATATTTATCAATCACCCGATTTAGTCATATTTTATTTTTTATTTTATTTTATTTTATTCGGAAAACAAACAGTGATCCATAACTAAAAATAACAGACTAAAACAATTTCTATGCACCAATTAAAAGTTTTCGCATGTAAATATCAATAATTACGATTATTAAGTTGGAAAAGTTTACAAGTTATGTTTTTATAGCATCCATAATATAACACTTAGGACTGCTATAATAGTAGGTCCAATAAAAACAACCTCCAAGAAACAAATAACAAACATTCAGAACCGCTTCAATGACAATAAAACAGTAGTTTCAGTAAAACCAAACCTCTAAGAAACAAACAATATTGACACACAAAATATACATACAAAACCAAACAGACAAGGACAGGATCAGCAAAATACAAACAATAATTGTGTTTAAACAGATTTTGCAAATATAATGAAAGTTGCCTGAATACAATTAGGTAATAGAATCAAACCAAGTCTTAGACATAGCTTTTCTAACTTGGGCTGTGGAAGAATTGAAAAGGTCGAATTGTGGTAAGTTAATTTTATTGATTTGATTAGGGGACCTGATAAAATATGAATTTTGCCTGTAATTGGTACAGCTGTTGGTAAAGTGTAGGGGAACATGCAGTATGCAGGACCTTGTTTGCACTTACTTTGTAAGCCTTATATTAGATAGAAGATGCGGGGAATCTACAGAATTTTGTGCTATCTTCATAAGCGTTATTATATCTCTAACTTTACGTCTTTCGTGCAAGGGTATCAAGTGGTGTCGCTTACACCGTTGTACGTAGTCTGTATCAAATACTTTGTACTTAAATTGCAGATACCTCACAAATTTGCGTTGTATGGATTCAAGCCTATCCTTGTAAACTTCATATATTTGAGAACAATACTCGAGTGTACTACGCACGTATGAGCAATAAAGAATTTTAATAGCTTTTATACTGGTGAATTGTGAACTAGCTCGGATGACAAATCCTAACGCCTTGTAGGCTCGACTAGATATGTTATCGATGTGTCTTTCATAGGTTAACTTCGAGTCAAGTATGATGCCTAAATCGCGTATTTCGTTTACTCTTCTAAGATCTATTCCTTTAACGTTGTATGCAAAGTGAGTTGGTTTACTTTTACGAGTAAAATTGACCGTATAGCATTTTGCAACATTTATGTCTAACATGTTTTTGTTACAGTAATTTTCAAATGCAAGTAAGTCGCGCTGCAGCAAAATACAATCATTAACATTACGAATTTTAGAAAATATTTTCATATCGTCTGCGTATAGTAAAAATTTAGAGTATTGAAAACACTGGTTAATGTCATTGATGAGAATATTGAATAGTAATGGCCCCTTATAATGAGCCTTGGGGTACTCCTGAAGGCACTACGTCAAATGCAGACGAAAATCCATTTAGAGCCACGGCCTGGGATCTGTTTTCTATGTACGATTTAAACCATCGGAAAAGGTTTCCGTGGATCCCGGCATTATATAGTTTTTTCTAAAAGCAGAGTGTGATCTATCCGATCAAAGCATTTTGAATAGTCCGTACATATAGTATGGACTTGACCACCTGAATCCATCCTGAAAGTTGTATAGTCTATAAAAGTTAATAAGTTGGTCATTGTAGAACGATGTTTTAGGAAACCATGCTGTTCAGGAATGAAAAAGTCTAATAGGGTGCTATATACCTGAGTATAGACGACACGTTCAAGTATTTTTGCAAAACAGCATGATTTCGAGATAGGTCTATAATTTTGTACATCGCTCTTTTTTCCTCCCTTGTAAATTGGGGTAATGTAAGCGGATTTCCAAATTTCTGGAAATAAGCCTTCACTTATAGATCGTTGATATAGTATCGATAACGGTTTTGCCAAGGTATTAGCACACTAAATAATAAACAACGGTGATATATTATCCGGTCCTGCTCCTTTATAAGGATCTAGCGATTTTAGCTGTTTTTTTTTATTTTATTTTTTTTTATTTTTTTTTTATTTTATCATATTCAGGTTAACAACAGCTCATTGCCTATTTCTATTATATATAAAAAAGGTTTACAATACATGTGAAGCCAATAACAGTTAACCACATTATATAGGTACATTACTTATTACTATTACAGTAGGCCGATACATTAGCAGCGGATGTGTCTCTTAATGTGTTTGTGTATATGAGGGTGTGTATGTGTGTGTTTTTATACGTCAATATATGTTTTTATTCCTGTGCTTATAAGTATAGAAATATATTAAGTAATAACAAAAATAAATTAATCGAATGAATGAATGAATTGCCACGCATTAAACAAAACTATGCACATATTGTATATGTGTAAATTCAATATGGTTGTGGAACGAATATCGCAAATCATATATTATACCTATATTACGCACTATTTAATATAGTCAAATACGGTTAAGGTTAAGAGTTTAAGATCTTAGTTTTTATAGATTTAGTAATAACAGATATCTCACTCAAACTGGCGTCGCAGAAAACCTTCAGTGATGTGTTTCTTGAGAGAGTTTTTGCTAATAGTGAATAAATCAATGTTGCTAAAACTTTTATTGTACGTATTTATGATTCTAGAAAAAACTGAATTTTTTCGGTAATTCGTGGAATACAACTGTAATCGAAACAGTGGAGTGTGTCTAGTTCGCCGCTTCGGTACATTAAATTGAATATGCTCAAGCATTTCAAGACAATCGAATCGACCGTGTAAAATATCATACAGTAAGCACATGTCCATCATATCGCGCCGTTGCTCTAGAGTTAGCAGATTATGTGCTCGACAACTATCAATATATGAGGTAAATTTTACTTGACATTTAAAATTTAAGTGCTTTACAAATTTTTTTTGCAAACGTTCGATACGATTTTTATACGCATTATAACATGGAGACCATATTGAGCAAGAATATTCCAAAATACTACGGACATATGCAAAATATACTATTTTTAAACTTAGTGGACATTTAAAAGGTTGGCATGTTCTTATCACAAAACCAAGATTACAATAGGCTTTTTTAACGATTCTATCTACATGATCGGATAAGATCATCTTACTATCGAGGAATACTCCCAAATCCCGCACGAGATCAACCCTGGGTATAGTGATATTATTAAACTTGTAAGTGTAAAATATTGGAGACTTTTTTCTAGTGAAACTGATGCTTTGACATTTACCAATACTAACTGTTATCCTGTTGCGCTCATAATATTGATAAAGATTGTTTAGATCTTTTTGCAAGAATTCACAGTCAGCAGTGGCACGAATCGAAAGAAAAATCTTTTTGTCATCAGCATAAAGGATATGTTTAGCATTTTTGATGCAATTAGGTAAATCAAAGATGTATGCGTTGTAAAATAGAGGACCTAGGTGCGATCCTTGAGGAACACCAGATGGTATGGAAATAAAATCAGATCTGTAACCACCGATCACAACGGCCTGGGAGCGATTTGTTAGGTAAGATTGAACCCATCGTAATAAATCTCCATGTATTCCAAGGGCCTCAAGTTTCGAGAGCAGGATGTCGTGGTCCACACGGTCGAAAGCTTTTTCGAAATCCGTGTACACCACGTCCACCTGCCCTCCATTCTCCATGTGTTGTAAAACAAAATCTGTGAAAATAGCTAAGTTTGATGAAGTCGAACGACCCCTAAGAAATCCGTGCTGAGTCTGAGGAATACCTTGCGATATTAAAGGATATATTTCGTTATATATTAATTTTTCAAACACTTTGCTGTTTATTACATCATGTATTATTTCTATATTGCCTATAGTGTTAAAATAATAGGAGTGGGGACTGTGGCTATGAGTTTGTGATCGAGCGGAGGTATTAAACGAAAGAAAATTTGATCGAAAGTACGCAGCAAAAAGACGACAAGCATCCTGTCCCTTGTTCACAACTTCACCTTGATACTCCAGGTTAGAGGGAAGAGTATTATAACCCTTTTTGTTTTGCTTTACAAATGACCAAAATATTTTAGGATTTTTTACTATTGCATCTTCACAATTTTTTTCTTTTTTAAATTTTTCACAAATTCCGATCCTACTACTTTAGCTCTGTGACGTAAAAGAGAAAAGGTACGATAATCCGTGGTATTACCGTAGCTATGAAATTTACGTTTTTAATTTAGGAATTTGAATTTTTCTTTTAGAATCTTCTTTAAGGAAGAATTTTACCACGGTGGATACTTAGCAAAGGTTAAAAGTTTCGGAGGTACATATTTTTCGACCACTTTATTCAGTTTTCATAGAAAAAACGCACAGCTTGTTGCAGGGAATATTGTGTAAACGCTCTTCCCACTTTATCTGATTTAAGAAATATGTTATTTTTTCATAATCCCCGGATTCATAGTAATATTTGTACCGTTTACGGACCTCTAATGTTTTGTAGTTCTCAATATTTAGCATAATAGAAAGAGCTTTATGATGAAAATCTTCAGGTACTATTGGGTCGTCAGATGCTGATACTTGTAGGGCAGTGTTGCCAAGAATTAAATCTAATATTTTGTTATTGATATTGTGGCAGAAATTAAATTGATTAAGATTACATTCTGATAAAGCATCAAATAGGCAAGTTTGTGTTTCACCTGTAACTCCTGAGTAATTTAGGTGAGTGCTACCTATATATATTTTTATAATTAGTCTTTGTATAATACAAGTTCTTCCTTCCTCAGCAAATCTTTTATTCTTATGTAATCTTTATCGAAGCAAATAAAAAATATCATGTCTCATACATAAGTAAACCACCTGTATAGTGGCGTAGATATACGCTTACGCAGTTAGCGGCTGCCGAGAGAAGCGCAGATCTACGCTTCCGCGCTCGGCGCACTAAGTTATACACACACACATGCGTAAATCTAATGAAAGAAGAACGAGACTTACTACCGATTATTGAACGTTTTACTAAATTATTTTGTATTGGGTGTTATTATTGTACCACATCAACGGAAAGCTTATTTTGTCTACTTTATCAGTCATTCATTTTCATAAAGCATAGAGATGTACAAACATCGATTTTTGTCAATGAAAATAGACTTGTCAAATCAGGTATTGAATTGCAATTTGCCATAAAATTATATTATTTGTGTAATTTATGCTTTTTTGTACATAATAATTAGAAAGTGATACATATTTAACAAAAATAAGTACTTGGTTACATCAAACACTTCGTGATTATGGATCCAGAGAAACATAAAGTTGGGTTTGAACCTGTGGCAAACGTCAATTTTTTTTAGTGATGTGTGATTTTAAAATTAACGTTTCTAAATAAATTTTCACTAGGGGTATTGTGTCTTTCATATCAGGGGATTGCTTATCTATTGTATGATAGTGTCCAGTAAATGAAAATAAAAAATAACATTAGAATATATTTGAAATTTGATTGTTTCTACAGCTGGTGTCGTAAGTTGCATGTTTGGTTATAAAATACCTATAAAAATATAATAGTAAGCAATGTTTTATAGCAATAAATATAACGTAACAGGATACATTGGTTATCTAACTTTTTGAATAAATCAGTGAATGACATACTTTCAAAGAATTTTTCGGAAATAATCAATAAATTCCGCACTCGGTCGAGCGCGTATTCAAATCCCGCCATCTTGCCGCAGTCAACGGGTACAAATTCGCACCCCTTGTCATGTACCACAGGTTAAAAACTAATCCAAAGGACATAAGTATTAGACCCGTTATAAAACCCTGTTCTTATTATTATTGAAACACTAGTCTTTGAATTAGTTTTTTCAAATGCTAGACATTGAGATAAAACCACGACCCTGTTTTTTGAGCAAAACGTAGCCACTCAATCAAGAATTGTGATTTGACGTTTTCGTTCGTCTTCCTTCATCAATCTATAAGGACTTATACCATAATACCATAATATCTAACATTGTATACTTACTAATTACTATACACACATACGCAAACATACATATCATTTATTTGTTTTGGTTATCTTTTGTAAACTAGTTTAAAAACATGCAAAAACGTAAAAGTGGTAATTTTTTTGAGAAATTTAAGTTTTTTAATTCGCAAGAGTGTAATAAAGAGATAATAATCGAATCGTCTAGTGATTCAAGTGATTACGAGAAAGTACAAAAAGATAACGTTCAAACTTCGTCCAAAAAAGTGTTGAAGAGGAAAAGAAAATGCATTCAAAAAGTGCCTAGAAATACTTCTACCTTAGACGTTACGATTTGTGAAGCTCGCGCCCATGTTAAACAAAGTTTTGATAGAGAGAAATCACCAATATTAAATTCGCAAAGAACTTCCTACAGTCACGCACCATCACCAATTTTGAACGCTAGACAAAGCCACGAAACTCAATCCAAGCTAATTAAACTTGAACCTAGCTCTCCTATTCTTGTCAATAGCAACAATATTCCAGTAAAAGGTGCTTCAATGGAATCAAAAAGTCCTATTTTAAATTTGAAATATTCTTCTCCAAAATCTACAAGAAAAGTTAAAAAGAAGTTATTTAGTATTAATGACTACATAAAAAAAGAGCCTGTAGAGAAGCTGACTAATGATTTAATAGCAAATAACAAAGAAAATAATAGTCAATGTAATAATACAAATAATAGCTGCATAAGAATTATAGAACAAGAAGATCAATCAAATTTTATTAACACAGTTATTAAAGAAGAACAAAACAACAATAACTATAATATCGATTTTGAAGGCCAATCACAAACATTAATAAAAAATGAAGTTTTAAGTCAACAACTAGTGAATAAATCTTCTAATGTTGCATTAGTCAAACGTATAGAAACCTTCTTTGATAATAACTTTGGATCAGATTCTGCATCACAGCACTCAATAAGTGACATTATGACCCAAAAAAGTAGTTCGAAAACAAGTGAAGATTTTGATATATTGACATTACTCTCACAGAATCTAACCAAAAGCAATGACTCTGTCAAAGAAGTTAAACATGAAATGATTTCAAGGTATAACAGCCTCAACAGTTCTGAATACACAGAAAAACAAAGGAAAATCAAATATAAAAGAGATGGACTTGCTTATAGATTGAATATTCTTTTAAAAAAACATAACTCAATTATATCTCTATGGCAACATGAAAAATTTTTAGCTGAAAACTCAAATTTTGTAATCCCCAAAAGTGAATGTATTATATTCCGTATCTTAAAAGTTGATTTAAGGTATGGATGTTACTTCATTGAGGCCTTTAATATTGACTCGGAGAAATTTTATATAATTATACATAATAATTGTGTTTTTAATGAAAATATTACACCTGAACTTGTTTTAAAAGTTTATATGCCATATAGAATTGTAGAATACTTAGATTGCAAGCTATTATTGAATGTATGTAAGTTTGATTGCATATGTATTAAGAAATAGTTTTATTGTATGTATAAAGAAAGTAAATCTATTGACATAGTTAAATATGTTTTGTTTCAAAAGAACACCTATATAAAAACAGATTGAATTTCATTTCAGCCTTTTACTTTTAATGTTTGACTGGGCTACTATCTTGGTAAATGAATCAGGCCTACTATCTCTTTATTAAATTCTCTTAGGGAATTGATATTTTAAATTATGTTTATTTATTTATTATAGGAAAACCAACAGCAAAATTAAACAGTATAGTTATACAAATAAGCAACAGAAAGCAATAATAGGTCTTCACTGATAGACACAAAGTACATAATTTTAACGTAAGAGTAATGTAGGGCTAATTAAACAGTGTCAGTATCATTGTTGTTAAAAAAAATTTTACGAAGTGAAATTTTTGCGGATGCACCCCTAGTGCAAAAAAGATATTAAGTTAATTTTGCAAATTTGTTAAAATTATTGCTCACTCGCCAGATTTAGGTGTTTTTTCTACAGTATGTAGAGGCAAGAGGTAAGTATAATGGGTTGATGGTTTTTGGTATGATGGGTTATTTCTAAGAGACCTGTAAGGACCTGATATTAAAATACTGGACAGAAGACGTTATGTTAATAACCATTATTTTTAAGTTAGTAGAAAACCGAGGCTGGTTTGTTTCCTTGCTCACTAGGTGACGCCACTGTCAGTAAGGTCCTGAAGTGTAGCTATGAAAGTTTGGTATTACGGGCGTGAAAACAAAGTGTATACCCCGCCTAAAAATTGTGCAGTTTACGTTCGGAGACCTCGCGCCACACTAGCGCCACTTGCGGCAAATGCATAGGCTAGCCTATACATCTAACGAAGTTTCATCAGTGTTGCCCTAATCAATAATGTATAATATCATAGAGTTAACGTTCAAATAATTATTAAAATATTGAAAATTTTAATAAAACAAATTGTAGCGAACAAACTCTCGAGCCAAATTAATAGCTTAAATACGACATGAGAAACGTATGTTATCGTCTGCATGCACCAAAATCTAGACTCGGCTAGAGCGTTTAATCTTAAAAATTGAATCTCTTGTTTTTGATGAATTGTAATTTACATGGACTATACACACGCGTATACCATGTATGATATAAAAACCAAGATTTTATCTTATAAGGGAATCGGGAGTCAGCATCAGAGTCGAGTTTTACTCCTCCTCCCGCCCCTCCTCTCACTGTGGCCAAGACAGGTTAGGGCTAGGGCGGTAGGTACAGTAGGTAAGGTAAGGTAGGATAGGGTGACCTTTATTGTAAACGCATCCAACATTAGGTATGCGTCCATGTACACCCCACGCATAGGGTAAGTGCCGGTGCCGGTCACTAGGTGCGTTTACATAAGTCATTATAAAAAATGGGCCAAACAGCCCGAGTAACGTGTAAATTCACACCAGTTGAGAGTTTCGGTATTAAATATATCTTTCGTTACTTAGAGGTAAATTACCTTTTTAAGAATCAAAAGTTTTAAAGATTGTAGGTACAATTACCTATTATCCAACAAACCTTTCGCTTCAAAATAATAATAGGTAAGTATAGACAAAACAATGCTGTTATCGTACCTGCCTCCTTAGGGGTTTTTATTTTAAACGCCTGCTTTCACTGTGGGTGTACTGCAAGCCGAGGTTTCATATTTATATGTATTAAGCAATATTGAGTGGGAAGTAGCCCTGCATAATATTTCGGAGGTCCCAGGTTCGAGTCCTGTGTTCCTGAGTCGGGGTTTCCATTCGTGTAATAGAACACAGATGTTTGTTCTCGAGTCTGGTTGTTTATACTTATATATTATATATCTATGTGTACTGTGAGTTCCCCCCCAGTTCGATGTACGGTAATCCATAAAACTTGATCTGATAACTTTGGGACCATACCAGTTAGTTTATTTGTCTGGGGATTTATTATTATTATGATAAATCGACAAGTGATCGTTCGGATGCGAAAGAAAGAGTGTGCAGCATTAACCGTCACAGTCAGGTGATAAATCGAATATATAAATATGTAGAAAAAGCCCAAAACTGAACAACTGCAGTCGGATAAACTCAGCCGAGCTGCTTGGATTTACTTGGCTCTGCCGAAACGTAGCATCGATTATATCTTCCAGTCCGCTCAGAAAGTTTTGCTAACATAAGTTTTTAGGTTTGGACCGCTGGCGAGTTATAATTTCAAGTTATATTTTCTTCAGCCCTGAACAGCCACTTAATTTGTACACAGCTCAAGTTCGATCTTGTATGGAGTACTGTAGCCACCTTTGGGATGGTTCTGCAAAGTACCAACTAGAAGCGATGGACGCAGTTGACCGAAGAGCCCAAAAAATTATTAACAACTTTGACTTCATCACCAAAAAACTGCAAAGCCTCGGCCATCGTCGGAAAGTTGCCAGTTTAGTAGTCTTCTACAGATTACATTTTGGAGAGTGCGCGAATGCTCTTTTTGATCAGGTTGAACCCACACGTAGATATCCCAAGAAGTCGAACCAAACGCTTCGATAGTTCCTTTTTGGTGCGGGTCGCCAAGGTGTGGAATGAACTGCCTGCGTCTGTTTTTCCAGATAACTATAGTCCTAGTTCTTTCAAGCGTCGAGTGAATAGGTATCTCGTGGATAGACCTGTAACACCTTCGTCTTCATCGTCACTTTCCATCAAGTGAGATAGAAGACAAACGTCTAATCCTTTTTCAATAAAAAAATTATTTAAAAGTAAAAATATATTTGTTCCAAATTTAAATTTCCCTTTAATTTTTTTACCAGCATTATGAAACTATTGTGTCAAATATTATATAAACGCAATAATGGATATAATTCATACTTTAGGCTGATACTGAATTTACGAAAATTGTTTTAAAACTTCTTTAGCTAAAATTTTAAACTTACGGTGAGATAGTGCAAATATATCTAATTTTAAGAATGTAGAATTATAGTTACAAACAAAACGTCTTAGCGGGGACCTCAACCCAGCATTAGTTTTACAAAACTTTGTGAAGAATAATTTATGAGAATTACGTTGATTTTTCCTTGGAACACAATACGTTAATTTATTAACAATAGTGGAAGAATCAAATCTGTTATTACAAACGTTATGAAGTGTCAAAAGGACAATAAGTGTTCTTCTATTATTTAAAGTTAGTAGATGGTACTTATCTAGTAAGTTTTTATATGATATTTTTTTACGAAAACATCGGTACTGCGTAGAACGGTAGAACGAAGGTATTTTTTTTGGACAAGTTCAATTTGATCAGGATATTTATTATAAAAAGGGTTCTATATTGGAGCAGCATACTCAAGATAGGGACGTATTATAAGTGTGTTGTATATAAATGTAAATATGTGGCAGGACGTTTGAAATCACGACAAGTTCTCATTACAAAGCCAAACATTCGATATGCTTGATATATAATTGAGTTAATATGACTATCCAAATGCAGTCGCTCATCTAGAATTACACCAAGATCCCTTATCACTTTGACACTTTGACTGTAGTTAAAGTAGTACCACATAGTTCATAGAAAAACATTATTTTATTAGATTTTTTGGCAAAAGTTATTTAGTTGAATTTTTTCAAATTTAGAAATAGCCTGTTCTTAGTACAATAAGAGGATAACCTGTTGAGATCTTGTTGTAACTTATGACAATATGGGTAAATACACTTTAAGATCATCAGCATAAATGAACAAAACACTCGTCAATGTCATTAATAAAAAGGACAAATAGTAAGGGTCCGACAATCGAGCCTTGTGGCACACCCGAAGTGCCAATGAAGCTGCTGGAAATAAAACCGTTTATAGCAACTCTCTGAGTTCTTACTGTGATGTATGATGAGAACCAGTGCAGAAGGTTACCTTTAATTCCATTATATGCAATTTTATTCATAAGAAGTTCATGATCCACTTTGTCGAAGGCTTTTTTGTAATCTGTGTATACAGAGTCCACTTGGATACGGTTTTCCTTAATTTCAAATAGCGCAGTTGCATAGGGTAATAGATTCGTGGTTGTAGATCTGCAATTAACAAACCCATGTTGTTTAGGTATAATGAGTTTATGAAGAACTACTTTGTGTACTAACTTTTCAAAGGTCTTCGATAAAGTGGACAATATAGAAATGGGCCTATAGTTTTCAACTTTCCCCTTTTGTAAATAGGAGTTATGTTTGCCAATTTCCAAACATTAGGAAAAACACCTTCCTGAATACACTTGTTTTAAATAATGTGTAAAGGTACAGATATTGTTTTAGCCGTCTCTTTTAAGAATGATGGAGGGATATCGTCAGGACCTGGGCCTTTTGTACAGTTAAGTGAATTGAGTTCTTTAAATATCATCTCAGCTGTGGTATAAATATTAGTTAAATGTATATTGTGTCTGTCGGTCTCAGCTGGTGGTACCCAAGTATCTATGTGGAAAGTTGACTTTTCATAAACAGAACTAAAATAATTCGAAAACATATTACACATTTCAATAGGTTTCTGAGATGATCTGTCATTAAAATGCATAGGAGATGGAACAAAATTTTTAACCTTACGATTGGAAACGTAACTCCAGAATAATTTGCTGTTATTTTGAATATTATCCTCCAGTAAATTTATATATCAACCCAAGCATGCATGACATTCTCTTTTAAATCTTTCTCTAAAGATGGAATAAGTTTCATAATCACTAACATTACAATAAGTTTTCCATTTTAACCAGTATCTTTTCTTAGAGTTGAAAATACGTATTAACGAAGGTGTGAACCATATAGGATATTTATTATTATTTTTAACTGTTTTAGTGGGTACATGTTGTTTAATAATTGAATAAATATATTCATAAAAAGTGTCTACCGCCGCCTCAGCCGTTAAAGTAGTAAGTATGTTGTTCCAATTAATATTTAAAATGTCATTATTTATTTTATCATAACAAGCTTTGTCGAAGCAGTATCTTATTCTGTTACAACGAGGCATTTGGTCAGCGGTTACGTTGTGTTGGACCAGGATGTTCAATGGTGGGTGATTTCTATCGGGAGGCAGTAAATTATCTAAAGACTGGGTACAAATACACGTCATATTAGTAAAAATCAAGTCCAAGATTCGCTCATCAATATTAAAGTTAAAGTTTACTTGTTTTAAATTCATTAAAGATGCGAAGTTTAATAAGTATTTACTAGCAGATGATAAGTTGAAACATGTAAGTAAATTACTATGTAAATTATTACAAAGTATATCCGGTAAATTGAAGTCTCCGACAATGCAGTAATTTATATCCATTTCTTTACTCATGATTCCACCTATTGTAATCAAATAACTAGTGTAAACATCCGACGGTTGCTTTGGAGGCACATAAGCAACAAAAATTATTATATCAGAATTGGATACTCGGACTGGCGGGGGGGAACGGGGTGCTACGACGCGAGCGCGCGCACATTTACCGCTGGTATAAAGAGTTTAAGTGCGGTCGCTTAAACTTGAAGGCTAAAGAAGGAAGTGGTCGTCCTTGATGACCACTTTGACTGCTGTTACGGAAGAAAATGTGCTACAAGTGAAAAATTTGATTCATCAAAACCGACGGATTACATACGAGGAGAATCGGCACAATCTGTAGAGCCGATCGGGAAGTGTTAATGATCTACACAACCACCTTTGCGTAAGGATTGTTTCGCACTGGGTATCTACCTCACCACCTCCCCGATGCCTTCAATAAATCCAAAGCAGGATTTTCCCGCCGTGTTTAAGATATAACAGGTGGCGAGTCTTGGATTTATCAATATGATCCAGAAACAAAGCACCAGTCAACAGTATAGCTGTTTCAAAAAGTAAAAACGCCTACGAAAGTGAAGCTATCGAGAAGCGCTGGAATAATGTATTTGCTACTTTTTTCTCCTTCACGGGATATTTAGTATCAAGTCCCTTAAGAAACCAAAGTAGCATCGATGCAGAGTGGTACACTACCAAATGCTTGTCAGAAGTTTTTGCTGTTGCGATCAACAAGCGACCGAACATGAGACTCCGAGGCCTTTTGCTCCTTTTGCGAAACCACGAGAACGCGCCCGCCCTCTCTGCGATTAAGACAAGGTACTTCCTAAACACCACACCGGTATAACTTTTGGGTCATCCGCCTTATAGCCCTGGTTTGGCACCGTGTTTCTTCTTTTTGTTCCCCAGCTCAATGGGATAACTAGATGAAACTGTTTCATCGCCAGAAGATACGCTCATTGTTCGAGAAGGCCGTTGAGGAAGAAACTTACCTGCAGCAAACTGGAAAATGTGCATTGAAAATTAGTTCAGACGTATGAAACTTTGTATAGACGCTGGTGCAGAGGTCTTTGAAAAAATGTAATAAAAAAATATAACTAATAGAACACATTTATTTCTTTTTCGAACTTTCTAAGTGCCCCACGTATGTACATAATATGCTGAAAACCAAATTGTTTAAAGTCTCTCCATTCATTATATTTTTTTATATAAAAGGGTAATGGGATATATATAATGGGATTTTTTTATATATGACGGCCTGTTTGGTATGTTGGTAAGTAGCCTTGCCTTCCATGCCAGAGGTCCCGGGTTCGAATCCTAGTAGGGGCAGATATATTTGCTTTCTAGTCATGGATGTGTATTTACGTTTATTTAAGTTTATTTCTAATATTTATATATAAAAAAAAATATGTACGTGTGTTTATATATTTCTTAAGTTTATTTATCCGTTATCTAGTATCCATAACACAAGTTCTTTAATGATACTTAATTTGGGCTAGATAATGTGGTGTGATTGTTAGAAATATTTATTATTTATTTATTTATTATGGGATAATGGGTTTTTTTCCTCTCGATCTACCTATAATCAACTAATCGGCACGCAAATGAACTTTAATTATTAGTACTTTTTTAAAGCCGAAGTTCTAAGTTAGTTGCTATTCGCCTGACATTATTTTTCAAGTGTCCAATGTAACCCAATAACGAAATAAAATAGATACTCATTTTAATTTGATTTAATGTCCGATCCAGCCGGATGAAGTCTAACGTGTCATGTAGTAATAGTCTCGAACTATATCCGAAGCACCGGCATGACCGGCTCCATCGTTGTGTAAATTCCTTAGTGAAATGCCGCCTATATTTTTCTAGGCTAATTTAAAAACATCATATAATTTTTTTTTCATTCATTTAAAAAAAAATTACAGTTAAACGCGATGTAATCTCGTTTTTTACGTTTTAACCACGAGTTGTCAAGACGTCTTCGAGTTGAAATGTAAGAATATAATCAGATGCGATAAAATCGGTTAAAAAGTGTTATATTTAAGATAGGTTGTCTTGGGTATGCGTGTCGTGCAGCATTATAGTCTTAATTGTCAATAAGGATTATATGAGATATAAAACGATCACCTATCATTGTTAGTTACATATTAAAATACTAGATCAATGCACGAAAGCTCTGGCGTGCAATCTAAGGGTACGGCGAGGCGTTCCCAACCACAGAAAAGGCAGTTCCGGTGAAAGGACGCCCTAAATCTGTAAGAAATAATATAATAGCAATAGATAGATAATGAAAATAGTGAAACGGAATCATCCCGTTGGCAACCCTAAAAACATTATAACAATGACATGTAATAAATATTAGCAGTCTCGGTTTGCGTGCGGATTCGTTCACTCGTCGATCGCAGACGCTTTTTCCGCTCTCTAGTCCCCGCACTAGTTGAGCACCCCAAATTTCACGGGTCGTTTTCACGACTCAGGTTTTCGTACCGTATTTCCTAAATTTGACAGAATCTTCCTAAATTTCATAGAACCGTCGTTTTCACGACGAATCTTCGTTCGTCGCCTGCAGGCCGTCGTCGCCGACCTGCGTCGCCGTCGCCGCTCCGGCAATCTCTGCGTTCCAGGACTTCGAGTCTTCGTGTTCAAGTAAGTTCTCCGCGTCGTCCCCAACCCCCCTACTGCGTGTAAGGTGGTTTTAGGAAGTTAGTCTTCATTGGTAGGTTCATAGTATATACATTTATATATTGTTGTCCCTCCCCAACCCCTCCGCAATGGCTCTGCCCTCCGCAATGTGTCCGAAGATTCACGACCTTGTGAAGAAACTTTCTGATGGCCTTGCCGAATTAGGCCCCATCTCTGACCCAAATGCACTGTTGAAGACACTCTTCATTATTTTCCCTCAAATAACTCCACTATTTCTTCAGGCCGTTCAAGCCACCCCAGTCACCCAGGCACCTCTGGTCCTAGGACCTCCCGCGTCCCCCACCTCCAGTGACATGGAGTGTGAAAAGAACGTCCCTCCGCGCCGCAAGCGCGCACCCGCGACCGATTCATCCTCGGACGCCACCCCAACTGGCCCTGAGCCTCCCTCTTTCACCCTTATTAAGATACGCTCTAAGAAGCGCTCGAAACAAGCCCCGGCATCCTCAACGCCCGCCCCGGTGTCTTCAACACCCTCCGCGGCGACAACAACGCCAGCTACCCCGGTGCCTACAACACCCGCCCCGGCCCCATTGATGTCACTCACTGTGGCTCCACCCCCTACCGCGGCTTCAGTCAAGTCTAAGGTCCCACCACCCGTATTCCTCCGGGAAAAGGGCAAACGGTCCGAGGTCTCGACTTTGTGCAAAGAGCACAAGATCTTCTACACCCGAGCGACCAACTGGGGTGAATCTATTAAAATCACTGTCTCGTCGTTAGACGATTTCCGAGCTTTGACTAAGCTCCTCACCGGTAACCAATATGCTTACCACACTTACGCTCTCCCAGAAGAGCGTAAGTTCAGAGCGGTACTCAGGGGAGTCGCGTTCGGATTATCGAACGAGGCTATCCTAGAGGATCTGTAGTCCCAAGGCTTCCCGGCACTTGCGGTGCATAAAATACACAGCAAGTACGGAAGGCGTCACCCTCTCGCTTTGGTGGTACTCACCAACGTCCCTTAGTCCAGGGAGATCCTGAAAGGGGTTAGCACCATATGCGGCCTCTCTGGGATCTCGATCGAGGCGCCTCATCGCCGCGGTCATCCCGGCCAGTGCCATCGGTGCCAGTTGTACGGGAATGCGGCGGCCAACTGCGCCGCCCCGCCCAGATGCGTCAACTGCCTGGTCCCTCACTTCACTAAGGAGTGCAATCGCACTCCTGAAACTCTCTCTTCTCCCGATTGCGTGCTTTGTGGCCAGTCCGGCCACACCGCAAATTACAGGGGCTGCCCTCGTGCACCCCGCTATGTATGCGTCCCAAATCTAAGAGGGCGGCACCCAAACAGGCCCCGCCCCTTTCTCAGGAAAACTTTCCGCCGCTGCGTAGCCGGGTTCCTCCGGCTGCAAAGTCTATTCATCCCAAGCCTGCTCCAGAGAACTGGAGGCAGCGCCCCGCTGCACTAGCAAATCCCATCCCGGCTCCTCGCCCATACAAATCCACTCCTTAACCCTCCGTAGCAGACGATATGCGTATCGACTGCGACGCTATCAAAAATATTGTTGTTAGGGAAATCTCAGTCTTAGCCCGTAAACTTAGGGCTTCACGTTCTCCGACAGAGCGACTGCTAGCTCTGGCGGAGCATAGTTCCCTTCTCAATTCATTATAGGTTCATTTAAATGAATTGATCCCGAAGTCAAGCTTCGGCCGACCTCAGCGCAGCCCCGGCTTCACCGGAGGCTGCCCAGAACGGCCACCAACTCATGTCCCTTTGAGCACCTTCAGTGCAACTTTCACATCCGGTGGAAGACCTGCTAGCGGGTCTCCGCCAGCGCACCCACTTTCCAATGGGTGTCGCTTCCGATGAAGGCTAACGGTAAAATTTTGCCACAGCCAAAGAGGTGGTTTTTAGTGGGTAGGTGCCACTCTGGTGAGTCCCACATAACCCCCGCAGAGGTCGGTATTTTCATGCGGGCGGTATACATGACGCCTCTTCCACCTCCCTCCCGTGAGGGTGTTGCTTCGGCGGCAAAAAAAGAATAAAAAATAAATAAATATTAGCATTATGGAGCCTTATCGGACAAATCCTTTTCTGTCTTTCCATTGTTTCCAATAGTTAAAACTATTGCTCGGTTTAATAAACGTACAATGTACAATATGCAAAATAATAGACCTGAGTCAATAAACAACTAAGCCATGGTAATCAACACGTAACGCTCGCGAGGAAACCTTACATTCGCAATTAAAACTTACCTCGTTTATTACAATAAATAATTATATTTATCAAAAAAGTCAAAATAAATTTCCTTACATCACCGGTATTTTACCCTGACAGTTGGCAACACTTTCGCGCCCTCCTGAAAGCTTGTCGGAAAAGCGCCAAATTAGTTAACATTTAGTCGATATTTTCCCCAATGAAAACCACACGTGGTTGCCGCGTTATATGCTACGGTTTTTAGGAAAAGCTTCGTATTTTTAAAGTATTAAAGTTTAAAGTATAATTGCAAGTATGATTACAAAGAAATAGTACTTTGTATAAAAATAGAATGTTTTGAATAATAGGAAATGAATGATGAGTTTCACAAAAATCTAAGTTTATTGATTCGTTAACTTTCGCGATAACACGGTTTTTCGTGAAAGTGTCATTGACTTACGAAATTGGAAAAAGAAGCATGTAAGTATTAAATTAAGATCTATTAAGCTGTAACAGTATCGTACTATGAAAGAAAAATGGTGAAAAAAATAAATTTTAAATACAGATTTATTGTTAGGTAACTATGGGTCTTCAAATAAAGTAGTAATTAGGTATTAAAAAAAAAATAACCTGTGACTTGTAATTTATTTTTTGTGTGAATTTATCTTATATGTCCGTATTGTATATTATATATTTCGTATTATATTTACGCACATAACGTTGTTTGTTCTAAAAGACATTTACAAAAATTTTAGTTTTCATACCTAACGTGCAAGTACCAGTAATTTTTTTTTCGACTTCTGTCACGGATTCTGTCTAGGGTTCACAGTGGTATTGATAAAAAAGTGGTAAAAACAGATTAAAAAATACATTTAGGTTGTGAATAAAACTTATTATCGGCACGGAACGCTCACTAATACTGTCTGCTAGTTTTGCCGCCACAGATTTAACACAGGTCTTTTCTTGTTTGAGGAAGGCATGTGATGTACAGGATGTTTCACATTTCAGATCATTGGTTTTTAGCTTCTATCTTGAGAGGAGAGCGCATACGAGAAAAAATACAAAAGCAACATTCCCGATTTATTAAGAACTATAATAGTAAGTAAATAAATGCCTATGCAGACACACCATTTGTATGGCCCCTAAGTAGGCAAAGCTTTTGGCCCAGGATAAACATACATATATAAAACTATGACCCGAGCATAAACATCTGTGTTCATCACATAAATCTATGCCCAGGACTCGAACCTATCACCCAATACGCTACTCGTCCGTCAAAATATCCAAAAAAGAAATGAAATGTCATCACATCTAAAGATCTTTATTTAGTCGGTTTTTAAGGCACTGCGCAAACGTGGACACTTTTGCATCTTGTGTCAGACACAGCACACATGTGAATATTTTATTTTGATGCAATCAATATGAAATATGAAAAAAAATATTGTTGTGTTGTGCCCGAAGTATGACACAAAATTTAGAATTATCGTAGTCGGTTGTAGTCAGCCGTAGCTAAACGATGGTCTATTGTTGGTGGGATTATCTGAGGATTTATTTTTAAAAAGTGAAAAAATTTGATTATATCTCTATATGCGAACGATAAAATCTAGCTCTTGAATCAATAAAAAAATACTTTCACCATCAGCAAGCTACATGATCTGGTAGTAACATAGGCTAATTTTACCCCGAAACCAGTAATTGCGATTTTATGGATTTACGGGATTACGGGATCAGGTGTTACGTGGCAAAACCGTACCGGAATACATTTTGACAGCTCGAATCTCGACGCGTCTATTGAATGAACGGTTCAAGATCGTAAAACAGCTATTTCCGGACGACACGTAAACAAAGATCTCAAAATTGTTTGGATTTAATCTATACTGAATCTGTAGATAGTTATTTCGATTCTGGATAACTAGATTATGGTGTTTATTTTCCTTTTTTAAATTAACTTGTTATACATTTGTATGACGAACACGGATTTTTGTTCTTGGGTCATGGTTGTATACAATGACATAATTACATATAGACAAGTTATCCGCTCTCAAAAATGGCAACGCAAATGCAAGGCAGATGCCGGCTATTTCACTCGGTCTTGTGCAACTCAGTGTCACAGCTAAACATTAAACAAGACTTATTCCCTATTCTGTGTTTTAATACCGTACAATGCTTTCTTGTGTGTTTAGCGAGTGTTCTAATTACACTGTTACTGTTAAAGATAGATAATAATAATAAACGTTTCTTTTCATGCGTAAGTACTATTTTTTTATAAATATCTAATTTATTATTTTATTTTGCTATTTAAAATGACGTTTTAAAATTGACATGGCTATTCGTTTCAACAAACTCGAAGAGCGAGATGTAATATGATTTTCTATGTGGGAGTAAAAGAGACAACACTATAGAGTTTTGACAATTTACGTACTACGTCACGTACGCTCGCGACCAGTTAGTGCGAAGCAACGTCACGAAGTACATAGGTATCTTTTTCTTACAACAAGTGAACGGTATTATTCTTTTCTTCTCCCACAAATTATATTACTCTATATATCGGGTAGGTATCTATAGTTACGTTGACGCCGTCTTTTTGTGCGTTAATGTTTGGGTATGACTTGTCTAATATGTAATATGTCATTGGTTGTATAGGAATATTTATTCTGGGTTCCCCCTAGTCGCTGAATACTTAGTCATCCATAACACCAGCTCTGCTTACTTTGGGGCTAGACAGTTGTGTTTGCCTTATATTATTATTATCGATTTCACCAGAGAATTAAACATTTCTTTATTTACAAACAAGAAAGAAATTAAGGAAAGAAACAGAGGAATAACAATTAAAGATATAATAATACACTGTCTAAATTACTTTGTACATAGGGCGAAGTGATCAAAGTATGAGGCAAGCTGGCGCTAGCATCTGTAGTAGTAGAGTAACCTACTTTTAGACTCTAGTTATCTAGGTATATTACTTCACTTCTTCTTCTCCTTTAACTGCCTCTCCATTATTGAAGGTTGGCAGTCAAGCTTCTGAACCTGTCTCTGTCCCTGGCTAGTGTAAAAAGTTGTTCCAGGGTTTTGAAACCGGTCCATTCTCCGATGTTTCTTAGCCATGACATCTTCCTCCTACCAGCCCTTCTCTTCTCCACATATTACAAAACAAAGCTGACCGGCCGCGTCTGTCTGTCTGTTTGTTTGTCTAAACGCGTGAAACTCAAAAACTACCGAACGGATTTTCATACGGCACACATATTTCTCCAATGGACGGAGTCATAGAGGTGGAAGTGAGGAAGGCTTATGTATAATTTTAATTTTATGTTTTGTGCAAATTGACTCACTATTTTAGAGTATAATTGTTGAAGGTATTGGACGAAGACGCTGCTTAATAGGATTTTATATACGATCAGGATGAACGCCTGCCAATTTATAAAAAAAAAAAACAAATCATATTTTGAGATATAACAATATTTGCTGAAAATGTTTGTCTTTTATAGTTCAACGGTAAAGTCCAAGAAGGCATATGTCTATATATAAAAATGATAAAATACATATAATGCGATAATATGAAAGCTATTTAGACGGATGCGGTATTCAACTTTTTCAAATTAATGCTTAAGCATTTCACGCTCATCGTAACAGCCTAATGGCTAATACACCATAAAGTTTAAAATGATACGTTAGGATTATAACTATGGCATGACAACATAAATTCGCCCTGCTGGGATATAAGTCGAGCGATTACTCGCCGTATATACTTTAAAAGATCTTAATGATTTTGTTTTCATCAACTTGTTGTCTGTCTGTGGCGCCCTAATTGGAGTGTTCGATTACATAATATACGAACATGATGTTTGGGCAACGATTTGAGTGGTCAAATATTCTTACATTTTTGATAAGTTTTATTTTTAGTTGTGATATGGAAAGTTGGTTTTGTTGTACAAAGTGAATCATTTTAAAGATTAGGGTCGCATTATTCTGTTGTCTTTAATTAGATAGGTAAGTACAGACTTATTTTAAAATTGAAATTGATAGTTGTTAAAATACTTTGGTTGAGTGAATTTTATCAAAGGGCATTATTATTATTTAATTTTATAATATGTGGTGTAGTGATTTTTTACGTTCACAAAACTTGGAACTCAATCTCAACGCAACAAGCTGATGCGACATTACGACGACAGTAGTTAAAAAGGAGTTGGTACGCACGCTTTTATGATCTGCGATCCATGCGAAGCTGCGGCAGGTCCTTAGTAGTTCTAATACAATAAGAGATCGTAAACTCATAAACGACAACAAACTGACCTTTTCGAGGCTGCCAAGCCGCGAGCATCGTCGCAACGTTGCTAGTCCATCGGTTAAAACATATTGCCTTTTGGAGAGACTGCTGTTTTTGAGTTGATCGAACCTTCCCCCTTTCGCCACCTGTTAACCGGACGCAGACAGAAGTTTCGCCCATTTGTGGTAGACGTGTCGAAAAGTCAGACTAACCTGTTCGACAGTTCATTTTTGGTTCATGTTTATAATTTATTTATTACAAAAAGACACATCAATAACACAGATATTAATAATTCCAAACAATGTTAACTACGGTAAGTATATTTTCCGGTACATATGTCAGATTACGTATGTAGATACAGCATTCATTGATTTTTCTGTATTATGAGTATTACAATTGAGGAGCGACGGAACAAAAATAGTTAAGTAGGTACTAAATGTCTAGATTAGGGCAAAATGCAAAAAACTGTTTATTAAATACCATAACAATAATCAGTTTAACTTTTGGATAGGAAAAATTGTAGAAAAAAAACATTGTATAAGATGCTCTCAAAAAAAAATATAGCTATTTAAATATACTATAAATAGAGTTTTTTTAAATGCAGTTAACCGATTTTGTTCCAACTCAGTGTAATTAACCAATTTTGTTACGAACAAACATGAACTTAACTAATTTTGTTCTAACATTTAGTACTTTACTAGTTTTGATAGACTTTCAAATAAACACTATAATTATAGAAAATATGTTATTTATTTTAAAGAAAGATACAAAAAATTACAATTTCCATTTATACTCTAATAGCTTCAGATTCTGGCTCAAGACACTAGCAATCATTAATCACATTATCTTCTTCACTGTCATTGTAAAGTACAACGCCTTCAGTCCTGCCCAAGATTTCTTTGAACCAGTGTAGCTCCTGTTGTTCAGTCCAATCATGTCTTGCTTTTGCTTAGTCTGATTCTTGAAGAAACTTTTACGCAGAGGTAATATAAGTCTTCAGCAGTAAATTGTCTACATTTTAGCTTCTGACCCCTGTGTTTGCATGTGGCTTGGAATCCAATACATAAAGGGTTTTGTCCTTATACCTGTAAAAACAACGTAATAATATCTTAACATCTACAACATTAAAATCCAACTAACATTACACACTAAGTATTTGGCAAGTTTGAACTTACTTTTCAATCCTTTTGGCAGATGCTTTTCGAACAGAACGTTTACGTTTTCTGCTCACTCTATTTATGTTTGAAAAGGTTGCTGTATTTTAAATATAGTAGCTAAAAGTACAACTTCTTTCGGAAATTTATCACGTCCCGGCAGTCAGTTATTATTATTATTATTTTGTGTATAATGGCAATTAGCTGTTGTTACTACACAATAACTATTTCTGCCAATTTCAAGTATTAGTATACACACGTACTACACGAGGTTAATAATTTTGTAGCGAACAGCTGAGTAGAACTTGCAGTATCTCGAACGTTGAGTTACCTTGAACAAAACAAAAACAGGGGATGATATAAGTTTTTACAGATCTGTAGAAGAGTATAATTGCATATTTATAGTTTGATATTAAAAAAATGGATAAATCTTCCAAGAACCTTAAAGATAAGAGGATTTTGACAGGAGAGCAGAGTTTTGATACTTGTAGGTTTAGGGAACTGGAGTGGGAGATGGTCATATAAGGAAGCTGGTGAGAGAGGGCAATTAAAGAGGAGATGGTCAGTTCCATCCCCCAAACCACAATCACAGACTGAAGTCCTTCTTATGCCAAGTTTATGAAGAAATACTGGAGTACAACAATGACCCAATCTGAGCCTGCAGATGACAGATGTTGTTTTCTTATCCATATATTTAAATTTACAGAACGCCAGTCAGTTTTACGAACAAGAGAATTTGAAAACTGACTGACAGTGACATGACAGAAACGTCAAGTTTTTTTTATTTGTTTGCTTTTTCATTAAAACGTAAAAAAGTGCTGCGGTGCCAGATTATAAACACTGTAAAATTCCCTAGAAAAAGATAGAAAAATCGTAAAATAAATGCACTTAGCCAAATTTGGTCCGCTATAAATATCAAGATGCACACTTTGTATAGAAATTAACCAGTTTTGTTCAAATACTTTTAAAAAAAATCGTATTTAACCATTTTTGTTCCGTCAAGTCAGTTTTGAAGTAACTTTTGTATCGAAAAAAAATGTTTTTGTTCGGATTTAATATCAGCATCGGGTAGCATTTAAAAAAATAAGGCCTTAACATGTGTCATGTCATTTTCTGCCTCTTGAGCATTTAACTATTTTTGTTCCGTCGCTCCTCAATTTAACTACACTGAAGTACGGGTTCTTAACTGCAATAGAAGCAGCGGTTGTAGTCAAAGAATTGACAGTTATGTATAAAATATATGACAGCGAGTAAGCTATCTGTCGCAGGTCATAATTTAAAATTGTACCTATCATTGGTCATATAAGTCTTATTAATAAATTTATTTGAATCACTAAGATGAAATCGTTTGGTATAAACATAATACAGTTGTCAAACAATAAAAATCCATAAATCAGATCTACAATTAGTAATTGAATTAAAGCACATTAAATAATTTTCCACACAAAATAAAGATTAAGATAAAAAAATGTTAATAAAATAACCTGTTTACCAAAGAGTGGAACGATCTGCCTGCGTCTGTTTATCCAGACAAATTACCCAGACTTGTAGGCATAGAGTGAACAAGATAAAAACAATCAGGGAACTTGGCGCAGGCTCACATTCGTGAGCGTTCGAATCCCCTTTGTTGACGCCCCTTAGGCGCTGCGCAAACGTAGACACTTTTTGCTGCCCACACGGCACACCATCACAGGGAACCGTAGTTGCTGTGTCCTGAAGTGGCGATCGGACACAGTCACCGGTCGCAACTTCTGGCCACTGGTACAAATCATTGCTTGTTTTCCGTCAGTCTCACGATGGACGAAAGTGAAAGACGAAATGAAGAAACAATATCTCTGCTGGTTGTGCTGATTATACGTCGACCTAAACGTCGTCGTCATCGTCAATATTAACAGGCAATTCAACCACGTCAATGACAACGATTTGTGTCGCACACAGGAGACGGACACCGAATGCAACTCGTCCGTTTGTGCAGCTCAGTACAATTGTAAGGAAATTGGTTAATGTTGCTTGTGTCTTCAACTAATGACTTTTAGTTTCCAGTTACCGACACCGAACACTTTTTGATAGTCAATTAGTATGTGTTAAGTGGAAGCAACTGGACACAAAAAATGTTTACGTAAGTGCAGGGAGTGGATGATTTCATACTGGTTGTATAGAAATCAAATATTCATCGGTAGCTTGTATCTGACACATGATACAAAACGTCCACGTTTGCGGCCTGCCTTAGAATGCGGAGCTCGTACAAAAGACGAACAACGCGCAAGCGATTCTCGCCTTAGTGTGAGCCTCCGCTGAGTTCCCAGATTGTACCTCTTAGAAGGCACGTACTTACCATCCTCGATTTCACCAGATGAGACGGAAGACGAACGCCTGCCAATTTATCACAAAAACAAATCATGTTTTACAACATTAGCCAAAATGCTAGCAGAATTAGGTAGGTACCTTGCTATTTATTATGTACACTTTCAGACAGTTACACAATCATTTTATTTATTTTCTCTGATTCCAAAATGAGGTCACCGTATATTTTGGGGATCATCGCCCTAAATACAGTCGGCAGATAAACCTACCTACTTCTAATAATTTTATTATGGTGCTGCACTTGGCTATTCGTAATTGCGTATTTGTGACATTTGACGAATAATCGGTATGTATGTACGTATGTGGATAAATATTATAGCTAAAAATATGTGCAATTCTAGAATGTACATATAAGTGTATTAAATTAATAATTGTAAGATAAAATATGCTACAAAAAAACTTCTCATAAACTAGAAAAAAAATAATAACAATATTTTGCTATAATATGTGGTATATTTCAATAGTTCAAGTACCATTTGTACTTTTGGCGTTATATGTACGTTAAGCTTCTATATATACATATAGGTACAGTAACTGTGAAAGCGTCACAAAAATTTACTCATTTTGTTGCGTCTCGACCAGTCGCCCAAAAAAGTTGGTCTACCACTTTTGACAAAACTTCCTGTGGGACCAAAATAGCTGATAGGTACAGATATACATGCTTATTATTAGCAAAAAAGCATGCCATTATTAAGCAGTGGGGAATTTTCTGACAGCTCGGAAAAAAGGAGGAAGATAGTCGTATATTTTTTTAGTAAAAGCTTATCGTATTAGAAAAGTCCATACAGCCTGCGGTCTGTCATAAATATTTATTTAGTGTTATTGTAACATTGATTTAATTATTTAAGCACTGCATAAGTACATTGTGTTATTGAAGTAACTTTGTCGTCTTCTCAGTCTACCTATCTCATACTATATATTCGAACCAGCTTTTCGTAGCGCCGTCTATCGAGGTGATTGGAACTAATTTTTTTCTTAATTTGATTGAGTAAAATCCCTCGCTGCTACTAAGTAGTATGTGTGTCAAAGTTTTGCTAGTAATTAGCACGCTTATTAAGAGTATGCTCAAAAATCGAGCGTCCTTCGATTTTCGTGCATGCTACCTGCAACGCGGGTGGATGGGGGCGTGCTCTGAGTGCGTCTGAAAACGTTTGCATAATATGAGCATGTCATTATTGCTATTAAATGGCATGCGTGTGTATGTTTTGAGCGTGCTTATTATATTTTATTATATTTTTTTATTATGTATACAGCTTAACAGCATCCTTGTCTTACGCAGGCTAATGAGCGTAATTTTTTCTACCATGTTTATCTGTAGGTACCTGAAGGTTGAGTCTATAACTGACAGAATATTATTACAAGGGAAAATCAACCTTCTTGTTTTATGACGTGCAAATGAACCACCAAAGCGACAAGAACACATGTTGACAAGATGGCGGCTGCCACAAAAAATTATGTTGCATATTTACAAGCATACGCGTACATAGGTCCGCGCGCAAAAATCAGTTGAACCGTCTATAATAGTAGTCAATATTTTAAAAAGATATTATTTAATATATTAAGGAGTAAATCATATAACAGCTGTAGTATTATTATAAATTTAGCTCACACCATCAATCCACTTAATATTCTATAAACAAACATTTTTGGAAAGCATCCAATTTTTTTCTCAAAGAAATCGTTAATATAGTTTTGTAAATATTTATAGATGTTTCGGTTGAAAAGTATACATTCTAATAAAAATTGTAACTATTATATATTTCGGTAATATTTCGTCATGTTTCCATTGAAACTTCATAGAACAAACGGTGTTATTTATGTCTATATATGCGTGTCTATCTGTATCATCTTAACTCCAAAACGAGTGTACAGATTTTGATGCCGAATTGTTTTTGAAAGCTGATTTAATAGAGACTGTTTTCAGGTATGTTTGATAAAAATCGGTTCAACCGTTCAAAAGTTATGCGATCTTTTCCCGTTTTGAATTTGTGCTCACAGATAATTTGTTAAATAGCTAAACGTACCTCGGATGGGCACTATTGCTCCTACTGGGGGATGGCATACTTGACACATACCTTCGAAAAAATGTCTTATATGATAGACTTTTAAGAAATCTTTCCTCCATCGTTTGATAAGACGGCTTATTGCATAAGTTAGAAAACTTTTTAAACTTTTTAAGATAAACTTTTGCTCCAGGGACCCTCGTGTTCGAGTGACGCTTGTATTTGGGTGTCAAAAGCATTCATAAAAATGATATCCTTGTGGCGGCACTACGAGATGTCAAAAAGTTAATTTTTATAATCCCACTTCAGGGATATCCTACCCGATATAGAGGGGATTACCTCCTACCTAACCTACGCACCTCAGGGGGTAGTGTCAGGCGAAACTACTATACTTGCATAATGTGGGTTGGCAGACTTGACGCATACTTCCGATATCGACTATTATACTAGTTCCATTTCTTTATTTTCTCGATGACATTTCTAATTTGATATAATGTAGTGTTGTGACCAAATAAGTAATGATATCGATCGCATATATTTATTATATTTGTAACAAAGACAAATACAACAAAAACATTCAAGTATATTTTTTCAAGGTTTGTTTGTTTTAATCTGTCACTCGCAACAAGACGGTCGTGCTAGTCACTACATTTCTGTTCGCTGAGTTTTTCCACATTATTCATACGTTACGTTGTGTATTTTGTGTTCCTTCGTGTTGATTGCTGCCCAGCTGTCAAATACCAAAATGCCAAAAGATCTATCCTGAAAAGGCAGGCGAGAGAACTGGTGATCAAGGTTCGTAATTACTTTGAAGCAGAGTATCAAAATGGTGGCCCGCTATTACCACTGTCGCAAGTGCGAGAGCGTGTTGCGGCCGGATTAGGAATTAATGGACCTCTGTTTCAAAAATTACTACCGAAGCTTACGGTACAAGCGGCATGCAGGAAAATAAGCTTCGTACGCCGAAGAAAAAACGCCAACCACGTCGTGTGACATCGGTTGACAACTTCAACGCTGATGCTATTCGCCGTCATATATATGACTATTACTTGCGCAAAGCAATTCTAACACTTAAAAAACTTGTTGTTTTTTTACGTGAATGTGGTTTGTTCCATGGCCAAAAAGCTTCATTAAGCTTAGTTTTGAAAGGAGTTGGATTTTCTTATAAAAAATTTGACAAACGTAAAATATTGATGGAGCGTCACGACGTTGCTATGGCTCGCTGCGAATTTTTGAGCAAAGTCAAAAAGATATCAGATTGGTCAAATGTTATTTTCAATGACGAGACTTGGTTAAATGCAAACCACACAGTATCTAAGAACTGGACTGACGACACCGCCGCTTCCACTAGTTCAGTGCCAATGGGAAATTGTGAACGCCTTATCATATGCCATGCAGGGTCTACGAAAGGATTCGTGTCAGATGCTTTACTGGCCTTAAAATCCAAGAAAACAGTGGACTACCACGAAGAAATTAACACGAAATTATCACTCCAGACAAATTGATAAAATGCCGACGCAGGCCAATAAAAATCAAGAGATAATTGACTGGCTCCAACGTCATGGTGAAAATGTGGATAGTACTTTATTAAAAGTACAATTAGTGAATATTTTAAAATCGAAAAAAAGCCTTCCTAAAAGATATGTTATCGATGAACTAGCATCCGAATGTGGTCGTTGGGTTCTTCGACTTTCGCCGTGTCATTGCCAGTACAATGCTATAGAACTAATATGGGCACAAATCAAAAGACGCGCCGCTTGAAACAATACCCATCCCCCTTTTACGGCAAACCAGATGTTAGATTTATTAAAAAATGTATGTGCGGAAGTAACTGCCGAAAACTGGGAAAAAATTGTGAGAAGAACCCAAAACATTATAGCGTCGGATTGGGAAATTCATGTGGCATTCGATAATATACAAGTAGATTTTAATTAAAATAAATAAATAAAGATTACTTGTCGTTATAATTATTTCGTTTCATTGTCGAGTACCTACCTATACCTACTTATTTTACAACAGCTTCGAAAATTTTGAAGAAGTTGGCATTATCAATCAAGAATTAATACGTGTAGCATCTTGTAATGAAAATAAATTTGTACAAAAGTAGTAGTAGTACAAGGCAGTAGTTTAGTTTCTTACATTTTGTATAAAAATATCGTGTCTGTTATCGTTCCGACTCTGGTATTATATAACCTTGTTCATGTGTAAACGTCATATTTTTATAAAATAATGCATACATAATGTAAAAAAAACGCTCGCACAAGTTTTCACAGGAGCTATCATCGAGAAAATAAAGAACATGGACATAGTATAGATGTGTGTGTTTCCTTACGATGTCTTCCTTATAAGCTCCCCTAATTATATATATTTGTAAGCAAATCTATACTAAGAACTACGATAAAATTACAGAAGGCAATCTTATTAACCCGACGATCCCACGGCTCAAGTAGGCACTATTTAATTTTGTTTTAATTTTTTACTCGAACTTTTCTCACTTTTGGAAACACTCAATTTTTTTATAGTCGGTTAACAAATTTAAATCATCCTGTAAAATAAAACTTCTGACAGTTTCATTTGGCTTTTGTCATTTGTGTTTACTTTATTAGGCCTAAGCTGGAAGTTAGCGGTTTAGTCAGTTAAAATCTCCCTCCATTACTCTCAATTTCTGTTTGACAGATATATACGGCAATATTTCAACCCAAGTTAGTTTAATTTTTAACTCAGGGTCGAGGCGCGTGTCGTAATTCAAATAGGATCAAGCTCTTTGAATAAAGATAAATAAAAAGAAGCCATTACAAGATTCCTTTTTTTTACTTCAAAATAAAATTTTGTTCGCTTCATATAGTAGGAACGTAATTTAGTTTGCAGAAATTAATTGCACATGTAATTTTTGAAACTAAGTGACTTAGAAAAGACTAGTCTAGCTTTTGTACGGGTGTTCTTAGGATTGCATAAAATAAATAGAACTAGTATATTATGCTAATATTTCAATATTTCATTTAGTTTTGTCTTAGGAAAACATTTGTAAATATCCGTAAATGTGTTGCTAACACTACATGATGCAACACGGCACTATCTGTCATGTTGATATTTTATTGATTCTGTTGTTACTTTTATTTTCAATTTATCGTATGGAGTATGGAAACGTCACCTCGTTGTTGCCACATGAAGTTTGGTTTTTTGTTTCAAAGTAGTACATAATGCAGGGTATAATTTTTTAAATATTTTTAATATTTCTACCACATTTTTTCATGCATTTAGAAATGGTGTACATCGCGCTAGCCGACAGTGAAACGTCTCTGTTAACTTAATACGTAACATGCAAGCTTCTATACTTTGCATTTCATAGTTAATGTCAGTTTAGTTTACATTTTATATACACAATGTACATTCAATAAGCAAAATCAATACTTAGATCGCTTTAAATAACCATTTAACCTTTCTAAGTGCGGTGGTTAAATGTCTTTCCGACAGAACATCATGTTGGGCTTGCAACCCAATTAACCGGAAAACCCGAATAACCGATAGAATTAAAACTCGGTTTTTTTCTTTAATAAACTTTCTATTTATTTGTTTGTACAAATATAGGGAAATACATAAGATGTTTTATAATGTTAACATATATTGAGCTCGTGCCATATTCTACCATTGTGGCATGTACATAAGTAGTATTACACAGTCATTTTTAGTATGTCTAGAAGCTTGTCATTATACACATATTCATTTTAATTTATTTATTTACAGAAAGTTACTATAACACGCAGTCATTTAACAATTTATTAATTGGTCCAAAAATGATAAATAGTCATAACACAATTGAATTTGTTTTTACATGCATTCTTTGTCATTGAAATAATCGAGTACAGTGTAATAACATGTATCTAGTAAAAACCATTTCTTAGTTCTTTCTTCTTCCGTTCTTAGTTATTATAATTATTAATTTATTTAATGGATTTTGGTGATTTATTATATATATCTGGGGCCGTCCCAAAGAAAACTTTCAGCAAACAATGCGGTACTCCGAGGTGGATCACAAATAGTATCCATGTGTCTTCTACTATTTCGTTTTATTTTTTACAAACAGTGCTATTGCAATTATAAAAAGGCATGGGAAAGTCATAATTTTTAACGTTTTGAAGTAGGGTTCACAGAATTCTATGTTTTTTAAGGTTATATATAGAATGAATACAACGCCTTTGGGTTTTAAAGATTTTTGCTTTATGTGCCGAATACCCCCAAAATATTATTCCATATCGCAGCACCGATTCGACGTATGCATAATATGCCGATAGTACGGATGTCTTGCTGACTGCTTTCGACAACTTACGTAGTTCGTATGAAAATTTATTTATTCTGCTGCACGCACTCTCTATATGCTCTTTCCATTTCAGATTAGAGTCAACTATTAATCCTAAAAATGTTGTACATTTAATTTCTTTTAGTTCTTGTCCGCAAAAGTCAATATTAAATGATGTTGAGTATGTCTATTTGTGAAATTCATTATATGGGTTTTACTCAAATTAATTGTTAGATTATGTGTCATTAGCCAGTTCATTACTGAAGTCAATGTATTTTGGATGTCATTTTTGAGTATATTTATGTCCTTATTGTAGTAAATTAATATACTGACATCTGCAAATAATACCATGGACTGTGTAGTTATACTGGGGAAGTCATTTATATAAATGAGAAATAATAACGACCCTGAAATACTACCTCGAGGAACGCCGTGCTTGACTTATCTGTATTTGGAGAAAAAGTCAGTTTCTGCGAGGGAATTTGGGCACATTCTGGTTATTTGGGTAGCTTGCATTCTATTATGTATTTCTAAAAATAAATTAACAAACTAAAATATGAGTCGTGTAACACGTATACTGTAATCATTTTATAATTCTCAAAAGCACATTTTTATTCATATTTTTTCTTCAGTTTTCTTTAACGAATACATATTGATCTCAATGATTATGATTGTTTTTAATGTTATACGTTTTACGTTTACGTAAAGAACGTTAAATTTAGTTTATTAAATTAATAATGAATATTTCTTTAGTTGATCTAATTTTGAAGACTCAATATAATAATTTTTCATTAAAAGTTTTTTTTGAAAATTGTTGCTAATGTGTGTATTTTTATTTTGTACATTTATTAAAACGTTATTTTGAGCATAAGCAATATTGAAAATACTAAAAAATAATTTATTATCAATGTTTTTCCCTATTTTATATATTAAAAACCTTAAAAACCGAAAAACCCGAAAAATCCGAATTCCCCGGGTTTTCAATATAAAAACCGAATAATTCGGTTTTCTGAAAAAGTCGGGTTTTTGCAAGCCCTAATCATGACATATTTAAGTAAAGAAGTAGTCATAGAGATTATGAAGAAACAGTCGCGGATTTACACATTTCCCGCCAATAGGCCATTCAAATTTTGCCGCGCTACTCACTCTTTGTTCCCCTACTGGCTGTTCAGTAATTTTTCACATACAGACGTTTGAGTATTCAGTATACTGTATAGTACTAAAATATTGTAATCTTGGTTGTATTCTCTAGACTCAATTTCTCCGTGTGTATTTATTTTCATTTCTATCAGACAAAAAAATATTTTTGGCAAAATTTTTCGCCCGTAAAGTCTGCCGCCGTAGGCTCCAGCCTAATCAGCCTGCTGGTAAATCCGCCACTGTGAATAAGTGAAAACGTTCCATTGCGCACCTTATTGGCGAACCGTAATAAATAAATTTTGTTGCATTGTTTCAGATCACACATTATGTATACGAGGCAGAGGTGCTTCTTCACGACGCTAGTTATACTCGGCAGCTTTATATCTTTTGGTAAGAAAAATATATTTTAAATTAGTTTAAAGGGAATAAAAACTAGACTTTACAAGAATGAAGACAACGGCAACCAATGCGTATAAACAGTAGCTATCAGCTAGGTTATGTACGACACCTAGGATTACCTAGGTAAATACAAACATAACAAATAAAACACCATACATTTTTACCTCTTTAATGTAACTATTCGTCAGGTTAAAGGGAAAATAGACGCACTAAATGCATGCTATTACTCTGAACGATCTAAAACCCTGTTATATATAAGAAGCAAACAAAATGATAGATGATTTGGATATTAGCACCAGTATCGGCATAGACGGAATTTCAACAAAAGCAATAAAATGTATAAAGAATAATATAAATGAAAAACTAGTTTACTGCATAAATAATTCTCTCAGTCTCGGCGTTTTCCCTGATTCACTTAAGATTGCGACGGTTAGTCCAATACATAAATCTGGAACTAAAACCGACCCAAACAATTACAGACCAATATCGGTCTTACCGGTAATATCTAAAATATTTGAAAGAATTTCATACGACCATCTTAACGAATATTGAACGAAAAAATAATTTTTAATCGATCAACAATATGGCTTCCGTCAAAAATATAATACACTTTCAGCAGCTGTTGACTTGATTACCATCATTAAAACTAATATTGATAACAAAAAATACTTCGTTAGGTGTTTTTATCGACTTAAAAAAAGCGTTCGATACTGTAAGTTATGAAAAGCTACTCTTTAAATCGAAGGATCATCCAAGGACATCCAAGAAAATGCCGTAAACATTTTTGAGATTTGAGAGAGAAGAACAGGAAGCAAATTCTAAAAATTGATAATTTTAAAAGTTTCTCGAAAGACGTATCTTAAGGAATTCCCCAGGGTTCCGTTATCGGACTCTTTCTTATATATGTTAATAACATAAATAACATAGGGTTGTCTGGACACAAAACTCTTTAAGCGGACGATACATGTCTCTTTTACTTCGAAAAGACTGTAAACGAAATAGTAACTACTGCCCAAAAAGATCTTGACGTGCTTAATGACTGGTTGTTACATAATCTATTCGCTATTAACACAAAAAAAAACATCTTACATGATACTGACTGCAAATATAAACAAATTCCTGAGTTTCAACATCTAAAAATACATAATGAAGTAATACAACAATCACACCAGGAAAACTACTTAGGTCTTTTTATTGATGATAAATTAATTTGGAAGCCACACATTGAACACGTCAAATAAAAATTAATTTCTGTACTGTACACTCAGGAAAATATCAAACTATATTCCTAAAGTTAAATTACTTATATATAACTCTTTAGTAAAATCACACTTAGAATACATGTAAGAAATTTGGGGATCAGCTGCAATATTAATCCGCTTAAAAGAATACAAAACAAAATTATCAAAGTATTGTTTGATTATCTATTCTTAATGTCAACAAAGCAATTATATAGTAAAACTAACCTATTTAACCTAACGCAACTGTACCAATTTTCTGTGTGCATGTTAATAAAGAAAATCTCCTTAAAGTTAATACAGTCTAATATAAAAATTGAAAAAAATTGAAGTTCGCATCAACTGAGAAAAATACACATCTTTGAAGTGATAATAATACCAAGAACAAACTGGGAGAAAAACAATATTATTTGAAGGAGCACAGTTGTACAACAAACTGCCAAATGATATAAAATTTATTGAAAATACTTATTAATCAATACTTTTAGAAATAAACTTAAACTAGACATTTTAAATAGTTAAATGAACAGTGTAATATTATAATTGTTTTCATATCTCATTAGAAATGAAATTGTATATTTCTTATGAGAATAAAGTTCGTCAACTTCATCAAACTAAGTACGTCAGCTTCATCGAACTAAGTACGTCCGCTTCATCGAACTAAGTACGTCAGCTTCATCGAACTAAGTACGTCCGCTTCATCGAACTAAGTGCGTCAGTTTCATCGAACTAAGAACGTCAGCTTCATCGAACTAAGTACGTCAGCTTCATCGAACTAAGTACGTCAGCTTCATCGAACTAAGTACGTCAGCTTCATCGAACTAAGTACGTCAGCTTCATCGAACTAAGTACGTCAGCTTCATCGAACTAAGAACGTCCGCTTCATCGAACTAAGTACGTCCGCTTCATCGAACTAAGTGCGTCAGTTTCATCGAACTAAGAACGTCAGCTTCATCGAACTAAGTACGTCAGCTTCATCGAACTAAGTACGTCAGCTTCATCGAACTAAGTACGTCAGCTTCATCGAACTAAGCACGTCAGCTTCATCGAACTAAGAACGTCAGCTTCATCGAACTAAGTACGTCAGCTTCATCGAACTAAGTACGTCAGCTTCATCGAACTAAGTACGTCAGCTTCATCGAACTAAGCACGTCAGCTTCATCGAACTAAGAACGTCCGCTTCATCGAACTAAGTACGTCAGACTCATCGACCACTGCGCCAACTGTTTCTATCGTATCCTAGTCTAATTAGGAAGGTACATTATTTGTTTATTTATTTACAATCCAAAAATAACTTAGGATTTTTATTCATATTTACCTGCGATAGATTATAGTTTTGCCGTATTTTTTATTTGTAGCATATTTTTATCTTATAGTTATTAATTTTACACACTCATATGTACATTTAATAAATGTAAATATTATTTCAATTGTATCAAAATAAACAATAAAATAATAATTTAAAAATATGTTTTACAATTTTTTTACAGGAGTCGGTGAGAAGTTTTTTTTCCTCCGACTTTTTTTTTCTGGGTAACGTTCTTAGAGTTAGCTTGCAATGACAGATGATGAGACAATTTTTTTAAATATTTTAATATTATTCTTACGACGCTCTAAACTTTCTTTTTTTCGTTTCCAGCTAGTGCTATAGACTGCTTCAAATGCGTTTCAATGAATGGGACGTTCCCACCCTGTGACGATCCGTTCCACAACAACCATTCACTCTCGATGCTGGAGTCGCCGTGCATGGGGGGACGCAAAGGCAGGGACGGACTGTTTCCGGCAACGTCGTGTATCAAGATCGCAGGGGTTTTTGGTAACAAATAAAAAAATCCCCAACCCAAATACACCAACTGTATGGTCCCAAAGTAAGCAGGGCTTGTGTTACGGATGACCATACAGCGAGCTGGGAGTAACCCAGCATAAACTTATATAAATAAAAACAACCATGACCCCAAAAAGAAACATCGGTGTGCAACACACAAATGAGTGCCCTAACCAGGGACTCGAACCTGGGACCTCCGGTAGATGAAGGAGGATTGACGCCACTCGGTCGTCAATCAAGTTTCTTATGTCATGTTTTGCCTCAGATTCCTATACTATATAGTGGTACAGTTCAATATTGGGTGTAGAGAAGGACAATCTCATCATAAACTCGCAATGCCAACTTATAAACGCTTGCTGTATACTTATATCACAGAAAGATTAATTCACAAACTGGTAGTACAAAAAGGGATAGGTTTTAACTGCCTAAATGAGATCAGCACCGCGGTTACCAAGAGATGAGAGCAAGCCAGTCAGTGGTTATGTTTCTTATGTTAAGCAATTACTGCAACAAAGGCAATTTCAACTTAAGCCTACGGCCCGCAACGCATCATTAGTCGGCACTTAATATACATACTGACATCTGAGTAGCCTAGTGGTTAGTAGCCGTGTCTCATACGCCGGAGGCCTCAGGCTCGAGTCCTGCTAGGGGCATTCATTTGTGTGATGAACATAGATGTTGGTTCTCGGGTCATGGTGGTTTGTTTTTATATATGTATGCTTATTTTCTGTCCCCCCGGTTCGCTGTATTCTCATCAATAACACAAGCTCTGCTTACTAGCGAGCCAAACAGTTGGTGTGTTTGTCTGGGTGTTTGTCTTTATTATTATTAATAATTATACTATTAATTGTATGTAAATACCTAATTATTCAATAACATCTACGATTAATGATGTTTATGGGCACTAATGCCACTTGCCATCAGGATCTTGGATACCGTGCTCTTTTGGCGGCTACGACAAAGTAAAAATACTTATTTATAATTTATTGTGTTTTTTTATCAATTAATCATTATCGACTAATGATGCGTCGCCGACCGAAGTTGGCTGTACCTTTATAATACTACTAAATATAATTATCATGGCCGTTAAAATGGGAACTACTGTAGTACTGCCCCAGACCAGATTATCGACTTCCACTAAATATGTATGCATCTTTGTAACACCATGCCGAAAGTTTGATAAAAGACACGAATGTTGCTGTTTGCAGATGACACGGGCGAATCAATCACCGTACGTGGCTGCGGACTGGACTCCGGAACCATCACCACCGACACCGAGATCATACGCATGTCCCACTGCGGCAGGTTCTATTACAATGACAGGTAATTATTTAAATATTATACCGGGTGACTTTTATACCGTTTGGAAAAAGGGTTCATGGCAGTGGCACATCTTCGGAGCTGCGAGTATTCTATGAAGAAGAAAGTTTTTGTTGACCCACTGTCAGATGAAGGATTTTGTGTTTCGCTATAAAGCTGGTTAAGACCAGTAAAGAAGAATTCAAGAAGCTGATAGGGGCAACCTTATGATGAAGAAGAAGACAGCCTAACTCGTCTGACGGGAAATAACTTTAGAAGTCGGGTTTTCAATTTGTCAAATCCATGGCTTGTTTAATTTTCCCAAAATCTTCGGGAAAGATGCTCAGAATTGTGGTTGACCCCATGGGCCTATATCTGAACGGTAAGATTCACTCGGTATACTGCAGATCCCGGCGCGATCTGTATCCTGGTTTTTGGCACCATTGTCGCTCACTTTCCTCTAATATGGTTTAGGAGGGCGATGGCTGGGTCCCGCGTTAACTCGTGAACGGGTGCCGTTTGAGGGTGTCCGTCGTTTCGATACTTGGTGGGAGGGATACTTGCCGAGCTAACAGATGCAGATAAGAATAATTTTGTATAGACAAAGGAGCTATTGTAACTTTATTTTGAAAAAATTATACCCTTAATTTTTCTTGTCGGTTCTTCTTCACGAAGGTTTTTTCGAACTCTGTTGGTAGAGCCATGCTTTATATAAATTCAACAAATACAAGTAAAGTTAAGTTTAAATTTGAGTATTAATATCGATGTAGATGTAGAGTATTAATATCATTACGAGTATAAGCAACAATCTTTGGTATGCGGATAGTTTGACCAAAGTTTTACAAATTTAACTCTGCAATTTAGTCTTAGAATTTGCTCTAACGAAGGCAGCTATGCGTCGGTAAGTGACGTTCTTATATAACGTACCTACCTGAAAAATGGCAGACACATTCTCTCACACAAAATTATATTGATCCAAGTCATAAAAGAGATAGAATGATACAAAACATTGGCTAGCGAGCAAGACAAAATATTTGGTGTCCGTATAATTTCTTTTGAATTAGTGTCCAATCGTATAGTGACGGTCCGGATCGTGAAGAATTTTATGTGCGATCGCGTCTAAACCATGACAAGTAAAATCAAGCGACCGGGAACAAGATTTTTGAGGGGCGTGCCTCAGGACCTATCTTTCTTCCATTTCCATTCGTTAAGGTGGAGTTCACTTTTAGTGCCGGGTACAAGATGGTTTATTCCTACTACTAGGAGGACTTCCTAATTAAATAAGAAAAACCACTTTACTTGACTAACTTTATATATTTGGAATTGAGTTACTTAAAGAAATACATTCGGTTATTATTATATTGGTATTATAGCCGCTGCCTACAATAGAATGCCATGGAACATTCTTACATATTATATCTTTCTATCAAATTATAAATAATGACAGACTTGTAAGTTGCCAGTTGTAGTTGCCAGCAAGTTTGTTTGTGCGATAACCTCTTTTATTATATACAGCACAAGCAAACGTTGCAGTACCTGTATCAACATCGGTCAGGGAACGGGAATCTTGTAGTTACGTACCTCTTCGATTCGTCATCAAGTTAAAATAGGTTCAGAAAAAACCAGGGAAGGTTTACTAACACATTTGGGGAGGCTTTATCAATTACTTTCTGAAGAATAACTACTTATGACACTCGACAGGACTTTGCGTGTAAAATTTGTCAAATTTTCCTAGCTACGTGTACGGGCTGGGACATTCGGATTGCCACTATCTGTTGAACGGCAATGGTGACCCAACAATTCCACAAATACGGCATGTGCCGATCGGGTTGTGCATTCGGGCTTAAGGCAGATCGGCACATTCAGCTATTCTCGCCAAAACCAGAACGGCATCAGCTGGATGGAATTTTTCCCGGTAATTTGACATTGCTGCTTGGCAGTGCCGATTAATGCCAGCACGAACATGTCAGTCGCTAAGAAAAATGGTGAAGAATTACGAATTTGAATCCTCTGTAGTGTCATCGTGTTGTGCCCTAGTATTAACGGAGGAACATAAAGTATATATATTTTTAAATAAGTATAATATATTTATTTAATCAAAGTATGTACCATTGCTATCTATGCATTTTTACCATCTCATAGGTAGTGCATTGATCCCTTTACTAAAAAAACCATTCGGACGGGAATCAATAAAATCTTTGGAGGCGCTTTGGACTGTCCCCTTGGAGTTGAATTTTTTCCCTTGCAAGAAGTTATCCCATTAAATAAATTCTCTGAACAACTTGTTATCTTATAACCATACAGTAATTCCGAAGGGCTTTTGCCTGTGGTTTTATTAACAGTAGTATTTAATCCTAATTGTACATCGCCTACATATTCGTCCCAAGTATTATCGTTTTACCGTGACATTTAGTGCTAAGAGCATCTAAAATTGTTCTATTAAATCTCTCAACTTGGCCATTCGCTGTGTCGCAACGGCATTCAAAATATGTTTCGTTCCCCTATTTTTTGTAAATTCCTTAAACTTTGAACTAGTAAAACCTGTCTCTCTGTCAGTAATCAATTGCGATGGAGAACCAAAATAACTAAAGTGTTCCTTAAAAACACGGATGGCTGTTACGGTTTTCGTGTCTCTAACTGGTTTAATTATAATGAATTTTGTAAAAGCATCAATAATTACTAATGAATACATTGCGTGATCGAACGAAGGGCCCCAAATGATCTGCATGTATAGTATGAAACGGAACGTCAGGTTTCGGAATAGGATGTAGCATCCCTTCTCGAGGCCCTCCCGGCACCTTATGATATGGCAAACTAAACAAGCAGTCACGTATTTTTTTTGTAAAACGTCTCATTTTTGGAAACCAAAAAGAACTTTTAAGTCTATTCAAAGTTTTATCGAAACCAAAGTGCCCTACATCATCGTGGTTCATTCTTAGTAATTGCCACATAACCGATTTTGGAACAACCCAACGTAAGCCACCCTCCGTTATTCAATAAACATGGTTAACTTTTATTTGATAATTTTTATACACATCGGCTATAAATTCCGTGTCTTTGTTTGACAGAATATATCGAACTCGTTTAATTTCTTCATCATTACTCTGAACGCTCGCAATCCAGTCCTTTACTTCTATTGACAATATCTATACATGGGTATCGTCAGCAGTGTCTGGTTCAGCAACAGGGGCGCGACTGAGCGCATCTACATGTGACGTTTTAGATCCAGAACGATATTCTATTTCACAATCGTCCTCCTGGAGCTGAACCCACGAACGCCCTATTCGCGGTACGGTACTAAGTCCCTTTTCGTCATAGTGGTGCGTAATGCATTGCAATCCGCTACTATTTTAAATCTTAAGCCCAATAGATAAGCACGAAACCTATTCAAAGATGCCACTACAGCCAACGTTTCTGAATCAAAAGAGTGCAATTTTTGTTCGCCAGCTGTAGTTTTTCGGCTATAATATGCTACTGGTCGCACTAAACCGTCGTTACTACGTTGCATCAAAATACCTGCAATGACATTTTTTGATGCATCCGTATGCAACTCAGTCTCGAGTGTAGGGTCATACAGAGCAAGAATTGGTCTTCCGACTAATTTATTTTTCAAAGTCTCGAAAGCTTTTGTATGTTCATCCGACCATTTCCAGTTAAACTGTTTTCGCAGTAAAGCAGTAAGAGGTTTAGCTATTAACGAAAAATCTTTAACAAATCGTCTGAAAAAACTAGTTAACCCTATGAAACTCCTCACCTCGTGTACGTTTGGAGAAACTTTGTTACAGCCTCAATTTTGCGTGAACCTGGTCTTATACCCACCCCACTAACTTCAAACCCTAAAAAGTCTATCTCTTTATAAAAGAAGAAACATTTATTTAATTTAAGGGTTAGATTAGCATCATTGATTATCTTTAACACTTCATTTAACCTTTCAAGACCTTCATCAAATGTGCGCGCGGGTATTATAATAATAATAATAATCCCCAAACAAACACACCAACTGTATGGCCCCAAAGTAAGCAGAACTTGTGTTATGGATGACCATACAGCGAACTGAGGGGGAACCCAGAATAAACATACATATAAAAATACAAACAACCATGACCCGAGAACAAACAACTGCGTTCATCACACAAATTAATGCCCCGGCCAGGACTCGAACCTGGGACCTCTGGTGTATGACCACTACGCTACTCGGCCGTAGTATACTCGGGTATAAATCCATAAATACTAAAGTATAATTGATTTTAGACAATATTTTATTCATTGTCCTTTGGAAAACTCATGGTGCGTTCGCCAATCTTAGTATTAGTGGACAGCGCCATCTATGGATTGACAAGGAAAACAACAGCTACACATTAACAATGTGAAGGCAGAATACTTATGGACCTTACAATAGACACCTACCTAAATTTTCTTCCAGATACGTCCACGGCTGTCTGCAAAGCTGCAACGACGCTGACGCCTGCAACGCCTCCATCATGCCTACGTCAGGTTTCATCATCTTATCGTCAGCCATCATCGTCAGCGTTTTGATGAAGACTAGCTAACAGAGCTGCTAATTTTGAGGTTATGTTGTGGAATTGCGTCTTTTTGTTAGGGATGTATTTAAATTGATGTCAGGTTAAGTTTAAAGGTGAGTTGCACCATGTAACTATAACCATAGCAAAGCCGTCTAACGGCCGTTAAAGTTAAATATAGTTTGCAGTATTGTAGCAATAATAGTTAAAATGACGTCACAAAGGTGAAAGCATAACCGCTCGATTTTAACCGTTTAATACTACAGTTTAGGAGACTTTAACAAAAACGAATAATAAAATCAACACTCAACGGTTGAGTTCTAATTTTGACTATAATAATAAATGTGACTTTTTTTTTAATATCGCCTCAGCCGGCAAACTAGCACGCGACAGTAAAGCAACTCACCCTAAGTATTAAATATAAAAATATAAGATATAAATAGATTTAAATATGTAAAGTGCTATTTAACATATATACAGTTCTGATTTCGAATGCTAGTAAAATCAATAATTTCTAACTCAGGTAATGAAGTCAATCTTGGAATACCTTTATTGGAATCATCCACACCTGTATCTTGACATTGTCTCAAAAATGCCATAAGGGACTTTTGAGACACCTTGACTTTTAAGCACATTTGTGTCTTGTGTCGGACAAATTTTCTGGACTCCAGCGCATATTCTGTTTAGATATTATTAATATAAAATCAGTCAGTTCATGCGCAGACGTATGCGAGATTTTTTTGTCCAGTTACTTCCACTGGACACATTCTGATCGTGAATCAAAAAGTGGTAGGTGTAAGTAACTGGAAACTCAAACTGGTCAGTTGAAGGTATAAGCAACATTAAAAAATCTTATAATCTTACGGCACTGTGCAAACGGACGAGTTACAATCGGTGTCCGTATGTGACGTGTCGTGTCGGTTAAGCCAACTGGCGATTGAGTCCGATTGCCGATACCGCACACCGTATCGGTTTCGTGTGATGGTGTGCTATGTCGATATCAAAAAGAATACACATTTGCGTGGCACCTTAGAGTACTAAAAGCAAATATTACACGAGTTCCAGATTTTTATATCATGTAGTCCTAATTTGACAGGGCTATTCTGTACTCTGTGTATAACTCATATAGTTATTCATTTGTCTCCGACGCTTTTCTATTTGTTGCCGTGTACCTATATATTCTCTGTGTTGTTAATGTTTCAATAGTTTATTGTTTTGGGCTATATTGCCTATTAGTTTTATCTTTGTAGGTACTTTTCAAATCACGGGTGCTTTAAGATGCTCTCATAGGCCTATTTACCGTATTTAGGCCTAAATATTTAGCTAGCAAATAATTTTGAAACTAAGCGCTCCTTAGGTCAGGGTACTATATATTTAATTAATTATGAGATTCACTATATCTAAATAATATTTACCTATATAAAGTTGGATCCTTCCTGTTATTTCTAGTTTTGTTTCATAAGTAAAAATATTATTGTCACTACATTTTTTATGTATGGTTTCAGTCAAAGATTTTAAGAAATCTCGCTTTTATAAATGCAGTGACCTGTGCTCGTGACAATATGTACAGATTGCATACAAATTCCAAAGCGAAAAGAGCACGTGTTGCTTTTTTTTCGAAATGGACAGTTTATTTATTAGTCTTTTATATTTTACCGGACTTTGTGGCCTACCGCTGAGGGCTAGGGCACTAAGGCAAGTCGATTTCTGTACAGAATTTTATTTTAAATACATTTTAAAGAAGTTCGTATGATCACGTCACAGAGTCTCTATTTATCTTTTCAAAGTCGCATTACAAAGTTTATTGTAGAATGAATAACTCTACAATTTTCTATTAATTCTTGTGACAGTTATTTATTGTGAACATTAAAATTACAGTTTAAGCAAAGAGTAATTAGAAGTTGATGCTACTCGAATGAGAGTCATTTGCCTATTATCGTAAAAATAAGCATTGCAATTGCATTATTCTGCGAGTTGTAACTGACAAATACTGATATCTCCAAATGGGTTTCGAATTAGAATTTGAAATTTTATCTTTACATACCAAAATATTTTGTTGTGTTTTTTTCTATAAATACTTTTCGCTTTACACCGTCGCGTCGGGCATCCCGTGTATCACGGAGGTACATAAGAAAAAGGTTATAAAGCCAAAGTTTTAAAGGATTTATAAAAGAAGTAATTAAAGGAAAATTAATATATCCTTCCGTTTAATATAATTTACCTATATGTGGTAAATATGACATGGGACGCTCTATGGGTTAATAGAATTAGTATAAAAGAGTCGTTTATTGCTCAATCAAAAGGTACAAAAACTATAGTTTAGTCGCAGCAAGCAATATTTATTTTCTATAATATCTCGAGCTGATGAAAAGATGTCAAACTCAATGACATATTAAATATAGACAAGTCATTACCGCACAAAAAAACGGCATCAACGTAACTATAGATACCTACCCGATATATAGAGTAATATAATTTGTGGGAGAAGGAAAGAATAATACGGTTTACTTGTTGTAAGAAAGAGATACTATGTACTTCGTGACGTTGCTAATTGGTCGTGAGCGTACGTGATGTAGTACGTAAATTGTCCACTCTATAGCGATGTCTCTATTACTCCCACATACAAAATCATATTACATCTCGCTCTTCGAGTTTGTTGAAACGAATAGCTATGTCAATTTTAAAACGTCATTTTAAATAGCAAAATAAAATAATAAATAAGATAGTTATAAAAAATAGTACTTACGCATGAAAAGAAACGTTTATTCTATCTTTTACAGTAACAGTGTAATTAGTACACTCGCTAAACACACAAGAAAGCATTGTACGGTATTAAAAACACAGAATAGGGTATAAGTTTTGTTTGATGTTTAGCCGTGACACTGGGTTGCACAAGACTGAGTCAAATACCCGGCAACTGCCTTGTATTTGCGTTGCCATTTTTGAGAGCGGATAACCTGTCTATATGTAATATATCATTGGTCAAACTGTTCTAATTGAACTGTCATTATAATAACGTTTTCGTGGTTTTGTTCCTGTCAGGTGAAGACTCAGCAAGTGCAATTACTGGATCGTCCCTAAGCAATTGAGTATTTGACACCATTTCAAAATGCAATTTTTTATCATTTATTTAGAAAATATAAGCAATTTTGACACAAAAAATGTTTTGAAAAATAAAGTTTTGAATGTAATATCGAAATTGTATAGATAATAATCATCTATTTGTTTTTTTAAGCAAAATATCTATTATAAAATATGGCAATATTTTATATTATTTTCTAACTGATATTAAATATAACAATAATTATTACGACAGTACGCATTATCTACGTAGTTATTATATATTTTATCCAAACGACCATCTAATTTGCAGTGATTTGCACTTTGTGACGTGACAACTCGGTACAGTTTTGAATGGAGCGTTTTTCGGCGACTCACAGCAGCTCCTCAAATATATCGCTTTATCTAGAAAACTATCGATTATAAACATTCTGTTACTTCTGCCATTTTTCTTTACTGTTGCTAAACTATTTAAATATGTAGTAAAAATTGTTTGTCAAATACCCAACTTTTGCGGTAACTGTTAAGTAGTAATGATGTCTATGAGCACGGATGTAATTCACTATCAGGTAGGTCGCGTCCAAATCCAATACTCCACTACGTCATGTAAAACATCTCATGAGATTTTGACAATGACGTTTAAATGTCATCTATTTTCCCCTAATGTGAGGTTTTCAGTGAAAAAAGAAGCTAAGATTTAATCTCCACGGTGAGCACTGTTCTGAGCACACCTGTAATAAACTAATATGTCAATGTCATGTGAATGACAACTGTCACACAAAAAACTGAGGTTACAGTGCCCTCTTTTTTTAAATAAATAAAATGCATGGGTTTTTTAATTATATTTATGTTGATTCTTAATTAGCTTATTTTAAGTATTTTGGTTTAGTTACAAATTATACATGAGCCGTACCATTCAATGACATTGACATGTTAGTTTACGATAGAGTCAACTATTGTGAGAGTTGATACGATTTTTTGACATTTTGAAAACCTCCCATTTAATTTGACCAAAGTTGCAAAACATAAATTTTTTATTCCAGTTTTCTTTTGTTATTTCGGGTTGTAGGGACCTGTAAAGGACATTTTTAATATTATGGTAATTGTGAAATCTTAATCTTAAGAACGCGTGTTTTTGTCTGACACCACAGATGTGTAACTGTTTACCACACCTATATGTAAAACTGAATGTTGACATAGTACTGGCCATTTGTGAGCGTGGCTCTATGTGTGTGTTAAACTTGTATATACATATACAGCAACTACGTGTGCGTGACAAAAATGTACTGTTTGTTTACTCACACGCAAGCGACAAGAACACGGTTTGACAAGATGGCGTCTGACACACAAAATTAAGTTGCATACAAGCACACTCACACTCAGAAACACGCGCACAAATCACTTGAACTATTTATATGTAAAACTGAAAATAAATATTATCTGTCAGTACCTTCCTATTTGTTTTTGTTTAGTTTTAAGAAAATATAATCATTGTTAGTTGTCCAAATGTTCTGTTAGATTTAGGATAGACTAATACTCACTGATTCAAAAACGTATATTTAATTAATTTTAATATACAATGTCCAATATTACTTTTACTAATAAATATTGATTTGAATATTAATAAATAATATAAAAAATGCAGGTATAAATTATATTACTTTCAGCTAAGTATAGATTTTGTTCAGTGAATTTGTACTTTATTTATACGTGATCTAAGTCTAGATTTGCTAAAAATCTATAATTACAAGCGCCTTTAGTAACCATGTGCGGCCTCTAGTGCGGCCGTTAGTTCGAGAAACTCCTGTCTGATGGCCCTAGTATTTATGCATTCAATGTTACTTACATATCAACATTTTATATACATCTTTCAATGCATTCTATCAATTATGTACACAAACAAATTTATATTAAACACATTTTATTCCTTCTCATGTTTAATTATTATAAGCGACCCAATACGTTTAGTAAGACCCACCAATTTATACGTAACTGGCAAGAGTTGCTAGTATCGTTTAAATGTTGCCATTTAAATAATATATTATATTAATGAGGAATTTTTGATGGCTCGGCTAAATGATAAATACTTTATACTGTAGGTGGCGCCAGTAAGAGTTCACTGTATTGTTTTGAGCTAACATATATCATAGAAAAGCAAGAACTACACCATGCCGCCAGGTCTGTCGTCATTATTTATTTAGTATAATTTTTATATTTAATCAATTGTTTGAGCTGAACAGGCATATTATGGTATTGTGAAAAATTTGTTTTCTTTTCAGCGTACCTATCTTATACTTTTATAAGAGTTATACAACCAGATTTTCTTAGCGCCATCTATTTAGGTAATTTACTTTTTGGTTTTGTGCTCTTCATTGATTTTTCTTTCTTGTGTACGTAAGTTAGTGTTTAGGGCATAGTGGTGAAAGTGCATTGTTTAATAAATACCCTTAGACATGTGCATTAAATGGACAATCGAATGAGGAGTGTAGACAATGTTTTTTGTTATGATCCAAGAAGTCCACGCGTTGACAATAAAGTCACGCTATCACTTTACTTTCATCTTCACCATCATCATTAGCATACATAATATCATCATCATAAAAGAAGATGAAATTATATTTACGTCAGACCAGGCTGTATGGCGTGGCTCCTTGCCTTTCTAATAAGATATACGATAACAAAAAAAAGATGACGACGGGGACAAGCTTTGAGGTCCGTGCGTGACACTTGTCTCCTATCTAGCGCTATTAATCCTTTAGTATTCGATATCTGGTATTGTTTTGTTTCAATGACGTGTAGCATTTAAAAGTAAAAGGCATATTTCACATGCCTAAAGATGTTTAGTACGTATACTTAAATTTGAAAATCTTTTTGCATTTAAGGGCCTAGTTTATTGTATAACACTGGGTTGCACAAATACAATACCTAATCAAATCAGTTTAAGTTAAATTAATGTGAGGTTTGGTTAGGTTTCTTATTAACTATTTTTTAGACTACGTTGTGTAAAATACTTATAAAGTTAATTGAAAAATTCATTGTTTTAACCGTAGCTTTAAAATATATACAAATTATCAGGAAATAGAGCATGATATTTTACTGTATCTATGTGTATTTTTTGAATTAGGTTGTATCTTTCTAATTGTACGTTACTTTTGGTCGTATGGTCGTAGCTCCAAAAAAGTTCCTTTGCACAAATGGATCTATTATATGTTTTTTTAAAGTTTTGACCGATTTGCGATCAATGCGCAGTAATTATTGATTATTTGCTGATTGCTTTTCGTACATAATGCCGCAACGGGGACTGTGCGAGGAAAAGTCTACTCGTATGATAGCTTCGTTTATATTTCCCTTTTTCGATTTATAAATTAAAGTAATTGCAAAAAATTATATGTACTTACTTGTAATTTTTTTAAGCAAACCGCGGGCTGTTTAGCCCTGATTTGATATAAATGCAGCCTTCATGTTCGTCTCTAAACATAGATATAAGAATAGACAATTATTACAATGCATATCCAGTTTACAATTTTGTAATTCATGTAAATAAAGCTAGTGCTATACGAAAGCGTATTGTTTTTTTTTTTTATTAATACCCTTGCGATCATCTTGTTTTTACACAAAACCTACTTATAGCTTTGTTATTTTTTGGGCGTGATTCACACATTCGGACCTGGATAAATGCTACCCAGCCAAAGCCGGGGTGCCTACCTGCATAAAGCCCGAATTATCAATCCGTCGGCACATGCCGAACCTGAGTTGTTATTGCTCCGGGCTGGCCTTGTCTTTCAACTTTTACAGACGCTTCAAATATGCAAGCAATGTAGCACCCCTTAGGTTTACAAACTAAAAAAAAATTAAATGATTCAAGTTTTCTTAAAGTTTACAGGTTTTTCCATTATTCAATCGACTGTAATCCGGCGATGCCACGGAGCTCCTGGGAAGATTGTATGAAATGGTAAAGGACCTGGAGACATAGATAAATGGGAAGGGCTGCCCAGGAGTTACAAGTGCGCACTCCTGGCCTCAAGAAAAAGTAACTAGTTATAAATGAAAATGACCCGGGGCTACTCAATCAACTCCGACTAACAAATATATATATATATAAGGCTATATAATAAAATCCACAAAGCCATTTGTATTTATCCTCTAAGCACATTTGAAGTTAAGAAAGATACCACCATGTATCTCCTAAAGCTATCTTACACAGAAACTGAAAATCTATTTATATAGCATGTCTGGTCACAAACACATTATTTTAATCATTATTAATTTTATGATCCCTTAATTTATCATACAATTTGCAATATATTATAATTTATAAAATAACATCATCCTTTACACCACACATATATCACCATACACACACTACTCATATACACTTCCTCAAAATAAACTATTACACACTATACACCCACCAGCATTCATCTTTCTGAGATTTTTTATTTTATTTGTAGCCACATTTAGTTTTTGTCTGTCTTACTGTAAATAACTCCTTATATAAGCTACTTCCCTCTAAAGAAAACAATGCAATCATACCGGAGGAATCACTGGCTCTGATAATACATTTAAAATAGTTTCGGAGTCAGGGGTCTACTTGTCATGTGCTCCTAACTTATTATACAGCCCAAAAATTGTTAATTGTATAGCGTTAAGCCTACTCTGTATGACTGACTAAATTATTTGTGTGGGTTATGAATAAAATGATTATTATTATTATTATTTATTATTAATATCAATCTCTTAGAGAATAGCAGGCAAATACTGGAGTTGAAAGAGGAGTTAAGCAGGTAGAGGGATAGTGTTGTAAACGGGGTTGTTTCCACATACGTAGGAGCTGTTGGGAGGAAACAGGTTCTGGCGAGTACCCCGGAGAAGGCACTCCACTCTGTAGCAATAGCCTCCGAGGACGAACATGAGACGGGGGAGGAGGTTCTAGAAAAGGTGAGAGAAGTTATAAATGCAAAGAAAGGATGGTGATAATGAGTTGTGGGATGGAAGAGGAGAAGAACAAAATCAAAGAAAGAATCCTTAGTTCAGGAAAGAAATTAACGTGTCAGGATATGAAGAATAGAGACCCTCTTCTGGTACTTAGGGATGTTTTTTCCTGTCACACCAATTTAGAAATCCTCGAAACAGTGAGGAAACAGAATAAAGAAGTTTTCCGCGAATTAAGCCCTGAGGAGGACTGCATCGTGGTCATATACAGAATGAAGGCACGGAATCCGCTAACGGGTCACTTTGTGCTAGCAACATCACCCAGTCTATGGAGAAGGGCGACTAAGGCAGGAACACTGCACATTGATTTGCTGCGTGAGAGAGTGGAGGATGAGTCGCCCCTAGTGCAATGTACCCGTTGTTTGGAGTACGGCCATAGCAAAAAATTCTGTAAAACTACTGTAGATCGATGTAGCCACTGCAGCAGAACCCACATCAGGGCAAACTGTGCAAAATGGCTGGCAGGAACGACCCCGACCTGTATTAATTGTCAGGCTGCAAGGTACGACCAACGTCAGCATAACCCGGTGCGAAAGCGATGGCTAGATCCTCCGTTGCGTACTGCTGAGGACGCCAAAATTTACAGAGCAACAAATGAACAGCCTGGAGTACACATCTCAAGAAAACCGGCAAACCAGGCACTTGAACTGACAGATATAGCATTGGCGGAGGATTCAACACTCCACTATTCTACAGAAATAATGGCATTGAATCTTATAAGCTAATCCATATTAACCATAGATTACCGTTTGCCGGAACATCACAAAACACCGAAAAAACCACTTTGCTCGACACCTACAAGTAGCGGTCCAATCACGCTGAAGAATTTTCTGCATGACAAACACGCAGAAGAATGAGAGGAAAGTTTTATAAGACGATGGAAGAATATGTTTTTCGGAATATTTTGGAAAAATATCCCAAGAAAGCATATATTTGGAATGTGAAGTAAAGAAAGGAACAAAAAAGATGCGGAAATTAAAGAAGAACAAAATAGCATTACACACAAAAATAGCTAAGATATCAGCGAATCAAAAAGGAAACATATATCCACTGCAAAGTATATTGAAAGTAAAAATTACTTTAAATTTAAAAAGAAAAGACAATAATTAATAATTAATTTGTAAATACAGTCTGTGGCCACCACGCCAGAAGTATGAGAAAAGAAAAAAAAATCCGGCAATGTAAGTACTAACGGGGAACTCGATGTAGCCTCAAATTAGCTAACAGATGCAGATAATAATAATTTTGTAGACATACAAATACACTGTCAATTGATTTTGAAAAAAATATGTCTGAAGTTTCTGGACAGTTCTTCTTCACGAAGGTTTTCCGAACTAGTGGCAGAGTCATCTTTTATTCGACGTCACTAAGAACAAGTAATTGTATATGTTGAGAAATAAATATCTGAATTTGAATTTGACAAGATATGCTAATGCGCTCTTATTATATAATTGGCATCAACTTGAAAAGACCTGCATTAGCGTACTTTTGAGCACAACCTTGAATAAGTTATTTCACTAGTTTTCGAAAATCATCTCACATTATTTTGTGGTACACCACAAAAGACCCTTTACATAAGACCCTGGCTAGAGCCTACGAGAATCACAGCCATTTCAGCCTTGATAACATTGTTATAAAGGTAATGCCATATACAAAGTCAGCAATTAATAAACTACAATCAGATCAGAGTGGGTAGTTGGCCTCTGTTCATATTCGGCAAAATTCATTTTTTTAAACAAGAAATTATTCTCAATACTCAATACTTTATTGCTATCATAATTTTACAGGAGGTAGTTTTAAAAATAATAGAGAATTTATACAGAATTTATACACAAAAAGTAAAATTATGCACCTAGTTTAGGTATTGCAATGCAGGAGAGGACGTTTTGTGGTCATTTTAAATTAAATAAATTACTTTGATAATATTCATTATACCTATTCATGTCTAATTCATTTAAAATTTATCAATTAAGTATTCGTAAGTCGTGTAATAATTTTAAAAAATTAATTTTATTTGGTTTTTACAAAAAGTAAAATATGTGTAAATATAATATAATAAACTATTTAGGTTTAGTGACTGGGCAACAGTGGGAATATGCAAAAGTAGCATTCGATTATCAAAATTGTACAATCATGTATCATAATAAGACATTTTATGAATGTATTAAAAAGTTTAATACGTATTACGTAATTATTTTGAATATTAAAATAAAAGTTTTATATTCAAAATAATTTAAACGTGTGTGCAGTGTAGCTAAGTCTAATTACATTAAAAATAAAATTAAATATCGTTCTTACATTTCAAAAACTACATGGAATATTACTAAGCAGGAGACCAAGCAAGCAAAGGACCCACACCAGCACACCAAATATAATAATTTAAAAATTAAGAATAATTTGCTGTCCGACAAAGAAGTTGCTGAAGCATGAGAAATTTTTGTCCCTGTGTCAACTACTTTAAGTCTTAATTCATGTTCCACTCTTGCACAGTCACTGCTAATGGAAAATGTAAATGCATGGGATATTGATTTCATCTTTAAACATGTTAATGTTCCACAAGTTTTAAATGCATTTAAAAGCATTAAAGTAAAAAATACCGCCGATTAAGATGGAGAATTTCTGTTAAAATTATTCAGTCTGTCATTGATGGTATAGCCCCGCACTTAGCCAGTATATTTAATGACTGTTAATAATGGTGTATTTCTTGATTTAATTATACTGAGTTAGGTCAGTCCAATATTCTAAGGGTCCGGAAAGCTAAGGACCAAAAGGTCATAGTGAGCTGCAGGACAGAGGATGAGAGAACTCTAATAAAAGAGAAACTTACTACATCAGGGCGAAGACTCACGTGTGAGTCAATGACTAACAAAGACTCATCCTCCGAAACGTCCTTGCGGCTCAGTCTGACGAGGATATAATTAAAGGTTTTAAAACCAGAATAAAAAGATCTTTTCCTGCCTGGACCCTTCAGATATTCGGACTACGGTTACATATAGGCGGAAAGCCCGAAATCCCCAAATACGACACGTAGTTATGAGTGTTTCCCCCGCCGTAAGGAAGAAAACGCTGGAATTTGGCACCCTCCATATTGACCTACAGCGTATCAAGGTTGAGGACCAGACACCCCTAGTACAGTGCACCCAGTGTCTGGGTTATGGTCACGGCAGGCGTTTCTGCACGGAGGGAGCTCTGCAGCCACTATGGCGGTCCGCACCTAAAGGCGTACTGTAAAGAACACAATGCTGGCACGCCCCCATCGTGCAGAAACTGCAAAGCTGACAAATTACCGGAAAGACCATCAGCCATGACTGTCCAGTGCGTAAGCGCTGGGACGCACTCGCCAGGACAACTGTGGCGTATTGTTGAGGGTGTCAAAATGGCAAACGGCGAATATTGGAGTTGTTTTATATTGGTGGGAATCAAATTACATGGTTTCTATAACATAGTTATGCTACAGACTTACGGTGATGGGTGTAGGTGCGACGGCGAGGTCGGGCACTTCCTATTCGTAAGGAATGGAAAACCCGGAACCAATGCTGTCGGACCTATTCTCCTACTTCCTCGAGATTCCCGCCAATCAATAACGTTGGCAAAGTGGCTCAAAACGGGGAACACCATGGACACTGCGAAGGAGACGATAATAGCACAGTCCAATGCCACAACCGTATATACAACGTTGAGAAGTTAACCCTGGCCAAATCATGGCATTTAAAAAGGATTAAGGCTCAAACAAGTGTGGTGATAAATTGGAAAAGAGTAAGGACAAGAACATGAAAAATTGGAACAGAGAGGGCAGTATTTGTGTAACAATAAATACAGGTGCGAACATATGTTGTCAAACTATAGTTGTAATAGTTTGGTTCAACATATAATGTAAAGATGGAAGAGGACAGAGGGAAGAAATGAAATGAATAGAGGGGAATAATATATAAGGGCAAATTAAAAGAGAGTGGAAGAAAATAAGTTTAAGAAAATTTCGATCCTCATTTAAATTACATAGATGGATTGATGATAAACAGAAAACGATAATTCAATGACAAAATACCGTAAAAGATATATAGACAGTAAATAAACCAGAAATAGAGTTGAGTTAAGAAATAAAACAAATTAAGAACAAAAATTGGGAAAGTATTACAAGATAAGTTTAAAATAACCAAGACTAATAAGCAGTGAGGTATTCAGTTGGAAAATTGTAGGAGTATACTGAACAAAAAAATGGAAGACGAAGTCAAAAATGAGACGATGAAAATTAAAAAACAAAACGTCATAGAAAGAAACGGTACAATAAAAAATTATGTGATATAAAAAAGATGGAAAGAAAGAGTAGAGTAGGAGAAATAACATTAACCTAATACCAATTGGAAACAAACCACTCAAACCTGTCGAAAATAGTCAGCGACAAACCTCGCGCTGGTAGAAGGAAACAAACAAACGCTTGAAATATCGTTATTTTGGCCTCTAAACTGCACCTGCCCAACTTTCTGGCCAGCATATTGCATCTAACGGACATGGACCGCCTTCCCCTCTCCATATCCCGCTCATCTTTGAGGTCTTCACTCCCTATATGGCCAAGGTACTTTAACGCCTGCCTGCACCACCCGAACCACAGAACCATTCAACTTTACAGCTGGATCATTCTCCGGACCCCTACCAGATCTGAAGCCAATCATCTCGCTTTTCTTAACATGATATTTTTATCCGTGAGCATTCGTATTCACAGATTGAAAGTAGCTATAAAGACCTAGATATTTTAATTATATATTTTTGGGTGGACATATTAATTAACGTTTACGTCTAGTAATGCGAATTGCTTTTAAAATATTTTCCATCCAATATATATCAATAAATATTTCATTATTTTTTTATATTGTCAAATAACCTATAGTTTCTACAAAAGCTAAGCGGGAGAACCGATATAATACATTGTTGTAATACGAACAACATTGGGGACGTGCGTATTTAGTGAGAATGGCGTGCGGGGTCGCTGGAGTTTTGATAAATGCGGATGGAAGGATAGGCACTTAAGAAAAGCAGCACTAACCTGGTGTCACTCGTAATACACGTATCTGGACGTTAGCGTGGCTTCCAGCGGGCGGCGGCAACTCCTTCAGGAAGTCTTACGTAGTTACTAAACTATGTGCACTTTGTCTATCGAACACTGTTAGGTACACTTTACAACATATAGTTAAATCACATAAAGTTCAATTTGATAGAAAAGGTTATTTAAACGGAAAGCGGTGCGTAGCGTGCGGTTTCTTATTCGAACATCGAAGTATATGACAGTTCACGTCGTCTTCGCAGCGTATGCGTAGCTCGGCATCGCTGCATTTGCGATTACCACGCCATCCATCCCTTTCGCACCTATTGGTAGTGCTGCTTGTAGGAAAGGGAAAGGGACACAGAGTAGGAATGGAAGGACTATAAGGATTGCAGCGCCATTCCCATACACATTTTGAGTTTTAACTAATGCAACACGAGATATACCATCCGAACCAGGGTAAGTTTTCTCAATTTTGCCTAAAGGCCAACGCAAAGACGGTAGATTGTCATCACGAATAATAAGCACAGTCCCGAGTTTGATACATTCCGAATTTACAAACCATTTTTGCCTGATTTGCAGATTGTCCAGGTACTCTAAGTGCCATCTTTTCCAATAGGAATGAACCATTTGATCGAGCAGCTGTTTACGCGCAGCTAATAGTGAAGTGGAAGACGGCGTTAGAGGTAAGTATTGTAAAGGTGAAGCCATAATAAAATGAGCGGGTCTCAATGGTTCTGGATGTGGTTCTTCTTGCAAGATACAAAGCGGTCGCGAATTTAAAATGGTCTCTATTTGAGTCAGAACGGTTAAAAGCTCCTCGTAAGTAAGAAGGTGCGCACCTATTACGCGGTAGAGATGCGTTTTAAGAGACTTAATGTTAGACTCCCAAATACCTCCAAAATGGGGAGCGCGGGGTGGAATCATTTTCCATTCAATGCGACGATTAGAAAGTTCGCTAAATAGCGTATTATTAAATTCAAAATATAACAAATTATAAATTTCATCTAATTGCGCCTTGGCGCCAACGAAATTAGTCCCGTTATCGGAATATAAGCACGAAACGGGACCCCGTCTCGATATAAATCGCTTAAAGGCATTAAGAAAAGATTAATAATAATAATAATAAAATTTATTTATTTCACACTCAGATAAAACTTAAAAAGTATGTGGTAAACATAAAGATATAAAAGGTCTTAAAGTCTTAGTGTCACTTGTATCTAAACTAGGCTGAGCCTGTGTCTTAGATACAAGTCCCTACCCGTGGTTACCATTACATTTATTACATTTATTTTCATGTTACTTACTACTTAAAGATAAGAATTACATTGATCTTATACAAGTTTTAAAGGTTACAGATTTTAATAATATTTGCCAAACTATCTTATTATGGTAAACAAATCCTCAGTTTTTACATAACCTAACGTTTTAAGCCAAGAATTTAAGAGTTTTTTACATGCATTGGTATTTGAGCTGTACAAATTTAAAATCTTATTTAATTTATTATAGGAGAATGGGCCGAGAAACATTTGGAATCTATTAATAAAAGAGTTCTTAAAGTTAGTAGTTGGGCAAACTTTGTTCCTTCTTCGAAGTTCTAACAGTTTGGGATCAAAAGTAAGCTTTTTGTGCTGAAGCATGACAGTATCCTGGACGAATAGTTGTCTCACTGTCATAATGTCGCAATCAGAGTAAAGTTGTTTCGTTGGATACCTGAGGGGTTTAAATAGCATCACCTTAAGCAGAGCTCTCTGCGCCTTTTCTAATTTTAATAAATCTGTTTATTCGTTCCACCCCAAGACGTTATACAGTATGTTAATAAAGACCTAGCCATAGCATAATATAACGTAATTAATAGTTTGTGATCAGCAACATGACGAAGAGTTTTAAATACATATATAAGCTTTCTTATTCTTCCCGATAGCAAGTCAATGTGAGGTTTCCATGTAAAATTACTGTCTAACAGCACTCCTAAGTATTTAACAGTATTCGTTCTTTGCAAGAAATTGCAGCGACAAGACACATTGACGTTGGGCTCAACTGGACACGTGTGCACTTGTATTGTAAAGTTGTTATTAGGCAGATGTCTTTGTGGTTACGAAATTAGTTTTGGATGCATTAAGTGTGAGCGAGTTTGAGTTTAGCCACTTGTAGATTTCTCTCAACCCAGTTTCGGTATTGGATCCCAAGATCCCAAGATTTTCCATAGAAGATTATTGCGGTATCATCCGCAAATGTAAATATTCGGGCGTTATTAATTCTCATGTTGCAAAGATCATTGATGAAATGAGGAAGAGGCTAGGACCGAGGACACTGCCCTGGGGCACACCGTGGGTGACTGGTAAGTCAGAGCTAGAGTGACTACCTATTTTAACCCTTTGTGATCGATTTGCCAGATAATCAGAAAAAAGTGCCAGACATTTGCCACGAATCCCGATGTTTTCCAACTTCTTTAACAACTTAGGAACAGAGACGGTGTCAAACGCCTTTGTTAAATCTAAAAACACACCTACACATTTATTTCCCGAGTCCAACTGAGATGCAGTAAATTCAGACAGATCAGATACAGCATGAGAAGTAGACGTATTGGGTCTAAATCCATACTGGTTCCGTGAGAGTACATTTTGTTTTTTCAAGAAGGATAGAAGGTTTTTATTAATGATTTTCTCTAGAATTTTTGAAAGAGCAGGAAGCACTGACATAGGGCGATAATTACTGACACAATCTCTGTTTCCTACTTTGTATATTGGATGTATTATGGCTCTTTTAAAAACATCGGGAAAGACACCTGTTGTCGAGCACTGATTAAAGATGTGGGTTATAGAAGGTACAATTAGATGTTTAGCCATTTTAAGAACCCTAGTTGAAATGCCATCCCAACCTACTGCACTATCACTTTTTAAGTTCATGAGAGTAGACATAACTTCAGCCTCAGATGTGCCCAATATGACCATTGAGTTTTTAGGTACAAATGACCCAAAACTTTGTTTATCAGAATTTGGGTGCTTATGATTTATTTGATTAGCTAGTTCTTCTCCGATATCTACGAAAAAACGGTTAACTTTGTCTATGGATTCTTGAGGGGTTATACTAATTTTAAGAAGATCACTAGGTTGGCTATTTATTTTCCCTGCATTAATTATAGTTTTTATGGTTTTCCAGGTTTGTTTAGGGCTATGAGCGTGTTTTTTTAATTCATTCTGTTCATATGTTCTTTTTAGTCGTTTAAGTAAGTTATTGCAGTAGTTTTTGTACCTTGTATATGTTATTCCAAGTATTTCATTGCCAACATCATTCTTACATTTCATATGCAATTGGTCTCGGTTTTTTATTCAGCGTATAAGACCTGGTGTAATCCATGGTTTTATGCACCGTTGTCGCCGTGGGACTATTGTAGTAACGGAATTTGTTGTAATACAATTAGCGATCATATCTACGAATTTGACTGCTGCACTGTTCACGTCACTCAACTGTATAACTCTATTGAAATCACATTTTTCTATATCCGCTAGCAGTTCGGCGTAATTTATTTTGGTTCTCGTAAAATTTTGATTGTGACGGATTTTGGAGTGTAGCTCGAGGCATGTAAGCACAGATGAATGATCCGTCAAGGGTGCATTAAAAACTAAAGTAGTCAATGGCTGTTTAGATTTAATCATACAATGATCAAGGCAGTTGGGACCCCTTTTAGGATAAACATGCGAAGCTAAGATTCCGTGACTTTCTAATAAGTTAAGGTAATCCGGAGCGTTCATTTCATTACTTCCAGGAATAATATTAATGTTAATATCGCCTAATATGAGTATATTGTTACATGTTTTGTTTGAAGTAAGAAGTGCGTCTAATGAGTTTAAGAAATTGGTGATATTAGCCTTTGAGGGCGATCTATACATAGCTACAATTAAGGTATCATTTTGAATTTGTATTAACATACAAGACGCATCTGCAAGTTTATACTCAACGGTAGTGTAATAAATATCATTTTTAACATAGACTACTACTCCGTCATTTTGGTTAAGGTTGTTAGCAGTATAATGTAAGGTGTAGTTTTGCGGTTCGGGGAAATTGATTACTTTTGAGTTCCAACTTTCTGTAAGAATATAAATGTCACAGTTAAAACCCATTCTAAATCGTAAAGTCTCAAAGGATGAAAAGTTTTTTAAAATGCTCCGTATATTTTGGGTCATAATTTTAAGAGATTTATTTTTTTTGGAGTGATCTATTAGAGATTTACAAGATTCCGGATTGCAAAGATACGAGTTACCAACTGTTATGTCATCTATATTTTCAGAATTAGTATTATTATTACAACGATCGAATTTTGTTTTTAATATATAAATATATACAATCAATACCACTCGAAAAACCAATGCATGACACATTAAAATAATTACTGGTTTTATTCTGTCCAAAAAATAAAAATGTGATATAATTATTTTTTTTTTTTTGATTCTTGACCAAAATTGAGGCAAAAATTATTGATCATTAGTTTGTTTAAAATTAAAGAAAATGAGAAAAACAAAAATATGAGTGATATGCATGTACAATAGAAATAAAAAAGAAACAAAAATGTGTAATTTAAACAGTAATTATTAAACCCAAAAACTAGTCACAGTTTATTATTTTTCAGATTTTTAAGTTGAAATTCGTTTTTAATTTCAATGTGAGGTCCTTCATCAGTTTTACGCATAAAAATTTTCCCATTGTTTGTCCAGCAGTACTTGAATCCACAGGCATCGGCTATTCCTCGAGCTAAGAAAAATAGACACCGGCACCTGCAAGTTAACGATTCCGTTATGAATAGAGGGGACGCCTCGCCGTCGAGTCCAATGGTGGTAGAGGTAATACGCTGGTTGGGGTGTTGTTTATTATATGCTTTTGTAGCCTTGATGACGTCACTCTTCATAGCTGATTTCATGAACTCGGTTACTAGTGTACATTTACCCGATTTTCCCTTGATGCGAAAAATATCTCGAATATCATCATCCTCAATAGTCACACTTAAAGTTTTGCACATGTTTCGCACTATGTTGCACTGCTCGGTTCTACATAGTTTGAGTTTTTGAAAATGGCAGGTTTCGAATTTCAATAGAATTAAGGTTAGTTTTCCGCTCCATGTCCTCAATTTTCGCTTCCAGTGCGGTTATCTTGAGTAAGTCATCTTTACGTTTGTGGCTTACATCTTCATATTTGGCTTTTAAGTCTTCATATTGCAATGAAAGAAATTCTAACGACTTCTCTATCTCTTGGTTTGATTTTTGGATAGACACGTTTTGTAATTTTATCTCAGCAACGTCGGAAACAAGTTTATTAAGAATACTGTTTTGAGTAGTACTCCATTGTTCCAATAGTGACTTAATTTCCTCTTAAAAAGAGCTAAGATGCTCTTCACTAGTTTCTCTTCTTCTTTTAAGTCGCTGGGATACAAAAATCGAAGATGAATCTCCGGGAGTAGTTTTGGAAATATCTGAGTCTGAATAGGCAAGCTTTTCGGTAGAAGTTTTTTTTGGAGGAGGTTGTCAATAGATTTGACATGACAGCTGTTTAGTATATAATAATTCTGTATAGTTGATTACTTAATATAAAAATACTTAGGTACGCTGTTTCAATCGCTTCAGTACAGAAATGGGAGGTAAGCACTTATTTATTTAACAACTTACTGCATTGTTGTTGTCGATCACTAGATTCTAAACAGCGCCAGTCCAAATTCAGCCTTGTGCGCACTGTATCCAGTTCAAACTTCCGAGAGCTCGGGTCAAGCGTAGGGCGCCCGCTGCTCGCGTTCGGTGTCTACTCAGTTGGTCAAGTCGCGACGATTTAGAACAAATCAGCTTTCCTTCCAGTTTAGAGAGAGCTCCAGAATATATTATTTTTTCGATATTCAACGTTTAAAAGAAACAAGATAATATAGACCTTCTTAACATAAATTAAGGTTCATATTAAAGAAATATACTTTTTAATATCTTTGTTAAAAATTATATGAATTAGCTATGACAACAAGTCTGATCCACTCAATATCCACGGTAGGATTCGGTTGATAGATCCGAGGCTAACTCTATGTGCACGGCTTTAGTCACAAGGCAGATGAATAAACAAATGTAAGCTTTCTGACTTCGTTGTCCACGACGTCTACAAAGCGTAATTCCTAGAGGGCCAGCGTAATCGACGCCCGTGTGGACGAAGGCCTTAGTTTCTTGAACTCGAAAAGCGGGAAGATCTGCCATTTTCGGACTTGGCTGTGATGAGGAATTTTTAAAACAAAAATTACAACTGTGTACACGTTGCCTAATAACCGATCTAGCGGATATTATCCAATATCTTTGTCGTATTAATGAACTCAGTACTAACTGTATGACTATAAATTCGGTGAAAATGATCAATTAATATTTTAGTAACATGATCGCGTTTGGGTAGCAATGCGGGATGTTTTGACTCAAATGGTAAGTTAGCGTTTGATAATCTTCCTCCTATTCTTAAAATACCATCATTGTCAATAAATAAATCTAATTTGCGTAATGGACCAGAAGGTAAGAAGCCCTTTTAATGGTTTTAATAACGTGCGGGAAATGAGCAGCCTGAACGGTAAGAAGTAAGTATTTTTCAGCGGTATTTAAATGAGCGGCAGTTATATGTTTAAAGCGTGGACAAAGCCGTGTGAATCTCAAAATATAAACAATAATTCGTAGTAATTTATTCCAGGAAGATATTTTATGAGCGAGATTACAGAGCAGCGAATCTATTGGTAGAGCGGCGGTTGTATTAAAAGTCTTGCTGTTGTATTCAGGTAAGTTATCAGAACTTTCAGGTTCAAAGAATTTGATGGGCCAGGCGGAAATAGGATTACTGAGCCAAGCTGGGCCATTCCACCATAACTTGTGCGTAAGCAGTTGCTCTGGTAATAATCCTTTGGAAATGCAATCGCCTGGATTCTGTACGCCTGCTACATGGTAGAAATTTTTAGGCTCCAGATGTTCATGGCATTTGGCTATACGATTACTTATTACTGACGAATATATTCCATCGATGAGGAGATGAATGAATCCATGAAAGTGCAATTGTAGAGTCTGAAAATGCAAAGACGTTTTGTATTGAGGTACGAGCGGAATAAGTATCGTTAACTAATTTTGTTAACTTAGCCATCAGTACTGCAGCGCACAGTTCTAAACGCGCGAGAGAAACAACCTTCACCGGTGCCACTTTAGATTTAGCACAGACTAGGCGGATATGAATGTTGCCGGTAGGGTCTGTTACATGTAAGTATATAACGCAGCCGTAGGCTTTCAGACTAGCGTCAGAAAATGCAACTATGTTTATAGTACAGCCTTGAGTAACAGATAAGTGCCGTGGTGTTTTTAAATTAGCTATAAGTGGTAACTGCTCTCTGAATTTAGTAAATAAGTCCGTAATATTAGTCGGGGGTATATCATCCCATCCGATTTTTAATAACCAGTTCCTTTATAAGAAGTTTAGTGAAAAGTACCACTGGTGCGGCAAATCCAAGTACGTCCCATAATCGGGCGATTAGTGATAGTATTGTGCGCTTCGTACAGGCGCGGTGATCATTATAAATTTTAAAAACAAATGTGTCATTATTAGGTAGCCATTCATGACCTAATATTTTAAGAGAGCTAGTTTTGTCAAACTTGACTTGCTCGGCAAGTCGAAGCGCTTCAGGGATACTTTCGAGTACCCTTTCAGAGTTACTTGACCATTTGAAGATTTGGACCAGGTCGAAGCCTCGTGATTTAAACATATTAATTAATTGAGCGGAAATTTCATCTTCATTTATTATGGATGTAGCTAAATCGTCCATATATAGTTCCTTCTTACCTATAGCAGCCGCGAGCGGGAAATTATTGCGTTCATCGTCGCACAAATGATGTACGGTACGCATTGCAATGTAAGGACTAGACTTAAGGCCAAACGTAACTCTACTGAATTGAAATGTACGTATTGGTTCCGACGGACCGTAAAGTATTTTTTGATATTTATGATGATCTTCAATTACGGAAATTTGTAGGTACATTTGTTTAATGTCTGCAGTAACAGCTACCGGAAAGAGTCGAAAGTTAAGTAACAATAAAAACAAATCAGCCTGTAGATTTGGACCAGCATGGAGAATATCATTGAGGGAAATTTCGTTGTGGCCTTAGCCCTTAGCTTGGTAGTTCGTTTATCCTGTCTAACTACCGGGTGATGAGGAATGACGTAACCTTCATCGGGATTATCGAATTCGGGCGGTAATTCGTATAAGTAGTTACTATTTATGTAGTCCTTGATTACGGCGTTGTAACCAGCTCGCAAATCTGGATCCTGTAGCTTACGCTCTAACGCCAGTAGACGGCGGTAAGCTATGGCGCGGGAGTTCCCGAGGGAACTAGGCTCCTTACAGAATGGCAAAGCGACACAGTAACGGCCCGAGTCGGCGCGTGTTACAGTTGACACATACATTTGTTCGCATTCTTGCTCGGCAGAGCTCAAGTATTTTCTTGGTGGAATTTCCTCTAACTCCCAGAACTTGGAGAGGGAATCATTAATATTATTACAAGTTAAGAACGAAGCGGTAGGTATGCATTGCGGGGTAGTCCGGTCAGAGCATACATCCGCGGTATCGGAAGGTACACTGCCCATCAATACATAACCAAACACAGTTTCTATAGCGGGCGGTGCAGGTGGTGCTATTATTTTTCCACTTAGAATAATGAATGGGAATAATTTTGCTCCTCGTACTAACTCTATCTCACCTGGCACTTGCCACAGTGGATCAGCAAGTGGGATATCTATTAAATGACTTATATGGAAGTGTTCATATACTCAACCGGAAGTCGATCAGTAATGCAATCAACAACCAAAGCGGTTATATTAAAAGAATATTTATTAACTTTTGAGCTAACTATTAAATGTACGTAACCTTTAATAGGACGAGAGGTTAAACCAACTCCTTTTAAAAATGAATTCGAAAGCGGAATGATATCCAAACCAAGTTTTTTACAACAGTCTATTGTTATCAAATGGTTCTGCGAAGCGTTATCAATAAGACATCTAACAGAACGCATTATAGTATTATTACAATTGCATGCGTAAACAGAAGCAGTAGACAAAAGAATTTCTTGACATAGGTCATTACAATATAACTTGGTACAGGGCGGTACATTTACAGCGACAGGAACGCGAGCGCAAAGCGATACGGCCGTGGATACCGTGCAGGAGGTGGCGTGTCCGACTGCGCAGTGGCAAGCACGCGGCCTGCGGCCGTACTCTCCGGAGCACCCTGGGTTCGAGTCCCATTTGTGTCTAAATGTAACAAGGAATGATGTTTTTTATTACAAACTTTACACCTATATTTTGAGTTACAATTAAAAACTGAGTGAGTTAAACTTAAACAATTAACACAGCCTTGCTTAGATTTTATAATTTCTAACCTATTTTTTATAGGAATGGATTTAAACGCAGAACAGGAGTAAAGTTGATAATGTTCGGAAGTATTACACATAGAACAAGTCAACCGACTATTTTTGTTATTACGAGTAACAAATGAATGCACTGTATTGTGCGGGCGGTACCTAATTTTTAGTATTAACAGCGATATTCTTATTATTAAAAAAAGACGCAGTGCGGTTTGATGAACCTAAATTACTATTAGTACGATCCAGTATCTTTACCTGACTTTTAATAAATTCGACAAACTCTTTATACAAAGGAATATCTTTATCTCTAACTGTCATCTCGAAAGCTTGCATAGTACTCGAGTCAACCTTTCGTAACGCTAAATTTAATAGAATAAAGTCGTGCACATTGTCGATTTGTAATTGAGTTAAAGCGGCGGCAGCGGCGTCGAAAGTTTCTATAAAGGTGTTTAAAGAAGCGGCATTATTTGAAGAAGTTTTTATATTGAATAACGTCGACACATAATAAGAACCTAGGGCTCTTTTATCTTGATACTTCTTCACAAAGTTTTCCCAAATGGAGGAATAGTTTTCAACGCACGGAATTACGCCAGCTGTGCTTTTAAGAGCATCTCCAATCAGTCTCCCCATTAAGTATTGAATCCGTTGAGAATCGGTTAAGTCGGGATTACAATGTATGTTGGCTTTAAACGATTCATAAAATCCGGGCCGATTTTCAATCTTACCATCGAAATTCGGTATATGAATTGGGGGCAATTTTATGGAGGATTTAGATGCGGATTCCGTGTGGGATGACGCAATAGGCTTATTAGCGCTTTCTTGCAACCTAGAACGACATCTCTTTATTTTTGTAAAAATATCATCAAACGCAAGTAAAGCTTGATAATTTGGCTCAAACTCAGGATTTAACCTTATTTCGTACTCATTAATATTATCTAAATTCTGCATATATTCCTGGCGCAAAGTTTCTATTATTTCACTATCTGCCATAAAACTCTCGATCTTTCGAGTTTCAATAGTTGCGGTCTTAATAAAATTGCAACTATCACACAACCTAGTAAAACGTTCAAAAATAACTTTGTTTTTAGCTTGCAATAGTTTAATTTTAGATTCCATTGTTTAAGATGCCAATCAGTTAAAAAAACAATTAAGGAAAGGCTTATAAAAAATATACGACGAATATAAGGTATAAAGAATAGATTACTATTCTATAATTTATATTTAGGGCACAACAGGTAGTTTGCAAATTGTTGTCTAGAAATTTTGATATACGAAATTGGCGGCAGATGTAAAACGATGCGAGAAAACTTATCTTGGTTTAATCAAATGGCATAAAAATAGCGGATTGTATGCAATCTGTATGCTTAAGTAGCGTTTTTAAGAATACTTAAAAGAACTATAACTCTGAGTAATTTGGTATCTGAATAAAAATAATTGACCTATGCAATATGGTCGCGTGCGGAATATTTGTTGAAATAAGCGGTTTAAATAATGCAATCAGCAATTGATTGACTATTTGAGGACTAATTATGAGGTAATAAATAGCGGTGTAATAAGAAAATAGTAAAATAACTATCGCAAAGCGGTAATCTATACAGTAACGTATACTGTAGGTACAAATCCGGCTCGAAGGACCAAAAAGAATGGGGACGCGCGTAGTTAGTGAGAATGGCGTGCGGGGTCGCTGATGTTTTGATAAATGTGGATGGAAGGATAGGCACTTAAGAAAAGCAGCACTAACCTGGTGTCACTCGTAATACACGTATCTGGATGTCAGCGTGGCATCCAGCGGGCGGCGGCAACTCCTTCAGGAAGTCTTACGTAGTTACTAAACTATGTGCACTTTGTCTATCGAACACTGTTAGGTACACTTTACAACATATAGTTAAATCACATAAAGTTCAATTTGATAGAAAAGGTTATTTAAACGGAAAGCGGGTCGTAGCGTGTGGTTTCTTATTCGAACATCGAAGTATATGACAGTTCACGTCGCCTTCGCAGCGTATGCGCAGCTGCATTTTGCGATTACCACGCCATCCATCCCTTTCGCACCTATTAGTAGTGCTGCTTGCAGGAAAGGGAAAGGGACACAGAGTAGGAATGGAAGGACTATAAGGATTGCAGAGCCATTCCCATACAAATTTAAATAAACGCGTGTACAAACATAATAAAACGAGGCCCAGAAAACACCTGGTGACACGAATATTGACAGTGAAGAATAGTGACACATTACCATGGTGTGCATTATTATCTATACCAAATTAAAAAAAAAACTTTGTAAACAATGAAACGTCAATGACCCTTTGGCATTTTAGTGATGTTACCCATACTGATTATTGAAATGTATCTAATCGCTTTGGCAAAGCGATAATCAACATCAACAAATCAACAAAATTATTTTCCTATCAAAAAAATAAATTCTTCTTATTAATGTAATAGAATTAATAACAAATCAGTTTTCTTTATAATTAAAAAAAAGTAGAATCAGAATAAACAAAAATAAACTAAATGTGATGTTTTCTTTCCAGATTACACAATCAAAACAAAAAAACCAATTAAAGGCACTTCTAAAATCAATTTATATTTTTTATTCATATTATACAAGAGTTACTCTTTAATCAGTCTTTGTATTACTCAGAATCAGTCACATTTACTACATAATTAGTTGGACATTCCTCAAAACAAGCAGGGCAAAGAGGATTTTTGCAAATCTTATACCTAAACCTTGTTTCCTGGTGTTTTTTCTTTTTGCTACACAGAAAGCAATTAAGGTATTGAATGTTCCTCTTTATACCGATGGCTCTAAAAGTTTGCCCTTCTAGGTAGTTTGCAATCAGGCAATAAAGCAGACCCCCCCCCCCTGCGAATAAGGGGTATGCGTACGCGCTACAGATATGGGTTTGCCATCATAAACATAAATTGAAGTTAATATTAATCTACACTGTAATTTTATGAATTTGAATAAAAAAAATAAAAGTAAACAAATTTAATTTAAAAAAGGATATTTTTCTCCCAAATTGGACTTATTGTACCAAAAAACGACACATTCTAGCGGTAAATTATTTCACGGAACTATAAGCTAACGAATTATGCTCAAAACTCACGTAATAAAAGATTCAGTAACAACCACAATATTTTTCCAACGGCAAAAAGTCTTTGAAAACTATAATTTTACTACACTATACTGATAGCAGACACTGTGCCGGACGATAAGTGTAATTAATAAACATTCATTATTAAATAAACATATTTATCAGAACGATTTAGCCTCATCGGATCTTGTTGTATCGATACATCAAAATGTCGATATGAATCGGGAATCGGTACCTCTCATTCTTTCAATTTCATATAATGTCAATGGGTATCCCTAATGATTGCTTGCATTAGAAAAAAAATAACCTCAATTTTTGTATCTAATTGTATTTTTTTTAGTTTTGCAAGTTTAAGCTCCTTTTACTACTTAAAAGTTGTTTAATAAGAGGGTGGCAGTGTTTTCTGAGTTACAGGTGTGCAATTTTAGTATCTTGGAAGTGAGATTCTTGATGAAATTGACGAATTTATATCCGGCAATGGTTTGTTTACATAGTTTCTTTTTAAATTTGGCATAGATTATACGTCCTTATTTGCTGTACATTATAGGTGCAGCACCGTCTTGAACGGCCTGATTATTGGTGTACCTCCATAGACAACCATTTTACTTGAATCTGGCGCCCCGTTTACTTTTACTTACTTCCTTGTGAGAAACGAAACGCAAAGCCGCGTCATCTAGTGTAAGTCATTGCTTCAGTTTAGCGATGGGCGATTGTTCCAAAAAAAACAATCGACTGAATCGAATATTGTGCCGTTGCGTATTCGATTGTCGATTCAGTAGTTCCTCGCCCTGATTATTCGAATAACAATCGACTAACTACTAAATACTAATATATTCGTAAACGAATTGCGTGCGAATGTACAACTCTGCGTAGTGAGCGTGCGATGTTACACTGCGCTGTGGTGCGAGTCGGAGTTTCGATTGTTATAGAAAAATAAGGTTAGGGACGAAAAATAAAAATGGCTGAATCTGTGCTTTAAACTTTAAATTATAATTTAATTATCGCCACAAGGAAGGAACGTCCGTTACCTGACACACGGTAGAATGAAGCAAGAAAGAATCAGGAGGCTACAAGCGCTTTTATACACTTGTTTTAACAGTGTTGCCAGAACATAAATTAATTTACAATAATTATAAAACAGATTAATTTTTGCAACACAGAATAAAATAAAATATCAACACGCCCCCTCAAAAATTAATCCCTAATCAATTTAACAATAACAATCAACCTAAGACAGATCATATCCTTCCATGTGCTTCTGGGAAAATTAACAAAAGTAATGGTCCAACATTTGTTGCACAGGGTTGGGAAAAACCCAGAAAAACCCAACCAAACCATTTTAAAAAAATTAAAAAAAAAATTACTTATACAATAATTTTAACAATTTTTTTTTTTAATAAATCTTATTTCAGATTCTTAAAAAAAAAGATAGAATTACCAGGATGATCATATCTACTTTACAATTCTAAAGTATAATTACAAGTCAGTAAAAGTATACAGTGCAATCATATTACAAGTAATTAATTCTATTTTAAATTAATTTCATTTTTAAATTTGTGAAAGGTTACACAAGGCAGTGGCTTTGTCAGTGCATCCGCTATTTGTTCACCTGTGGGAATATAATTTAACTTTATTATATTTTTCTCTATTTGTTCTCTGGAGAAGTGGTATTTGATGTCAATATGTTTTGATCTTTTATGGCTTGTTGGATTATTTGCAATACTTATACAGCCATTATTATCTTCAAATATTATTATTGGTTTATCAATACCAATTTTGATACTTGTAGCTAGCGACTTAAGCCATAATGCTTCTTTGACAGCTTCATACAATGCCATATATTCAGCCTCAGTCGAAGAGACTGCTACAGAAGCTTGCCGCTTTGTACACCAAGATATAGTACAATTATCAAACATTTTAAAAACATAACCAGTTGTACTTTTCCTATCATTGACATCACTACCACCCCAGTCAGAATCCACATAGCCAGATAAAATATTAACATAATTACATCTTTCAAATGTTAATTTTAAATCAATAGATCCATTAAGATACCTTAGTACTCTTTTTAAACACTTCCACAACTCTTTATTATTTTTATTGGTGTATCTGCTTAACAGATTTACACACAAACATAGATCTGGACGAGTACAGAGCATTACATACATTAAGCACCCAATGAGACTGCGACAAGGAGCTTTATACTGACTTTCCATGTTCAATGCATTATAGTCCGGTTTACATTCTAAAGGAGTATTTATAGGGTTACAGTTGGGCATATTGAACTTTTCTAATATTGTTTTAATGTAAGCACTTTGATCTAATGTAATTTTATCTTCAAATCTAGTTACTTTTATCCCAATAAATAATTTAATTTCATTTAAATCAGTCATTTTAAACTTACTCATAAGATAACTCTTAAATGAGTTCATTAACTTTATATCCGCACAAATCAAAACTAAATCATCAACATAAAGTACTACATATATATTTTTACTAATATCATTGTTATCTAAAACATATATACACCTGTCTGCCGCAGAATTTTGAAAACCTTTCTCTAGAAGAGACTGTTCAAATAACTGGAACCAACATCTAGCAGCCTGTTTTAACCCATATAAGGCTTTATTTAATTTACAGACATTATTATTATTACAATTTACAACACCTTCAGGAACTTTCATGTAAATTTCCTCTTTTAGGATCCCATTTAAGAAGGCAGTTTTGACATCCATATGGTGGACTAATAAATTAAATTGATTTGCAAAACTAATCATAAATCTGAAACTAGCTACTCTAGCAACAGGTGCAAATGTTTCATCATAATCAATTGGATATTCCTGACTAAAGCCTCGAGCCACTAAACGGGCCTTATATTTGACAGGTTGTCCAAATTCATTATGTTTGATACTGAAAATCCACTTACAATCAACAATATTTTTATCTTTAGGTTTTGGTACTAATGTCCATGTCTTATTTTCTGTAAGCGAGTCCAACTCATCCCTAATCGCACCCTCCCATCGAGTTCTATCATCTCGATTTTTAATCTCGTCAAATGAAGTAGGAACTTTGTATGTAACGGATTGTGCACATAACAATAAATCACTATCATTTACCTCATTATAGGAAACAGGAGAACGACCTTTTAACCTCTCACTCCTTCTTAATGTAGAATTATTTTCCAATTCTTGCATATCTTTACACTTATCATTCTGACCATTACATGACTTTAACATTTTATCATTATTATTAGTTAATCTACTAATTTTACTAGGACTAGCCTCGTTATCAAATTTAGAATTATTTGATTTGGAACTGTCAAAGGGATAAGACTTCAATGACACTGACTTTGACAGTACATCACTGTTGTCAGTTTTGTTATGAGAACGTTCATAATCATTCCCTTCAGACCGCATTACAGGCCTAGAAACCAAAAAATTAGTCTCATCCACTATGACATCCCTTACAGTTACATATTTTTCGCAATTTGTGTCCCACACCTTATAGCCATTTGGTAAATATCCTACCAGTATTCCTTTCCAAGACTTTTTATCAAATTTTGTTTTACTGGTTTTATTATGGACATAGACGGTAGATCCAAAAACCCTCAAATATTTTAGCTGTGGTTTTTTATCATGCCACATTTCATATGGTGTTTTCGGTAACAACAAAGCCCGAGTAGGAGTTATATTTATTAAATGTACTGCAGTTAAAACTGCTTCACCCCAGAAAGATTTAGATAATTCAGCACCGTGTATCATAGCACGAGCTTTTTCAGTAATGGTTCTTACCATTCTTTCAGACACACCATTTTGTTGAGGAGTCCTTGGTACCGTAAAATGATAAGAAATACCTTTAGATATACAGTAATCTTTCATTTCAGTAGATAAGTATTCCCTAACGTTATCACAGTATAGGTTAACTAATTTTAAGTTAAATTTAGTTTCAGACTTTGCAACGTAATCTTTAAAAGCAGACAACACATCTGATTTATAGGTCAAAAGATATGCTACACAATAATGCGTAAATTGGTCAACAAACAAAACAAAATAATTTTTATTATCAACAGTAGAAGGAGTGATTGGGCCACACACATCAGTATGCACAACATATAATGGTCGTTTAATATGAGTTTTATCTTTTTCACTATTGAAAGGCAATCGAGTCTGTTTCGCATTTATGCAGGCTTCACACAAGTTTTCACTTGGGGAAACTATTTCAATCAACTTAAAATCATCAAACATTTGATTATCTTTTAATTGTTGAAATTTCTGTTTGCTAATATGGCCCAAGCGTTGATGCCATAACTCATAATTACTTTTGTCACTACTGCAAACTTGGGAAATAGACCGATTAATGTTCACTTCAAAATCTATAACAATTAAATTATTAATTGACTTACCTCGCATCAGTACTTTACCGTTCCTAGTTATATTTGTACCTCGCTCATCGAAGGTGACAGTCAATCCGGCATGTTGCATTTTGGAGACGGAAAGCAGATTGTAGGGTACCTCGGGACAGTACAACACGTCCTCCAACACTCCTGGGATGCCCGTGTTGCTTGTAACTTGCAGGGTTCCCTTTTTGGTTGCTGAAATGTATTGACCGTGCTTAGCAACTGAAATTTTTATTGGCACAGTTAAATTAGTAAAATTAAAGAAAAGTTCTTCCCTGTTTATTATATGATCTGATGCCCCGGAGTCTAGCAGAAATGTGATATTATTCTGCACATCGCCCTTGATGTAGTCAGCAGTTAAGAAAGCAAACCCGGAGAAATCTTCAGACGTTGACGGTCCAGCTTGCGTGAGTTCTACAGTTTGCACAGTTCTTGTTCTGTCTGCATTTCTTTCTCTTTTATTGTCCTTTTGGTTATGTTGGTTTAAACGTTTAAAATAGAAGCAATCATTTTTCAAGTGACCCTTGCGACCACAATGATAGCACTTAACAAAAGACTTCTTCTTCGCCTTGTAATTATTATAATTTTGTTTTTGAGTATTGTTTGTTTTAATATTAGATTTAACAAGTAATACTTTGCTACTGTTATCATTACTTTCATTTCGCAACTTGACCTCGTGATCAAGCAATCTAGTTTTTACGAAAGCCAATGTTAGGTTATCTTCTGACAAAGTTTCGATGGCAGTAATGACACCATCGTAGGATGAAGGTAATGTCAATAGTAAATGGGATACCTTATCGGTTTCGTCCAGTTTTGCACCAGCAGCCATCAGTTCCGAGATGAGTTCATCAAAAATGGTGAAGAATTTCACTAACGGAAGGTCTCCTTGAAGTTTAAGACACAATAGCCTTTTACGTAATGCCAACTGGGTAGCGAGACTTTTACGCTCGTATAATGCGTCCAAACTTTTCAAAATCTCTTGTGCTGTAGACTCTTCTTTCGCAAAACCAAGAAATGAGTCGGCTAGATACTCGACTATAATATTTTTTGCTATCCGATTATTCTTCTCCCAAATGCTATCACGAAAGATCGGAACTTCGTCAATAACATTAATAACGTCCATCTCGCTGAGTAGGGCACGAATTCGGAATTTCCACACACTATATTTTTCACCGTGAAATGGAGTTATATTTCGCTTCACCTTGGACGTATCCATTGTAAAATGAAATTCAACAGAATAATCTCAAAAAAAAAAATAAAGAATTCGCCACGTTATTATGCAACCATTAGAAATAAAAAAAAACTTTTAAGCTAATTCCAGCACACCTGGGCCCATAACCTATAGAAAAATAAGGTTAGGGACGAAAAATAAAAATGGCTGAATCTGTGCTTTAAACTTTAAATTATAATTTAATTATCGCCACAAGGAAGGAACGTCCGTTACCTGACACACGGTAGAATGAAGCAAGAAAGAATCAGGAGGCTACAAGCGCTTTTATACACTTGTTTTAACAGTGTTGCCAGAACATAAATTAATTTACAATAATTATAAAACAGATTAATTTTTGCAACACAGAATAAAATAAAATATCAACAATTGTTTTTAAGGAAAATATCCATTTTAAGTGTGATTTTTTTTTAAATCCCTACACAAACACACCAACTGAAGGCCCCAAAGTAAGCAGAGCTTGTGTTATGGATGACCATACAGCAAACTGGGGGGAACCCAGAATAAACATACATATATAAATACAAACAACCATGACCCGAGAACAAACATCTGTGTTCATCACACAAATGAATGCCCCTACCAGGATTCGAACCCGGGACCTTCGGCGAATGAGGCAAGGCTACTTACCACTACACCACTCGGATTTGACACTTGCCTACATTATAAGTAAGAAATTTCTAAGTACAATTAAAAGTAAGTATAATAATTTGTTTTTACCCGACTGCCTCAAAAGTAGGGTTATCTGTTTCAAGAGCATGACATGTCATGTATGAATAATTCGATTTCACGAGCTACAGACAGACTAAACGGCTTGATAAATTGTGACATATGAGGTGTTGTTCGATTTCTCTAGTAGCACGGGTGACAGTGGGTATATTCATATTTTATAAAATAAAAATTGCGGGCTACTATCGGAAATTTCTGCTTTGAAATTTCTATTTCACGGGCTATAGCGGATTGATAGATTTTGACATTTGAGGTGTCAATTGAATCGTCTTGACGAGAATAGTGACAAAGGCTATAAAATTCATTCGAATGCGAAATGTAGTAATTTCAATGTAGTCGGATTTTTCGTTCTTTTTTTTATATAATACTTGTTATTTGTGTGATAGTTTACCGAATGTACACTAAACTTTTTCAATACTTACAAACCTATAGACTTCGAAGATTTTTTTTAAATAACCCACGGTCATAAACCGATTTCTTTGTAACTTTAAGGTAAAGAAATTGTAATAATACTTAATACATGGATTAATTTCTAGACGAACAATTCTATCGCAGTATAAACTATGAAGTTTTTTACTATGAAGAGATTGGATTCATGCAAAGCCTGGTCTTTAGTACATATTTATATATTTCTTTAGTTTAATCGCCCGCTATCTTGGTTCCAGAGCACATTTCCTCTAAAAAACTTAATTTTTGCAACATAATGTGATGTGAAAGATAAAAATATTTAGTACTACTGCGGCTATAGTCAAGCAAAAAATAATGAAAGTATAACAGCTGACACTAATATTGATAAATAGGTACCCTTTCCAGTACAAACTGCCCGCCCACACGACACACAATATACAAATGTTTTTCAATGTGCTACTTTACCGAATAATATACTAGTTTTTTAATAAAGCACTATCTAGTGTCACATTCGAGAAGCTTTTAGACATAATCGTTCAAAGTGTTCAACTTTCAAGTCAGCGAGGCGATCATTCGGTTACTATAGCAACCTGGACGTTTGAGTGGAATTTCTGTATTTGAGAGTTTACTTGCCCTTTGACATAATACCTAATAATTAACATAATACGAATAACTATATTTTTTAACTAAATAAATAAGTGTAGACTACTTGTTTGTTTTTTGTTTGATTTTGTAACGCTTTTTTAGTTAATTTAATTATAATAAGTAACTCATTGATCTCTTTCAGACTTATAACATAAATCGAACAATTATAGTTTTTACATTTTTATATTCTAGTCTTTTGTTTTACTTAGAAACTCCTCAATTATCCATCCATTCATAATGTAAATACGAATGGATGTTTTCCTTAATCCATGGCGATCGCATAAACAACTGCAGCCATAAGTAAGTTGAATTTAAGCGCAGCGCACATCGCACGCCGCACGCACGCATCAACTTTTTAACTACTAATTCAGTAGAAAGAGTTAGTAATATAAGTGCGGTCTGCGGCCTGCGTCGCGCTGGGCTGCGCGCGCCTCGAATTACTCGTAGTAGTTACTCGGTTATCGCGTCTGTGATAGAGGGACGCACGCACGCGCGTCAAGTCGCTAACAATCGACTGACATCCATAGTTATCGACTTTTATCGACTGAACTGAACAATCGACTAGTTCGATTGTTTTTAGTAATAATCGCCCATCGCTACTTCAGTTATAGAAACCTGATGATCATGGATGGTCACCGAACGTGTCAACCCTGATTTCCAAATGGTCCAACCCCAGTGTTTTTGTGAAGCTGGAGGCGTGTTGTTTGTTTTAATTTTTTTAGGGTCCTAGCTTACTAAGATATAACGACAGTATAGTGCAGTGTGATAAATTCGAATGTGAAGCTGCCATAGCACCAAATCAGCCGGCTCTACCTACAATATTAGTGTATTAGTAAAGCGTGATGTTTTGTTGCGTACAAAATAAAATAGTATTATAATAAAGTTCAGAAGCAATTCAGGGGCAACTGCCAATTCCAGCACCTTTTCCTCTCTAATTTATGATATAAGCAAGTTATCTTTGATCGCGATTTTTTAAAACATTAAAACATCAATGAAAGTGACGTTTACGTTATGACTTGGACAGCGACAGGTTAAGGTTTGACGCGTCAAAAGTGACATGACAAATCAAACAAAATTAACCTAGAAAACGACTGTTTTGATTGTTGCTGTAGAGAAAAACGTCTTTAAAAATGATGTTTCTTTATGTATTAAGTATTTTATCGTTATTATTTCAAGGCGTATTTGTTACGATTGCAATAGGTAATGTACATTATCCGAATCATATACAACAAATACTATTTACAATAAAAATAACTTATGTTTCACTCACAGATTTTTGGCAATAACAAGCGCTTTGTTACGTTTATCTACGTCGGATTAGCATACATTAATTAACACATATATTGACAGGAAACATAATTAATTTTATGGTGCCTCTTTTTTCTTTTAACATGTCTGAAATAAATTGTATTTACGTGTGTTCCAGCTGCCGGTTTGTACTATTTAGCAGAATTAGTTGAAGAATACACAGTAATGGCAAAATATATTATATCCTGGATGGTTATCGTAAGTATCCTGATCATTTTGTTTATGATAAAAATAAATGGTACAAATATCTGGATGCCAGTCAAGAAGAACTTACAGTTCTTTGAAGAAAACTTGATTTTTAAATTTATAAACAGTTTGTGCAATTATACCTATGTAAAATATTTCATTCTAACTATTCTTATAAATTAATTATCTAATTAGATTGTAACTGATGTTATTTTGTGAAATAATGATAATGTACTCAAGTGCAATTTACTTGTCTAGTTCCAAAGGTCCTGGGTCTAAGTCTAAGAAAGAGGTATATTTTCTTGTCACTGTTTAATTTAGAAATTGTATTCTTACATCTTAAGCTGTTTGTAAGGCTTCAGTGTAGCATTGAAGAGTAAGTGCAGTCAGTGAAAATATCTTTTTACAAAGAGATAAATATTTTTCCTAATATTCTAATTCATGGTTTAAATAGAAATATGATAGCCCTATTTATATTAGCCTTGTTAACTTAATTAGAATCTATGTCTGGAACTGTGGGTGTTTAAACTACCCCTAAAGATATGCTACTCCTTAGAGCACCAAAGAGGGTATGGACCTCGGCGTAGGACATGGTATTTTGAAACTACCACTGGTTCGGAAGAGGTAACACTGGTTTGCAAGGGACCATATTATGTTGGTGTTAAAAAGAAAAATGTATAGATCTACTTATTATCTGATTCCTTCTAAAATCACAACCTTCAATTAGTAAACATAAGGTCCATTATTATTATCATTATTATAGTTGAATAAATCAAATGGTGATTTTCTCTTCACTTATTTAAAAGTTAATTTTACCTTAGATAATGTGCCCTATATTATTAAAATATTTGTAAATTTAAAGTAATATTTGTTTCAATATGATAGTAGCATGATAATCTTATTATCACTTACCATCAGTTGAGATGGAAGGCAAACACTTAACTAAATTCCTAATTAAACAGCATATTCATCATTTTCAGATAACCGTTGGGATCCACATCGGGCTCATGATATTTGAGGATATCCCAACCCACTTAAACCTACTGGGTCTTGTTCAGCAAGCCTTACATGGAGTCCTGCTCAAAGACTTCCCTTCTGTGAAAGTCACCAGCATCGCCTTCATAGCGGCTGTGATAAACCTTGTGATACATCATTACTTTGCATTCAAGTTTTTTGGGACAGTGTATTATAGCTTTTCAGAGGTAAGGGACCTTGTTTTTGGAGTAGTTGTATTGTCTTTTGTAAAATTCTTCCATGGAGTGGTACTACAGTCTTTCCTATTTATACTGCCATAATAATCATGTTTATGTGGGTGTGTTCAAGTTAAAAGGAGCAAATAGCCAGTATATTAACTGGAAAAAGACAATTTCAACTGAAGCCTACGGTTAACAAGCTAAATTGATAATGAATAAGTAACAAAATAATTGATGAATGACATTTTCGCTTGATTTGAATGATGTCTATGAACATCAGGTTGTTCGCATGCTCTTTTATCAGCTATGTCAAAGAAAAAAAAAACAATATTTTAAATATTTTCTTGGACCTATCCTGACTTTTGAAATAGAGTTATTTTTTTTTTAAGATCTTGTCTGGGCAGTATTACAATTTTATCAGTTATTGAGGTAAAATGCTTACAATATGTTATGGTGTGTTGATTTAAAACCATCTCGCCTTGCTTCTTCTTAATTTTAGAGAACAGATCGTCTACAGGGTCATCTACCGCAAAGAACTAGCAAGAAACTCAGTAGGAATGCATATGTCCCACCGGTAGATTAGGTGATTCGAACACCGTGTTGCCCTATTTCATAAAAATTCACGGGTATAATTTTTTAAAATAAATTTAGATTGTCTTTATGTCTATACAAAATTATTCTTATCTGTATCTGTTAGCTTGGCAAGCCTCCCTCCCGCCAAGTATCCAAACGAGGAACACCCTCAAACGGCACCCGTTCACGAGTTAAAGCGGGATCCAGCCATCCTCAACCATATTAGAGGGAAGTGTTCGACCCGTCACCCGACGCTACCATAAGAAGACGTACTTTAGTGACAATGACGTTTTAGTTAGATATTCATCGGGACTATGAACGCAATGAACAAACAGAAACATTACACTTGTTTCATTACAAATACTAGCAAAATACTATAAATATGGGGATTGGACCCATGGATGTCATGAGTCGATGGTGTTTTGTTTGACAATAATGACTATCTATGAGGTGTCGACCCCAGGCTTCAGTTGAAATTGCCTTCGTACTCGTCTGCGACGACGTCACGTCGGCGTCAACCCATGGAAAAACCACAGCGCTGCGCAGGATCCGCTTTTAATGTATATTATCGTAAGGACTCCAACAGTACCAGTGATTGCACTGGCTGTTCCGATCAAGGGTTCCTTCCCTTTATCCGGAATCCGAATACCACGAAGGTAAAGATTATTATGGCGGTCAAAATAGGAACAGCTTCAGAGGAGATTTTAACAAAGAAACGGACTCACAAAATGGTCACTTCGAGATTGATAATTGATTGTTGTAAAAAGTTAACAACGCGGTATAAAAGGATTCCCATAAATTCGGTTTGTTATATTTAAAATAACCGCGATAGTTTATTTAAGGTCCGTATTATAAATATTCACTCAAATTACGTGTCATCTCAAGCAGTGAGAAAGATATTATTTTCTCCGGACACCGTATACATAGTACGTGACTCCGTAAAGGCTACCTGACAGTGTAACCAGCTACCTATAGTGACGCGTAACCAGTTTCGATTTAACATTGTGTCAGTTATTTAGTTAAACTTTTCGTAAAATTACAGTACTGGCAATTAATCTATTCAGTTGACAAAATCTTAACTAAACAGTTCTTATGGCAACTATGTTTTAAAAAGCAGTGTTATGGCAGCGCCGCCTTTGACTGCTCAGATATCTTTTTCGGTGTGCTGACCCGTGACGACCTGTCATTCAAAACTAGTTACAATGGTGTGAGTTTCTTTCCTTTTCATTTTTGGCTAATTTCCTTAATTGAGATACTATGGTCGCCTTTACGGAGTAATTTTGTATCTATCACCGGAACAGTGTAACAGTCTTGCGTGGCGTAGTGAGTAGCCCTCGATAGCTGGTGGTCCCAGTTTCGAGCCTGGTCGGGTCATTCATTTGTGTGATGAACACAGATGTTTGTTCTCGGGTCATGGTTGTTTTTATTATACATGTATATGTATACTGGGTTCCCCACCCCGCCAGTTTAATGTATGGTACTTTGGGGTTCATACAGTTGGTGTGTTTGTCTGGGGTTTTACTTTTTCTACACTCGTCAAGAAAATACTATATATATTTACATTACAGGTACTGTCGTACTTCAACCTGTGCCTGTGGGTGGTCCCTTTCGCCCTGTTCGTGTCTTTGTCCGCCAACGACTACACGCTTCCCACCACGGGGGAGAGGCAGCCGTTGTTAGGTATGTGTTGCTTGACATAGTTAAGAGAGATTTAAAAAAAAAACAATAATTGCTTTTGAAGTTGCTCTTCAGACTTATTAAAATATCATATCTTAGTTTAACCCGCTTGTTGAAATGGCCCGCTGAACAATGAATTGTCTAAGGGTGTTACCACACCAATGGATCGATCGTCGATAGATGTAGATTGGTCTGGTAAAACTGTCGAGCGACGTCGACTGTTCCATTCTACCATATATCGATGGTGTCGAACGACGATCGATCGATTGGTGTGGTAACACCCTAAGACATGTCCGTCGACATGTTATGAAAGCCAAATGTTTATCTGTATACGTCACAATACAGTTAAGACCGATCCCAGTTCCTGAAGTTGAAGAATGTCAGGTTCGGCAGATCGTTCCATAGTTTAGTAACGCGAGCCAAAAATTTGTGCTCATATTTAAAACTTCTCTTAAAAATGTGTGTACGAAGCCATGGGACAATTCGGTATAAAAAAATTGGATTCTAATTTAAAAACCATTTCGGGATATCGCTTTTTTATAATATATATTTTTTTATTTATTTATTTTATTCTGGAAACACACAGTACAATAAAGACAATAAATAATACAAATTAGAAAAACATAAACCAATAAAGTTTCCACTATAAAACATTTTGTTCGTCACATTTTCAAAGTAAACGCGTTTAAGCTTATTTTTACGAAAATGCGTAAAATAATTTGACTGTCAACCTTTATACATAATGACGTCATAAAGAAGCATCACTTTCTAACTTCTTTTTGGTAAAATAGAAAACTGTACAGTTGCAATGCTATCACAAAAAGATAAATACTTTCGTGACGTCACCATACGGGTACAACAGAAATCCTTTACAAATTTATTGAAAATTAAGTACTGCACAGACATCAGAAATATTCAAATTGTTCTCCCAAAATACCTAATTCTTAATCCAAATTCAGATGTCTTTGACTTTCTAATTCATATATTCTTACAAAAACAAGCCTCTCTCACTGATCCTTCAGTTATAATATAATTAGAGTTGCGGTTTATCTTAAGTATAAGTTATGATGAGGCTGACATGTACTCATTGAATAAAAGCCTCTTTTAAAAAATATGATTAAAAAAAAAACCTAATTCTTTTAGAGAAAAGTAAAAAATATACAGTGAAAATTAATTTTACATACTCAGTTATGCATTCTTTAGAAACACAAACTAAATAGCTGACGAGAGATAGGACGCACAGCTTTTGAACTGCTGAACCGGTTTTCGCTAAGAAAATAACACGTGTAAACAGATGTGTTCGGGTAGGAGTTAAGACAGCACACATTAAATCGTCAAATTTATAAACGAGTGCCGAGAGGGGGTTTTCCCGCCGGTTTCTTCCCCTCTCAGTCTACCTATAATACCCTTTAAAAGCCGGAGTCTTTCACCAAGTGTAAATTGTTTTTACCTATAATGATATAAAATATGTAACACACATTATTTTCTGCGTCCGTGGTTTAATAACGTATTGTAAGTGTATTATATTAGTTATCAATAGTTAATACACTTTATTAATAAATAAAGTGAAAAAAATAAAACACGGGTTTTAACCGGATTCTATCACGTTTCAAAATTATATTTGTACAGTTAACGTTTCGCTATCTTCACATACCCCGTGGTCACGAGTGACTGTGTTTCATTTATCTAATGAATCGTGAATACTTAAGAATGTGTTATTTATTCCAGGAGACAACAACGTGGTTACCGATTACTTGTCGAGGAAAGCGAAGCGCTACAGCCTTCTCTCCTTCTTCAGTTTCGCGAAGGACTCGATACTCCCGCAGCGGAGTAAAAAGGCGTTCTGAAAATATACGTCATATCGTTTTTACCAATGTTGGAAATGTGAACGGTCGTGTGTTTGTCACGTTGGAGTGGCTGAACTACAGACTTATAGTAGACGACGCAAGTTTGTCAAATTGTATGATAGTTAACTGGTTAATGTGGCAATGGGAATGTACGTGACCTTGTGTCGTAATGTATCTTTCGGCTGCGTATTCAACAAAGTGAAAATACCGACCAATGGCAATACTACGTTTATTTTTGTAATCCTATTGGTTGGTTCTTCATTATAGTCTTGCTACCTCGCCAGGCGGTCAAATAAAAAGGAACTCTATTTTATACGAAATAGAATACATATTCTGAAAACATGTGTCACCAGTCTTGTCAAATGGCAATTATTTTTTAATGAATATTTTTCTTTGTTTAGTGTGGAACAGGGTGGGTTTTTATTTGACAACTAGCCGAGGTAAGTGTTAGTACGGTTTACAGGTTTCGTGCTATTTCAGTACATTGTACAAACTACCTGGCACGGAAAAACACAAGTGAAGCCACGAGGTTACAGCTTGTTTTCTATACTTTTGTCATAATGAACTGAAAGTCTTCTATGTGAATAATTTTAAGAAGGGTTTATTTTAGTTGTTCGTATTAGTGATTTTTGATTGCGATATCTTGTACTTTTTATTGCGATTATCTTTCATAAAATATGAGCACGATGGTCATATAATAAATAATAATAAATCGCCAGACAAACACACAAATGTATGGCCTCAAAGAAAGCAGAGCTCGTGTTTTGGATGATCATACAGTGAACTGAAGAGTTCCAGAATAATATCAACAACCATGACCGGAGAACAAACTTTTGTGGTCATCACACTAATAAATGCCCCGACCATGATACGAACCTGGGACTACCGGCGTATGAGGCAAGGCTTCTTACCACTACACCACTCAGCCGTCATATATTGTCGTTGAATTAGTCTGTTATATATATAAATGACGTGATGAGCTTTACATAAATGAAACTGAGAAAGAGATAGAATGATGCAATGACGCGGCGCTAGAGCGAGACGGAGTGTGTTCGTATCTTGTCGTCTGGCCTCGGTTATGTTCGCGTACTGGCAGTCGGATCGCGTCTCATGCGTATTGTAAAGCGAACTTAGGCTTATGTCAGACATAACTTAGCTAAATGTTTAAATAAAATGCGACTTTGTCATATATCGCATAGGATGCATATTCTGGAAACCAATCACCAACCATTGATGTCAAATTGTGTCAACGATTTTCAGCTTTATTCAGAACGTCACAAAGTCGCTTTTTGTTTGAATTTGTAGAGAGCCAAGCCTTAACACTTATTTATGGGATTCTTACCACGATCAGGATTTTTAATATCGAGCGTCAGATGTTTCGAAGCACCATGATCACGGAGGCTGTATCTGTAGGCAGTTGGCGACGCCAGTGAGAGGCAGATAAAACGGTCTTCTTGACGAAACTCACATTGACAAAATCACCCTTAAATTATAGTTTAAATAACCGCAATAGTCTAAAACATGTAATAAAGACTTAGTTAGATCGGGCTACGGGGACAACATTTGTGAGGTCCCTGCGTCCGGGACTTGTCACAACGTTATATATATAAATATATGATATATATATATATATATATATATATATATTATATATATAAATATATGATATATATATATATATATATATATATATATAATACAAGTATATAACTTTTTTTTGGTCTAGTCAGGAAAGACATAATTTGTAAATAATAATTTATTTATTATTAAATTATTAAGATTAATATACAGTAGGTGTGAGGAGTTTTGGTGTAAATGTAACTATGTAAATGTTTCATAGTTTTGAATCAAGAAATTCTGCATATATATGATTGGTTTTTTTATATTAAAGAGTCGGTTGTAGAGAGTTATAATTAAATCTTATGTCAAAATTATTATGTCGAATAAATATTGGAAATGTCACTTTTCTGCAAAAAATTTAAAATAATAATAATATAAATAATAAATTACCAGACAAACACACCTAATGTATGGCCCCAAAGTAAGCAGAGCTTGTGTTATGGATGACCATACAGCGAACTGCGGGAACTCAGAATAAACATACATATATAAATACATACAACCACGACCCGACAACAAGCTCTGTGTTAAGCACAAAAAATGAATGCCCCGACCAGAACTCAAACCCGGGACCTCCGGCTTATATATACACTCAAAACCTGATATAGCGACATTGAAGGGACCGTATAGTTTCCGACTCTAAGTACGATAGTTGTTATAAGCAATACTTATACACAAGCAGTTATATTATCATAGGTATCTATCTAGTTTAGGTATAGGTAATGTGTGTGAACTCGTTTTCAAATGAAATGTCAAAAAAAGGAATTAAAATGTTTATTAAGAAATAATTGGACTACAAAATATAAGTACTACAGTACAGGTTACAAGACTTCACTTGTTTTTAAAGTAATCAGTCATTTTAGTTTGTTTTTTTAAGCCCAGTCTCAAATACGTTTTGCATTTTACGTTTCATACTCCTCAAGGTATTAGTATCATCAGTATTAAACTGGTCGTCAAGGGCAACCAATTTTTGCGAAACTGTTATAGCGCTGAGAGCCTCGGAAATAGTTGCTGGCTGAAACTGTTTTCATCGGCAGTGTTACGATTGTTGCTTTCCGCTTCTACAAGAATTTCTTCCTTAGTAGCTAAGGTGCACACGGCGACACTGTCATCTATTCACATAAATTCCTCTATCTCAATTCTTGGTTCTGTAGCAGTAGATCTTTGCAACTGAGCATCCAATTGAGCGAGTGGTACGTTGTCATCTTCATCTGTAGGAGATCTTATCATTCTCGCTAGCGGAATATCATCGTCGTCCTCCGCTTGTGATGGAGAGAGATCTTTGAAACCTGCATGGCGAAAGCAGTTGGCTATGGTGGTCTGTGTGACCTTTTCCCAAGCTTCCGATATCATCAGAATTGCATCCAGAACCCTAAGACTTTTTGTATCTTCACCGTTTTCAATATTCTGTATCATTTGTAACACGAAGTTTTCTGTATTGTGTTTTTAAAGCTTTTATCACTCCTTGGTCCATGGGCTGTAAAACAGAGGTGACATTGGGCGGTAAAAACACAGGCTTTATGCATTTCAGATTGGAGACTACAGGGTGAGTGGGACAGTTGTCTACTAGGAGAAGAATTTTGTTTCCTCGAGACTTCAATTCTGCAACCCAGCTACGAAGCCAATTTTCAAAAATTTACGATGTCATCCAGGACCTAGTGTTGTTTTCATAACTTACAGGCAAAGAGTGAATGTTCTTAAAGCAACGCGGCTTTTTAGCTTTTCCTATCATCAAAAGTTTTCTTTTACATGAACCAGTCATGTTTGCCGCAACCAATACTGTAATTCTAATACTGTAATACTTCTTGGTAGATATCCCAAGAAGTCGAACCAAACGCTTCGATAGTTCCTTTTTGGTGCGAGTCGCCAAGGTGTGGAATGAACTGCCTGCGTCTGTTTTTCCAGAAAACTATAGTCCTAGTTCTTTCAAGCGTCGAGTGAATAGGTATCTCGTGGATAGACGTGTAACACGACAAACGTCTTATCCTTTTTCAATAAAAAAAAATTCTTGTTTTGGACAACTTTCCACTCTTGCATTCCTCGCCTTTGAATTTAAGTGTTTTGTCAGGGGTTAAATTGTAAAACAATCCTGTTTCATCAGCATTAAAGATTTCCTCTGGTGTGTATCCTTCGCACAGCGCAGGCCACTTATGAGAGAGCCACTCTTCAGTCACTCCTTCAGGAACGCCAGCCGCTTCACCGCAAACTTTTCCTGCCACAATATTATGACGAGCACGAAAACGTTGTACCCAAGACGATGAACACTGAAAATTTTCCTTACCCATAAGATGAGCAAGGTCGTTGGCTTTTTGTTGCAGAATCGCACCACTTATTGGGACGTTGTATGCCCTCTGATGTTTAAACCATGTTAATAAAGCATCTTCCATAACTTTATGTTCACTTGTCCTCGATCGTTTAAGCTTTAAAGAGTTGTTTTCGAAAAGAGTTTTTATTTTATCTCTATTCTTCCAAATCGTTGATATTGTACAGTGCGAAACTCCACATTCCTTTGCAATTTCACAATTTGACTCGCCATTTTCTAATCTCCATACGATATGAGATTTTTCTTCAATAGTAAACACTGTTCTCTTTTTTGCGACATGGTACACGCATAAAAACACGGTCTTATCAAAGCCAAAACTTTTAAATCAAGTTGTCACTCACGCATTCAATTAGCGCATTAAACAATAAGTGTGAAATATGCGAGGTCAAATGACCGGGAAGAGGTTCGGATGGGGTGGGAGAAAGTGCGTAAGTAATAATACGCCTAAATATTCCTTCAGTGCTTAGTAATAAGATGTAAAATCGTTCGTATTGTTTTGTTTTGCTGGAACAAGTAAACGGTTGGTCGTTATAATCGATGAATATCGATAAAGATTCGTCGTTGTAAGCGATATGTCGCTGTATCCGATGCTGTTATAGGCGGTATGTTTACTGAATAGTTTACTAGAGATTCGGCCGGGACCTTACGATCCGGTTGTAATAACCGATTGATCGTTATAAACGATGTCGTTATAATCGGTTTTGACTGTAATTGTAATTAAGGATTAAAATGTAACTCTCAATACACAGTCTGTAACGTTATTATAAAGATTTGTTTGTCTGTTTGTTTACATTTAATTGATAAACTCTAAAACGACTGAACCGGGTTAAAAGTTTCGTTCGCCATCAGAGAGTCACAAAGGGAATATTTTATCCAGAAATTATTGAAAAGCGTCGTGAAAATGGCTTCACGAGTTTTAGAATTCACGAATTCGCTGGCCGTTTAAGTGTGTTCAGAAAAAAAAATTACAAAATATAATAAACATTTATCAAGTATTGTAAAATAGAAAGTAAAAAAAGAATTTTTCTTGAATAAGCCATATCGTTTTTATACCGGGATATTTAGGAATAACAAGTAAATATGGCCTTCTAAAGGGTTTTTTACGTGTTTGTTTAGGTTGGCAATGGGCTCCAAAGCTCTCCCTTGGTTTTCAAGGCATTGTATAAAACAGTTTGAAAGTGAACATTGGTAATGTATTATTAAATAACAAACATGAACCTTAAGTAACCTCTTTGCAACCACGCGTTCTGACCTATGCCGTCAGTAAAGGGTGGCGCTGCGTTCTTTGCGAAAATGAAGTTAGACGTTTAGTCACTAAAGAATGGTTTAGTTGCAGTTTATGCTACGGTACAGATAAATTCGTGGCGCTGTATGTGTTTTTATCAATAGACAATAATTATTTACCGATAATAAACGTACTTTAGGTAACTTATGTAATATTTTGTAAGAACTTTAGATGTAATAAATACTTTTTGTTAACTGGTTGTTTATTTACCTTGATTTATTGCTAGGTATGGGAGGTTACGGCTCTCAAGGAAATGTGAGCTTGTACGTACCATTGTCGTTTTCAGTATAGGCGAACGAATTGTGCGAGGGAGACGAATCTTCTTTACGGAAATATACCAAGACAGAAAGGAAGAGTTAATGTAACGTTTTTGTCACCGGTTTTGAGTGAATGCTCATCACAAGTCGGCGCTGCCATCGATGTTAACGTTTCAATGTAGTTGCCATAGGAATCTTTTAGTTCTGATTTTGTCTACTGAACTGTTAAGTTGTCGGCTACATTCACGTAAGGTTTGACTAAATAACTGACACAGTGACAAATCAATACTGGTCACGCGTCACGACGCCGTCAGGTGGCTTTTACGCATTCATATACTATGGCTATGGATACTACGCATGTCGCAAAGATATGAAAAATTGAGTATTGATCAAATCCTTTAAAAAATAATAATAAATCCCCAGATAAACACTCCGCTGTATGGCCCCAAAGTAAGCAGAGCTTATGTTATGGATGAACATACAGTGAACTGGGGGGAACCCAGAATAAACATACATATATATTAACACAAACATGGAGCGGAAAACTAAACTTAATTCTATTGAATTCGAAACCTGCCATTTTCAAAAACTGAAACTAGAACCGAGCAGTGCAACATAGTGCGAAACATGTGCAAAACTTTAAGTATGACTATTGAGGATGATGATATTCGAGATATTTTTCGCATCAAGGGAAAATCGGGTAAATGTACACTAGTAACCGAGTTCATGAAATCAGCTCTGAAGAGTGACGTCATCAAGGCTACAAAAGCATATAATAAACAACACCCCAACCAGCGTATTACCTCTACCACCATTGGACTCGACGGCGAGGCGTCCCCTCTATTCATAACGGAATCGTTAACTAGCAGGTGCCGGCGTCTATTTTTCTTAGCTCGAGGAATAGCCAATGCCTGTGGATTCAAGTACTGCTGGACAAACAATGGGAAAATTTATATGCGTAAAACTGATGAAGGACCTCACATTGAAATTAAAAACGAATCTCAACTTGAAAATCTGAAAAATAATAAACTGTGACTAGTTTTTGGGTTTAATAATTACTGTTTAAATTACACATTTTTGTTTCTTTTTTATTTCTATTGTGCATGCATATCACTCATGTTTTTGTTTTTCTCATTTTCTTTAATTTTAAACAAACTAATGATCAATAATTTTTGCCTCAATTTTTGTCAAGAATCAAAAATAATAATAATTATATCACATTTTTATTTTTTGGACAGAATAAAACCAGTAATTATTTTAATGTCTCATGCATTGGTTTTTCGAGTGGTATTGATTGTATATATTAAAAACAAAATTCGATCTATGTAATAATAATACTAATTCTGAAAATATAGATGACATAACAGTTGGTAACTCGTATCTTTGCAATCCTGAATCTTGTAAATCTCTAATATATCACACCAAAAAAAATAAATCTCTTAAAATTATGACCCAAAATATACGCAGCATTTTAAAAAACTTTTCTTCCTTTGAGACTTTACGATTTAGAATGGGTTTTAACTGTGACATTTATATTCTTACAGAAAGTTGGAACTCAAAAGTAATCAATTTCCCCGAACCGCAAAACTACACCTTACATTATACTGCTAACAACCTTAACCAAAATGACGGAGTAGTAGTCTATGTTAAAAATGATATTTATTACACTACCGTTGAGTATAAACTTGCAGATGCGTCTTGTATGTTAATACAAATTCAAAATGATACCTTAATTGTAGCTATGTATAGATCGCCCTCAAAGGCTAATATCACCAATTTCTTAAACTCATTAGACGCACTTCTTACTTCAAACAAAACATGTAACAATATACTCATATTAGGCGATATTAACATTAATATTATTCCTGGAAGTAATGACATGAACGCTCCGGATTACCTTAACTTATTAGAAAGTCACGGAATCTTAGCTTCGCATGTTTATCCTACAAGGGGTCCCAACTGCCTTGATCATTGTATGATTAAATCTAAACAGCCATCGACTACTTTAGTTTTTAATGCACCCTTGACGGATCATTCATCTGTGCTTACATGCCTCGAGCTACACTCTAAAATCCGTCACAATCAAAATTTTACGAGAACCAAAATAAATTACGCCGAACTGCTAGCGGATATAGAAAAATGTGATTTTAATAGAGTTATACAGTTGAGTGACGTGAACAGTGCAGCAGTCAAATTCGTAGATATGATCGCTAACTGTAATACAACAAATTCCGTCACTACAATAGTCCCACGGCGACAACGGTGCATAAAACCATGGATTGCACCAGGTCTTATACGCTACATAAAAAACCGAGACCAATTGCATATGAAATGTAAGAATGATGTTGACAATGAAATACTTAAAATAACATATACAAGGCACAAAAACTACTGCAATAACTTACTTAAACGACTAAAAAGAACATATGAACAAAATGAATTAAAAAAACACGCTCATAGCCCTAAACAAACCTGGAAAACTATAAAAACTATAATTAATGCAGGGAAAATAAATAGCCAACCTAGTGATCTTCTTAAAATTAGTAATACCCCTCAAGAATCCATAGACAAAATTAACAGTTTTTTCGTAGATATCGGAGAAGAACTAGCTAATCAAATAAATCATAAGCACCCAAATTCCGACAAACAAAGTTTTGGGTCATTTGTACCTAAAAACTCAATGGTCATATTGGGCACATCTGAGGCTGAAGTTATGTCTACTCTCATGAACTTTAAAAGTGATAGTGCAGTAGGTTGGGACGGCATTTCAATTAGGGTTCTTAAAATGGCTAAACATCTAATTGTACCTTCTATAACCCACATCTTTAATCAGTGCTTGACAACAGGTGTCTTTCCCGATGTTTTTAAAAGAGCCATAATACATCCAATATACAAAGTAGGAAACAGAGATTGTGTCAGTTATTATCGCCCAATATCAGTGCTTCCTGCTCTTTCAAAAATTCTAGAGAAAATCATTAATAAAAACCTTCTATCCTTCTTGAAAAAACAAAATGTACTCTCACGGAACCAGTATGGATTTAGACCCAATACGTCTACTTCTCATGCTGTATCTGATCTGTCTGAATTTACTGCATCTCAGTTGGACTCGGGAAATAAATGTGTAGGTGTGTTTTTAGATTTAACAAAGGCGTTTGACACCGTCTCTGTTCCTAAGTTGTTAAAGAAGTTGGAAAACATCGGGATTCGTGGCAAATGTCTGGCACTTTTTTCTGATTATCTGGCAAATCGATCACAAAGGGTTAAAATAGGTAGTCACTTTAGCTCTGACTTACCAGTCACCCACGGTGTGCCCCAGGGCAGTGTCCTCGGTCCTAGCCTCTTCCTCATTTACATCAATGATCTTTGCTACATGAGAATTAATAACGCCCGAATATTTACATTTGCTGATGATACTGCAATAATCTTCTATGGAAAATCTTGGGATGAGGTTAGGACCAATACTGAAACTGGGTTGCGAGAAATCTACAAGTGGCTAAACTCAAACTCGCTCACACTTAATGCATCCGAAACTAATTTCGTAACCTTCGGTATAACACAAAGACATCAGCCTAATAACAACTTTACAATACAAGTGCACACGTGTCCAGTTGGGCCCAACGTCAATGTGTCTTGTCGCTGCAATTTCTTGCAAAGAACGAATACTGTTAAATACTTAGGAGTGCGGTTGGACAGTAATTTTACATGGAAACCTCACATTGACTTGCTATCGGGAAGAATAAGAAAGCTTATATATGTATTTAAAACTCTTCGTCATGTTGCTGATCACAAACTATTAATTACGTTATATTATGCTATGGCTAGGTCTTTATTAACATACTGTATCACGTCTTGGGGTGGAACGAATAAAACACATTTATTAAAATTAGAAAAGGCGCAGAGAGCTCTGCTTAAGGTGATGCTATTTAAACCCCTCAGGTATCCAACGAAACAACTTTACTCTGATTGCGACATTATGACAGTGAGACAACTATTCGTCCGGGATACTGTCATGCTTCAGCACAAAAAGCTTACTTTTGATCCCAAACTGTTAGAACTTCGAAGAAGGAACAAAGTTTGCCCAACTACTAACTTTAAGATCTCTTTTATTAATAGATTCCAAATGTTTCTCGGCCCATTCTTCTATAATAAATTAAATAAGATTTTAAATTTGTACAGCTCAAATACCAATGCATGTAAAAAACTCTTAAGTTCTTGGCTTAAAACGTTAGATTATGTACAAACTGAGGATTTGTTTACCATAATAAGATAGTTTGGCAAATATTATTAAAATCTGTAACCTTTAAAACTTGTATAAGATCAATGTAATTCTTATCTTTAAGTAGTAAGTAACACATGAAAATAAATGTAATGGTAACCACGGGTAGGGACTTGTATCTAAGACACAGGCTCAGCCTAGTTTAGATACAAGCGACACTAAGACTTTAAGACCTTTTATATCTTTATGTTTACTACATACTTGTTAAGATTTTACTGAGTGTGAAATAAATAAATTTTATTATTATTATTTTATTATTCTTCAGTGTCAAGGCTGGTTTACACGCATTAAGTAGTAAAGTTGGTAACAAAATTAAAACCAAGTTTTTGGTTAAAAATTATTTGTAAACAGACAGTTAAGTGACAAGTGATAAGTTATTTAGTACGCTAGTGATTAAGTAGATTAAGATTCGTTCTATTTTTCTGGTAAGAAGGTGGGCGGGGCTACTCACTTAACACCTTTAGACTTTTTTTTAAAAATTAAGTGCGTAAGTTGACCATGCTGTTGGCGGCAAAAGCTCGTACTTGTTTCGCATTTTCTCTTTTTTTCAAAAGGTTGGAATGGATTTTATATTCTACTTTCAAGTTTATTAAAGAATATTTCAAATTATAATAATATAATATAATAATAATAATATAATATAATAATAACTTTATTTTCATTTAAAATCAAGTTTTACAGGGTTATCATCTGGGGCCCTCTGTTTAGCTCAGAATGACTGTGTGTCAAATAATAATGCTTGTGGAATATACGAATTAAAAAGTTCAGGGATTAACTTAGTCTTCTATAGGTTTTTATTTTCGGAACCAATTCTCTCACCTTGTCCAAAATCCCATTAATCACAAATCTAACTATATTATAATATCATTTTACTGAATTCCTTAAGTTATTGACCGTCCATCTATATTGAACTTATAAGCTTAACTAATGCGTTTGGGCACACAAGTAAAATGTAGTAACCTAAAATTTATTTAGTACTTAAATGATTAGATAATAGGTGTAAACCGCGCATTAGAGCAGTCGGCTGTATGTACTTCCTCAGGCTTAAGAACTCATTGGTACATCTGGCCCTCACCGGGATTGAACCTCCAGATCGAAAAGCCAGCTCTTTGACCACTGCGCTGTCGAGACTAACATGACAGAGTATATACCAGGTATGTCATACCAATTTAGTACCTCCGACTGAGATGCGTCGGGGCGAAAATGCAGGAAAATTATCTTTATTCAAGGGCAACATTTACCGAAGTCCAAGTCAAGTATCTTGGCAGGCCTTGCCACGACAGCTCGTATGCAAAGCTACACTGATAGCAATACCTTCTAATTGGGTAATTCTAAAACGCTTCTACGCGTGGTTATACTACCAACGATCCACGCCTCTAAAGGCTAGCATTCTCTTTCAAAAACTAACTAGCCCTGCAGCTTTACTCCTCAAAACATAAGTAGACAGTACCTAATGTCAATGACAGTGCCACCATAAAATATTATTTAACATTGGTCAAAAAACATACCTAGATATTATTTAATTATATTTCTTTCTTTCTATACTAGGTTTTCAAATTTGGGATACTCATTTTCTATATACAAGATAAAAGTAAAATTTCAAACAATGTATTGTGAATCAGATTATTAAATAATTTAATTACATTATTGTAAAATTATAAAAGAAAAATAAATCTAATACAACCAATAATTTTAATTTTCGAATAGCCCACCCCGTGCCTACAGACCTACAGATGCAAACGTGCCCATCACACTTGCCGCGTTACCTTGTTGGACATCTATGGACAGCCTTTGCATCAGATAACACCTGGAACGCGCATCTTTTCCCCTCTCCATATGTCGACGGCCCACTTCTTTACAGAAGCTCAAAGCTTCGGACCCCTAAAAGCCTGAAGTTTCGAATGCGAGCGGAACGAAGTCGAACAGAAACCAATGTCCTGCGAAGAATGTCATTCAGAACATGGTGTCACGGAAACAACACGAACACCGACAACAGCTTAACGCGTGATGACCATTGGCCTCCACCATGGAACCGCAGATTCATTGATGAGGTAGACAAACATCGCAGCCCAGGCGTAGTGCCACCGCCACACGCATGGAATGGCTGTCCAGCTGAGTTCCCATGAATGGTTATGGCACAGCTTGCAACCGTGCTCCTAAATCTAGACTCGGAACGGATATGAGTAGTGTAGGGAATGTTCGTGTTACCCTTATGCGATAAAATATCCGATACAAGATTGACGACCCCATATAACGATGCTAGAAAAGCAGGCAAACATACATATTTTATGCGCCGCACGCCCAAACCCAAAGTTTCCCTTTTGCAGGGGAAGGGTGTTAGTGAAGGGGAATATTACTCTTAAGTAACGTATAGGCTTTCGATTTATGGGCGAAACTATTAAATTTGATTCGGTGGTTCTAGACTTCCTCTAGTCTAGACAATATTATTAGTATCAATAGAATTCCGAAGTTACTTCGTCTATATTCATCGTTAATTCATCAGTAATTATTGTGTAGTTTAAACTGTAGTTAGACATTGTTATGTCTATATTTTTATGGCCGTTACCAAAGATGAAAAGGTTATCCAGAAAATTACCATGCCCTAGATTCGTGTTATAATAGACCAGGCTATTACTATAGGAAGACTGTAGCACTCAGCTTTGAGTTCCCTCTCCACTTACGCTGCACGAAGAAACTCTAGGGTAAGAAACACGTCCATTAAAAACGGTCTTAAACAAACAACAAATAGACTAGAGGCAAACCAATAAAACTTTATTAACTCTTCAACAATCAATTAAGCAACGAGCTCCTCAAACCGAAACTCCGTCTGCGGAGCCCCTTCATTACCTCCTCTCATCAAAGCATTATTCGACCCTATGGACAGCAGTTCCCTTAGTTTCTCCATCTCCGCCTCAGTGAACTGCAACTCGTCCTTCTTTGACATCTCGTCGGCAAAAACAGCTTTATTGAGCGCATTATTCAACATCCTCTGCTTAGATAACTTGGGTTCGGTTAAGTATATCATCCCGTTTTCATCAAAAACGTCGTTGTCAGAAAAGTCTTCGTTGTCCGCTAGTGGATCTGTGTAGACTAGGCTGTGGCTTTCGAGCGAGTCGCCGTCGAGTTGCTGCTCGTTTTCGAGTTCCGCGAGCAGCTCCTGTAGTTTTTCTAATGTTTGCTGTGAACAAAAATGTTGTGAAATTACTTAACAAAAATAGACATTACTTTAGGAAGATTGTGAAGTGCCAAGCCAATACGCGGCGCGAGTAGCTAGGTATTTTCAAACATGCTATCTGTTTCACACTGAACCTTATCGTGCGATAGAGAGAGATGCTATGTTGTCTCAGGTTAAATCTACACATACAAAAATTTTTAAAAATCGGCCTATGTTTACGGGGGTGGAATGAAATTTTGTAAGACAATTTATTGAGTATGGTTATTTTGTTACATAGGTATGTAGATAGTAAACAAACTCAACTCAAAATATGACACGTTATTAATTCTTACTTGCGAATCATATGATACCTAATGGTAGTTTTTCTTATGAACCCGTTTTTGGCTGTATAACTTCACTCAGGGACCAGTCACAAATTTACTCACACCAATCGATAACGTTTGGATCGACTTCCTGTCCTTATTACAGGATTTATCATATTTTACTTTTGTAGAAAATAAAAGCGATGTAACATTTTGATGACCGACTCGTATTCCCTACCTCGTATAGATCTCATCATTCACCTTATTGCGACGTGTTTAATTTACATATAGAAATGATATTCCTTAGAAAAACACTATACCAACTGTATGATGAACATTCAGTAACAGGTGGGCGGGAACCAGAATAAACTTACATATATAAATATAAACAACATCTGTATTGATCACTCAAATGAATGCCTCGACCAGAACTGAACTACTGGGACCACCGGCATATGAAACAGGCTACTACACTGACGCCACTCGGCTGTCCCAGTGACGATTCCCTGGTTTACTAATTAAGCAACCTTAGACTTCCGTCGCTGCATGTTCTCGTGGCGGTCGCTCCAGCGCGGGGACTCCTGCAGCTTCAGCACTGCGGAGAAGTCCTTGACGAGGCCTCCTCGCCCACGCAGCTTCTGCGCGTGCTGGCTGAACGCACTTTCAACTGGAACATATATTTAGTGTTTTAACCCGATACTTACTATGTGAGGTGAGTGCTGCAGTATATTGAAATAGTATATTGAAGGATACATCCTACATCAACAAATTGGCTGCATGTATTTTTTTCTCTTGCCTATTTTTTCATAAAAACGTCATCTGTCAACAAAAACAAACCTCTTCCTGATAAGAGGAAATCAACGAAAGACTTGGCTGCATGGCATTGCCTGCTCCTCAACTTGAGGAGAAATAATTAAAAAAAAAAAAACAAACCTCTTTATTGTTTTTATGTTGGCACAACCGCTACATTTAAAAAAACTATTAGAAAGCTGATTTTCGTTCGTTTGGCGCGCAAAGTTCGAGAAAGTGAAAAACAGTGATTTTTAATTTATTGTTACTTGGTATTCACAAGTAGTTATATTTTATTTTATTTAGGCTGTGTTGTTATTGAAATACGTGTAAAACATTGAATATTATTATTTTTCATTGTGTTTTCCTAATAATTGATATTTCTTTAATATGTAATTTCAATCCTACTTTATGCATTCAATAGAAATTATACTTCAAATAATAATTTATGAAAATAATTTATAGATGAGTGAAAATCGGAGGTTTACTAGGTCAGATGAAGATATAATCAACTATTTAGAATATCTGGATGGTAACGAGTCTGAAGATGATGCCGAAGATGATGAATGTGATGAGTGAGGATGATCCTCCAACTGATAACATAGGTAGGAACTGAGACTGGTTTTTGTCTGTATAATTTATGCATAAAACAAAGCGTGAGGCGTGAGGTCGCGGGTTCGATTCCCGCATAGCGTAATAATAAATGTTTCAGGTTTGGATGTTTATCTGTTTATAAATTTATGTATATTCTATGATCCTTTATCGCTACATGGTAACCATAACAAAAGCCTTGCTAACTTTGGGGCTGTGCAGGTGATGTAACTGTCTGGAGATTTTATTTAGTTTTTTTTTTATTTACAGATGATCCACCATTTGTTGAACCAGGCTCAGAAAATATAGAGAATAATACAACCTAGTACTTCTGTCTCCACGTCGGCCTCTCACGCTCGTCGTTAAGTTCTAAGAAGTTTATTATGGAAAAAAAATTATAAACACTCCCCCCGAGAATGTACGTTTTTTTTTATTGAAAAAGGATTAGACGTTTGTCTTCTATCTCACCTGATGGAAAGTGACGATGAACACGAACGTGTTACACGTCTATCCACGAGATACCTATTCACTCGACGCTTGAAAGAACTAGGACTATAGTTTTCTGAAAAATAGACGCAGGCAGTTCATTCCACACTTTGGCGACCCGCACCAAAAAGGAAAAGTTTTGTAGGAAGTATTGACTATAGTGCGGACCTTACAGCAATTGACACAAAATACGGGTTTTATTATTACTTTATGACCGATGACATTTTACTGAAAATTGTTGAGGAAACAAATCTGTACGCTGTCCAAAAAGAAGCTAATATGCATTTTAAAATTACATTGGTATATTATATTATATGTCTGTAATTAAATATCCCAACACCAGACTATATTGGTCTAATAAATATGGTTTCGCTCCTATCATAAACTGTTTAACTGTGAACCGTTTCGACAAATTAAAAAGCTATTTACATTTTAGTAATAATTAATTGTTAGTCCCAACTAACCATCCACACCACGATAAATTACACAAAATCAGGCCCATTGTAGATCATCTAAACAATAGATTTTCACTTTTTCCTCTAGAGCAACGGTTGGCTATTGATAAACAAATGTGTGCAACAAAAGTTGCACATTATTTGAAACAATACCTTCCAAAAAAGCCTCACAAGTGGGGGTTCAAATTATATTTGCTCTGCTCTGCAGTATATAATATGGTTTTGCTCATAAAGAACAATGCCCAGGTTTCATATATGCAATGACCTGTCAGCCTGTTTTTTATTGCTCTAATGTATAAATATAAAAACAATGCAGAAAAAATTTATTTATTTATTTAATGCAATTTAGCAATTCAGAAAAAAAGTTACATGGAAAAATATATTTCGAGGTTATATGTCAAATTCAATCAATTTTCATAGCACATCTTGGAAATATATAACTTATAAAAACGAAAGTGCAGCTCATTTCAGGAATTTGGTTTCAGATTCTCACGGATATGTTATTTTTTTAAAACAAAAGAAGTAAAAAGCCTTTCAAAACCTCAAATTACTAAGTATTCTCAATAATTATGTTAAAATTCATGTATGAAAACTCATATTTGGTTAAAATGTAGACAAACCTTCTATCGCTAGTAGTATCGCACAGTACACAATAACGCAAAAGCAAACGAAGGAATGCAAAAGTTTAATTCAAATCTAAACTGACGTTGTAATTTTTGACGTTGTCAATATGACAGTTAAGTTAAGCTGTATTGTACATTTAAGAAAAATTGTTGATTATTTCATTTTTATGTGCATTAATTTAAATAAATTAACAAATAGAATATCAATTTAATTTTAAAAGTCATATATTTTTATTACTTTGTAAGCAAATTCGAAATATTGTAAAGTTCGAGCTTTATTTGGAACGAAACGTGTCATAGAGCATATATATACTGGGTTCGTTCGTGGCAAACCAAATGTCAATAAATGACTATAAAAAGAAAACCCAATAAATTTTTTTGTGGATTGTAGTTTTTGACATGAATTAGGTTTTATGGTTCAGCTAAAAATTAGTAATTTTTCGTACTATATTACTTATCTATACATAATACGATTTGTCAAAATGTTGACAAGTCAGGAATGGTCTTTCGTCTTTGAAATTTATTCAGGTAATGAAACTGGTAATACGCCAGCACCAAATCTTATGTTATAATAAAAGAAATAATTGTTTTAAATCTTACCATAATAACTAATAAGTTCAATAAAGCCAAAAAACTAAACTAAACTACTGTCATTGGGTATAATAAACTGATGAGTTATCATGGTAACATTGTATACTGAATGCATAATGTAGGCTACAGGTAAAATATTCTGAAATAAGTAGCTATATTTTAAAAATATATATTTTTATTTATTTTTCCGTTCAAATAAACCCAAAATCTATCCATAATTTTTTTTAAATTTCAAAATAAGAAATCGTGTATCTAAGGGTTAAGAAACACAGGGTTATTACGGGGTCATGGCGCAAAAATTGAACCATTTTACTCACTTCCCTCTAAGGATTTCAGTAAGATAGGACTTAAATTACTATATGACTTAGTTTCCTTTGTACAGTAACAAAAAAGAATCTGGAATGATTTGATGTTATGGTCAAACTTTTTGGTGGCAATTCGACGGAGCAAGTTGTGTTCATCATTGGTTTTTATTTGTGCATGTCAGTTAGTGTTTAGTGCATAAAGGTGACAGTGCATTGTGCATTGCATACTCAAAGACTTGTGCGTTAAATAGGAAACAGAAGTCCGCTTGTTACTAGTGAAGTCATGCGATCACTTTACTATTGACTTTCACCTTCATCGTCTTCATAAATAATATCAACATCATAATAAAAGAAGAATAAATTATGTTTATGTCCAGGCTGGATGGCTTAGGTACTTTGTTTTTCTTTAAGATAAACGTTAATCTAAAAAAATTATGGCCAACCAAACTATTTCACAAGAAAACTTATGAAAATTGGATAATTTTCCTTTTTACTTTTAGTCTTTGTTTCACATTTATTGACTTTGACGTATTTTGAAATTTTGATTAATTTTCCTAACATTACAAATAATATTTTGTTAACAAAATAAATGAAAAAGCATGAGTCATCACTGTTTCAATAAAAATATAAAGGTGACATTGCAATCATTTACTGAGTCAGAAAAAAATGGTTGGGAGCACGGCCCCGAAATCGTAGTACTGTACACCTTTACTTTTTTAGTGTATCTACCTATGTACGAAACTTTACATAAATACAAACAAAACACATACATTTATCAGCACACTTGAGTTTGTGTCAGTGCAAAACGGTAAAAAATTATTGTTCAAAAGAAAAAAAGATCTGCACAATGTCAACACAAGAGGAAGAAACATGCTGGCAGGTCATAATAGTAGGCTTAACAAAGTCACTAACTCATTCATGGGTCAATGTATACGCTTTTATAATAAGGTTCTTGAGGATATCCAAGGTCTTCCTATTGACAAATTCAAAGAAACTATAAAGCAAAAGTTGTGTGCTAAAGCATATTATAAACTATCCAATTATTTGGATGATAAAAGCCCTTGAGTATAATCCCCTCATTAACATATTTTCACTAGTATTTTTTTTAAAACACGTGTAATGTGTCCATTTGTTTGTTGAGTTCTTCGTCCCGATAAATAACTAATGCGTCATTGTCACTAAAGTACGTCTTATTACGATAGCGTCGGGTGGTCTATTATGGTTGAGGAGGGCGGTGGCTGGATCCCGCGTTAACTCGTAAACGGGTGCCGTTTGGGGGTGTTCGTCGTTTGGATACTTGAGGGGAGGGAGACTTGCCGAGCTAACAGATGAAGATAAGGATAATTATGTATAGACATAAAGAGACACTGTAAATGTATTTTGAAAAAAATATACTTGTGAAGTTTCTTGCCAGTTCTTCTTCACGAAGGTTTTTCCGAACTGGTGGTAGAGTCATGTTTTATTTGACGTCAATGAGAACAAGTAATAATCAATATTGAGAAATAAATTTTTGAATTTACCAGATCCATCACTCAAGAACATCAACTAAAAACGTCACATATCTTTCGCTAGCTTAATTTGTATTATTTATTATTATTTTTTTGGCCGCCTTAGCAGCACCCTCCGAGGGGAGAGAGGTGGAAGATGCATCATGCATACCTCCGCAGCCGGTCTGCGGGGTGACGTGGGACTCACCAGAGTGGCACCTACCCACTATAAACCACCTTCACGGCTGTGGCATGGGAATGTCATGCAGCCTTCATCGAAGCGACACCCGATGAGGGAAGGGGGTGCGCAAATTTTTGTATTATTTGACTTGGTTTGGTATGGAGCTCGTAGTTCGAATATGCAACGACGACGACAGCCTAATCCCACTTCAAGCACACCATCCTCATGCAACCCAACCAAGGGGTGGTATTAGGCAGTCCACCACGGTTGCCGTCTGCGGGTTGCCAGACTTATACCCCTTCGAAACAATTCCTTAGGTAGGTATGTGGGTTTCTAAAGGTATATTGAAACGAGGTAAGATCTGTTTGTTAGCATGTAACGATATAATCCGAAACTAATAAACTGGTTTCAAAGTTTCTTTCACCTATCGATAGCTACATTGTCTAGTAACATAGATTATATTTTTGTCGAACTTCCAGTGAGATTTTTCTTTTTTATATCTTTATTACAATCAAACATACCTACTACAAAATGTTTATTATGTCGGAATCGAAATTTAGTACAAACAAATTCATATGTTTTTAGTAAAATATAATTTCCTCGTGTATGGATTGAGGACACACAAAAGCAATTTAGGTCACAGTTTTTTTGTAGGCGCCCTACAAAATGACTACAAAGTGAGAATGCATTAACAGAAAGTACGTTTAAGACTTTTTGAATTTCGAGGTCTCGCTTCAGCTCAGATGTTTGGATTGAGGAGCCATAACGTTTGCCACTTTTTACTACAAATTCCAGAATTTTACTTTAAAATCAGTTGAATCACTACTAAATGAGGGTGTTATCACATTTAAAACCTGGAGTGGCTTCTCAAGCCATACGGATACTTCGCGGGAGACATCTCGCAGGCAGGAGTCTTTAATAGGTAGGTAGGTGTTTAAGATGTCAAAAAAAAATAGAAGCAAACAAAACTCACATGTAAAAATAAACGTCGTCAGCCATTGTATGTAATTCCAATACATTATTATCGAAGTTTATCAAAATTCGCGCTCAAAATAGATTTTGATTATTTTGTAATTAAATATTTTATTGGAAAAATATTAATGAGCCATAACGCGAAGTCGAAAGTATTCAAATTGTTCAGGCTGCACTGATAGCTTAGAGGAGCGGGGTAACTTTTTGTTATATATAAATTAAAAAAAAATACGAATGTTTTTACAAGCGTTCTTAGTGTTCATCCAATTAGAGGCCACCACGGCTAACACAAAGTAGACAGATATTAGAGATAATGTGCACGAGCAAGCTAAAAACCAGACTAAATATTGAGCTCAAACATAGTTATATTTAAAACTTTTTTTATTTCAACAAGAAAGCAAACCATAGCCAATGTCGATTCGATCTTTTCTGTTAAAATAGATGAAAAAGAGCTATATCGTCATCACATTAGATCAGGAACTCTTAAGTGAACGCCATCCGCGACGGCCGAGAAGTGTTAGTGCCAGTAACCCTGACTCATACGCTGGAGGTCCCAGTTTCAAGTCCTGGTCGGGGCATTCATTTGTGAGATGAACACAGATGCTGGTTCTCGGGTCATCATTGTTTATAATTATATATGTATGTTTATTCTGGGTCCCTCCCATTTCGCTGTATGGTCATCCATAACACAAGCTTAGCTTACTTTGAGATGATCTTTGAATACTTGGTGGTCACTATACTAGTTCATATTTAATCAATTTATGTGGTTTATTTGTAGGTACCTACTTTAAATAGCAATAAACAACCATCTGGTCACAGTAGGAGCGGTGAAACATAAGCAGTTTCCCGTTCCGCTTCTAACGAAAGCGTACCTATATTATTTAGTTGTATGAGTAGGTTGGTGAAGGGGAACCTTAAAAATTATCTAGGTTCTTGGTTTTGAATTCATGTGAATTAAAAAATGGAATTGTTGAATTCACATTTCCTCATGGTTTTCATACCACAATACAATCTATGATTGCTGACGTGATAAAGCGATAATCACGTGATATGCTCCAAACAGTTTAATCGCTTTTTATAGCTTTAGCGAATATAGATTGCAACTTGGCCTAGGGCCCCAGCTGCTTATCCGGTTGGCCGAGCCGGACCAAATGAAACTGCAAAATACCCACAGCGCTAAAAAAGTTCGCTCAAAAAGAACTTAATATCTAATTGATTGGCAAAAAATTTATTTCAGAACATAAAATCTTTTTGGGAAAAACGCCTGAAAAGCTTGAAACATGTCTTGAAAGCAATGTTTTATTTTTATTAATACTTTTAATATACTAATTCATAAAATTGGCAGAAACAGTTATTGTGTAGTAAAACAACAGCTGATTGCCATAAAACAAAAAAAAAATCTTTCAGTCTGTTTATGTAGGTACCTAGGTACTTATTGGTTTTACATGTGTTTTTCTGGTAGGACAAATTGTAACGACGATGAGGAAGCACCGTACATTTCGCGCCGCCTGTGGGACACTAGTGGTTGGTATGTAACAGCCCGAGCCGTACCAATAAAGAATAGTCCCACACAGCTTCCGGCGACCCGGCAACGCTTGTCCCAGGCATAAGAAGTTAACATTGTTACTGATCAAACTTGAAGTTATAAACAAGCACTCACCTCACGTATTTTACTAAGTTTTTGTCAAAATAAGCTCAAAAGACGAGAATCACTGAAAAGTCAGAAAAAGCTTAATAGCTTCTAAACTAGAAATATTCGGATTTCTTATAAGAGAATGAACAGTCCATAATGGATGTACTACCACTGGATCGCGGCTTGACATATACGAGCCCCAATGGAAAAGACTTAATATTCGAAGTAAAATTTAGATAAATAAAGGAGAATGCTCAAAAATGTATGATCCAAAAACCCAGAGTCGATTAAAACAATGTATGTACGGTTAGATAGCATATTTGCATTATATATCTATGCTAATGAATGCTTCTGAAGATGGGCTATCGGCTTATGGCTCTTGAAGCGTTTATGATTGCTCCAGTGATTTTGGAATCGTTCATTGCAAAAGTCACTGTTTTATTAAAATAATTATTTCTAAATGTTTTATGGTCTCTTTTAAAGCGACCGTTCATGGTCTCTATGTATAACCCATTGGACCATCGTCATTAGTCCAGATTTATTGGCATTTTCTGTGCTGAGTTGAGGTATATACTTTGCTGTGTGTGTGGCCGTTTTGGAGACGGCTTTAAGAGAAATGAATTGGGTATTTGGGACTTCCTATTAAAAGTCTACTTTGCAGTACATTAATTATTTTAATCGACTTCAGGTATTTTTTGAGCATTCTCCTTTAACTTTATTAGTTCAATAAATACACAGTGATTTTTAACACTTAATGAAGTTTATTTTCAATCAAAAAAGTAACAAAATATTTCCCTATTTAAATAAAATATAAATAATAAATTCTTGGGGAACCATCCACGCAAAATTCAACGGCGCAAAATAGTTGTCTACCACTCAGCAGCGTCACCTTTAGCATCGATCGCGGCCTTTATTCTTCGTGGCATCGTTGCTACCAATTATTCACATTGTTGTGTAGTTATTGAGTCCCAGACGGACTTAATTATTTCCTTCAAATTGCTTTTAGACCTTGTTGGACACTTGCGCAGCATTTTTTCACTGTCCACCATAGGATTGTGTCAGTCGGTGACAAATCTGCACTATTTGACGGCTACTCCATTGTAGGGATGTGATTCCGGTTTAACCAAGCCTTGGTTGTCCTCGCAGTGTGACAGGAAGCACGAGGAATTGGAATCGAGGGCACGAGAATTGTTTCCAGAATGTTTTGGTGCTCTACTGCATTAACAGTTCCTTCTACAAAATGTAGACGACCCTGAACTTCACTTTTCTTTTGATTCAATCCGTATGGAATGCTTTATCTTTATTTCTAATAACTTTTTTCGGTACATCACCGACCGTCACCTCAAATTTAGATTCATCTCAAAATTAGTCAAATTTTCATGATCTTTAGCGAGTTTCAGCCTTTTCTTTTTCTGGAGAGGCGTGAGTAAAGGTTTCTCTTTAGCAGTATAAAATCCATAGCCCAATCGTTTTACGACCCTCTTGCAGATATCGACAGATACATCTTTGTGAATTATCTTCCTCCACTTGAAGGTAAGTTCTCTTGCACGGGCACAACGATTCTTTTTAATGATTTTCCTTAAAACTCAATTTTCAGCTTCCCTTGTGATTCGCGGCCGACCAGGTTTCTTCAAACATTCAACCAGGCTATTTTTCCTGTGATGAACATAACAGGAAAAATAACAGGTCTGAACTGTCGATCTCGGTAGGGATTATTGATTTTATTATTGATTTTACGGGACTATGTGGTCACTTGAATTACACCCTGCCACACTGCGACCTAGCTATTGTGTGAGTCCACCTGGTTATAGCTCGCCGATTACTCCGATCGAGTCCAAGAAGCGAATCACCTTCCTGACGGCGATGTATCCGATCTACTTTGTGTCCAATTCATGTTTGTCCAAGTGATTGATCGCTTCTGTGCCAGTGCGACACAATGACATAGCATATGAAGGGGCGTTTCGTCTTCCATGTTACAGAATCTGCAGCACGTAGCGTCCGCTGCGCCTAGATTGAACATGTGCTTATTCAGCTTTCAGTGACCTGTCAGTGCGCGCACTAATGTTCTAAGCTGGATCCTGTTGAGAGATAGTAGTTACATCTCTTCTCTCTACTATCTCTCATCCGCCTAAAAGCGATGATAAAAGTATTTGACTTTTGGATCAGAAATGAAATCCTGATACAAAAACCATTACAACCGTCGCAACACGCCTACCGAAAGGGCAGATCCACAGAAACGGCTCTTCTAGACCTGACCGACAAAGTGGAAAAGGCGTTGGAGGAAAAGCGGATTGCTTTATGCGCATTCATGGATATTGAGGGGGCGTTTGATAACACTCCCACTGATTCCATCATACGTGACCTGGAACACAAGTCTGTGGACCTCACCACAAAAAGCGAACAGCAAAACTAGAACTGAATGGGACATACCGCACAGTTCTTACCACACGGGGGTGTCCGCAGGGTGGAGTCCTCTCCCCCTTCTGTGGACACCGACGGTGGAATCGCTCCTGGAGAAACTAAGCCTTAAAGGCGACGATGTAATTGGATACGTCGACATTTTTCCATCGCTTTTAGGAGGAAAGATGATAGACTGATGGGTGTGAATGGTTTTGGTAGTGAAGGGTCCTTTCTTCCCGCCTTGGGGATGAACATTACCTTTACTTTTTTCCATGAGTCTGGTATGCTACCTAGGGCATAGCTTACTCTATAAAGTTTGAAAAGATGTAGAAGGAGAATTAGATGACCTTCTTGTAGCAGAGCAGGGAAGATACCAACTATCCTCTCCTCCACTTTTGTATCGTGAGAAGCTCCTTTTAGCCCATTTATTCGGTAGGGATAAGTCCTTGGCGCTGTGCCATTATTGTGGCGGGAACGCAGCATTGAACGTATAAAATAAAACAAATATGAGCAGAAATAAACATATAATTATAAAATATTAACGTCACATTATTTATTCATAATCTATATTTCATATAGGTATCTATCAATAAAAACGCTACTATATTATGTAATGTATAACAGTTATTGATATTCACAAATAAAACCCTAACTAAATAGATTTTATGATATACCTAATACTCAAATAGTAACAATAGATCAACATAACATAATTCATATAACATTGAAATACACAGAATGTGTAGACATGTCGGTTTTTCCATTTATTACAGCTGACATCACAAAATCTTTTGTACGGATTTTCCCAGCTCAGGTGTTCCAAACAAAAGTAGGCTACTATAATAGTATAGTTTTAAACTAGCACCACAAAATTGTACATCTTACATGATAATTCTTTGCTAGATCTTTTCACCAAGAGATATACTATTAGACCAAGCGAACAAAGCAAATGGGCTGAAAGCGGCTTCCCCTTTCAATCTTTTACTACTAAAGAAAACAAGTACTGAGTACAAAATACACACTCAAAATTTTGGAAATTTAATCAGGTATATACTGGCATAAAATACTGAAATGAAGAATAATGTCCTAATCTGAAGTACATGACGTCACGTTGGACAGTCGTCTAGATGGCTAGGTCAATGCAAAACATGTTATTGTAGAAAGATGTCTTCATCTGGTTGACAAATCGGCTAAGTCTCTGCTGTGTCTGGTCTGTGGCTTGCCCTGCAGGTTTGTCAAAAGCATTTTTCCATACCTAGTTACAATTTATTTTTTGAGCAATTCTTATCAGCAATGGACAAGTATGGAGTGGATGACTGTAATAGTAAATTAAAAAAAAACAATAGATACAGAAAGTCTTGTTTCAATTATTAGTCTAGTAATTGCACCTAGCATATATGATGTTTATATCTTACAGCTATACATCCAACTTGTATTGCCTGAATATAGTAAAACTTATATGAATCCCTAAAAAATTTAGCAAAAATGTAATTCAATTATATCAACAATTTATTACAGATTTCAAAGGTAAGAATGTTTATACATATATATGTACTGGGTTGTTTATATTGGAATTTAGCACACAAATACTTAGCTATTGTGACAGTATTTATAAGGGTTTGTGTTTGATATTTTTCAGCTGAAATTACTCAAACTAGGTTTTTACATTTATTCTAACATATACAACAATTTTTTAACTTTGGAAACAAGAGGTCCAATATAACAATTACCTATTTTAAAATTTCTAAAATGATTTAAGTTCTTACTAAAACTGGTCTCTGTTGTACACTAATACTAATAAAATATTCCAGTTTATTATCTAACCCGTTCCTGTGATGTCAACTTCGTACGTCATTGATTGTTTCCGGAACATTCACTTCCAGTCCATTAAGTTCTTTGGTCAGACAGACCTGGCAGCCAAGTCGTGATGTGTCTGTTAGTCCATATGCTAAATCTAGCATGTCCCGTTCTTCATCAGTTGGTTGTTCTGGCAAACTGTAAAAATTAAAATAGTATTAATATGATTTGTATTTTGACCATAATCATAGTCAAACTGTATACACAATATTTCATAAATGTAGCAAATTTTACAAAAAAAAAAGCTGTTTTCGTCTTTTTCACCTATGAAAATACTGAACATGAACATCATGATGAAGATGAAGTAAGAGTCAAGTTTTCTTAAGTGTAAAAGTTTATTACCTACTATGAAATAAAATTAACCTTTTACTCCAATGTCTATGATTAGTAATGAACAAGGGTGTAGTTTATTCCATGCCACTTACTATCAGGTATTGTATAATTATATAACAGTGTATAATTTATTATCATAGATTGCCATCTGTATCGAAAGATCAGTTAAAATGTAAAAGTACTAAATTTATGGTACAAATGTGCAAGAAAATGAACTTAAACATAATGCAATATTGCAATCACCTTTTCTAAGGGTAATTGCATTATTGCAATCATGTTTAAGTTCATGACCCAGCAATCTATAAGTATTTAAAGCAGGCAAGTAGGTATATCCAGTGAAAGTGCTGTATGCCTTCCAATACTTTAAACTGACTTATAGCTAATCATCCTCGAATCACACCAACAAAATCTATCTGTCATTTTTAGAGATAAACCTGTTCAAACAAACTTTACTATAGAACAAACTTCTAGCATTCTATTTTCTATTAAACTTATAGGAAATATTTTTTACTCATAACATCTAATAAACTGTAACTGTAAAATCTATAATAACTAATAATACATAAGGTCAAGCTTTACATTATCTTTCAATGATTTCACAAGTAAGAACTATAAATGCTTCCAATTAATTTGGCTATATTTACCTGTCATAATCTTGTTGTTTCAATATCACATGGCATGTTGAGCAAGTTAACGTTCCCTCACAAGCTCCAAAGCCTTCAATATTTAAGTCATTGTTGACTACTACATCTAGTAGAGAATCTCCAATTTTACCCTCTGATTCAAGACGTTTGCCATCATGGAGTGTAAAAACCACCTTTACCCTGAAATTCATGTATTTTTATTAGTTCCTTTGAAGCAACTGCATCTGGGAAAAGTTATTAAAACTTAGCCATAAGCATTTGACTTACTTTTCGTCATTTAATAAAGGCCTACTTGTACTTAAGAACACTTTACTATTCATTGATGAACCAAAACTTTTACATTTGTAAACCAAACATAAGTTTGGGCGAGAGAAAGTTTTGCTAATAATCGTTCTTATAAACATTTTTCACGCAAAGTTCACTAATGTTATAAATTCAGTATCCCTAGAAGTTTCTAATCATGTAAATTATCCCAGATTTGGTACGCATGAATATATTTAAATTAAATTTTTACGTTGCTTGTTCGATTTTGTAATACGTTCGTAAGTTTTCCTATTTATAGGTTAAAATGCGTTTCATTTCACGTATTGCTGCTCATTACACTTCGTCAAAATTACACTATAAACAAAAACTATTATTCATGGATAAAATTGTAAAATTGTTTTTATTAATAAAAACTTGTGTTTTCTTTAAACATTTTCATTAATTTATTTAGTTAATAAATAGACATATTAATTACGTAAAATGGAAATAAATCTGTTTGACGTGAACGACATATGACATGACACTAACGACTTAAAATTTTTTGAACGAGGAATTGGATTGGCGCCGTTGGCGGTAAGTATTTAAATTTATATTGATGGCTTGAAAGCAATGTATTAATGGTATTAATAGTTTTATCATACTAATACTTGAAATTAGCAGAAAATAGATATTGCGTCGTAACAACAGCCGATTGCCATGAAACACAAATAATAATAATTGGGTTGAACGTAATCTCAAAAATGTTATTATGTCGAGAAGAAACAAAATCGTATTACTAAACCAAAGATTTTCTAACGGTAATTGAGCCTGGACTGAATTGTGTCACAATTAGAGAAGTGGTTTTAGAGAGAAGAAGCATTAGTTTTAGCACTCTAAAAGCCAAAATCTCATCACAAAAATAGTTTTTTGCCAATATCACGCATCCTACCTATTGTTTTAATAGAGGTCGTGGCATGCATGGGGCATAATTACGTATTTGATTTATGCACGTTGTAAATAAGCGCTATTTCCTATCCACGCTCTATTTCAAAAACTTTATTTATTTAACAGTTTTTGTACATACATATGAAAACAATATAAAATACCTTAAAGACTAGATATGTACAGAGGTACGGCTTATTTCTCTAAGCGTACAAAAAATATTTGATATACAACCGAATTTTATGCTCTAGAATTTTAATGCCAAAATAAAGGCTTACCAAGTTTACAGCTTAACTATCTCTCAGTTCAAAGTTATCAATGTTTTTTGGTTTAAATGTCTGGGCAAATAATTATTTATATTCAGAAAATAATTTAAGTTGCTACTCAGGCTGCACACTACGACGTATACATATAGTGAGTGAGTGTCATCCAAGATACACCATCAACAAATTTCTGGCCCACTACTGTTTTGGTATGTACATCTGGTGCCTTCCGAATGACAATTATATCACTTCTAGCGCTCATGTACCCGTTCCCAATGCCTGTGAGCGCGTTCACGACGGATATCGAAACGTCATCAATGACATCATAAACGCCGCCAACTTTTCTTTGTTGATGTTTTTATTTAGGCGATTTAAGATTTTAGATGCTTGTTTATTAATTTTCTTTTGTAATAACATGACAGGTTATTGTGCGTGCTAATAAAATGCCGCAGCCAAGCTGTTTGCATAATATATATATATATATATATATATATATATATATATATATATATATATATTATTTTTCACAAACAGAAACTACTACTTGAACCATGTAACAAATCAGGTTTATTAAGCCTACACAAAATCCAAAGCCAATGTCTTGTGAATCATCTTGGGTGCAATAAAATCATCACCAATCAAAGTAATGCACGTGGAGTGCTGCGAATTTCCTCTCCAACTCTGAAGACAATTCCTGTCAGACAGGTTCTTGGTAAGAACTATTCAACACTCTTCCCATCCAATACACCTTAAACTCTCTTCTCTTAAGTCCTCCATCCCCAAATCTAGTTACTGGGTTAACAAAACGTCCCCTTGCCTTATACAAAGCCACTACAATCTGAACATTTCACCTACCCCTACCACCTATATTCCACTGTGAATATAATTTTGTTTATACCTTCCCTTATGAATCACTTATGTTTGCTCCTAATATAGTCACTGATTTTGGGGTGACAAAAAATGACCCTCAAGCCAATACCACCTTTATAAGCATTGTGGAAGAAAGATGGATTGGACTCAGATCTACAGAGATGCCTCAAAGCTCTCCAGTGTGGGGTGTTTTGGGTCAGCTGTGTGGATCCCAAAATACTCACTTATTCTCTCATATAAATGACCCCCTCATTCTTCTGTCTTTACTGAAGAGTCACTTCTGGAGGCTGTCAGATATGTGAGTGACAACCAACTTAATAACTCACAAATACTTTCGGACTGCCTTAGCTGTGTACTTGCCCTGAACTCCAATCCTTTTAAAATTGGCTCGAAACTGCCGGTCATTCAGCAGATCAGATGTGTACTCTACCGATGTTACATCCACTATATAAATGTTGCAATAGCATGGATCCCTGGCCGCGTGGGCATTACAGGAAACTGCGTGGTTGACAACTTTGCCAAAGATTCCATTCAAATCGGTTTATTAGACCAATATAAGTGTTTTACCCAAGACCTTGGTACTCTGGCTAAAGAACGTCTGAATGTGACATGGAATTCTGATTGGAACCGGGCCAGGAAACTGGTAGGTAAACACTATGGGGATGTCCAACCTGCAGTTACCAACAAACCTTGGTTCTCCAAATATAAAAACCTAGATAAAAGATCAACATCAACAATTTGTAGGTTTAGGCTGGGTCATTGCTGTAGTCCTGAATTTCTGTATAAAATAGGTGTCCGGAACTACATCTTTTTCAACTGTCCCCTCCATCCCACCTCATTATATGATATCCTTCCACCACATATTCATAGACCTACTAATGTAAAAACACTAGTATCTACTCTCAACCCCCAAATTTTGAAATTATTAATTTACTTCCTACTTACTTACTAATTATATCCTGAAGTATAAAATATACTTGTAAGCACAGTAATTTTGTACATGTTGTAGTTTCCACTAACCACAAGTCCTTTGTATTCATAGTTCTTAAGTAAACTAACAGGTTTTGGTTTTTGAGCATTTTCCTATGAGAACTTTATTTAAAACTTTAGACTAATTTGGATAGTTTGGCTTTACCTAAAGAATTGGACCACCAACAATTACGTTATTGCAAAACACAACGCTTTGATTCGTTTTAGCGCGCTAAAAGCGATACTTGTGGTATTTCAATCGGAACGGTAAATAGCCCAGTAAAATTCTAATTGTTCCTTTATTAATCTAAAATTTTATCTTCATTAAGATCTTTGATCCTGATTGTAACAGAAACCATTTTTTAATATTATTACAAAAGAAAATCAATAAGCAAGTCTCTAAAATCTTTAATTGCCTAAATAAAAAAAACATCAACAAAGAAACGTCATGTGCCGTTCAGAGCGAAAATGCTCCGTAACTTGGGCACTGTGAATATGGCGAATATGGCGGCATTTATGACATCTTTGAGGACGTATCGATATCCGTCGTGAACCCGCTCATAGGCGTTCGGGACGGGTATATGAGCGCTCTGAGTGATATAATCGGCATTCGGAACGCACCACATGTGGCGAACTATTTCTGCCATGTCACCTATTGGAATATTTTAACATGGACACTAATATTATCAATTCTGCTTTGAAACAAGAAGTTGCTAATCTCATGCGATAAGCAGTAATGGTTTTACGAATTTGTCGGCCGAGCGGTGTCAGTGATAGTAGCCGCATACGCCGGAGGTCCAAGTTCGAGTCCTGGTCGGGGTATTCATTTATGTAATGAACACGGATGTATGTTCTCGAGTTGGTTCATGGTTGTTTGTGTTCGTATATATTGTATGTTTATTCTGTTGGGTTTACCACCTTTACGGCTGTGGCAAGGGATTGCTATGCAGCCTTCATCGGAGCGACACCCGATTACGTCTGATTGCCGTTCATTTTGTTGTCAACAAGCAATATTATTAAATATTGCGTATTTAATAATATTGTTACATTGAGAGAGTAGTTCACTTTCAAACCCGGCTATATTGATGCAGCAATAAATTGAGAAATGAATTAAATGTTTAGTATTAAAATTACATACAGTTTTTTGTGTATTACCACATAACAACTTGGTAGCATATCGAACTAAATTATGTTAGCAAATAATATCACTGTTTCATCATAATCCGATAGACATAAGAACTTTTGCAAGTTTAAAAAATTTAATTCCATTTTATTTTTAACATAGTGGTTTTTTTACACAATATGTTAAAAGCAGGTGTTAACATTTTAAATCGATAACCACTTGCCACCAATAGAAAAACAAATATTTTTTTGATTTTGCAATTAGACTTCTACCATTTTTGAACTTAATATTCCCATAGTTACAGACACAAAATCCGAGCAAGACACAATATGCGCGAGCGAGTCCAAACCAGATCCAATTTCAGAGAGAGTCGATGATCGAACGGGTTGATTTGACACTTTGTAGGGTTTCCGATTGGGGTGAAGCCAATCTTGTCAAATTCAACCCTTCCAAAACCCAGGCGTGTCTCTTCTCCGCTAAAAAGAGCACATTCAACTTGACGCCCACTTTCCAAAGTGTATCTGTACCGATCACAAACCAACTAGGGCTTCTAGGCATGACCATCACGTCGAAACTTAATTTCGGTCAACAGATTGAAACCATGGCACAGTCAGCTTCCAAAAAATTGGGAGTCATCGCAAAGGTCCGGCGGTACTTCAACTCCGAACAGCTGCTCAACCTGTACACAGCCCAGGTTCGATCTTGTATGGAGTACTGCAGCCATCTTTGGCATGATTCCGCTAAGTACCATCTTGAAGCGTTGGATTCTGTCGACCGAAGGGCCCGTAGACTCATAAGTGACGACAAACTTACTTCTTCGAGACTGCAAAGTCTCGAGCATCGTCGAAAAGTTGCTAGTCTATCGGTTTTTTACAGATTGCACTTTGGAGAGTGTGCGAATGCTCTTTTTCAGTTGATCGAACCTTCCCCCTTTCTCCACCGGTCAACCAGGCGCAGACAGAAGTTTCACCCGTTTGTGGTTAGCGTGCCGATGAGCCGAACTAAACGGTTCGATAGCTCATTTTTGGTTCGTGTTGCCAAAGAGTGGAACGATTTGCCTGCGTCTGTTTTTCCAGACAAATATAACCCTGGAGCTTTCAAGTGTAGAGTGAATAGGTACCTCTTAGACAGGCGTGTACGATCCTCGTCTTCATCGTCACTTTCCATCAGGTGAGATGGAAGACAAACGCCTGCTAATTATTAATAAAAAAAAAAAAAAAAAATATTTGTGTACAAATAAAACACCAAAAAATACAAAACAACACATTTATTAAGTCAATCTTTGTACAAGACGGGGTGCTTCTCGATAGTGCGCCTTACGTCCTCGGGCAGAGAGTTCATTTTCGAGGCGATGAAGAACCGCAGCGTATCCCTGAGGGAAGTAGTGAAGTATGGCGCGGTAAATTCTTGCGCCAGGAAGGAATAGCACGCCTGCAGGTTCCAGCGCACTTTGTACGATTTGTCTTCACTCTGAAAATAATAAGAATAGATTAAAACAAAATTTTAGTAGTTTTTATTTGATAAGATCTCTTTTGTGATCTCACTATGATCTTTAAAAATAATAAATACTCTTTATTGTACACCATAAATTAACAAAAAACAAAGTATACAAAACTAAATAAAGAAACTTAAACGATAGGTTCAAATGGCGGCCTTATGAATATAGTGATTGTACCCAGACAACCTTAAGTTTGGCATAAGCTAACTTCGTACTAGGGTGTAATATAAGACTCAACTAAAGTGACATTTATTTAAGTAGTATTATAATTTATAAATATGATAATATACTAATATGTCTATATACAGGGTGTAAAATAAAGGAAGCATAATACTTAAGGTTCAGTAAGTATACCATTGTTAGAATATACTGTAAAAGAATTGGAGTTATAGGGGCTGGTTAGGACTTCCATAATTTTTTATTTCAATTTTTTTACTCAACATCTTTGACAGCCCTAATTCGTTTTCATATATACTTATGCATGAGGCGAGCGCAGCCATCGTCACTTACCTACCTATCGAGTAGCACGTGATACGATGCGACTGGACACGATTTTAGTTACTTTAATAATTTCAAATAAATAAAAAAACTCGTATTTTTTTATTTATTTGCGCCTCGCACACCTCATGCGTAGGTAGCTATGAAAACCACCCAGGGCTGTCAAAGATGTTGAAGTAAAAAAACCAGCCCGACCAACTCCAATTCTTTTACAGTATATTCTAACAATGGTATACTTACTGAACCTTAAGTATTATGCTTCCTTTATTTTACACCCTGTTTAAAATATATGTCTTTCCTAATTTGACCACAATAATGAACTGGTTGTTTACTGTTTCATGTTTACGTACTGTTACGTTGCTTCTCTTTGAGTTGAACTTACGGAGCAGCCAGTGCAATTGCTGGGACAAAAGCAATTCTTACTGAAGTCCGCGGCCGGCAACGCATTATTAGTCGATAAGCTAATATAAGAGGGGCGATCCAAGAGTAATGATAATCCATATAAAATAAGGGAAAACATTTATTTTTCTACATAGTCTCCTAGCAAGTCAATACATTTTTTTCTAAACCCACAATTCCTTTTGAAAAAGATTGTATGCATTGACCCTACAAAAATGCCTCTACAGCAGTCATCACCTCGCCATCGTCGTCTAATTTGTTGCCTCGGAGTTGTTCCTTGAACCGAGGACAGAGGTAAAAGTCACCTGGAGCCAGGTCTGGCGAATAGGGTGGGTGTTCGAGCAATTCGAATCCCGTTTCTTGAATGGCAGCCGTCGCGACGGCGGCTTTGTGAGCCGGTACGTTGTCTGGGTGACAAAAAAAACTCCAGCTCGCAGTTTGCCTCTTTTTTCCTTGATGGCCTCCCGCAATCTTCTTATTTGGTCTGCGTAGTAAGAGTCCGTAATAGTGGCTCCCTTTTCCAAGTATTCCACCATAACAATTCCTTCAGCATCCCTAAAAACTGACGCCATAACCTTTCCTGCCGAACTTGACACCTTTGATTTCTCCAGCGTCGAGGAAGACGCTCGTTTCCTGCTTCGTTCGTATTCAAATGAATGTAACTCCTGGTTATCGTGGTCTATTTATAAGAGTTTTTATGCTGACCTACTGAGGAAGCAGAAAAATAATTTGTATTTTTATGTGCCCTACAAATATCCGATTATCGTTACTTTTGAATCCGTATTAGTAATCAATATAAATATTGACAAAAAAACCACCTACTATGCCTCGTACCGTACAGGTGGATGCCGTATTTGTTTGCCGTATATGCACATGGTAAAAAAAACACAATTTTTTCAAAATAAACCTGTGTATAATTGAATTTATTGCGAATTAATTTGAAAGTTATTGCGATCGTTTACTTATTTATTTAAATCACCATGTATGATATATGTATATAATCTCCTCATTCTTTTCAAAACCTCGCCTTCAAATTCAAATACTTATTTCTCAACGTTGACAATTAATTACTTGTTCTTATTGACGTCAAATAAAGCGTGACTCTACCACGAGTTCGGAAAAACCTTCCTGAACAAGAACTGGCAAGAAACTTCACGGGCATATTTACAGAGTCTCTTTATGTCTACATAAAATTATTCTTATCTGCATCTGTTAGCTCGGCAAGTCTCCCTCCAAACGACGAACACCCTTGAACGGCACCCGTTCACGAGTTAACGCGGGACCCAGCCATCACCCTCTTCAATCTTTGCTACGGTAGAATGGCAGAGATTTAAACAAGTAAAAGAATAAAAGGAAATGCCTACCTTAATCAAAGCCAGCGCCCTCAGCATGGTCTCCGCTAAGGTCCATTGTTTGTCAGTTCTTTTGACTGCGAGGGTGCACAGTTCACGTGACACCAGCGAATTGAGCCCAGTGGCACAGAACACTGCTTCTACGTAGTACTGCGTGCGGGAAGCGGGGTCTGAGATCGTCTAGAAACATAAAAAAAGTTGTTATTGTTAACAATGATATAAAGTACAGACACGTTACCGGTCTCTGTTTTGAGGGAACGCTAAAGTCAGGTAATTGCTTAAGTTGATTTTGGAATTTAAAAGTATTTTGAAAAAGTTATTAATATACAAATTTCATAACTTTAGTAGATTGTTCTGATATCTTTTTAGAGAAGCTGTCCATTCATAATAGTAACTTTAGATTACTTTATATAACGTATTTACTTAAATGCTTATCAATATTCGAAATTAAAAATATATTAAAAATAAAATTGATTGATTTGAAGGCATTTACATTTTATGTTAGGCTGAAACTTATTTTGTACAAATCTGCCAGCCGTTTGGCTATTTTGCCCTACGTACAAAGTAATTGAGGCGTTGTTGTATTCATCTTTAGTTCCTTTTTCCTTTTGTAAATTTGAATATTCTTGTAAATACATTTAAGTATATTTAGTCGATGGCAGTTTATTTATTTTTTGTTTAAATTATATGTTGTAACGCTTCTGTTACATTTTGATAAGAATTATAAATGCTACGTTACACAATAACTGCATTTTTCTAATACCTTCTTTTATATTTACCTATTTTTAAAGAATCTCCAGAATTATAAATGTCCTAAAAATATAGAAAATCAAATTAAAATCGGAATTAAACGGACTTCTTTTTAATATCCACAAAAAATCTATATTGCCGTCTAAATTAATATCTCAGCCACAACCGACGAGCGTCTAAATAATATTATCTTAGCCACTAAAAATATGTTGTTGCTTGATGTTTCTGCTATAAAAATTTTGAATTATCATCCAATTTCGATTATGGCGCTTCGCCGGGTTCTCCTCGCTGCGCTCGCTCGGTTCGCACATGCATAAATGCAGCCTAACATTAACCTAACCCAAATTTTGCTACTACGCTTTCAATAGAATATTTAGTAGGCGTTGCAAAAAAGACGAAATAGTTTATTAGAGGCTATCTCATATTTTCGTGGATTAGTTATAAAATTAGAAGTTTGATCACGTGGCCAATAAAGAAATCTTTGGCTTGACTTATAATTTCCCAACACAAAATATTAATACATATTATGTGGATTTGTTAAATACAGTTCAAGAGGTGAGGTTTTTTGCTGTATTTATTTATTTATTTATTTATTATAAGGATCGCCAACAGGTAAAACACACTAAACACATACAATTGAAATCACAAATAACAAGGTTTGTGCTCACCCACTTATAGGCAACCACAGCTAACACTGATTATAACGTACTTTTTGATATTTGAAAAAACAGAGTTACTACAATTTTACAAAAATTAAATTAAATACAAAGAAGTATGGCAGCCTTGTATGTAAATCCTGTATCGCTTTTCGGAACTTCACAATTTTATGTCAAACATGTATATTTTATAAATACTATATGTTGTTAATCATGTCTCAAATTTTCAGATTTTTATGAGTTGGGATTTAAAAGTTATTTGTAATTCTATATTGGCATCGTATTGTTACAAATCCTGAACACAGTTTTATGTGAACGTGAGCTTAACAAATCCTTTGTCAATGTCATACCTAATACCTAGATGTCAAAATGTAAAATATTAGAAATTAGAATGTCTGTTACTTAGATACTGATGATAGTGTTTAATATAAATTATTTGGGCTAATCTCACTACTGGCTTTGATGCCCAAAATATAAAAAAAAGAAAGGATGAAAATACAAATGTTAATTATTTTAATGAATATTGCGTAAGTTTTGTACTGTAATCGTTTAATCAAAATAAAAAAATGTATTGTTAACTTATCTACAGCTACCACAAAAAACCAAAAAATAAATAAGTTGCGCTTGTAACTTGTAACATAAATCAACATCATGTTGATTAATGAAATTCAAAATAAACGAAAACGTTGTGAACTTTTGGATCCTTTACCCGATGACCCCCGCTTGACCACGGACCCTGACAACGCTTTAACGGAATCGGAACCTGCAACAAACGACGACACCGGCAATACTTCAATGGACTCGGCACCCGCTACAAACGAAGACTACAGCAGCTATCCTGGACCTTTGGTCTCTGCAAACGATACCTAACGATAAAAACAGTGGGATCGTAAATTGTGGAAATTGCGGTTCCGATTGTAGTCAAGCAAGACATCGATCGTCATCGCTTGACTTTGGAAGAAGGAACTGCTGCTATACGGATTAGATTGCCCCCCGAATTGTAAGCATTTTGTACATTTTCTGTAAAATGCTAGTGTTTATTTAGCTAAACTTTTATTTAACTGTCTTTTGTAAACATATAGTGTTTTATTTTTTGCCAGGTATTTATATTATATTATATACACACTATTGTCTGCCATTCTTGTTGGAACACAGATTTGAATGAGTCCAATCGCTATGATATTCAGCAGCCGTCTACAATCAGTGGACAAAGATACAGAATATTATGTGTAATGTGTCATGCCTCACTACAGCAAACAAGATTTCATACATATAACCAAAACAAAGCTCCAGACATTTGGAATGTTATAAATCAGTTGACTGCACCTCGCCAGGTAAAAAATCAATTTACTTAATTTGTTAAACCTATTAATTAAAATAATAACATGGCAGTTGGTGACAGCTAGCTTAGTGCATTGGCTACATACCTATAGGAAGCAAAAATTATATTATTCTGTGTCTGAGTGTTTGTCTATTTATGTATATATACCCTAGGATCCAACTCCTTTACTCCATATTGACAGCCTCATGGTTTAGTGGCACATACAACTGTCTTTTATGTCAGGGGTCCCAGGTTGAACACTATATGTTTGTAAATTATATTTATATGTGTAATAAGCATACTTACATATTTCTTGAATCTTTTATCTGGTAACCATAACACAATTTAAGTTCTTAATGAAACTTAATTTGGGCTCTATGTGATGAAAGCATTAAAAAAATATTTATTTTTATATAACAAGCCTATGCTTACTACTTTAGTGCCATGAAGTTAGTATAACAGTTACTATTATTATATCTGCTTAGCTATAGTAATTCAAAACTTCTTATTCAGGATTTTTTTTATTGTTCTGAATGTCAATATATATTTATTTTAGGTTTACTTTTAAGATAATAATATACATTTACTTAGAGGCTCATAATTAAGTTACTTATACCTATTTATCTAGGTTTATTCATTATTTTATTTTATTACTTATTTTTTTGATTGTTTCAGTAAGCAAACTCTGACAGGATGTGCCATAACTGTTATCGAAGGGCACAAAGAGCTCCAAGACTGCCTGCTGAATCTACAATTAATCTGCCCCTGTACTATACTAACATATAATAAACTCATTTTGTAACATTCCTTTGGCTGCATTCTTAAGTAAATTAAGAACTGGAAACTTTGTTCTATTTTCAATGTACCTAAGTCAACTTTATGTAGATATTTAAATATAGCATGTAATTGTTTATTTAATGATTTTGTGCCACATAATCTGGGAATTATTTTCAGCCAGGTAATGTATTCATACTGGTTAGGGACTTTAGGGATTCTATAAATCTTTTACAAAATGGTGGGTACTCTTCTCATATGCCATCATTCCTACATGATCGTACAACACAATTGTTCATATTAGCGGCAGACCAATCAAGATGTGTAACAATTTATGGGTGGGTTTTGGAAGCTATAAACAGCATTATGAAAAAAATGTTTTAAAGTTTTTCGGCACGAATATTTTAATGTTTTCACAACCCACCTGATGCAATATTTTAAATAGCTGCTGCGTTAATGAATAGATTTCACAGGATAAGTGATAGGGATGATGTACAAGCAATTTTAAACGTCATCTCAGAAAATATGTACATGAATAATGATTTAGGAGATATTGTCATAAAAAATAATTTAAACAGAAGGAGAGTACCATTTGAAAATATGGAAATCAACAACATATCTTTTCCTCAATTAACATATTCTGAACTTTTACTAATTACATGTGGCCATATCAATTAATGCAAGCCAGATCTTATTATGCAGAACATATAAGGCGGAATGATTCCTCTAATATTGAGCCTTGCACAGAAAGCAGCAACATATTTATTAAATGATTGCCCTCCGGCCAAAAAATTGTTTTTTGTTAAGAGGAAAAATTCAAAGCAGTGATGTTACTAGAAAACTATGTTATGTTTATATATTGCATACAAATAATAATAACAAGGTATACAAAGTATAAGTCAATACTATTGTAATTGCATGTTGGACAGTAGGTTGCTGTGGTCATGTTGCCACTATAATATGGTTCTTAAGCTGGGCTCAGTATGAAAATAATATAAATCTATCAGCCCAGCATCTTGATGATGTGTTGATTATATATGACGAAGAATAAAATTATAAAAAATATATAGTTTTTTTATTTTTCTGTTTTCACCGGGAACATTTTTTTTTGTTTTTTTATAAAATAAGCCGGCAAACGAGCACCAGATCCACCTGATGGTAAGTGGCATCCGGGCCCATGAACACCATTTATCTAAGGTGGAATGAATAATTGTGCTTTTGCTATTATTAATTGCGTTGATAAATGATGCGTTGCCGACCTAAGGCTAAAGTTGGTATAGCCTTCTGCTCCTCTAATTTCACTGGCTCATCCTTCCCTTTATCCGGAACGCAACTACGCAGTTACTATGGCGGTTAAAATAGGAAGGAGTGTAGTACCCACCCAGACGTCTCTTACTGACATTATTGTTTTAGCTTATTCTATCCAAAAATAATAAAAGAATCAACTTAATCGGCTGGTCAACTTCGTACCACATTAAGATCGATTGACTAGCACTACTTACCAGGCTAAATTAAAATGCTAAACCATTGTTTTGTAACAAATAGGTATATCAAAAAAATAATGATCTAATTTGGTGTATGTAGTTGTTCGGAAGTTATGGGCTAACATACATTTCATAGATGCATGTCCCTACCCCTATTTTTCATATCTTGTTCTTTCGCTGGTAATACAGACTTGGTAAAAGATTTCTTAAAATACTTTCAGTAGTTTTTGAGTAATCATTATAAACAAACAAAACTTACCTTTCTTAATTATAAGCATTGATTAAGCTTAATAACAAATAATAATAATTTAGAAACTACATTATGTATGATCTCCAATCTCTATAAAGAACTAATAAAAAACTATGTTATGCATTTATAAAGTTAAAGTAAGTCAAAACCTAGGTACTTATTATAACTAATCTTATAATTTAATTTGTAAATGTGGAGAAATAAAACATTTCATTTTGGTTAAAACATATTTATTATTATAGTCTAAGTGACCCTTAAAATCACTTCATCTAAGAAAGGAGCAGGTTGGGTCATACCTTGATGTCGGGCATAGCCTAAAAACCAGCAAATGCTCATAACATGTGAACAGCATCCTACTGTGCGCAGCCCTACAATGCAATTGCAACAATAGCTAAGTATTGCCTCACGTCCGTTTGCTTCCCTCTCCACAACAATAAATACAAAATATGTTTTGGCGGAAGAGTGTCTGGATTTTATTTTTGCCCGGAATAGCATGGGATTTTCACCGACAAAATCTATTTGTTCCCGACAGATTTCTAGTGTATACAATCCATAAAAACGGAAATGTTCACCTACATACGATCTTGCTTGCCGTATTTGGTATATGCCACATGCGAACAAAGTCAAGTCCTGCATGGATAACCTTGGGAAAGGCATGGTAGAACCATCTATAGGTACAAATAAGGAACCGCGCCTGTTTAAATTGCGTTCTGCAACTAATCTCGCCACAGCATTAACTAAAAATAACCTATCGAAAATAATAGTTACAAATTCTCTTGAATTTTGTGAATCCCTATACATGGTGGCAAAATGATTTTGTAATGCTGCAGCTATTTTAAAATCATCCATTAAATGACGACAGGCGCGGTTAAAGTATTCATGACGAAATATCTTAAAATCTCTTTTGAAACGACCATTCACACCTTCTACCACCCATCTGTTAATTGTTACACATCGAGATCTGTTCGCTTCTAGGGTGGTTAGCTGTGAATGGCCGTCTTCTTTAGTTTCCGGCATGAATCCTAAATAGCCTCTATCGTGAAGATTATCCATGCAGTCTCTGAATCCACGATCCAGGATGAAAATATCATTTTCTTTAAAAAAATTATTAAATTCGTTTTTTTGTAATATTTCACGCATTATAGTGGCGTCATTTGTAGTGGCACTATATGGTCCCACTACGTCAATAATATAACCATTACAGCAGCATAAAATGAAAGGTTTTACTAAATTCCTATATTTATGAAGTGAATATGTATCTTTCTGGAACAAATAGTTGGTACTTTTTTGTGTGTAAATATATGTTGCATCTGCAATTGTGATAGCTGGTTTTGAACTTAACGGTTCATCTGGCTCACCAAATATATTATCAGCAATATATGAATTATTTTCAGCCACCTGCTCCCTTGTTATATGGTGAAAACCTAAATGTTGCGGTACATAGTCTCTAATCAATAAACTTCTGGCTGCAGACATTAATGTCTCTAAAGTTCGCCGAGGTACTTGAAATAAACAAGATAATCTGTCTCCGGAATCCCCTGTTCTTAATTTGCATAATAGCACTGTTAATGCAAAACTACCCCTGTGCATATTTTTAAGGCTTGGCGTTTCATCTAAAATCATATCATGTTGCCTTTTTGTTAAGCCTATGAAATATTTGACATGGTGCTCGGGGTAGTTTTGTATATTTTCGTAATTTATGTTTGACTGTCCCTCCATCAATATAAAAATTATATCTTCAACATGTCTTGAGTTGAATGTATCCAAACTATGTTCTGCAGCATAAAGGTTACTAAAATTCTCAATATTTTCTGAGTGTAGGCCACAAATTCGTGCTCCTTTTGGTATGTAATATTGATAGTTCATGAGAACTAGATGCCTAGTATTTTCAGGCACACTGCGTCGCTGAGGACTTAAACACTGTCGAAAAATGCAGTGTCTTGTAGTTTCAGGTGCCCTTCTTATATTTGGCAAAGTAATTGCTTGTCTTTCATCATCATTTACATGCATTTCTGCATATTCCCAGCATGTAGGGCAAACTTCATTTCTATCTGGCATCTGTAAATAATAATACAATTGTACAAGGGTACTACTATTTGCTTTTGCTCTTTTTCTAATGGTATTGTAACAATTTAATAAAAACTTAAAAAGGATAGTACTCAATAATCATAGTAACTATAGACAAGTTATTATCACTAAAACGTTAATTATTATAATTGAAAAGGAAAAAATCTTTATTGTGTCAAAACCTTTTAACCAATTTCAAAAAAGGAGGAGGTTCTATGTTCGACTATATATATATATATATATATATATTCATAATTTAGTATAGCCCTAGATTTTGAAAAAGGGCAGCCTGTGTTTTCGTAATTAAAAATTATTAAAAAATACTATCTACTATAATGTACATACAGTTAAGTATGAAGGAAAGATGGTGGTTAAAAATAATAACTAATGGTTACACCATATTTCTAAAAATAAAATTATTTGTACATACAGGCTGTCCATCCAACAGCTGAGAAATATTTTCCAGGATCTGCCTTTCGTTTGGATATGGCGGTGGTATTGTTAGAGGATCAAATATATTTCCACATACAGCACATGTTAAAGCTGGAATTTCACTGAAAAGTTCTGGTGAATTAATAGGCAGGTTTTCCTCTTGAGGTGGCTGTCTTCTTTGTGCTCTTTGAGCTCTAAGCCAACATGGGACACAAGCTTCAGCTTCTGGAGTGAGCTAAAAAAAATATTTTGCACTGTGATTCTAGCTAATGATAAAAAATATTATTTTTGAGTAGAGTAATAATGTATGAAAAAATATTTTACATTTGGTTAAGTTTTGTATTTGGGATATCAAACAAGTTAAGAAATTAGTTCATGTCTTTTCATTGTATTGTATATTTAATTTAATTATAAATATAAACTTTAGGTGAACAATTACCTCTCTGGGCTGAATCCAGTTAGATATTATTTCAATCATCCTCGCTTGTTCCTCATTAGCTCCTTCAATTAAAATTCTTCGACGACTGATACGTAATATCGAACGTCCACACACGGCACACACATGTTGATGGCCAATTAGTCTAGACTCAATATTTTCAGTGGAATTCGCAAATGTTGCTAGTTCCCAGCAAGAATGGCAAATATAGTCTGAAGCAGTTATCTGAAAACAAGTGCATTTAATTTAACCTGATTATTTTATGTTTTTTTTATTATTATATTGGTATAGGCATTTGTCTTCCATTTCACCTGATGGTTTATGTTATCCAATTTGATTATTTGTGCCAGTTTATTGGAATTAATTGTTAATGATAATAATAAATCCCCAGACAATCACACCGACTACATGGCACCAAGATAAGCCAAGGCTTGTGTTATGGATTACCAAGTAGCGAACTAGGGTTATCTATATAAGTATTTATATTTATACCTAGAATATAAATACTTATATAGATAAACACCCAGACCCAGAACATTTTTTTAATGTTCTGCACGGGAATTGAACCCGCAACCTCACAAACCGCATGAGCAAGGTTTGACGCCTTAGCCCCTGCGCCACGGAGGCGGTCATATTACGCTTCCCACAGGAGAACACAAGTAAAATACAGATGGTTTTAGTACCTTTTGAAAAAAATTAATGATATAGCTAGGTATAATAATATGATTGTGGTTATTGTGTTTATTTAAATTCATTTCTTACCTCTCTAGGATATGTCCACATCTGAATAGTTCTGATTATAGTTTCGCTCTCATCAGACAGAAGATGCCGCCTTATGCGAGTCAAACGCAAATTGCAATTAATACATTGTATACCCGGCATTTTTAGATGTAGTATTGCCTCCACTTAAGACAAACACAGCAGTACACAACAACACTACACAAGCAAAAACGTGTCCAATATCACTAAAAAGGCGTCCTTTCGCAATGTTAATAAAACTATGTAGCAGATTAAGCTGCGCAAGCACAAGTTGTGTCCAATATCACATAAAAAGCGTCCTTTCGCGAAATAATGTAACGATAGTCACAGTTGAATACGGAGGAAAACTATTGTTTAACTCAACGTATCAAGCAATAGCGGGAATGGTGGTTGCACTGTTAAAAAGATGCTTCGACGAAGTTTATAAAACACGTACGAACAGCTTTTACACAGACGAACTCCAAAACGCTATTGAATTTAATGAAGATGAAGAAAAGAAAATAAATAACACGAGCGAGGTGACATATGATATGACATTTGAGTTGTCAGATTTGACACAATATAGGTTTTCGTTTAGTCTATTGTTTTTTTTTTACGTTTCGTTATTGATTTTTTGTATGGAAAAACGAAAAATATTCAAATTGTGATTTTTCCTTTCTCCGGACTTATAAAAATTATCTTATTGCTGCAACATTAAGATTAAAGTCTGCTTATTAAATAATGTAAGTTGGGTTCCAAATCGTTGAGTTAAACAGGCGATACACGATCCCGCGTTGTTCTTTAAAATTAAAAAAAAATTGAATAATACATTGATAAAAATTAGCTTAAATTAACATTTTATTTAACATATTGAATTATAACGGACTATGTTCCTTATTCAGGTAATTGGTAATTTTCTTTTTGAACTCAATTAAATGATCATTAAAAATATCTATATTTTCGGTTACAGGTATATAATTGTAAAGTTTTGTCATTCTACTCAAAGGAGCATTCATGCCTAAGTTAGTTTTACTACCAGGAACTGTGAACAGTTTGTAAGCACTTTTGCGTGGCAACCTAGAAGGTGCACTTATATTAATTTGGGCTACCAGTTCGGGAAAATCTATCAAACCATTGCATAGCTGGTATAAGAACCTAAGATCATGAAGTTTCCGCCTGTTAGTCAGTGAGGATATGCCAAAATATTTAAGACGTTCAGTATATGATCTTAGACTACGATGGCATTTCAATTTAAAAGCAAGCAAGCTGAGAAATCTTTTCTGCACTCTCTCAATTCTGCTTTTGTGTATCTCAGAAAAAGGAGCGTAGACTTGTGAGCAGTACTCAAGGACACTGCGCACCAGACCTCCGTAAAGGAGCAACATTGTTCTGGCGTGTTTAAAGTGCTTTGTGTTACGAGATATAAAACCACACATTTTGGATGCTTTTGCGACTATATTATTTACATGTAAGATTAACGATAGTTTACTATCCAATAGTATGCCTAAATCGTACACAGTGTTCACTTGCTTCAGTAAGCTGTTATTGATTGCATAGCTAGTGGGTACCGGCATATTTTTACGAGTAAACGATATGTGCCTACATTTATCTGTATTTAACATCATATTATTCTGCTTACACCAGAAACCAAGTCTATTCAAATCATCCTGTACCAGCCGACTGTCTTTTAGCGACCTTATTGGTCGTATTATTTTAAGGTCGTCGGCAAATAGATATATATCTGTGTTCTGAAAGCATTCAGTAACTGAATTTATTGATATTAAAAAAAGGAGAGGACCCAGGTTCGAACCCTGTGGAACACCAGAGGTTGCTACAAAATAATCCGACTGAGCACCATTAACAACAACATATGACTTTCGCTTAGTCAAATACGACCTGAACCAATCCAGAGCACAGCCATCGACACCATAATTATAGAGTCGCGTCAATAATATTTCATGATCAACTTTGTCAAATGCCTTACTAAAATCCGTATATACGGCATCCACTTGTGTGCCTTTATCAATGTGGTAGGCGATGGTTTTCGTAAAAGTAATTAGATTGGTGGCGGTAGATCTGCGCCGGATGAATCCATGTTGTTGATCAGATAATTGAAATTTGACCAAACTATAGAGATGTAGGTGAACTAGTGTTTCAAAAACCTTGGCAAAAATAGATAAGATGGAAATAGGTCTATACTTCCTAATATTGTTTTTTTCTCCATGTTTATATGTAGGAACGATTTTGGCAACTTTCCAGTATGATGGGAACAGCGCAGATCTAAGGGACTCATTGTAAATAATAGAGAGCGGAGAAGACTTTACAAAAATGGCTGGCAGACTATCGGGACCTGGACCTTTATATATATTAATATTTTTGAGTTTATTGGAAACTTCACATTTGGATAAGATTATGTTATTTAAGGAAAACTGATTTGTGCTTCTACTTTTAATTTCCGGGGCGTGGCAATTTAAAGTATCATTAAAAATTGAAGAAAAATTTTTTGCGAAAAGTTGGCTCATATCGGATTCATGGGTTGCTACTTCATGATCTAAATGCATACGTGATGGTAAGTTGCTATGGTTTTTGCGTTTATGCTTGAGAAACGTCCAAAAATACCTTGGGTTGCATGAAATATTTTGTTCCAGACGGTTACAATTTTTGTGGCACTGTCTTATTAAGAAGTCGCATCTACTTTTCAAGAAATCCAGAGCAACTTTATCCATTGGATGATTATATGATACTTTTTAAAGCGTAATCTAATTTTGTTTTTTTAGACATTTTATAAGGCTCCGAGTAAACCAAACAGGATAATTCTTGTTTTTGGGTTTAGTCATTGGTACCCATTTTCTAATAACTTTACGCAATATATCATTCAATTTTGAAACCATTTCATCCACATCACCACAAGATGACAACTCTTTCACCCAATCAACGCATTCAAGATCGCTTGTGATAGATGCATAATCAGCTCTGTAAAAATTAAACCGCGGTTGTTGCAATGGTTTTAGGTAATTTATCGAATCAAATTTTATTTCGATATCTAGTGGGGGATGATATTTATCTACAACCTACAAAGCTTCTGCCGCTGGTTGCAAGAATATGTTAGTAGCTGATGATAATACTAAGTCTAAAATTGTGTTTTTATGATTTTCGATAATATTGAATTGTTTGAGATTATTTAAGGATAAAAATTCAGATATGAGATAGTAATAGCAATTTTGAGAATTTTGTAAAACAATAGATGAATTGTCTTCGCTTTTTATCCATCTCAGGCCTGGCAGGTTAAAGTCTCCCAGAACCAGAGAGTGTTCGTAATTTGATAAAATTATACTAGCGTCGTCTACAAACTGTTCATAGTTCGAAAAGCTAGTAGCAGGTGGTATATAAAGGGCACATATACAATACTTTTCAATTTTCTTGCCATTCTTAACATTGATTGAGATCCAAAGGTTCTCAATTATATTATCATTAACATTAACATATTCACTAAGTCTACACGAATCGATTTTTTTGTTAACAGCAATCAATACACCTCCACCAGTTTTCTTAGAAAACTTTTTGCTTAGATCCCTGTCACTTCTATAAACTACATATTCATCATTAAACAACTCCGAATCGCTAATATTACTTTGTAGCCACGTTTCAGTTATCACAATAATATCATAGTTATTTAGGCATACATTCGTATAGAATTCGTTAGTCTTCGTATTCAAACCTCTACAATTCTGGTAATAACAATTTACAGAATCGAATTTTATACAAATAGTACTTAAATCTTATCTTATCAAGAAAGTCAAACTAATATAAATTAGTTTAAATTGTGAATCGAAGACATATCCTTAATGACAATTGCCGGTGTAGTATCCGATTTTCTAACAAAAATGCGGCCAGCTCTCACCCATACAAACTTGCAGCTTTTTTCTTTTGCTTTAAGTCTTGCAGCCTTGTGAAGTTCTTTATTAAAGGATGAGAGATGTTCAATCACATATATTGGTCTTCTTTCACCTCCTATGCCTAAATGACTTGAATTAATCTTATCAGCTGGATGGGACTTGTTATACTTAATCACAGCCGCAAGAAACCCATCACGTACTATCCGACTTCGAAGTTTGACAATTATAGACTTTGGCCGAGGAGAGGATTGATTTGTTTTTGCTATTCTCGTGCACATGTCAATATCCGCATCTTTTAGGTCGAAAGAAACCGTTTTAGCAAGCTGATGCACCAATGAAATAAGGTTTTCAGATCTATGTTCGGGAACAAATTGAACCTCCAAGTTCGTACTACGAGAGTACTGCTCCATCTGCGCAATCCGTTGACCCAAATCCTTATTGGTTTTAGATAGTTGGTTAACTTCTTTTTGGAGAATGGTAGTTAATTCAAATCGCTTGTTAAGTTCAGATTTAATGTCTTCGAATTGAGAATTGATGAAATCCATAGATCTACTAAGCGTGGTCAATTCATTCTTCAAACTTGCTATTTCAGTAATTATTTCACGAAGTTCAGAAGTCATAGTTTTCTTTATTAAGGCAGACATCTCTCTAGTAAATAAGTCCTTAATTTCTTTTTGAATGATTTCCCTTATTTCATCCTTAGTTGGGAAGCGTTCTAAGGTATATGAATCACATAAAATAGGGGAGGCACAAGATTTACCAGCTTGTCGAGTTCTCTGAGATACCCAAGTTGGTGATACCACCTTTTCAGGTTGACGTATAGGCGTGTTCGTGTTGTCACCTTTTGGCCGCTTACTTGTACAACTTGGACAAATCCAGGGTGACTTGGGTTCGTTAGGTTTCTTTGGTGCCAAGTTAGCACATAGCTGGTGACAAGCTTGCTTGCAGCTGGTACATCTACTGTAGTTATTGTCTTTTATATCAAGCATACAACCCAAACAACTTTCCGGCATTTTAATTTTTAATTTTTTCAAATTTTGTTTATATGTATGTGTGTATATATTATTTATCTTCCAATATATCTTGTTATGAGAAAGTAGCAAACAGCTAGCAAAAGAAAACGTCAAAAAGTTTCGGAGACCGCAGGTCTCGAACCCACGACCTTAGGAATGTAATCCTCTACGCTTACCACTCGTGCACGACCGCTTTGGAAGTCGTGATGAAATAAAGCTAATTATGCAACGTGTATTATAAATCCAACAAGTCCGTTAGTCGATATTTGTTTGTGGATTGTCACTTTCACAATAATATTAATTCACTGTAAAATCACATAATCACCGAGTTTTAAGTAGTATAAAATTTGTTTTATTTGTCTTTGTTTTATAATAATTGTTAAATGATTTCCTTATTCACGTAAATTTATATTTTTCAACGATATGGAATTAAATTGTCAGAGCACTCTAAACATGAGTTGTTCGTCGTTTGGATACTTGGGGGGAGGGAGACTTGCCGAGCTAACAGATGCAGAAAAGAATAATTTTTGTATAGACATAAAGAGACTCTGTAAATTTATTTTGAAAAAAAATATACCCGTGAAGTTTCTTGCCAGTTCTTCTTCACGAAGGTTTTTTTCGAACTGGTGGTAGAATCATGTTTTATTTGACGTCAATAAGAACAAGTAATTGTCAATGTTGAGAAATAAATATTTGAATTTGAATGACTGTACGCTAAGATAATTCATATGTGAACTCTGTAACATCGTTCCCGGATCTACTGTTTAACTGTCGAATTTTACACATATCAAATACAATTTGACGAATCCATTTTGTCGGCACACTTTAAAAGCATTTACTATGAAGGTAACGTCTCGATATATATAATATAGAACTATAATAGATATATAATAGAACCTCATTGATTGGCACATAAATTGTAACTTCCATTTAACCGAAATACAACCACATAAACGTGATAATTATGGCGGTCAAATTAGGAAAGATTGTAGTACCGCCCCAGACGAGATCCCATCAAAAGAATTAATCAGAATAAATAAATCCCCAGACCCACACACCAACTGTATGGCCTCCAAAGTAAGCAGAGCTGGTGTTATGGATGACCATACAGCGAACTGGGGGCGCACCCAGAATAAACAAACATATATAAATACAAAAACCATGACCCCAGAACAGACATCCGTGTTCGTCACACAAATGAATGCTCCGGCCAGGACTCGGACCTCCGGCGTATGAGCCAAGGCTACTTACCACTAGACCACCCGGACGTCGGAAGATTGACTTATTCGGTGCTCTTAACGAATGTCGGGATCCACAAGATACAACTTTACACTTCAGTTTTTAAAAAGTATTACAGGAGACCGAAAAGGAAAGAAACCTGTCGGCACTCTTGTCAAAGATGTTAATGATCTTTAGAATTGTTAACGCCCACCAAGCTCAAATGTAATCATCTGTCCCTTTCACTTCCATACAGAAGTGCGAATAAAAGGACCCTATCTTATCTCTGTTTCATTAATGGAGTTTAATTTAATTAAGCATGAATTTTTATGGAATTTACTCCTTGATTAAAGTAAATTAGATGAAGATAGGCCCCGGTCGCTAGAATTTACTTGTCAAGTGGTTTATTCACTTCGCGAACCGAACCGACTATATACGAAACTACACGAATAGAAACATAACTATACGGAATCGAAATTATTTTGTCTCGCTCGCACGCCCATGTTTTGCATCATTCTATCTCTTTTATGTCGTAGAGCAATATAATTGAGTTTGTGTGAGTGAATGTGTCTGTGCATTCTTCACCTATCTTCCGCTGTTTTACTTCAATGAAAGGATTAACTTAATGATATTCTCAAATATTACCAAGAATGTTATGCTCTTCGTTGTCCCTAATGCACCTTAGTCCTAATAGCCACAAATTTACAAACCCTCAGCTAGTAACAGGAAAATTCACGATTTTCAGCAAAACATCAACTTGTTTAACGCGCTCGATGCAATCGCCCTTGTCACAAACGGACCATACTTACGGGAGATACAATTCGGGATTGCAATCCGGCGTCATTTTTAATCCGCTACGATAACTTGCTTTCATTCCAACATGTACCGTTAATGAGGTGTAAAATAATCTGTTAAATTCTCATCGTCAAAACAAACTAAAACTTAAGGTAATTAAAATCTCAAAAAATAGTAGTAATTCTGTCTTCTTAATTAAGTTTTAAAGATTTATCAAAAATCAATATTAATAATCAACATCATTAAACTAAACATAACATAAATATTAATCTTAACTGAGACCAAAAATTCACCCCTATGTCGTTAATGGCTAAGAATAAAAAAAAACATCCCGAGTTTTATACAAAACGCGAAAAAGTAGCTGGTAAATACGTCCTTAGACCCGCCCGGAAAAATATCTTAGTACAACCTACGTCGCACCTAAAGATTCACTCATTTGGTCCTCTGGCTATGACAATCAAATTATATAATCATTTAACGGAAGAAAAACATGACAAAAATAAAAAAAAGATTCACGTTCTTGCTAAAACAACTCCTATTAAAAAATGTTATTACACCACTTACGAATACTTAATTCATAAATTATAAACGAATTAGACATAAATAGGTATAACCAGAGACTAGTAAATAACTATAGACTGATCATCTCCATACAAAAAATCGTGACTCGGAAAAAGCTCAAAATCCAAGCTATTACTAGATGTCACTCTCAAATAGCTTGGACCAACCTTGTCGTCTTTGTATTAATACGGACTAAAACTGCTAGATGGCGTTGTCAAGTAACCTGAAACCTTAGCAAGTAGGATTTATTCCTTTCCTGAAATTGGAAAATGTCCTCGTTTTATATCGTTGATTTTGATAATTTTACTCAATATAAATAGGTAGGTAGTAATTTATTCTTACTTTATAGATGATAAAATATCAACTACAAAGGACCATAAACATGCTGGTATAAGTTTATTTTGTTCAGAGACGCCCGGGCACTACCATCCTCCTTATTTTAATTGCCATAATAACATATTTTGAATAGCTTTTATTACACAGTTGTGATAAACGCACTTGTTATACGACATATGTAGCAGCCAAAACGTAACCTTAATCAAGGGCCATAAAATGTGCAAGAGTCACAGTAGGCAAACGACAAAGAATTCAAATTGTCAAACAAATAAAATGTTGCCATAAAAAGAACAAAAAAAGTTCATGGATAAAGAACAGCTTTTTTAATAAGTGTCTAAAAACAATATCAACAAAATATTTCAAATTTTTATACATCCAGCAAGAAATTTTTTTTTTAACTACTGCAAAATAGTTATGAGTTATATGCGTTATAAATAAAAATTATGCACTTATTAGGACATAATTTTTATCGATATCAAGAAACAAAGTAAAATATATAAGACCTATAATTAAATGCACTGAAATTCGTTTTATTATGGTAAGGCAGATAAGAACAAACTGTGTAGATGAATGCTATATTTTTGTGGAGAAAATTATATACTGGCGATACACTAACCCCGCAACACTACAAATAATATTCGGGGTGGTGTAAAGTTTTCTGTTACTGAATTATAAGAGCGGCAACATAGCATTAAATAATATAATGCACTAGCTGGCAACGTCTGTTGTCGCCTGATACCTACGGATAGTACTTGCAATGAAATATCAAATGATTTTGTAAATAGCGCCTACTTAAGTTTTTTTACGCATTATTTTGACTAAATTTAAATAAATTGTAAATCTAATACAATTAACACCATCTCTCTATCTTAAACACAACTATTTTTCAAATCACAAAATTTTGTTAGACATGGTTAGTCTATAGTTATTTACTCTCTGGTATTACAAATAATGGCCGCTGCTTCCCTCCTGACAATTGTTTTGTGAAATTTTTTGTAAATATTTGGTTCCCTTTTGAGTTCCCATTTAAAGTCTACCTATTTGTGCATTATGAAAGTGAAGTGGTACATTCAATTTGTATGGTGATTGCAGTGCTCAGAAAGACAATTTAAAACTTTATTATTTTATAAACATCTGTACAAAGTATAGAAATTAAGGATATTACATTATATTATATAAGGTACGTGCATGTCACTCTCCAATTGTACTATTCACAATGCAGCGTCACTAGAAAGTTTTGTACGATGCCCACTTTGTCCTCAGCCTCACTTTTTTAGAGGCCAAAGGGGCTTAAAAATCCATACCGGTAAAAAACATAAATCCCAATCAGTTCCAGCCTCTCTCCCTTGTCGTCAAAGTTTGAATGCGTCTCCCGATACTAATGATAACCCAAATTCTTTATTTTGGAAACACCTAAGCTGTTTAAAAAATTCTCTTCCCTTAGTTAAAAGAATACCGAGAGGGGCTAGAATAACCGTTGCTGAAAAACTTACTGAGGTTATCCATGATGTGGTATCAAACAATTCTGCACAATCTTGGGAACAACTTTTTACATTTTCTTACACATATTAGCATGTTAAATCAAAATCTACTTCCTTAACTAAGTCTATTAAACAAAATTGCAGTCGACCCCTTTTAACAACTATTGGCAAACCTTCTTGGAATCAAAATTTTAATCTACGTAAGAAAATAGAATCAAAAATCTCAGACGGTGACCTCAGTGGGGCTTCTCGAATCCTTTTTTCTAGTGATGCTGTAGCGCCTCGTAATCAAGAGACACTGGACTGTTTGATTAGTAAACATCCACCTTCGACGGCAAAATTTGATCCTTTGGATCTTACTTCCACGGAAGAGGATTCCTTACAAGCGTCTGCTGTAGATGTCCTCGGGGCTGTTAGTTCTTTTAAATGTGGCTCTGCTGGAGGCCTCGACGGTCTTACGCCCCAGCACTTTAAAGATCTTCTTTCCAGTGCTAATGGTGATACCGGTCAAAAACTTTTACAAGAATTAACAGCTCTAATAAATCTTCTCATTTCAGGAAAAGTCCTCAATAAAATAAGGCCAATATTACACGGAGCCCACCTGATTGCCCTTAAGAAAAAAGATGGTGGAATCAGGCCAATTGCAGTTGGAAGTACTTTGCGCCGCCTTGCCGCTAAAGTCACTTGTCGATTTGCCTATGGTGACTTGGCGAGGTATTTTCAACCAAAACAATTAGGTTTTGGAACCAGAGGTGGCTGTGAAGCGGCCGTACATTCTTTGAGGACTTTTCTCGATTGTCAAGGAGGTGAGGTTGTTTTGAAGGTGGATGTTAAAAACGCTTTTAATTCTTTACAGCGAGGAACTCTGTTGACAGAAGTAAGAAAGCACTTGCCCAAAACATTTAATTTCATTCATCAATGTTATGATGAGCCATCTCTTTTGGTGTACGGAGACCATCACATATCATCAGAGGTGGGCTGTCAACAAGGTGACCCGTTAGGCCCTGCTATTTTTAGTTTAGGTATTCATCCTATTATTGAACAACTAAATTCGAAATTTAACGTTTGGTATCTTGACGACGGAACCTTAGGGGGAGATTCATGTGTCGTTCTCGATGACCTGAAGCTTTTGATTGATAAGTTCGCCAAAATTGGCCTCACATTAAACTTTGGTAAATGTGAGCTATTTATTACCGACTTTTGTAAGAATAAAGAAAGCATTATTCAAGCCTTTCAATCAATTGCCCCCGGCATCACTGTAATAGAGAAATCTTCCCTTCGGCTCCTAGGTTCACCAATTTTCGATGACTCCTTTCATAACTTTATAATTGACAAAATTTCAAAATTTTCAGAAAGTTATTCCCGGCTTTCACAAATTAATACACATATGGCCTTTTACATTTTACGTCATTGCTTATTCGTGCCAAAATTAATTTATTATCTTCGCTGCTCACAATTTTGGAAACACCCAAATTTACTTTTGGTTCTCGATGAAAAAATGAAATCAACTCTTTCGAATATTCTGAACATAAATTTTGATAATAATTCCTGGGATCAGGCCAGTTTACCAGTGCGCTTCGGTGGTTTAGGAACTCGAAAAATTTCTTCTCTAGCTTTGCCAGCCTTTTTATCTTCGATTTACGGTAATAAAGATATTATCAATAACATTCTTTCCTCTTCTTTTACGGGCGAGATTTCTCATCTTTCGGATGCCGAAATGCACTGGAATATCGTATCAAACAGTTCAGCAGTTCCACAAAATCCCGCATCACAGCGTCAGTGGGACGACGTGCTTTGTATTTTAGAGCGGAACAAACAATTAAATACGCCTAATTTAACAGAGCGCGCTCGTCTGCTAGCGGTGGGTTCGTGGGAGTCAGGGCTATGGTTGCAGGCGCTTCCGTCATCTAACTTGGGAACCCTTTTTGACAACCATAGCTTTAGGCTTGCCTGTAGTTTACGTTTAGGGATAAAATTATGTGCTCGACACCGCTGCCGCTGTGGCGTGTTGGTCGATGAGCTCGGTCGCCATGGCCTTTCATGTTCTCGCAGCGGTGGCAGAATATCTCGCCATGCCAGTTTAAATGACATCATCCATCGGGCACTTGTTACCTCCAACACTCCCTCGGTTCTTGAACCGTCAGGATTGTTGCGTGATGATGGCAAGCGACCTGATGGTATGACTCTGGTCCCGTGGAGGATGGGTAGGCCGCTGGTGTGGGATGCAACCTGCGTAGACACTCTCGCGGCTTCTCATCTTTCCACAACTAGTATACAATCTGGTTCTGCTGCTAATAACGCTGAAAGCCTTAAACGTAGAAAATATAAGAATTTGGGTAGCGGGTATATTTTTGAGGCTTTTGGCGTTGAAACCATGGGGTCCTGGGGACAAGGTGCTCATCGTCTTTTTTCGGACCTAGCGAGGCGATTGGTGAGTGAAACTCGTGACCCGAAGGCTGGCACCTACCTCGCACAACGAATTTCTATAGCGATCCAGCGTGGTAATTCAGCCAGCCTTTTGGCTACGTTGCCCTCAATGCATTCAAGTTTAGATTTAGTGTTTTATTTGTAGTATAATTTTAACGTATAATCATCAAGAAATGTTTTACTTATATAGCTTAAATTTTATATTACTTTCCTTTTCACAATGATTTGCAATAAATTATTAGTTTAAAATGGGATGTTAACGACGAACAAGTTGAAAATTAACTGTTTTTAAATGAACTATGTTTTTATCCAAAATAATTTATTTAATTAAAATGACTACAAAATGTCCTCTCCTGCACTGCAATACCTAAGCTGGTTGCATAATTTTACTTTTTATTTTATTAATTCTCTATTATTTTTAAAACTACCATCTGTAAAATTATGATAGCAATAAAATATTGAGTATTGAGGATTGAGTATTGACAATTTATTTCAAAATAAGTTATCTTGCCAAAATATAAAAACACCGGATCTGGAAAACTGGTACCGGATCCGGTGGACTTATATTGTTGCCGGATTCGCCATCCTTCTACAATCACGAGCCACAGGACATGCATCGACCAAGCCAACTCGACTGTCAACGTGACGTCACGCATTTCGGATACGGAAATCAGCGCTGTCGTTACTTATTTCAGTATTTCATGCCGGTATTTATTTACCTGAATAAATAACCATAGTGCGTAGTTTTTTAGCAGCGCTTGTTATGTTTAGTAGCAGTTAATCAAAGGGGTGGTCGGTCGAGTGGTATCTTTCTCTTGAAGAAAAGACCTAACGAAGAATTCGGTATGTAAAGAATCAAAAATTATTGTAATTGAAAAACCATTTCGAAACATGCCCATATAACTCTAATTCTTTTACATAATATTCTAACAATGGTATACTTAGAGACGCTTAAGTATTATGCTTTTTTTATGTTACACCCTGTATATATATTTTGTTAATAAAAGCTCACAGGTAAAAGCGATTAAGCTTATTGTATAGGAAATGCGGAAAGTAATTTGAGTAACAGTCAACCCCGATATGAGGTCATAAATTAACATAATTTTCTAACTTCTTTTTGTCAATATATACTGTCATCAAGAATCCATAGAAAATTATAGAATTGTTCATTCCAGGTAATATAAAAAACTGTGTAATGCGTTTTTAAAAATATAACTATATCCGTGACGTCACCATACATACTTTGAAAATTTATAAAAAATTAAATACTGCACAGAAATCAGAAACATTAATTTTTTTTTAACACCTAATTCTTTCCAAATAAAATATTCATCTTAAAATTACTGTACATATGCTAGACGGCCTGTTTGGTGTGGAGGTAAGTACCCTTGCCTTCCATGCCAGAGGTCCCGGGTTCGAATCCTGGTAGAGGCAGATATCTTATTATATTTGCTTTCTAGTCATGGATGTGTATGTATGTTTATTTAAGTTTATTTCTAATATATATTAATGAAAAAAAAATCTATGTGTTTAAGAAATATATCTTAAGTTTATTTATCCGTTATCTAGTATCCATGATACAAGTTCTTAATGATACTTAATTTGGGCTAGATAATGTGGTGTGATTGTTAGAAATGCTATTATTATTATTATACCGAATTCTCAGTTTATACCTACAGGAATGATAATGGATAGATTTTATCCCGATCCTATGGGTTTTATATCTCTTCTTAGTATAAGACTAAGTTCCCAGGGTCGCCAGACCTTACTTATGTTCGGACAGATAAAATGTGTGCCCAAATTCAAATATTTATTTCGCAATATTGACTATTACTTGTTCTTATTGACGCTAAATAAAGCAAGAATCTACTAAGACCTACAAAATATGTTACCTTATTTAAAAGCAATAAATAGATTTTGATTTTATTTTAATATAATGAAGGGTGCACCTGTAGATGCGCATCGATGACGTCAGCGGCGCCGGACCCGAGCCGCGCCAGCGTTTCCGGGCTCGGCGAGAGCAAGAACTGCATCACGTCGGACTGGGCCTCTTCTTTGCCTGTCGCACAGCAGGTGGTCGATTATCCAAAGAGGGTTATTTATTTATTACAAACAACAGAATACAACTTTAATAAAATAAATTATAACAAAACTTTAAACATACTTAAGTCTAGGTAGTATTCGACAACAACTTGTACGTAGAAAATTACAACAATTTACACTGAGATAGACAACATTGCATATAAATTTAAAAAGTACCTCAACCTTCATAACATCTGTAACGCTAACAGATTAAACAGTAATAATTTTTTTCCTGTATATGGTCGAGGAGGGCCATGACTGGATTCCGCTTTGTCGCGGAGTTACGAAGTTTGGATGGAGGTATGGTAGGTAGGAGGGGTGGCTTCCGAACTGACAGATATTTGCGATTGTAAAGATGATGGTCAAAGCCAATATGGGATTTTGACCAGCTAATGGTTAGTAGTACACATGAAAGATTAACTAATGAGTAACCTTTTCCCCCTGAAACTTCCCTAATTTTAAATCTAAAAATCTTGTAAAAAATAATAAGTAATTTGCGAAAAATCAATCATAAGCTACCATTTTGTTTTCTTTTGAATGTATCAATGTCAATGTCAAAAAAAGTAACAAAACTATGTCGAATGAACCCTATTCTATTCTATTCTTGTAAAATATGGCAATCAGCCGTCGTTACGACTCGACAGACTATTACTGCCAGTGTCAGGTATTGGAAAAGCCACGGTTATTGAATGACGATGGATTCCTCAGAGCAGGACACGCCAGGCTCACTAAAACAAAAACCAAAACCTGTTAGTTCACTTAAAAACTATTAATACAAAGGACTTATGGTTAGTGGAAACTACAACATGTACTAATTTACTGTGTTTACAAGTATATTTTATACTTGAGGATATAATTAGTAAGGGATTTCAAAATTTGGGGGTTGAGAGTAGATACTAATGTTTTAACATTAGTGGGCCTGGGAATATGTGGTGGAAGGATATCATATAATGAGGTGGGATGGAGGGGACAGTTGAAATAGATGTGGTCTATTGTACCAATTTCTAGACCACAGTCACAGAGTGGGGAGTTTCGGACACCTATCCTATACAGAAATTCAGGGCTACAGCAATGACCCAGTCTGAGCCTACAAATTGTTGATGTGGATCTTTTATCTAGGTTTTTATATTTGAAGAACCAAGGTTTGTTGGTTACCCCAGGTTGGACATCCCCATAGTGTTTACCTACCAGTTTCCTGGTCCGGTTCCAATCAGAATTCCATGTCACATTCAGACGTTCTTTAGCCAGAGTACCAATGTCTTGGGTATAACACTTATATTGGTCTAATAAACCGATTTGAAAGGAATCTTTGGCAAAGTTGTCAACCACGCAGTTTCCTGTAATGCCTACATGGCCAGGTATCCAAGCTGTTGCAACATTTATATAGTGGGTGTAACATTGGTAGAGTAGATACCTGATCTGTAGAATGATCGGCAGTTTCGAGCCAGTTTTAAAAGGATTGGAGTTAAGGGAAGCACACTGCTAAGGCAGTCCGAGAGTATTAGTGAGTTATTAAGTTGGTTGTCACTCACATATCTGACAGCCTCCAAAAGTGCGATTGACTCCCCAGTGAAGACAGAAGATTGAGGAGGACATTTCTATGAGAGAAGAACTGAGTATTTTGGAATCCACACAGCTGACCCAACACACCCTACACTGGAGAGCTTTGAGGCATCTGTGTAGATCTGAGTCCAATCCATCCATTTTTCTTCCACAATGCTTATAAAGGTGGTATTGGCTTGTGGGTCAATTTTGGTCACCTTAAAATCAGTGACTATATTAGGAGTAAATATAAGTGATTCATAAGGGAAGGTATAAACAAAATTATGTTAGTGGAATGTGGTGGTAGGTGAAATGTCCAGATTGTAGTGGCTTTGTATAAGGCAAGGGGGCATTTTGTTATCCCAGTAGCTAGAGTTGGGAATGGAGGGCTTAAGAGAAGAGAGTTTATGGTGTATTGGATGGGAAGAGAGTTGAAGTGTTCTTGCCAAGAACCTGTCTGACAGGAATTGTCTTCTGAGTTTGAGAGGAGGTTCACAGCACTCGACTTGCATCGCTTTGATTGGTGATTTCATTGCTCCCAAGATGATCCGCAGACATTGGCTTTGGATTTTGTGAATGGTTAGTAAACCTGATTTGTTACATGGCTCAAGTAGGAATGAGCCGTAGTCAATTACGCTCTTGATCAAGGCGTTATAAAGGAGTTTTTGGGTGCTTGGGTGCGACCCCCACCAAACACCCGAGATTGCTCGGATCACGTGTATGCAAAGTCCACATCTTTTGGCCAGATAATAATAATTATATAATAATTAATAAAAACCCCAAGAAATTTCACTTCACTTGCTGAGGGGATAGGTTCGCCTGAGAAAGAAATGGAGATTGGGGGACAGATTCTCTTCCTCGTGAATACTATGGCTTTACATTTAGGAGTAGCAAGAGCAAGGCCATGTGATTGTAGCCAGTTGCCAAGGTAAGAAAGGGCATTGTTAAGAATAGGGACTGCATCTTTGGTCACACCAACCCTAAGGTATAAGGCAATGTCGTCCACATACTGAAAGATGTTGCAGAAACAATTGACAGACTTATCCAAATCCGAAGTGTAAATATTATATAATAGAGGGCTTAAGACTGAGCCCTGAGGGAGCCCCTGCCAAACAGATCGAGTAGAATGATCAGCGTGTTCATGTCGGATTTGGATACATCTGCAAACAACAAGGTTGTATATGAAATATGTCAGTCCCGCCGGAACATTCAGCTGTTGCATTTTCTGTCTGAGTATTGGGAGTTGAACATTATCGTACGCTGCAGGGACTTCCAAGAACACCCCCACCACCGATTCATTGCTAGTCAAAGCTAGCCTTAAATCAGCGACGAAGATGCTTAGGCTATCCATGGTGCTCATTGATCACATCACAGCCTTTCCGAAAACCAAATTGGGAGGGGCTTAAAAGGCCACGGTTCTCAACAAACCCTTATCCAGACGGTTTTTAATTAGGTGTTCAGTAATTTTTAGGATAGTACAAGACATAGCGACTGGTCTGTAAGAATTACTATCTGAGGGACACTTGCCATACTTCAGGATAGGGATTACCAGGTAGAGTTTCTAAGAATCTGGAATAATGCCAGTTAGGAAACTCATATTGATGGTGTTTAGTAACACCTCCTTAAAATGGGAGCCAGACTTGACCAGAAAGGAATAGGGTATACCATCTGGACCCGGGGCAGTATCTTGTAGGTTGCTGAGTACTAAGTCTAATTCTTGGATATCGAAAGGAGCATCAAGAGGGTTGAGGGTTGATGTGAGAAAGGGGATGGAGTTGAAATTAAGTCCTTGGAAGGGACAAAGGGGGGAGCGATTTTATCAAAAAAGGAGTCTAGCCACACAGAAGGGTTATACGTATTAGGTGTGAGGTTAGGGTTTAAGGAACCGCGGAATCTTTTAAGTGACCTCCAGACTACAGAAGGGGGTGTGCGAGGAGCTAAACTTTCACAGAACTTTTGCCATGACACTCTTTTTTTCTTTTTAAACATTCTACGGGCTTTAACCGAAACTTGTTTGAAGTTTAAGAAGTTCTGGAGAGTCATTGAGGCACAATAAGTAGCTTCAGCAGTCTTTCTTTGTCGAATTATATCTGAGCACTCTGAATCCCACCATGGAGGGGAGGACCGATGTTTGACATCGGGTTTTTTCTTTGGTATGTGCATGTCAGCGGCAGTTTGTATACATGCCAGCAAGTCATTATAGCATTGAAGCACATTATCAGGGTTGGGTGATGGAATTGATGAGCACAGGGTGTTGGTAGCTTCAGCATAGTTGGCCCAATCTCCTTTCAGTTTTATACATCAAGAGTGGTGGGAGTTTATTGGATATTGATGAAGAAGTTGGCATTGATAAAATTATGGGGAAGAGATTACTACCATGGAGGGAATTAGCTAAGGACCAGGAAATGGAAGCAGCCAAGTAAGGAAAGCAAAATGAAACATCCACGGCACTTGGTCTTTCATGAGGTCCTGTAATGTGTGTTGGGCGGCCGTCATTGAGGACACACAGGTTGTGATCATCAATAACATACGCCAACTTCCGGCCAGATGCGTCATCAAGTTGCGAGCACTTACTGCCCCACAAGTGGTGATAGCAATTAAAATCCCCAAGAACAACTATTGGGTCTTGTAGGTTAGCTAAGAGGGAATGGAATTTATCCAGTAAGGGTATAGTAGGATCAGATATGTAAACAGAAATAAGAATAAAGTTTAGTATTTTGATGGCAGTAATATTAATTTCAAAGGAGTGTTGTGGAAATTGAATAATGGAGTAGGGGAGTGAACGTTTCACAAGAATGGCCACACCTCCATGACCATCCTGCCTATCATCCCTGAGACAGGCATACCCAGGCAACCTATAATGGCTACCAGAGATTAACCATGTCTCAGAGATGGCAAAAGATAAAGGGTCATGTTGGCGAACCAAATGTGAAAGTTCATGGGTGTTAGGACGTAAACTCCTGCTGTTTGGCCATGGTCAAGGATTAGGCTAGCTAGAGGAGTCAGTTTACTTGCAACGTTGTTCGGTAAGGGTATGTCACTAAATTTCTTGAGAATATTAAGGAGTAGGGATATAATTAAATCTAAGAAATTATCGTCATTGTTCGGTGTATGGGGGTCGCCCAGGGCACAACCAGGTTTAGGTGAAGGAGGTTCATATTGGCTAATTAGGGCCCTATGGGCATCCCTGTCATAGCCAGGGGAGAGGGGAGCTCTAGACTTGGGTTGAGAAAAAACTGTCTTTTTGAAGGTTTGATTGGGGACAATTAATGGGGAAGTATTTGAATCTTTAGCAAAGGAATGGGTTTTCAATGCGTCAGCATAAGACAACCTTACAGCCGGATACTGAGCTGATGCTTCCTTGAATGATAAGTTATCTTGTGACATTGATATTTTGATTGCCTTCTGGCGTGAAAACTCTGGGCAGTTTTTGTCTGTTGAACATTGTAGACATGAGATTTTCTTCATAGGGACTAGGCAGGAATCTCCTGCGTGGGGTTGAGAACAGCGGAAGCATCTGGGTTTAGGGCGACACTTAGTTTTGGTATGTCCAAATCTGCAGCAGTTCAAGCATTGAATAGTTGGTAATATATATATTTCAACAGGAACGGATGTATTAAAAATGAAAACTTTTTTGGGAAGGGTTTGACCTGAGAATGTCAAGACTACAGAACCGGTTGGGACCCATGTTGGACCCGAGGGGCTCATAGTCTTACGGTTCAACCTTCTGGCCTTAATGATTTGCCCACACCTTTCAGTGGGTGCAATAGCTTGGACGACCTCCTCCATGTGCCATGTAGTAGGGATTCCCCTAATGAGGCCCATGCGAGTTACATTGTATGTTGGGATATTTGCTATATATTTATGGGAAAGCAAATAGGGATTTGTAATAAAGTCGTTAGCTGCTTCAGCTGTGTCAAATTCCACTGATATCCTATTTCTTCCTATGCTTTTTACACCATCTTTTTTAACACTTTTAACATTAGCTGTAAATAGGAGCCGACCGAAATTAAGAGGGTTAAGAGATGTGCCAGCAGAAGGATGAGACTCAGCCCTAGATATATGTACTATAAATGGACCCATATCTAAATTGGAGTATACTTTGTTTTCAAGAAGGGTTGGGTGGGTGTAAATAGTTTGAATAGAGGGGCTGGAAGTAGAGAGTTCTATTATTGTCTTCTTTGGGCATGGCAGATTGTAGTCTGGGTCATTAGGACGTTTCCTACTTGTGGTCGAAGTCGTCTGAGTGTACAGCTCATGGGACTCATCCATAACCTCAGCTTCGACCATTTCCTCGCAGTTGGGAGGGGGATCTGGAGGTTTGGGCGGGATAGATTCTCTATCCATTGTTGCCGAACATACAAACTACAAAAGAAGGTTAGTATCAAGACTTACCAGCACCAGGAAACAAAAGACGCACATGGTTAGTATAACAACACAACAAACTGAGGAAAAACTGTAAAATTGCTAATAAACAGTCAAAACACGTGTCTAAGCCGCAAACTCTAACTTGACAGTCAAAAAAAAAATGTCGACTGAACCCACAAGTAATGGACCTTATTGGCGGATTAGTTTTGACAGTCAATCAACTCTGTCAGTTTGTTGATTGACTGTCAATACCTAGATTTAATCCTTAAAAAAAATCGGGGAAAAGTTATATTTAAAAAAATATCTTACAATGGTAGGAACGACTAGATATTCAAAGTAATGAATGTATGATAATCTATATTTATTGCCCTTTAATTTGATATACTGATTATTAGTAGGTCATCTTTTGTACTACCTGCTTTATAGAATTAATATTTGTATTTGAAGCATTTTACTGAAAATGACGACTGAGTCCTGGCTGGGGCATTAATTTGTGAGTTGAACATAAATGTTTGTTCTCGGGTGATGGTTATGGTTATTCGGGTGGTGGTCTATTTATATATGTATGTTTATTCTGGATTTTTACGATTCGCTGTAGGGTCATCCATATCACGAGCTCTGCTTACTTTGGGGCCATACAGTCGGTGTGTTTGTCAGGGGATTTAATTATTTTGATATATTAATGATTACTTTTTTAATCGATAAGTTCGTTATTTTCAATCGGATGCTCTACACCGTTATTCGATTCTGTCTTGTTTTCACGTGAATTTACAATATTCTTAGACATTCGCCGTCTTTGTTATAGTTTTAAGTTTACATATAATATCTGAGTAATAAACACTTGCTTTATAGAAGGTTTGCATGTTTGTTTACAATCGGTAAAAATTGGAACTATAAAAAACTATTTTAGCTTTATCCAAAAATATCATTCTTTTATACTATTGTTATAAATACGGAAAATTTGTGTGTTCGTTTGACATTCATTACATAATGAAACCATGAACTTTTTTTGAGCTTTTACATATTGCACTTGAGTTTGTGGCGGATAAATTCAAATATTTATTTATTTCTATTACTTGTTATTAATGACGTCAAACACATGTTGACTCTACCACCAGTGCGAAAAATCCTTCGTGAACAAGAACTGGCAAGAAACTTCACAGGTATATATTTTTCAAAATAAATTTATAGAGTCTCTTTATGTCTATACAAAATTATTCTTATCTGCATCTGTTAGTCTCCCTCCCCCCAAGTATCCAAACGACACCCGATCGAAGAAATAAAAGCCAAGAAATAATCGAAGCGAGGGATATTTACTTATACGCGTTCCCTACTGTCCTTTTTCATGTTCTTATTCAGGAACAAAGGAAGTCGAGTAAATAATTGTTTTATTATTTTCATGCCTTTTACCATAACCATTAACTCACCGGTTTCATCCAATTCTATAACATTATCAACATCGTATTTGCCCACTCTGCTGTCAGAGGCGGAATCTTCGTTCTGGTCATCTTCTTCGTTGGATTCCTCCGACTCTTCTCCCGACTCTGCGTCTGACTGGAATGATTTTTTTAGTTAATTTATGATGGGTATGCTTTGGATATACTGAACAGTTATGAGAGATTTATAAGGACCAAATTTGGCTATGAAATCCTGTGTAAACAAGACTGATAGTAAATTAAACTGAAATGGCCACAATTTAATTAATTAGCAAAATGTCATGAATAATATGAATCGATCATTAATTATCTGAAGGGACCACTTATACATATCTTATCTGTATCGATATTATGCATTACAAATAGCATTTATTTAAAATTAGAACAGCAGAACAAATTTGTACAGCGGGCGTGCCGAATCATTTGAAATTTGAAAATGGAATACTTCTTTTAGAAAGAATGTCATAATTTAAATAAAACGAGCCTTTTCATAACCTTTTTATTCTTTTCCAACCCTAAGCTAAACTCAACTTAAATACTTAATTGCTTACATAACTTACAGATGGTATAATAATATTCAGATATAATTATAATTAGAATGTACAGTTATACAGTGTAGGTACGGCAATGCAAGAAAGGAAAAAAAACCACTGTCAACCGAGCCATTAGCGATACGAAGGAGGAATGTGACGTCAGCAACTCTCCTTCTTTCACTATTCAGTATTGTATATATCACGAAATATTTTCAAGTTTATTATTTTGTATCATCATTATTATTCGTTTTTTGTTGTTACATTTATATTGTTTCATTATTAACAATTCTTAATTAGTTATTTTTTTCATATGTTTGGAAAATTTGTTTCATATGTTTGGAAAAAACTTACAAACTCCGTATATAGTATTTTGTAAATAAAAAAAAAGGTTTACAACAAGTATTATCTATGTTGAAAAAATCATTTTTTAAGATTTTTTTGGCCGTCAAATTAGTAATGGCATTTTCACTATTACTCCATAGGTAATGCCTTGTTATCTAAACAAAACTGTCAGTTATCATTACAAAAATTGTACCATAATCATTTATTTTTCGTCCATTTATTTATTTCATTTATTTAAAATAAAGTAATAAAATAAACAGCAATAGACCACGCGCCCCACGCGTAGCATCCGCACCCATTGACATCATCGACGTCTGAGTGAGGCAGTGCGTAGTAGCTCTGCGTCATAGTCCTGGTCGGGGCATTAATTTGCGTCGTGAACACAGATTCAGATAGTTCACGGGTCATGGTTGTAAATATTTATATAGGTATATTTATTCTACACCCCTCCCACTTGAATGCAGCGAACATTCTAGTTCATCCATAACTTTTTTTTTTTTTTATTGATCAACACATACAAAATATACAAAGGTTTTTTTTTTACATAGCACCGTCAACAAAACTTATTGCTAGGTTAACTGGCAACGGCGGGGTTCGCGAAACAATTATGGATTATAAATAAACGTACTTAACTAATACACTCTAGCTAAGTCTATAAAACATTGTTTGAGATAAGTTTTACATTTAGTTCCTGATACATACTTATTAACAATGTAGTTAGGTAATTTGTTTAAGATGTCTGGTAATACATATTCCCATTTTCTCTTGCCATATATATTTTTATATTTTTCTAGTTAAAATTTTTTCATATATGCAATTGGTCTTAATTTATTACTACGCTTATATTCTATGAGGTTTTTAACATTACATGACCATGTTTAATATTGATAATTCAATTTTACCTTGTACCGGCAAAACTTTAGTGTATTGGAACAGTTTAGAATAATCGTTGTTATACATTTTTTTTACAATTACAAAACTAATATGTGGAATCCAATTAAATCTATGGTCTATAGTTAGACCTATGTAGATGTGCTCTTTGACTACGTCTATTTTACTACAATTACATAAGTCCAATACACCATGCAAGCAGTCATGCGAGTGGGCCAGGATTTTTGGTATATATATGGTATTATTGTGCGACAAATGTATGTGCATTAGTTAGTTTTAGAACTATTAATCACTAATCCCACATCGTGTGACCACTTACATATTTCACTAAAATTATATTGTAATAGTTTTTCTGCCCTTTGAATGTCCTTATCTGCCGCTACAATGCATGTATCGTTGGCAACTGCACTGGTTAACTGCACAGTTTAATCCTAAAGCCGATAACGTATTCAAGTATAAATTTTTTATGCTATTTTGGCTTTTAAGTCAATATTTATATCTCCGATGAGTATTAAGTCGTTATGTGTATTAAAACTTCTGAGCCAGTGATTTATTTCTCTAATGAATAACTGCTTGGATTTCTTCGGTGGTCTATATGCTGCACAAATGTTTATTTTATAGTTATTTGTAGTTACTAGATAGCCAGTTATAGATTCGCAGTAGAAGGTATTCGATTGCATTGTCCTCGTAAAAGTCAGGTTTTTATGAACTTAAAAAATGATACCGCCACCTTTTTTGTTGAGGCGGAGATTGCTATACATATCATAATCCGGTAATTCAAATAATTGTTTACATGTGCTTTTTATGTTAACTTCAGTTAATATAATGAGTTCTATTATGTTTAGGCTGTTTGTTATAATATATTCTAGATGTGAAAAATTATGAGTAATTGATCTGATATTAACATGAAACACGGTTATTTCGGTGTTTTGGGTTCCGATGGAGCGCAAGTAATCATTCCAACAATCAAAATTACATTCATTTATTTCGTTATCATTGTAGTTCATAATTAGGTAGTGAAGTAAGTTTACTATCAGCACTTCAGTATTTTTTTTTAAAGTACAGGAAACACTAATTCACAGTTTATCAGAATTAATATATCTGGCTACTTAGCTGTGTGCCCTTGTTGCAAGGTGACCTTCCACTTGTCGATGTCACTCGGCGATTTTATAGCGAAGGATTTTTCATTTTCGGACTTTCTCACTAAGATAACACCTTTTTTTAACCATACAAATTTCACTAGATTTGTTTCTTTGAGCTCCTTCTGTGTTCTCCACAGTAGGTGAGCGTTAGCTGGAGTAAGTAACTTTCTCTAAGAAAAATTCTCGAATCGTAGTCCCGTCCTAGGGCACGGGCGGTGAGTGTCATATACTTGCAGCTCTCCAGCCATGGGTCACGGCACCCATCTCGAAGTACCGCCACGATGGTTGAGGCGTTTCTTTTCTGTCCCGCTGATGATTTATTTATTTTTCTATATACTTTTATCACATCTGTGGGATCCTGTCCTAGCTTTTCACCAATTTTTTGTGCAAGCTGTGATATGTTTTCTTTTTCATCTATATCTATCCCACAAATTTCTATTTTGTTTTCTAAGTTGCACTGCTCTAAATTGTTGACTTTTTGTTCCATCAAATCATATTTTATTTTAATGTTGTTATATTTGTTTTGGACATCTTTACATTGATTTTCTACTATTTTCACTTTATTTTCAAATAGCTCAACTATTTCTTGATAATCATCTATTTTATCTGCGTAGAATTGTAAGTGCCGCGTCAGTTCCTCTTGTATGACTTCTCGAATTTGACGACGAATGTCCATCATGATTTTTTCCGTTAAAACGGACTCTGCACACGTTGTAGTGTGTTGTTCATTGTAAATGTTGTCTTCGTCTTCTCCATCTGGCAGTATAATGGATGTGTGTTTGTTTTTTGCTTGGATGCCACAATTTTTGCATTTCCATTCTGCCTCCGTTGCAAATAACGAACTTAACTGTTCTTTTTTTATTGCAGCACACGTTGCATGTATCCATTTACTGCATTTCGCACATTGAATGCCAGGATTTTTTTTGGACACAAGTTTGTTACATTTAAAACACTTAACCATCTTGAGAACACAGAATCCAAGAGAATCCAAATAGAATATAAGCGCACGCGCACAGCAAGTACGTCCGTCACGCAACGAACTCGGAGCGAACTAAATCAATGGAAAATTTTAGTTGCTAGATCACTTCACGATAACCTAACTAGATCTGCTAACTTTGGGGCAAACAGTTTAGGTATTTTTCTGGGGATTTAATATCATAAAAAAGCCGATGCATGATTATCACCTGTTCATCATCATCTTCATCATCCCCATCATCCTCTCCGTCGGACAACTCCGCACAGGAACCGAGCTTGTCTCGTATCGATCGCTTGTTCGACGCGTTTCCGAGACTGTTGCCTGCAACACAGAAAAATATTTTCAGTTTATCATATATGGCTTAGAGCACATATAAGAAGGAAATATAAATAATTAATTGGATCATGCACCTTCTGCGTAAAGCCATAGATCACTGAATTATAAAGTTGGAGTATAGGAAGGGAAGCACATTGAAAAATGCACTTTGGAATAACTTTGCATAAAATTGCAAACATACTGGAGTCTTTGCCAACAGTACAAGATTGCAGCACAGCACACACATAGAAGAGTTTCGCAATAATTATATAGTATTTTTCCGCAATTGGTACTAAAGAAATGAGAAATTGATTTAGTTAATATAGGAAATACGGCAAGGTTTGTTAAAAATATTAAAATCAATATCTATGTTGCTATTGGTTGATCACATCAAATGAGTATTTAATATTTTCGAATTAAAAACAAACAGAAAGGACGATTATACTGCAGCACATGTAACCCATACTGATGACATTTAATTTTTCCAACAAGAGTATGTTTCAAATCAATGGCGTCCTTTATACAGTTGCTTACGAATATGCCTAATGCTCTGGCACCGTCAAAAAATAACTTGTCAGTACAGACGGCGGCGCCCCATGTCATGACTTTGACATGACGCATTAAAACCGTTTTTTTCATTAAAATTCACGAAGGCTTTTATTATTTTCCTCCAAAATTCAGCTACCAAAAAATATTTTATTTTATTTTATTTTATTTTACAATTATTGGGAAACTTACAGCTATTTTTACACATTGTATTGAGATGATAGCGAAATGTGAAGGCCATTTACAGAGTTTCCACTTATAGGTATTAAGTTTAAACTAAAATTAAGTCGCATTTGACAAGCTTAGATAAATACACGCATAAAAATTACAATTTTTGTTGCAAAGTTGTGTGCAACACCTTTCCAATTTACTGAGTTACAAAATAACATAGACCAACAAAAGGAAAAGTGGAATATATTGATTAATATAACACAATGCTAAAATATTCTCTTAAGAATCAAAGAAACCTTTAGCCATGGCTGCTCTGACGCCTGAAATGGTGCTGCAGAAAAAATCAAAGTTGTTTATCCGATTAGCTATCTCGTTCACCAGCCTTGGTGCTCTGATCATGAAGGAGTTCTGTCTGTAATTGGTATTTGCGGTAGGAACTTGTAGTATGCTTGGATAACGGAAGGACTTTGTGTGTGCGCAAATACCAATCCCAGCCAGAAGCTCCGGGACATCTAGTTTATTATTAGCAATCTTCATGAGATTTGTAATATCGCTAATCTGCCTTCGCCTGCTAAGTGGCAGTATATGATGTCGTTTACAGCGTGAAATATAATCATGGTCATAAGCTCTAGATTTGTATTGTAGAAATCTTAAAAAACGCTTTTGGATGCGCTCTATGCGGTCTATGTAAACATTGTAGAGTGGGTTCCATACGGATGAAGCGTATTCGAGGTGACTTCGGACAAATGCACAATACAGAATTTTTAGAGTTTTAATATTACAGAAGTATGCGGATAAGCGTAAAATAAAGCCTAGAGCTTTAGATGCCTTGCCAACGATTCTACTAATATGCTCATCAAAAAGAAATTTTGAGTCGAAAGTAACTCCTAAATCAGTCATACTATTGACTCTCTGTAATATGGCAGTGTTTATTGTATAGTCATATTTGAACGGCGATGGTTTTCTTGAGAAAGAGCAAACAAAACATTTGGCTGTATTAAGTTCTAGTTTGTTTATAACGCAGTAGTTGTAAAAATTATTTAGATCTGATTGAAGGTTATAGCAGTCATACAAATTGTTAATCGGACTAAGAATCTTCACATCGTCTGCATACAATAAAATCTTTGATTTCGAGATACAAGATATAATGTCATTTATAAATATTGTAAACAACAAGGGTCCGAGCAATGATCCCTGGGGGATACCCGAAGGGACTACCTTGGCTTGACAGCTGAAGCCATTCAGGACAACTATTTGGCTTCTGTTGTCAATGTATGAGGCGAACCATCGGTATAGGTTTCCTTTAATGCCGATATCTTTCACTTTGCGGAGAAGGATAGAGTGGTCAATGCGGTCAAAACATTTTTTGTAGTCAGTATAAATTACGTCAACTTGCGATCTGTTTGACATGTTATTGGTTATGAATTCACCACAAAGTAGGAGATTCGACTCAGTAGACCTGCCTTTCAAAAACCCATGTTGTTGTACAATAAAACTGGATTGCAAGGCATTGTAAGTTTGATTATGTACAATTTTTTCTAATAGTTTTGAGAAAATACATAATTTAGAAATGGGACGATAGTTTGTCACGTCATTTTTATTGCCTTTTTTGTGTACTGGCGTTATGAAAGCAGTTTTCCACATTAAAGGTACTTGTCCAAATTCCAATGAGAGTTTGTATAGTAAGGTCAAGGGCTCAGTTAGACTTTTAGCGCAGTTAATAATAAATAAAGAGGAATGCGATCCGGGCCGGCCGATTTTGTCATGTCTACGGATTTCAGTAATTCATAAACTTCCGATTTTATTATTTCAATATTATTAATGTCAGATACAGTGTTAGTAGGGGATTGAGAGTTAGTGTTATTATCAGGTGAGGACGGAGCTTGGAAAGTAGAGTAGAAATAGTTACTAAACATCTCACACATTGTAGCACCTGAATCCGAGCTCATATTTCCGTACTTCATTACAGCTGGAATGGAGTTACAGCACTTCTTACTTTTTACATAACTCCAGAACGCTCTAGGATTGACTGTTATATTTTTTTCAATACTCTTAATGTAATTTTTGTACATTTCAGCTTCTACAGACTTTGCTCGATTGCGCAATATTGAGAAACTGTGGTAATCCGACATATTTTTGTATTTGAGAAATCTTTTGTGGTATTTACTTTTTTCTTTTAACATTTTAATTAATGGAGTTTTATACCACAGTGGATATGTACGATTTGAACTCACAGTTTTGGTTGGTACGTATTTATTAATTAATTTGTATATAATGTCATAGAATAAATTTAAAGATTTTTCTAAAGTGTTCGTTTCATTAATAATGTCAGTCCAGATAACGTCGTCCAATTTCTCCCTGATACTATTGTAGTCGGCTTGTTTAAATAAGTATACTGTGGTACGGTGTACGGAGAGCTCTTGATGCTCTACAAACTCGGCATAGAAGCTCAACGCTTTGTGGTGCGGGTCTATAGGTACAAGCGGGCACGGACATTCCATGATAGACACGTCGTCATTACAGAAAACTAAATCTAGTACGCGGTTGTTACAGTTTTTTATAACATTATATTGGTTAAGGTTACAAATGTTCAAATTATCAAAAAATATAGTTTGCGTACTGCTTATTATATTGGTCGGTATATAATTGGTCGAATCTGATGTAGCCCAGTCTAAGTTTGGCATATTAAAGTCACCGATAACAATAAAATTATCAGACGGTGCCCCAAGTACTGTGTTTGTAAGTGAGTTTGAGAAGTTTAGAGTTTGCTCGTTTTGTGTTAATCCGTATTGCTCTTTACACAAGTACACGATACAAATGTGCATACAATATAAGATGCGCTTCTTGTGAAGTTTTAGCGTAACCCATAGGTCTTCAGCGGATGAGAACCAATCCGTACGCGCTGTCGCTGCGAGCTCTCGACGCACCGCTACGAGTATGCCCCCACCCAGAGATTGCCCGGTCTTATTGTAGTCCCTGTCGCGCCTGAACACTGTATAGCGGTCATCGAAAAGTTCAGAGTTTCCAATGCTTTCCACTAACCATGTTTCCGTTAGGCAAATAATATCATATGAGCTCAACATTATGTTTCTAAGAAATTCGTTGGCTTTAGTCCGAAGTCCCCGTACATTCTGATAGTAAAAATTAAGCATTGCGTAAGATTTCATAGATAAAGTGTAGAATCATTTTAATAAGAATAGTAAAACAAAAGGAACCCTCATAAAATAAAATTATCCGATCACATTTCACACTGTAAGAATATTCAGATATAAATATAGATTGTATTACATAAAAACCAATGTATAATTTTTTTCCCAATACCATTTTAATTGTGTATAAATATACAATAGCACAAATTATTGCATAAAAATTTAATTTTTGTATGGTTTGAGTATATACATAAGTATCAAAATCTTATTATAGCTACGTTATCAAACATGCAATAACTTGTGCAAATAAAAAAATGTTTGTAACAGCGCACGGTTACGCGCATAATACAAAAAAATATAATATGAAAAGAATATATTTCAACTTTGGATGGAAAAGTAAAGAGATGGTATTTTTATTATAGACACTTACTTTGCCTTAATGTTGCAAGTTGCCCCCACCCATACATAAACAACAAAAAAACCCCAATAATTTAATTGGTATCTTACACAAATTTTAAAGCTTTAACTTCAGTTTTAAACCAAACCCCGCTGAGATCTGGGGTAAGAAGTGGTCGTTATCAAGGGATCTGGCTATATTTTCGTAAAGTCAATAAATCCTGTTTTGCATTTGTATTAATAAAATACGCCTTAATAAGATATTATATTACATAATATTATTTGAATTTGAATTTGGAATGTGGATATTGTTAGTATGAGTTTGTTATGATCAATCAAGAACATTGTATGAACAAGTTACAGGCTGTATGATAAAATCAATAACGCGCGAGGCTAAACAAAAAAATTGTAAAAAAGTAAAAAAAGCGCGATATGTTTTCCGCCTTCGTCCGCCTTGTTTACTCAAACTAATTACTTACTTTTATAATAAATAATAATTAATATTTCTAACAATCACACCATATTATCTAGCCCAAATTAAGTATCATTAAGAACTTGTGTTATGGATACTAGATAACGGATAAACGAACTTAAGAAATATATAAACACACATATATATTTTTATATATTAATATTAGAAATAAACTTCAATAAACTAAGAAAACAAATGTGATAAAATATCTGCCCCTACCAGGATTCGAACCCGGGACCTCTGGCATGGAAGGCAAGGCTACTTACCTCCTTCCCGAACAGACCGTCTTCAGAACTTTAATAAAAATTACTGTGTCTTCCTCAGGTAGTGATGATGAAATAAGCATACAATATCTATTTATTTGTTACATTTATTTATTTTCTCATGGATAGGCTGAAAAAAGTAAAGTTTATCAAAAAAAATGTTGCCCGAGGCAGAATACTTTGAATCCCTCACTACCTTCAGGATTCTACATTTGTATCCCGAGCGTACCATTTTGTTTCCTGATGATAAAATCCACTATTTTTATTAATACCCATAAATATGAGTAAAAACGTGCTTTATTAAAATTAAATATATAGGGCATTTCAATTCAGAACATTTTTAATTTTTAATTTATGAAACAATAAATGCTAGTATTGTGCATTTGAAAAATCGAATCTAAAAAGAGTGGACATTATGTAGGTTAGGTTAGGTTTGCAAAATGCAGCACCCGGTGAAGCACCAGAAACGATAGTTCAGTATGTAAAGTACTTTTGAGGTATATATTTTTTTAATATAATTTAATCATTCGCGGGTACGCCGCGGTCGAGTGTACATTACGCTCCAGATTTTCGTACGTTTTAATTATTTTTCGAGTATTAATGGACCTGAATTGTGTCATATTTTGGGCATTTAGTTGCCTGAACAACTAATAACATCAAATTAGTGTTATATGTACTGTTAAAGTGTGGTTTCAAGTTCCTTACTGATAAAAATAGTGAAAATATTTTTTTGTTTATATAATACCCTCACATTGTTTTTTTTTTTTTTTTTACGTTCCTGTGTGATGTTTATGTATGATGGATCCGGCGTCTGATGGTAGCGAAGAGAGGGAGCGTAGCCCCCATGAGACGACAGCTATATCCAGAGAGGAAATTAACTTAATTATAATGGGAGAGGATTTACAATGGGATAGCAATGATCTTGGAAACAAAAGTGATTATTCTAACCGAAGCAAAAGAATCAGATCAAAGTCTCCAGAAGAAGAGTTTATAGAAGTTAAAAGGAAGAATCGTGGATCTCCTAAAAGATCTGCTGTTGAACCAGAAATTGTAGAAAATACTCCTAAACTGTATGAGGTTACCATCACTGGAAAAAACATTCTACCAAAACAAATTGGCTTGGCAAAGATACTTAAAACTATAGGTATTCAAAATGAAATATTGAAAGTCTCATACAAAAACCCGTACAAGATATTACTTACTTTAAAAAGTGATGAAGCAGTCAACACATTAATAGCCAGTAAAACTATTACAGACAATGATTGGATCTGCAGAAAACCTAATGAAATGCCGTACTGCTATGGAGTGATCAGAGACATCGATGTGAAAGAAACTATTGAAGAAATAGAACAAGCAATTGAATCAAGTGTTAGTATTATATCGATTAAAAGGTTACAAAAAAAGGACCTAAGTGGTAAATGGATTGATTGCGAGACAGTGCGCATCTGTTTTAAAGGAAACGAACAACCAGAATCTATAAAGATATATGGATGTCCGGTCAAAGTTATACCATATATGCTACCTGTTTCCCAGTGTTCTAAATGTTGGAGGTTTAGTCACATCAAGTTTTATTGCCCTAGTAAACACAAGTTATGTCCAAAGTGTGGTGGAGAACATGAAAATTGTGAAACAAAATCATACAAATGTACCAACTGCAAAGGAGATCACATGTCTATTGCTAAAAGTTTATGTCCGGCATTCCTTAGAGAGAAGAAAGTTAGAGAAGAAATGATGAAAAATAAATGTACATACAAGGTGGCTTTAGATATAATTCACAAAAATAAACATACAACTATACAACACAGATTTTTGAACAATACAATACTTACTACTGAAACGCAAGTGAATGCAAGTACAAGCAATACCTATGCATCAATTTTAGCACATGGTCATAGATCTAGTAACATTAGACAGAGAGATCTGACATCAGATGAATCAGAGGCCAGCACTATAGTAGGAAGTAATAAAAATAACAATAATACTATAAAGAAGAAAAAGATCATTAGGAAGAAAAAAACAAGTAGTAGACAGACTAGCATGGATGGAAATATCAATGGATCGGGAGCTAACAGCCTTAGCAATGAAATACAGATGGAAGAGAGTGAATGTAATAATGAAAAAAGGAAATTCAATTTGGGAAAACTGCTTGAAAAGGTAAAAAACATTATATTTAGCAATAGAAACGTTACAGATAAAATTACAGATATAGTGAAATATGTAATAGAAGAATTATACTCCACTATGAAGAATTTATTCAACATGGACTTTGTATGGAAGCTCTTAGGGAATAATAATACCAATAATGGATAGAAGAAACTCAAGACTTAGTATTATCCAATGGAATGCAGGCAGTCTTAACCATAAATTCAGAGATTTTGAACAATATCTATCACAAGAAAAGATTCACTTAGCTTTTGTTGCGGAAACATGGCTCAGAAGTGAAGATCAATTAACATTACAAAACTACAACATTATTAGAATAGATAGAGATGATTCATACGGCGGGGTTATGGCAGTTCATCATAAATCAATCAAAGTAACTCAGCAGTTTCATCACATAACTAACTCAGCTATACAGATAGTATCTATACAATTGCATAATGTACAACACATAAATAATGTTATATCCATTTATTGCCCTCCAAATACACATACAACACAAGAAGATTGGGAAACTATATTCAGATTATTTTCAACAAAAACAATTATTATAGGTGATTTTAATGCACATCACACTCTGTGGTCATGCAAAACTGATAGTAGAGGAGAATATGTTTATAACGCAATGTTTGAAAATTCTTTTATCTGCTTAAATAATGGAGACCCTACTAGAATCAGAATGTTGAATGGAAGACTAGTACAATCAGCACCGGATATCACATTTGCATCAGATGATATTGCTGTTTGTCTGGAGTGGAACGTCACCAATGAATCCTTGGGAAGCGATCACCTTATAATTAAGATCAGATGTGGTTTAAATACGGGTTCCTTTAAATTTACCAAAAAAAGAGACATCAAAAGAGCTCGCTGGGATGACTATACATTATTATCAGAACAAACCTTCTCAACTATGAACCCGTCTTCTAACATTCAAAATTCATATAATCAATTTTTAGATGCATTAGAATCAATAGCAGATAAAACGATTCCATGGAGTAAATGTTCTCAAAGCCCACAACTTAAGTTTAAACCTAAACCATATTGGTGCCCAAGATTATCTCAAGCCGTCGCAGAAAGAAGATTAGCCTTAGCCAAACTGAGACGAAACCCAACTCCACAAAATTACACGATATATAAGTCAAAGGTAGCAAAAGCCCGAAAAATTCTAAAAGAAGAACGGACTAAAAGCTGGATTGACTTCTGCTCCAACATTGATGGTGAGACCTCGTCGGCAGAAATGTGGAAGAAGATGCAATGGATGAAACGAGGCAGCATAGCAGCTACATGCATAGACCCTGACAAAGCGCGGGAAGTACTAAACTCTATTACACCTGACTCTGTAGCTGATCCACCGCCACAATTAGAAGAAACATCCTGTCCGTTAATTGGTCAAAATATAACGTTACATGAACTTCAAAATTGTCTAAAGATAAAAGATTCCTCACCAGGTTTAGATAACATAACGTATTCTATGTTGTACAACTTATCTATAAATGCCAAGATTTCCTTACTACATATTTATAATCAAATTTTGACAACGGGGAAAATCCCTTACCAATGGCGAAATATTAAAGTAGTTGTTATACAAAAGCCAAATAGAGACCCAAACCTGACAACATCATTTAGACCAATCTCGTTGATATCCTGTTTGTGTAAAATTTTTCATTTTATCATCTTAAAGAGACTAGAGTGGTTCATGGAAAGTAAACAACTATTTCCAGCTTCTTTGGTTGGTTTTAGACGCTCATATTCTAGTATAGACAACATCACAAGATTGGTTTCCAATATACAAATAGGATTTAATAAGAAATCACCTACCTTAGGATGTTTTGTTGATGTTGACAGTGCTTATAATAATGTAAATATTTCATTTTTGATTAAGAAACTTAAAGATTTAGGTATTGATTCGAATATTTGTAGATACCTTTGGAATTATTTAACTGATAGATACTTACAAGTTCTATTGAATTGTATTAATAGTTATTACACTAGACACACAAACAGAGGTTTAGCCCAGGGAGACCCATTATCGCCAATTTTATTTAACATAGCTACAATGGATATCTGTCATTCTCTTAAAGAGGTGTCCATCTCACAATATGCTGATGACTTTGTGATTTATTACACTTGTGAAAATAAAAAAGTGTGTGAACTTGATGTTACTAAATTTAAAAATTCTATTCAATTATTGATCAAATTATTAGATGAAATAGGATTAAGTATATCTGAAAAGAAAACTAAAATATGTATTTTTAGCAGAGCTCATAGAATTCCTGATGTTCATTTTCATATTAATGGGATATTAATTCCCCTAGTAGATAAAATTAAATATTTGGGTATATGGTTAGATTCGAAATTAAAATGGAAATTACATATAAATGAGATCTGTGAAAAAACTTTCAAATTATTAAATGTACTAAAAGTTCTGGCTGGCAGATCTTGGGGAATTCACCCAACACATATTCGAAGAGTCTATATATCTCTCATCAGAAGCCGATTAGACTATGCCAGCTTTATTTATGGGTGCTGTGCCAACTGTCATTTGAAAAAACTTGATGTTATTCAAAACAGAGCAATGAGAATATGTGGTGGGTTTATTCGCAGCACACCTGTTCATGCCATGGAGAGTGAACTTGGTTTACCTCCTTTAGCTGTGCGTAGACTATGGTTAGGGTATAAATATTGTTTAAAAATTAAATCACTTTCATCTAATAACTGCTATGACATAATCAAAAAAATTACAAATACAAATATAATGTGGAATGAAAAGTGTAAACCTATGCTAATAGATATTAATAAAATGCTTTGTACCTTTCAGATCCATGTGAGTCCTATATTAGACATTTTTAAAGTTGATATCTGGATTACCGGTTTAAACTTAAGAAGTTGCCTTAGAGATAATTTGAAATGTTTAGAAACAGCAAAAAGAAATGTTGATGTAGCATTGTTAAAATTAAAAGTTGGAAAAGAGTTAACAGAAAATTATGAAAATACATTTAAAATCTATACTGATGGATCTAAAAGTGACAAAGGTGTCGGAGCAGCGGTATATGATCCACAAAACAATATAAAACTCAAATTCAAAATTATACCGGATGTGTCTATCATGAGAGCGGAACTAACTGCTATATTAGAGGCACTATCTTATATAAGATCCTTAAACGTTACAAATGTGGTTATATTAACAGATTCCAGAAGTGCAATTCAACACTTGGCACAATATTTATCTGGAAACAAGGGATCTGCAATTGCTTATGACATTATTGATCAAATTAAAGTATTACAGAACTCTCAATGCTATGTTGTGGTACAGTGGATCCCCTCTCATATAGATATAGAAGGAAACGAATTGGTGGATGAGCTTGCCTGTGAAGCTGCAGTGGAGGGTATAGAAATTGATTGTAAGCCCTATGTCAGTGAATTACTTTCTAAAGTTAGAACGATTTGCAAACATAAATGGAAAACGAAATTTAAACATCTTTCGCAGACAAAGGGCCTTTGGTACTATACCCTGCAAGACACTCCGCGTCATTCACCGTGGTTTGATGGTGCTGGCATTAACAGAGAGAATGTCATAGTTGGCCTACGACTTAGGTCGGGGCATCTACCAATTAATGTGTTCTTCAAACTAGTGGGCATAAAACCTTCTGCTTTATGTGACCATTGCCAGACTAGAGAAGACATGATCCATGTTTTGTTGGAGTGTCCCCTCTATAAAATAATCAGAGATAAATATTTAACCGATCTGCGATTGGACAGCGGCTCAATCAACTGTGTGCTGAGTGAGCCTCTGTCTGAACCCGCCAAAAAAATTTTTAGATTTATAATTGAAGTATTTAAAATTAGAAATAGTTAAAAATAAGTTAGATTAATTAGTTAATGTAAAATAGATTATATCTATGAGGCTGACATAGTCTCACTTGGAGACTTAAGCCTTTAAAAAAAATTAGAAATAAAAAAAAAAAAAAAAAAAAAATATAATTTAATATTTCGCTGCAGTCCGCGATAATATTGCTTGCAACAGCATCACAATATCGGACGCGCGAAATAATAATCGAAAATCGTGGTAAGAATCCCGTAAATTAATTAAATTATAGTGAAAATAACCGCGATAGTTTAAAACAGTCATTATATTTTTTTATTTATTTCTGATTTCTGTGCAGTAAATAATTGTAAACAAATGTTAAATAAATTCATACGCTGACGTCACAGAGCAGTTATCTTTTTTAAATCGCATTACAACATTTATTATATTACCTGGAACGAACAACTCTACATTTGTCTATGGATTCTAAACGACAGATTTTTATCAAAAACTTTGACAAGACAGTTTAAAGAAAAATAAGTTAGAAAATGATGCTACGTAATACGGCATATAGAGGTAGACTGTAAGTCAAATTATTTTACGCATCTTAGTGATATCTGGAATTGGTTTTTGAATTCAAATCTGGAATCATTTTCTTTGTATACCGAATTAACATTCATAATTTATACCAATTTTTAGTAAAACTGTTTTGATTAATAATATAATATAGAAAGAGTCATAGCTAGGAAATCATATCAAAATCCAAGGAATAAAAAGTCTGATATGATTCATCCTACCTGCCAACACAACTTTGCTAAGATGGTCCCCGTTGCTGCTGTGTGTGATGGCGTCCACCAACTCATTGCAGGCCTCCTTGCCGATCTCGTTGTGGCTCACATCGAGACTCTGCGAAGAAGTGTCGTTAGTTTTTGCTGATTAGGAGGGTAGTTTTGGCCAGTTTTTTGGCTATTTTGGACTATGTAAAACACAAAGCTTACACATTGAAGAATTACCGTATTTGATCGCTATCGACAAAATTCCAGCAGTGAAACATATTTTGCACAATGTTTGTGATGCATTATGTGAAGCATTTTTTTAGATTTTCAATTTAAAGTGCTGCAAAGAAGACAGAATAGAGTTTTTTTTAGTTATATTTTATTCTGAAGCGTTTTAGATTCAGTCAAAGCATTAAATTATTGTAAAATGATGCTTCTGTCCTTTCAAGTAAACATTTTTGGAAAAAAAAATGCTCTATCATATACTTGCCTCTAACAGAATAGCGTAGTCTTTGAAGGCTTTAGCGAGCGCGCGCGCACCCTTGCTTTTCAACAGGCAATCACCGAAGTTAATTGATTTCAGGTTCTTCAATCTGAAATTTATAGATATTGAACATGTAACTATCGATATCTCCTCGGGCGAGTGGCGTAGTGGACAGTGACCCTGCCTCACGCGCCCGAGGTCGAGTCCTGACATTAATTTGTGTGATGAACACAGATGTTTATTCTCGGGTCATGGTTGTTTGTATTAACCGCCCCGGCCCCATACAAAACTCAATGACGCGCTAGTCGCGTCATGGCCCTGCCTGAATGGTTCTTCATGACGCGCTAGGTGCGTCAAGGGCCAGGAATCGGTTAATACATGTATGTTTATTCTGATTCATAACACAAGCTCTGCTTACTTTGGCGCCATACAGTCGGTGTGTTTGTCTGGGGATTTATTTTATTACTTACGTTATGACCATTTTAACTTTTCTTAAGTTAGTTAGTTTAAAGTAAAGGGAAAACGCTATATGAGATAGAATGTTGCAAAACGTGCGCGTGCAAGCGAGACAAAATATTTCATGTCCGTACAGTTTCGTTTGTATTCGTTTCGTGTCGTGTCGTATATTGTCAGTGACTAAACCGGGTGCCCTTAGGTGTATCGTATGTAGGAGTAGTTTAAGTTCCAGCTAAGCGCCCTCAGCGCTAGGCCACGAAGTCCAGCGAAATCCAAAAGGACATAGGGCCATAAATAAACAGTCTATTTAGAAAAAAAAGGTGACTGAACCAATTGACAATTAAAATCAGGCGATCGGGAACTAGATTTTTGAGATCCATGCCTGAGGAGCTTGCCATCATCTTCCGCTATATTACTTTTATCTAAGGAGTAAGTGATTAATATGTTTTTTTTTAATCATCTATTCATAATCATTATAATTAATTCTCAATAAGTTTGTGGTTTTTGTGTTACAACAGAAATAAAGCAAAGTAAATAGTGCTTGTGTTTTTTTTTATTTTTTTTTATTAATAATAAGCGGGCGTTTGTCTTCCATCTCACCTGATGGAAAGTGACGATAAAGACGAGGATCGTACACGCCTGTCTAAGAGGTACCTATTCACTCTACACTTGAAAGCTCCAGGGTTATATTTGTTATTATTATTTGTTGTGTTCATTAATTTATAATGTTTGATTAATTTGTGTCTGTATTTAACCTAGTTTTTACTATAGGAGAGTTACAGAACAATTAATGTTACTGTTACCGCCATATTCAAGGATATAAATTCGCGATATTGTCAGAGTTAATTCCCGCCGCGTATTTGCCAATCGCATTGCTCGATGTAGGGAACTACCTTCAATCTTCAAATATCACGCACCTTCGGCCAACGGAAGGAATCAAGATGGAGGGAGTCTGCAGCTACCACCGCTCGCGCAAGGACGCTCGCTCGCAGCCCTTGTATCCGCCACACCCGACTTGTTGGCAATTATCAAGATTTTATTGTTATATCGTTGACGTTGTGACAGCCTGGCCAGTGCTTTAGACATTTTCAACGAACTGTTTGTGTAGTGCAGCGACACCCAACTGAAAGCCGCTAAGAAGATAGCAAGGTGCGTGCTAGTTTATTTGGTTTAACATTATATTTGCATTCGAATATTCGCGAATTATAACCTTTTGTTTACCAGCTATCCTGTGATTAGTCCACTTTTCAAAGATACTTTTAACCCATAAATACTCTTTCCGTTAGGGATAAGGGTGTCGCGCCGCAAAGTACAGTCCACTTCAATATTACAATTTATATCCCTTCCCGCGCCGCTCCAGCTATTTTATTCAAATGAATTCCTGTTAGCATACTTATGTTTGCGCCTTCAAGTAGGTATAATAACGCTGTGTGTGCACAATTTCTGAGTTCCAATCTGGATCCAAACCTTATTTTTATTTATATTACAAGTGATTGTTGCCTGTGTGTACGCCTTAATAAAATAAATAAATAATATTAACTTACTCCGGTAAAGCCTCAGCAATATGCTGAGCTCCCTTCGGTCCGATGGTGTTATCGTTGAGGTTCAAACTTCTCAACTTGGGGTTGTGTTTGAAAGCCGCCGCTAGGGCCTTTATCCCAGGGTGATAAATGCCATTTTGTGGCATCGCTAGTTCTTCCAGGGTTCCCATTGACTGAAAGTAGATTAAAGAGGTTTTAGTTCAGACTATCACTCAGAGTATTGGTGGCGCCTGGGTGAGGCGCTGGCTGATCGATCTGAAGGTCTTGGGTTCGATTCCCGGTGACACCCAATTTTACCAATGAGTTTTCAACTTAAGTATAGCAAGTTAACTGCTAACTAACGGTGAAGGAAAACATCGTAAGGAGGCCAACATAGCTTAGAAATAATTTCGAAGGTAGTGTAAAAACAGCCAACCCGCAGTAGGCAAAAAATCTATTAGTTGCCATTGGTTTGATGCGGATGATATACGCTTATTTCGGTGATTCACCGGAATCTTACCACGATTTTCAGGTTTAGATTCGGGTGTTCCATGCACGTACGTACACTTGCAACAAGTGCCATGATCATGAAAATCAGTCTCAACCAAGGCACAGAAAGAAAAATATTTTTTATTTATTTTGACAACCGAGTAGTGTATTAGGCCTGCCTCATAGGTCATTCGTTTGTGTCATTAACATAAACGTTTGCTCTTGGGTCAATGTTGTTGATATTTATATATGTATGTTTAGTCTGGGTTCCCCTAGTACACTGTATGGTCATCCATAACAAAAGCATTGCTTACTTTGGACCCATACAGTTGGTGTGTTTGTCTGCGGAAGTAAAAAAAAGATTATTTTAGCTGGGTATGAATTATGCATGAAGATATTCATGGACTGCTACTAATGCAAGCTGCAGTTTATGCATGACTGCAAACATGTCAAAAAGTGACAACGTGTCACGGCTTACACTCCAGCAGAACAGTTACAAAAGAGGTTCAACTGAAACTTTAATATTGGTAGATAGTTTCAAAACTTTAATATTACTTTAGTGACGCAAGGTTCCAAATCTTTAAAATAAAATAAAATAACAGAGTATATTAACAAAAACTGTTATCACCATCAAAATTTTGTCATAGTTGGCAGTCAGGCTAAAAAGAAACACAAAAAAAATTAACGCAATCAAACCAGATATGGTGAGGCGTAAAATTTAATTACTGACCCTCGACTGACGGTATACAGTAAGCATAACTTTTGAAAGGATAAATCAATTTTCTTCAAACATAGCTATACATACCATTAATTAATTTTTAAACAAAAAAAAGCCACATCAATCAATTTTTATAGAAAAGACGATACCACAAACACATTCACGCGTTAAACTTATGACACCCCTCTTTTTGCGTGGGGGGTTTTTAATAAAACCAGTGATATACCCCATTGCTTTCTTTAATTAACAGGATCATCTCAACCCCACCTGGAACACCTTAGCCAAGGCGGTGGCACCCTCGTTCTCCAGACGGTTCCTGCCGGCCACGAACACGCGGAGTCTGCGCGGGCTCGCTGAAAGCGCCTGCGCTAGCAGCCGCCCGCCCGTAATGCCTAGCCCGTTGTTGTTAAGGCGGAGCTCCTGTAATGAAGAGGTAAGATTGATTAAAGTAAAATATCAGTTCTCTTTAAGCATTGTTTAAAAGAGGATTCGAATACACGGCAGAGCACCCAAGAGACGGGCTTATTTAATAAAGGAGAGTGCAGGCGACACTTGGACCAGATTAGTAATGGACCAAGAGAGTTGGTCACAGTTGGAACAGCCACTGTCTTTAGGGGCAAACAAATATTAATTTTTATACACAGCAAATTGAATATTTTATAAACTTGTCTGAATGAAGGCAATTATTATTTGTTTTGAAGGCTCAAACTGCAGTGAACAGTTGTGTTTTTCCATTTTAGCCGAACAAATATACACTCTATTCATAGCTATGTAATATATACATAACATAGAAACGAATGATTAGTATTAATCAACAAAGTAAAAAAAAAACATTCAAAATACAAAATTACAAAACAAGTATTTTATTAAATATATTATTGTATAAGAGAATATATTTACTATATTTTACCACTGTCTGTCAAAAAAATTAGCTTTTTATGAACAAGATGTGGCTGTTGATTTTCGCTGGTATTTAATTAAAACCATGATTTTATACTGATTTTTTGACTAAATTCATAAGTATTTCAATAGATCGATAATAATAACAAACTTCCTGAATATAATACATTCTGTTTAATGAATTAGACATGTAATTTTGACAAGTTTATCGTCAAATTGCAACAGAGCATAGCATAGCTTGTACAGTGTTTGGGCTCGATCGAAGAGATCGGCTAGATCGATGGAGTAGCCACCGATGGTAGAATGGAACAGTCGACGTAGATCGACAGTTTTGCCAGACCAATCTACATCGATCTATTTATGGTAACACCCTAAGGTTTGGTCTTTTAATTATGCTGCAACTATTTTTATTTTGGCTCTGATCATAAAGATACTTTTTTAATTAAATAGCAGCATTTACTTAAATGATAATAGCAGCACTAGTCGCTTCACAGATGTGTTGGTTGGACTATACTATATATTGGACACTTGAATACAAATTTCTCAGTGTTATTCTAGAATTGAGTTCATGACTAAAAATAAATTATTCCATATTATTCCAAAGTTAATTTGCTCCATAATAGTTTACAGAATACATGGATAAGTAATGCCCAGAAAATACTTCATGGAAAATGGTACTGAGTTCCATCACATATCAGTAATGTACTGTCTGTATGGTAATATACACAATTCAAAACTAAAAGATTTAATGTTAACCATTTATACTGTCATGGTAAAAATTGGTATTTTGAAAGTCTCTTTGTTGTTGTTTTTAAATAATTTTTAAATAATTTTTGCTGTATTTCCCTTTTTAAGCAAAATAAATTGATATATCATTTCTACTTATTTACTTTTTAAGCATTTTTGGGTGATAATAAAGTATGTCTTCAAAAATACATATATAAATATCTTACATAATCTAATTATGCCACATAGTAGATTCAATAACTATTCAATAATATTAAGATAACATAAGCTACAGAAGGTTACCTCCAGCTGTGAACAGACATCACTCTTCAACAATGTTGCCAGGCCCTCCACTCCGATGGGCCCAAAAGCATTATCACTGAGATCCAGTTGCGACAGCCGTGCTCCAGCTGCGATCATACCATCACCAAGGGCACTCTGAAACACAGCGTGGGTTAATCAGCAAGGGCAATTGATTGATCTCTACCAAAATCATATTTAGCAGTTCCAAAAAAACTTTCATTCAGTTTTTAAACTTGTCTCTTTGACATTTCAAATAATGCTTAGTATTAAGTACTCTAAAAACTGCATTAAAAAGTATATTTTTTTGATCAGAGCCAAAATAAAAATGGATGGCTTCGGTCACAATTAAAAACTAAGTTCACAATTTTATACAAACATGACACTTAAACTGTCCACAATGGTTACTGAAAAAGCATGAATTAAAAATAGAATTTAGAATGACCAGTTTTTTTGACATTTGATCACACTGACTAAAATTTTAATGTTTTATGAACAAAACAAGGCTGTTGATTTTTAGCTGGAATTAAACTTGAAGCCATAATATTTTACTAATTTGTCTCATAAAAATTTATCAATTTATTTAAAACCTTAAAAGTGTTTAGAAAAATACCCTTCCCGAATATAAGACAATTCATTCTTTTTTACATGTTTACTGTCAAAGTGACCCAAAGTCACTATTATATTGCAAGAAAACCCAAATACTTTGGTTACAAACATTTAGGCACCCTTTAGATCAGCATTTCCCAACCATTTTTAGGCCATGCCCCACCTCAACACTTCTGAAATTTTTGTGCCCCATACATAATTTTTAACCTTTAAAAATTGCTATCAAAACATCGTAAGTACAGGGCGATAGGCTGCAAACTCAACTGAAGTTTACTTGACAACTGTAATTACCCAGTTAATATTTTGGTAATTTCAAATGGAATTATACCTAGTAATTATTTACAGCATTATTTAAGAATTTGCTTTTTTTGTTAAATTTTTCACCAATATCTAGAATTGCATTTAAATAATCCAAAGCAAAAGGGTTAAAGTCTTGTCCGAGTCAATTTTTAAATTGCACTGATTGTGTATCTACTTATTAAATGTGATGTACCTATAGTTATAATTTCTTATCTATATGACCAATGTTTGCACTTTTTGAAGTTACATATAACATAGTTACATTAGTCCTAACATAGTTTAGCTCTCATGCTTGATGTAAAAAGTAAACAATATAAATAAAATAAAAAACTCACTAAAGCTGGAGGAATCTCAGTCTTCATTCTGCCAGTGAACATGTCCGAGAATCCAGCTATTTTGAACTCAGGATGCTGCTTCAGAGTCTCCGCTATCAACTCTGCTGCCTTCACTCCCAAAGTATTACCCGTTAAAGTCAGTATGTGTAGATTTGGGCACGCATTTATAGCATCTACTATTGGCTTCACTGTAAAGATAAATAGAATTCTTGTTTACACTAAGAAGTTAGATGTGTCACAAAATTATAGTCTGGTATTTTCAAAACAACAACATAACCTAAATTTTGTGTGTGTATTAAGAAGTATACTTCACCAAATATGTCATACAGACGTATGTTAAAGCTAATATATTGTAAATATGTAACAGATATTTGGATGTTTTTTTTATAAAAATTAAAGCACGTAAACATACCATCGTTTTCACAATCTAATTTCAAAGATTTCCCAGAGAAATCAACGCCTGTTAATTCTTTGCTTGATTCGTTCAGCGCTGTATCGATTGCACCTAAGGAAAATAATCCTGACTGCTCCATATCTGATTAATTTAATGATAAAATAAATATAAAATGTAAAGAACAAGCGCTTCGACTACAAATCATTCAAACGTCTTTTTAAAATAAAAATTTAAACGCTAGTTAATGTCAATCTTAAGATTGACAGTATTACCAGAGACTAGTAAATAACTATAGACTGACCATCTCCATACAAAAATTCGTGACCGGAAAAAGCTCAAAATCCAAGCTATTACTAGATGTCGCTCTCAAATAGCTTGGACCAACCTTGTCGTTTTTAATTTTTATATGAATTATTGACAAGAAACGTAATGCAAAATATTTGTATTAATACGGACTAAAACTGCTAGATGGCGTTGTCATATAACCTGAAACCTTAGCAAGTAGGATTTATTCCTTTCCTGAAATTGGAAAATGTCATCATTTTATACCATTGATTTTGATAATTTTACTCAATAAGAATAGGTAGATAGTAATTTATTCTTACTTTATAGATGATAAAATAACAACTATAAAGGACCATAAACATACTGGTATAAGTTTATTTTGTTCAGAGACGCCTGGGCACTACCATCCTCCTTATTATTTTTAAAAGCTTTTATTATCACAGTTGTGATAAACGCACATGTTATACATATATAACATATATATAGCAGCCAAAACGTAAACTTAATCAAGGTCCATACAATTTGCACGAGTCACAGTAGGCGAGCAAAAATATTGTGAATTCAAAGAAATGCAGGGAAAAGTTCCAAAACAAACACACACCCATAGCAACAACAATAAACGACAAAGAATTCAAATTGTCAAACAAATAAAATGTTGTCATAAACAGAACAAAAAAAGTTAATGGATAAAGAACATTTTTTTAAATAATAATCCAGCAAGAAAATATTTTTTTAACTGAGTTGCGCGCGGTTCGTGGCCACGGTCGCACGTCGTGAAGCTAGATTACGGTTTTTTTATTTTCGACACATTTTTTTCACATCTACCTTCAAAATTTTGTGTACACTTTATTTTAATACGAGATGAATGAAAATAAATTAGATGATGAGGATAAAAGTGACGATGAATTCTTGGATGAATGTGAGAGAGAATTATTGGAAAAAAAAAGTGAAAAAAGACCACGAGATAGTGAAGGAAGCAGCGAAGAGGGTTTTATAACAGTGACTAGAAAACCCAAGAAAGTATTGAAACGTACTAGAGATATGGAAAACAAGCTATTGAATGAGAAAAATATGGAAACACAAGACATACAAGAACAGAAAATAGAAGTATCTTTATTCTCACTAGAATTTTTACCGAAACAAATGGCATTGGCACGATTTTTGAAAAATGAAAACATATCGAGCGTTTGTAAAATCAAATATAAAAATCCGTACAGAGTAATTATAGAATTAAATGACCAAACTGAAGCAGAGAAACTCTTAAAAATCGAGAAGTTGTTAGGAAAAGATATAAGAGCTCAATTAACACATCAAAGCAGTTTTTCTTATGGAATTATTAGAGGTGTAGACCTAGATATAAGCGAAGAGGAACTTTTGAATAACCTTAATTCTCCATACGAGATAGTATCGGCTAAAAGAATGAGGCGGGTGAATAATGAAAATAAATGGGTGGAAAGTGAAACAGTACGATTATGTTTTAAAAGCACCTTTAGACCTGAAAAAATTGATGCGTATGGCTGCAAATTTGCTGTTGAAAAATACCGGTTTCCCGTAACACAGTGTTCGAGGTGCTGGAGATATGGACACACAAAGAAACTGTGTACATTAAACAAAGTTATCTGCCCAAAGTGTGGAGAAGGGCATGATAACTGTGAAGTAAAAGAATTCAAATGTATAAACTGTAAAGGGCCCCACATGGCACTAGACAAAATGTGTCCATTCTTTCTTAAGGAAAAAACAATACGTAACATTATGAGTGATAAAGATGTCACATATAAAAATGCTTTAGAAATATATATAGGAGAAAATAGAAACATTCAGAAAGTCAACAACTATTATTTAAATAATGAACATACTACAAATCCAGTGATACCACCAAAAATAAACAGAACTTATAGTGACGTTCTACGAACAACTGCCGAAATCCACACAAGAAATTCGAATGACAGTAATATTCAAGAAAATTACTCTAACCAGCAATCTAGCACTAAAAATTCAAAAAACTCTAAACCTAAACGGCAACAAAACATAGAGGAAGAAATAATGGAGTTTGATTCAAACATTGAATATGAAAAAAAGTCAGACAAATTATGTAATGAGAAATCTGAAGAAGAACAAATGAAACGAAAAGAGAGAACATATGATATCTGGAATTTATTATTTAAGTTAAAAAATATTGTATTATCGGAAAATGATTTTAAGGAGAAGGTAGTTTTAGTGTTAAAAGTTTTATTTGAAGAATGCAAAATTTTTATAAAAAAGTATTGTGCTGATGGAGGTATTGTGGAACTATTTTTTAATTGTTTTAATGGATAACATTTTTTCTTTAAATATAGTTCAATGGAACGCTCAAAGTGTAAAACCGAAAATTGTAGATTTCGATAATCTGTTGAATAGAGAAAAAATACACGTAGCTGTTTTAAGTGAGACTTGGTTAAGTGAAAATCAAATTTTGAAAATTAGTGGATACAATGTATATAGAAAAGATAGGGAAGACTCATACGGGGGTGTAGCCATTATTATACATAATTCTATAAAGTCACATGTTTGCTCCATTCATGGCATCAATCCAGGTATAGAACTATTACACATAAAAATCTTAAATTGTAAGTATTTGGAAAATATTTTAGCATTATATAGTCCTTCATCTATCCGTGCAAGTCAGGGAGATTGGGATAAAATTTTTAGTTTAAGTAATAAAAAAACATTAATAGCAGGAGACTTCAATGGCCATCATTCTAACTGGTGTATAAGAAATGATCAAAGAGGTATAAAGTTACTTAATTCATCTTTAGAGCAAAGTTTCCTATCAATGAACAATGGAGATGCTACTAGAATAAAATTGGTTAATGGTGTGTTGCAGAAGTCTTCACCTGACGTGACATTTGTCTCTTCAGACATTGCAGTGCATTGTAAATGGCAAGTTATGCAGGAAAACTTAGGCAGTGATCATTTAATAATTAAAATGTCTATAAATTACCCTTCTGAGTCTGATTTTTCTAAAAAACTTAATTTCAAAAAAGCAGATTGGGAACAATATAGTAAAGATCTAAAATATCAATTTAGTAATAACCATTTTTCATTTGCAGAAGCTCAAAAATGTTATGATTATTTTCTAGAACAAATTCAAATTTCAGCAAACAAAAATATCCCTAAAATAAAAATGTGTAATAGCCCTACATCTAAATTTAAGTGCAAGGAATACTGGAACCCTACTTTGTCAGCGCTAATAGCACAACGTAGGTTGGCCTTAAAAATGTTCCGGAAAAATCCTACTCCTGCAAATCTGCTCGTATTGTAGGAAAAAGTAAAAGAAGCTAGAGAAGAGTTACTTAAAGCTAAAAACAAAGGTTGGAGGAATTTCTGTAGTAGTATTAATGAGTGCACTAAAGTTTCAGACATGTGGTCGAAAATGAAATGGTACAAAGGCCACCATCAATCTAGATCTAGTATATCAGAAGAGAAAAAGAAAAAACTATTGTATTCTCTTACTCCAGATTCAGTAGCAAGCCCACCCCCTCAACTTCAATCCAGCAATAGTTTATTAGACACACCATTTACTTTACATGAACTTTTGATTTGCTTAAAAAAAAAAGATACTTCACCAGGCTGTGATGGCGTTACTTACTCAATGTTATACAACTTACCTAAATGTGGAAAACAATTCCTTTTAAATATTTACAATGACATATTTAGATCAGGTATAGTTCCTAACCAATGGCGCACAGTATTGATAGTTCCGATTCCAAAAACTGGACGGGGTGTAGATAATGATCCAAACGTTAGACCCATTTCACTCATATCTTGTCTTTGTAAAACTTTTCATAACATGTTAGGTAAAAGGTTAGAATGGTTTGTAGAAAAAAACAACATTTTATCGTGCCATACTTATGGTTTTAGAAAGGCTCAGTCCTGTTTAGACTGTTTGGGCAGAGTAATTACGCAAATACAGTTAGGATTCTCAAAAAACTCTCCCACAGTAGGTTGTTTTATCGACATTGAATGCGCATACAATAACATTTTAACAGATAGAGTGGTTGGTATTCTAGATGAATTGAAAGTAGGTAAAAATATTTGTCAGTATCTATGGTCGTTTTTAAGCAATAGAAAACTTATGATAAATAGCGATAACCACCAGCAGGTTCCCGAAATAAGACATACAAGTATGGGTCTTGCTCAAGGAGACCCATTATCACCACTACTTTTCAATATTACCACCTTTAAAATTTGCCATCAAATAACTAATGTAATGGTAGCTCAATATGCAGATGATTACGTTTTGTATATAACTCATAAAGATTTAAATAAATGTACAGTAGAAATACAACAGGCAATCAATATTTTAATACGTTTGCTGGATAATATTGGGCTGCAATTGTCTAACACTAAATCAAAACTATGCTTATTTAGTAGAGGTTATAGAAGACAGCAATTAAACATTAAAATTAATGGTATCACCCTGAAAACGGAGGATCGTGTCAAGTATCTTGGTATGTGGCTAGATAGGTCGTTGAGATGGAGCAAACATGTGAATGAAACAATAGAAAAGGGCTCAAAGTATTTAAATATTCTGAAAGTTTTATCTGGTTCCGGTTGGGGGCTTCATCCTCAACATATACGCGCTCTTTACATTTCTTTGATAAGAAGTAGATTTGATTTTGGTTGTTTTTTCTATGACAATTGTGCTAAAACTCATTTGGTAAAACTTGATAGGGTTCAAAATATGGCGCTTAGAATAATAGGAGGATTTGTAAAAAGCACTCCAATCCACGTAATGGAAAGTGAACTGTGCATTCCACCACTTAATATGAGAAGAATGTATTTAGCCTACAAGTACCTGAATAAAAACATGTCCTGGACTAACAATGATATTGTTAATCTCTTACACGACCACCATACACCCTCAAGCACTCGGTACTGGCAAAAAGTTAAAACACCTTTACTCGTTAAATTATTTAATACGTGTAAGAGTAGCAGTATCAGTCATTCTAGACATCTTGAAATGTTTAAATTAGATATTTTGGTAAGCTTTATCGAAGTTGACAATATTATCAATTCCGAATTAGATTGCATAAAAAGAAGTAAAAACATGTTAGATTTGAGTGTTAAGTTTGATATAATTAATGAACTAAATAGTAAATACAATGGTTGGTTTCAAGTGTTTACTGATGGTTCAAAAAGCAACACAGGACTTGGAGCTGCTTTTTACGATCCCGTTAGACAAATATCTTTTATGTACAAAATTAATACCGATGTAACTATAATGACAGTGGAGCTCATTGCAATTTTATCAGCACTTAAACATGTTGAGAGGCAAAACGCTGGCAAGTTTATCGTTTTAACAGATAGCAAAAGCGCTTTGCAGCATTTGGCTCGATGTGCCTCTGGACACAGCAGAGGCCTACCGATAGCCTACAAAGTGCTTAACTTGCTACGCTGTATGAATAACTCCCCTGGTCTATATGTAAGGTTGCAATGGGTTCCATCACATGTTGGATTAAGCGGAAATGAGGAGGCTGACAGACTTGCAAAATTGGCTTGTAATAATGGGATTGATTTTTGTATACTGCCGCATTACACAGAGGTTCTTTCAAAATTTAAAATTGATTGTAACATTAAGTTTAAAGAGTATTTTGATGAAAGGAGTAAGCAAAAGGGCATTTGGTATAAAATAATTCAATGTCAGCCTTCTCGTTTACCTTGGTATCATAAGTTTAAGTTAAATAGAAATTACATTGTTATGCTCCACAGATTACGCTCAGGACATTATCCCTCTAACAGATTTGCATTCCTACTCAAAATAAAAGATTCTCCAAATTGTGATTTATGCGGCGTTTGTGATGATGTTCATCACATTATCACTGAATGTGTTAGGTTTAAGGATGGGCGGGAGGCATTGACGCGAAAGTACGGCATTAATAAAAAAGCCATGGGTGTATTTTTAAGTATTCTTTCAGAGCCAACCTCCGCCATAGCCAGAGATCTAGTGGAAGTCCTTTCGCGTCGTGACTCCGCCCCACGTTAATTAATTGAAAGTTTATTTTTGTATCTGCATTGTTTATTATATAAATTTTGGTAGTTTTAAGTTCATATTTGAATTGTTAATTTAGATTAGGGTATAATGAGGCTGACATATCGCAAGATAAAAGCCTCTAAATAAAGCAGATATAAAAAAATAAAATAAATTTTTTTTAACTACTGCAAAATAGTTATGAGTTATATGCATTATAAATAAAAATTACGCACTTATTAAGACATAATTTTTATCGATATCAACAAATAAAGTAAAATATTTTATACCTATTAATTAAATGCACTGAAATTCGTTTTATTATGTTAAGGCAGATAAGAACAAACTGTGGAGATGAATGCTATATTTTTGTGGGAAAAATTATATACTGGCAATATAGTAACCCAGTAACACCACAAATAATACCCGGGGTGGTGTAAAACTTTACTGAATTATAAGAGTGGCAACATAGCATCAAATAATATAATGCACTAGCTGGCAACGTCTGTTGTCGCCTGGTACCTACGGATAGTACTTGCAATGAAATATCAAATGATTTTGTAAACAGCTCCATCTTAAGTTTTTTTACGCATTATTTTGACTAAATTTAAATAACTTGTAAATATAATACAACTAACGCCATCTCTCTATCTTAAAAACAACTATTTTAAAGTCACAAAATTTTGTTAGACATGGTTAGTCTATAGTTATTTACTAGTCTCTGGTATTACTCAGTACTGTTCTTAAATCAGCGCTTCATATCGCTATTCGTGTTCGAGTATTCATCTCATTCGCGCAAATACGACCATGTGAAGTGTAGTTATTCGTCTATTATTCACTTATACTTACGAACACGACGAATACACGAACACCTGTAGCCATCCGCTTATCGGTATTAAAGGATTGCAAATATGTCGAATATGTTCTCTGTCGTTTAGAGTGCAGTGCGCGTCAGACGTGTTTATTTTTTTCCGTTTGCAAACAATAGTGAAAAAAAATTCAAAAGCTGAATCGCGATATGAAGTATACTCCGTTTTCTATATAAAGAGCTTTTTCATCATGTTTAGATACTGATTAAAGAGGGCCGGTCAGATATGACCTGTCAACTGATTGATAGCCAGAAGACGCGTCTTAGTTACCAAATATATCATTAAAAATATAGATTTTTTTCTGACTTTAAAGCAATTAAAACTGTGATAAGACAGTCTAAGGAAAAAAAGAAAATCGTTTTTAAATATTTGCGAGAAATATTTTTTTTTAATGCAGCCAATATATTTATTTATTTATTATTATTAAGGCACACATATACAGGTAACAATCAGAAAGAAATAAGTATATGTATTAATATGGATATTAAACAATCAAGACCTAGATCGGTACCCAAAAATTGTGTGCACAGCATTATGACTTGTGCGTAAACTTTACACAAAATTAATCTAAATGATAATAGGAATTACAATATTTCTTAATAAAATTAAAACAAGGATTAAAGTTATAATATTTCAGCACAACAAAAATTAAGTTTCATAACAAAATTACACAAGAATAAAATTGAACAAAGATTGAATTTAATTCTGAAGTTAAACTTCTTTGTAAGATTAAAATAAATTATAAAATAAATTTCACTAAATAAAATTATAATATTACTGAGAGTGATGTCTTTCTGTATCATATATTGTGAATTGTGTGCAATAGTTAAACAAATGAAGGGTGGACACTCAGTTGAGAAATTGTTTGACCTGGCGTTTAAACGACCTGTAACTGTCGCAAAATACATCAAGCTCTTGAGAGGATGTTATTAGATCGTTGTACAGCCTACACATTCTTACAACGGGGTTGAAAAATAAGGTATTGTTTTTGTAGATTTGAAGAGTAAAAACCTTATGTTTCCGGATCCTTTTTAACAATTAGTATTGAGGTTGAGGTGTGAGAGTAGGTTAGTTGAGTCAATTCTAGCGTGAAGTAATTTGTGCAAATGGAGAAGATCCTGCTGCTTACGACGAATTTCCAGAGAAGGTATTTCGAAGTGAAGCAATCTGTCACTATAAGATGGTATCTTTCGGGCGAGGCCGCATCGGTAACTTAATGTTTTTAAGCACCTTCTCTGCACACTTTTAAGCGTGAGGAATGCACTTCATAATAAGGTGACCAGATTACAGATGCAGACTCAATTGCACTCCTTACCAAACTAAAATAAAGATAGAGATAACTATCATGTCGTTTAAATTGTTGTGTCGATCTTGTTATGAAACCAAGAGTTTTAAACTTTTATTTATTACTGTGTCATAATGGTAAGTGAATGACAAACCTGTATCAAAAGTTACGCCTAAATCCTTGACAACTGAAACACGGCTAAGGGGCTGGTTTTGGAGGTGGTAGTTAAAGGTCACCTTATGTTTTTTTTTGTAAAAGATATGACTTGACATTTGGTAATGGACAAGTGCATATTGTTTTTTGTGCACCAATCGGAAATTTTGTCAAGATCATGCTGGAGAGAAACGCAGTCTTCGATATTCTTTATGGCAGAAAATACTTTTAAGTCGTCGGCATACAGAAGACATGGGTTCAACAAGGAACTTGCCAGATCATTAATGAAGATGAGGAAAAGCAACGGTCCTAAATGTGATCCCTGGGGCACGCCTGACGTTATCAATACGGGTGTTGATGTAAAGCCCCTAAGCGCCACTACCTGGTTTCTTCTCTGTAGGTAAGACTCGAGCCACCTGAGCATATTGCCGTGAAAGCCAATTAGGTAATTGAGTTTATGACAGAGTAGCGCATGACTAACCTTGTCAAAAGCCTTTTGGAAGTCGGTGTACACCGAGTCTACCTGGCCCCCAGTCGCAAATACCCTACACAGATAGTTTTTTGTACTCGAGAAGATTTGATACAGTCGATTTATTTTTAACGAAACCATGCTGAGATTGAGATAAGCCCGGCTGAATGTGGTGGTAAATGTGATCACAGACGACACTTTCAAATAATTTAGGCATACTGGATAAAATACTTATAGGATGTAGCTCATGTTATAACAATGGTGTGGTACCTTGGTTGGGCTAGATTTCAGAGTAATATTGCTGCACCAGCAGAATTTTTTAGACCATGTTGTCGTTAGGGCTGGGTTATTGTTGTATATAGGTTGTACATGTGTGTAATGGCAGGCAACACTTGTCACATGTGAAGTGAGAGTTTTCTAATATTGGAATGTTTATTTAATTGTCAAAAATACTTTTAATCAAGACACGAACCATGAAACATTTAATTGTAAATAATATCAGTGTTTTAAAATAGCTACACACCCCCAGATTCCAGTTTCCTAAAAAAGAACCCTCCAATAGGTTATGGGCAGCACAATTTTTAAAAGATAAAATTTGGCTTGAAGACGAACAGAAAATTATGAGAGCAAAAGATGTAAGAATTGATGAAAGGGAGAACACTAACAGAAGTAACACAAACGAATATAAGTAATTGTGAAGATGAAATCAGAGAAGTTCGAGAAGGTGATATTGGGATAATAATAGTAATGGAGTTAATGTAGATCGAGAAGGTGATACAGAGAAAAAATATATTCAGTAAAACAAATAAAGATGAAACAAAATGCCAATGAAACAAATGAAAATGGAACAAATGATAGCAGATTAACAAATTAAAATCTGATGGATACTTTAAGAAGTAATAATAATATGGATAAAAGAAAAGAATATATTGATAGTGAAAATACTGAATTTTAGAAAATACAAGAACTGGAAGACTGCAGCGGAACAAAGATAAGAATGTTTTAATTTTCAAAAGTGAACTTATGGTGTCTCGGGGGAAATGGTTGTTTTCTTTATTGTGTTTATAAGTGTTTTATAGGGGAATTTAAATGTAGTATACAACAATAGATAGAACTGAAAAGAGACAAGGATAATTCAACAATTAAGGGGGTGTCTTTCAATAAACATAAACAATTAAGGGGGTGATCATAAAAATATAATTGTTTATTAATTAAACTATAAAACTCTAAAGCCGTGCAAGAAGTACTCATTTATTTTGATACACCTTATTATTTTGTAAATATATTAACAAGCAAATGGTTGATTTTACATTATTACTTACCTACATCACTTAAAATCAGCCTCTTATGATATTGTTTTGCATTTGTCAAGGGTTTAATTGAAACAACATTTATAATATTAGTTTTGTTTATTCATAATTGTTAGAAGGTTCTATTTTTAGGGAAGTGGGCTCTAGAGGTGTAGAGCTATTTTAAAACGATGATATTATGGTTATTATATTTTATATTATAAACATTAACACTGTTTCACATTTACAATAGGTATTTTATGTTTTTATAACAATTAGATGTTTCATGGTTCGTGTCTAGATTAGAAGTAATTTTGACAATTAAATAAACATTCCAATATTAAAAAACTGTCACTTCACATGTGACAAGTGTTGCCTGCCATTAGACACATATACAACCTCCAACACAACCCCTTAACACTTGCACACATTTAACCCCCTGTATATAATTTAATACAATATACCAAAAATAAATAACTCACCTTCATAAATTAAACATTACCTTCCATACGTACCTAATTATACATTAAAATCTCACAACCACTTACATTCAATTACTTCCACTTAACTCCATCTATTTAACAAAGCAATATTCCCTTTCAATCCAACCAACAACTATTAATTCAACCTTTCAAACTTAATACCAACTTTAATGTCGCTACCTTTAATCCTTTCTCACTTATCCAACTCCTACTCGACTTAATATGTACTTTCATTCAACTATATAATGTTAAGAACCTTAACCTCCCTCTTGACTCGCTACATAAAACGTATTAACTATAATAATCATAAACTCCTCCTCGACTCCCTACATAAACTCTTCAAGTTTATTAAAAAAAACTTTATCTCCTTCTCGACTACTCAATTAATAAAAACCTCTATAACTATAATAACCTTAAACTCCTTCGCGACTACTCACAACACGAACTTCCTTAAGTTCACTTAAAAACCTTGACCTCCTTCTCGACTACTCAATGCATAAACTTCTCTAAGTTTATTTAAAAACTTTAAACTCCTTCTCGACTATTCACAACATAGGAACCAATACTCTATGAGTACTGCCATTCCTACTCAAATCAGTCAAACTCAACTCAACTCATAAACCACAACATAACTCATAATAAACACAACCACTTCACATAACTTTAGACTCAACACTTCTTGAATTCAAAAAACACATACAACCTTACATTATCTTTCATTTCTTAAATTTTCTCACTTTTTCCACATATTAACCATACAATTATTTTATTATAAAACCAAAATACCAAAAAAGTATTAAAACAAAACAACAATAAAACAAAACTATAAAAGAGATGTAAAAGGATTTTAAAATACAACTGTAAATTATTAAGTAAATATATTACAATATCATAAGAGGCTGATTTTAAGTGATGTAGGTAAGTAATAATGTAAAATCAACCATTTGCTTGTTAATATGTTGACAAACTGTAAAGGAACCTGAACCGTCATCGACGAAATAAATAGGTAGTGTATAATATGACCACGTCTGTGAAGATCTCTAGTTCTAAACCATGCATGATCTCTAATATTTTATCTCATGATATTGACGGTGGTCTCAAAACTAGGCGAAGAAAACAATTACGTAAGTTACTCTCGTAACAAATTATGAAAAATAACAAATTTATGAAGATATAATTCGCCACAACATTTAATAAAGTAGTATCACTATGTGATATGTTAATACTTGTTACATTACAGCGGGCCACTTATTGTTACGTAAGGATTAAGCAATTTGTTCATATATTCTTAAACTTGTTGATATCCTGATATATTTGCGACTATTCGGCTGCGACATTTATACAATTGGTAATTTTGTATGTTATTGACGCCTGACATTGACGCTTTGAGGTATGTATTTTATGAAATAATTTTATTTCTGCATCGAATTTTAAAATATTGATAATAGATTTGGATATTTAATACAATAAACAACTGTTAAGAGCACTAACGAATTCAAGACGGGATCAATGAAAGAATTTAAGTGACAGGTTTTTGAATGTATGGAGGGTGACCGGCCCTCTTTTAAAATGAAAACAACTTGTTTTATTTTTTTATTCCTTAAATGTATGTAATATACATTTAAGGAACAAAAGGGTATGGTTACATATATTTTGGTAATATTGTAGAATTTATTATACAATTCCCTGATTAATATTACCTTTATTTTTACAAAATATTGTTTAAGTATTGAGTAAGGATACTTTATGACTAATTATATATACAGGTATAGGTGTGAAAAAGTATTTCTTTAATCTTATGACACATATATGTATATGTGACCATGCTTTTTGTAGTTTCTTTAACTGTTATGTTAATTCTGGCATTGTTAATCATTGTCAACCAACGATGTCCATGTGCCTGGATGCCACATCAGGAGTATTCAATGTTTGTATGCTGGATTTAAAAAAAACGTTCAGAGCAGAGGCTCAAGGCTTTTTAAAAAAAAAAATGTGGTTTCTTCTTATAAAATTAGATTTTCCTATTTAAATATCACTCCTGTCACACTCCATTTGTGTGCAACATATCTCAATCCATTCTGTAGGTTTTGTGAGAAGCGTGACAATCATCCATACTTTGAAACTTTACAATTGAAACTTGGAAACCTTGGAAACTTAATTAGATAAGTAGATACTATTTTACTACTATATTCATTACAATGCGGACGACGGTGATGTAGTGATTACGGGCCCAGTCATCCTGACGATCATATGCCTGATTTTCGGTATTTCTTCCGGAAAGATAATGTCCGATTTTCGATTATCCAGCCACCATTCGCTCGCCGGAGAAGGAAAACTTCGTGAGGAAACCTGCATACCGAAAAAGGCTGTTGTCTTTGGAGGTGTGAAGTCTGCCAACTGCCACACTGGGCCCACGTGGTGGACTATGGACTATATACTCTACTCTCATATTGTTTACAAAAAACAGACATTTCTTTGTTTACAAAAAAACTCTTTATATAGAAAACGGAGTATAGATAATAATCACTTGACACTGTCGAGTGATAGAATCCACAGAATTTTCATGGTGAACTTTATAAATAAATTAGATTTTTCTTCAATCGGACGCAATTAATACGGTAAGTTGGGCGTCCTTATCGGGCGGTGCCTTTGGAATGTATACTATGTTATCATCGTCCCGCATTAAATAGGTGCTCCGCTGTGTAATTAAGCTGCAAAAAAAAAACCGGTGAAAAAGAGTATTTGTAAATAAACGCGTTTAATATGAGCTCAGTACGTGTCGGTCACCTGTATATTTTGTCACACTCGGTCTTGCGTAGCGTCTTTAATGAGGGCTTTTCATTTCTTTTTTTTAAAAGATATTTCATTCGAAACTAGATGGCCTTAAACAAAACTCCAGAGTCAATGTTAATCTCTTTGTTTGTTGACTGATCGTATGTTTATATTATGATATATAGGTATATTAATACCAGATAAATATTTATCATATATTTATTTTCAGTCATACACACATCGTATAAAAGATTAATAATATAGTGTTCCTAGAGCTAAATTAGGTTATTTTATTTTATTCGTTTTTTTTCTTAACGTAAAGTTTACTGAAATTGATATCTATGGTTCCTTCACCTTGCATTGTGCACCTGTGTAAAAATATCGGTACTCATCGTTTGCCCATATTCATATTTAAAAGAAGCACTTCGGGCGCATATTTTTTATGTCTATCACTCACTCAGTCATTGCTGTGCATGTCATACTTTTTTGACTCTTGAGTTTTGATCAGCGCCATCTTATGTTGAAAAAAGAACTATTTTTTATTTTTAATTCTAGAATGAAAACCTCTCATTAGTTTGTGGCATAGCAGGTAGTCTTCATACAAAAAAAACTAGGACTTATGTCTATGGTTAGAACTTTTTGATGCTGACATCTCTTGCTACTTTTCGAGCGAACAATTGTCATACGTCACTTCAATGTGAATGATGAATGATAACACTATGTTCAATCAATGATGTACAGTTTTAGGTTATGTTTCAATGTTTTAATTATGTCAAAACTACTTTTATTATATTAATACTTGAAATTGGCAGCAATAGTTATTGTGTAGTAACTACAGCTGATTGCCATAAAACGCAAAATTTAATTTAATTTTCAATAAATCAGCTTGGTCTGCCATTACGGTATTAATGTTTAACGAGTGAAGAGTTTGCATTGATCAATTTCCGAAACATAACATCTCATTTACCAAATATAGTAATTAAAATGCGTTTATTCGGTGCTTCACAATGTACAACAATGCTGTGTAGTGAATGAGAAAGTAGCCGAAAGGACGTTATTTTCCATCACTTTCCAAGAACTGAGATAGGACTTAACAATGGTTACCGTGTACGCAAGGTTTAAGTGTGGTAAACCTTTGTATATTGTTTGTGAGCCACACAAGAAATGTTTTCTGGGTTACTCAATATGAATAACGGTGTTTAATTGGTGTAACATAATTAACAGAATATGAATAAAAGGTACTGATGTCTCGCTTCTAGAAAATAAAAATTTGCCTCCCGTGCAATACAAACAAAGCGTATAAAAATATAAAACAAAATTTAGAAATAAAAAAAAATCATAAATACACAAGTTTTTTATTTATTTTACCTTCTTTACGTTTTAGATTGTTAAAATATTTTGTAGAAAAGGAGATGGGCTTTCGCCTGCCACAATGGCACAACGCCAAAATCCAATGCCGTCATTTTAAAATTAAGAAACGAAGGACAATCTTATTTTAAAAAAAAATAGTTGTCAAATTGAAAAGTTCCTCAAGTTCCTAGTTCCTACTTCCTAGTGTTGTAGTGAGGAAGACGTTCGTCTGATGCGTAGCATCACTTGTAGTTTGTGGTTTGTGGTCACACACACTTCACACGCTTGCACGTACCAACAAATAAAAAAAAATACATTTGTCTGACAACTGACATTGAAAGATATTTATCACTTATCACTTAATTGATTGAATGAGTAGAGATTTTACTTTTTAGAAATATTGAATTGTGGTGATTCAGATTTAATTCTTATTTTGGACCTATTTTAAGTTAAATTACTGGGTACGGTGCATGTCAATGACTTGATTCTTATAGGTTTAACGTGTTCTTAGTTCAGTGTTCTGAAATGGAGGAGACACAAAATACTGTAAATAGTAATTGTAACGAGGCAGTAATTGACGATCTTACTAAAGATCTGGAAAAATCTCTAGTATCCAATGTCGGTGAGGAATATGTTATTAGTCCAGGAACGAGTTCAGACTTCTTGCTTTCATCTAGCGGCGATGCGGCAAACACATACGGTGCGTAACGTAATAAACATTTCGTAATTCTTGTACTTTGATGGTCATGCATAGTGGAGAATGCTATTCCATTTAGGTACCAAATATAATTAGATAATAGAATAAAACCTATTGTTCCTTTACCCCTATCTTTGTGGGTATTGCTCATAATTCATTTTCATTCACCTAAGAGTTGGTTAAATTTCAACCATATCTAAGCAATGGTTTAGACATCACTTTGTCATGACCTTTAAAACATTATTATAGTTAGCATTATTGTTCTACTATTGAAGAACTATCAGTCTAACTCTCAAATGGAATCAAATGTTATTTGATTGTCTGTAGTTAGTAGAAGTGCAGTTAAATATGTCTTTGGATCTTCTATGATTATTTATGTTTATAAATAATTGGTAACACTTAAAATTTTTATCCTTAGTAAATCCTAAAAACATTATTTTCAAGGCAAATTAATCTAGATCTTATTTCTATTGAGAATCATTCTTGAATTGCAAAATCATTTTTATTATTAGTTTAGTAGTTCTCTATTGCCATTTAATAAAAATATCTCAATTATACCTATTAATATAATAATAACAATAATAAAAATCCCTAGACAAGCACACCATTTGTATGGCTCCAAAATAAGCAGAGTTGTGTAATGAATGACTACACAGTTCAACTCGCAAATGAATGCCCCATCCAGGATCCAAATGTGGACCTTCGGTATATGAGTCAGGGCTACTACCCAGTACACTACTTGGCCGTCATTAATCATAGTTTATCTGGACTTTGTTTCAAACTGCTTTACCATTATGAATTTACAGAAGCACCCATAACAGACAAATTAGATATTGAAAAAGATGAACCACAACAGATATATGAAAATGAAGAGGAGGAGCAGAAAGCAGAGAGTGACTCTGATTCTGTTGATGAAGAGGCTTTGAAGGATGCTGAAATATCCCTTACGGATGATGAGAAGAAGGTCCTGCGGAGTGAGGCGGAAGAACTGAAGATTTTAGGAAATGAGCTGTTTAAGAAGGGGGAGTATGAAGAAAGTATATTGAAATATACTGAAGGTGGGTGTAAAAGGGTTTAAATGTTTTTGTATGGAGAGTGTCCCATGCACACTACTCCACTTTGAATTTTTCAAAGTGGAAACAACACATGTACCCTACTGAAATTGAGAGCTCACATTAACACAAACTAAAGATATAATGACAAAATCTCGTATAGTGTCACATTTCCAAGTTGTCTGTCATACTTTAAATTTAAAAAAATAAATCCACCTCCACAAATCTATGCCCCCGTACCGCAAAATGTTAGATTGCAGTATTATCCGCAGATAAAGTTGATAAAAAAATATTCATACATACCACAATTTCTGTGCATAAATCTGGCCACAGAAGTTTTGGAACATATAGACTAAATAAATTGATTTTTATTGCTTTTAGTACCTATGTAAAAATATAAAAAAATTGTTTTCATTCCGATTTCCTTTGATATTTTTTTGAACATGATTGTGAAGTGTGACACTTACAGTCATGCAATACAAAGACTAACGAGGATGATGCCAAGCCCCATACATTCAAATGGTAAAATGTATTAATACATATCTGGAGATAAAAGAATAAAAAAAGAAAACAAATTGTTTGGTGCCACTTGTACAACTTTTACAGATCATAACTTTTTAAGAATTTTTAAGACTTAGTATTGATGGTATCTATTGAAATTTGAAGGTTCCATGTGTGGTTTAGGGATGTATATTTAAATGTTTGGTTTATGGCTTACATTGTCAGAATATTTGTTAGCGACGAACAAATAAATTATTTAAAATTTGTTAAAAATTAAGGTTAAAATACTGTTTAAATTAGCCAATGTAAAGGGAGCGCGCGGGGTGCGTAGAGAACCGCGGGGGGAAACCCACATTTAAAAAAGTCAGTCGTTGCACAACTCCTACGCACGACGCACGTTCGCTGCTCTCCAGTTTTTTTTCTGTGTACCGCCTTTTCTAAAAAATAAATACACATCGTTTCCAATTCAAGACCTTTTTAATTTACTTGCGCTGCACCAGTGTTATCTTCAACAGTGGTCCGGATTATGTTTACAACTCCACCAGCGAAGAAAATGGTGAATACTCGCAGCACGGCAAGTAACGGCTGGAAGAGGAAAAGTCTCAGTCGAAACAACTAACGGTTACTGGAACACAGCAAACGCCACTACCTACGCCTACAGCAAGCAAAAATGATGAAACCAAAGTGCTAAAATCTTGTGCCGGCAGTGTTGTGAAATCGGAACTATTGGTTATTAAGCCGCCTTCACAAACCTCGCGTAATTCCGCCAAGACAAAGAAATCTTCATCATTGACGTCTATACAATGCCAGAAAAAGAAGCTGGAACTGGAAGCAGCAAAGGCGAAGGCACGCATTCAGATGGAACTCATAGATAAACAATTAGCTGCGGACCTTGCAGACCTGGAAGAAGAATACAGTCCACCATCAGAGATATCGAAGCAGAATGATATTGAGAAGTGGGTCGAGCGAAGCCAACAAGAGCTGGAATTGCAGCAAGCCACGATAATCGGAAACGACAAAGGCATGCCGCAGACGTCGGACAAGACCGACACAGATGGACCAGTTCAACAGCTGGCTAGCGCGCTCAAACACTTGGTTACCTCGTCAACCAACCAACAGAACACTCATCTACTCAGCCGCCTCAGTACGCCGAGAGAACTACCTGTTTTTAACGGAAATCCAATGGAGTGGCTCCAGTTCAAACAGGCCTACTGGGAATCTACTGAAGTGTGCACGTTTACTGAAAAAGAAAACTTGTGGCGGTTGAGAAAATGTCTTCGTGGTCCCGCACAAGAAGCCGTATCAGCACTTCTTATTAGTGGTACCTCGCCAGAAGTAGTGATGTCTACGTTAGAACTACAGTTTGGTAACGCGGACGTCATCCTGTCTTATTATATGACAGACATAAAGAAAATGTGTAGTATGTCAGCTGACTACTATAAGGAAATAGTACCATTTTCCATAAAAGTGAAAAACTACGTCGCGGCGGTACAAGCCCTGGGCAGAGAAAAGTACCTACAAGGTATGGAAGTAGCTACCGTTGTATTGTCCAAGCTACCAACTACTCTGCTGTCCAAGTGGGCTGATTACAGTTACCCGCTTATCACCGTCGGATCATCTAAACCTAGATTAGGTATGTTATCGGACTTCCTAACCGAAGAAGCCGTAAAGATTTCTACGTGTAGTGTCACTTTATTACAACCTAAAACGGACATTTTCAAACTAAAACACTGTGATAAAGTTAATAATATACAAACAGTTTCAACTGTAAACGAACAAAGTGAACAAAGGTGTCGTTTTTGTCGTACTCACAAACATTCGTTACCGGAGTGCAAAAGATTTAAAAAGTCGCTACGAAAGGATAGGTGGTTACATGTTAAGCGATTCGGTATTTGTTATAAGTGTTTAATAGCGCACCACAACCGTGAGACGTGTCCTGCCGCGACCTGTGATGTAAATAATTGCGGACAATCTCATCACCGTTTACTTCATTACGAACCGCGTAAGGACCCTAGTGAACATGTATCAGTGCAAGTGTCAGAGACTGAAATAGTGAGTAACATAAACATTAGCGGTTCAGTATTGTTAAAAGTTATTCCTATAAAAATACAGGGACCGCGCGGAATCGAACACGCGACTGCTTTACTGGATGACGGCTCGACGGTGTCTCTAATAAGTTCCTCCCTCGCCGCACGAGTGGGACTAACGGGCCGACGAGAATGCCTACGTGTGCGTGGCGCGTTTGACAATAGCGAATTAGTGTGCGATACTCAGCTGGTAAACCTGTCTTTATCGGGCGCTGATAACAAACTATATACAATCCGTGCGCGTGTGATAGATAATCTTAATTTAGTTAAACAAAACTTAGCTAAAATGAATTTAAGTATCTTTAAACATTTAAATACTATTAGTCAAAATTTATGTTTAAATCAATTAGAACCACAAGTGTTAATAGGCCAAGATAACTATCATTTACTCTTACCGCTTGAAACGAGGGTCGGCCGACCTAATGAACCCTGTGCCAGTCGAACTCCACTGGGCTGGTGCCTACATGGAAGGGTACCTAATAGCTTACCTAGTTCTGAACGTCACTCCACTCTGTTCGTCACCAATGAGGGCGATGAAGATGTATCGGAAGCTGAACGCGTTCTACGAGATATACAGGAAGAAGTACGCAGGTCGTTTTTAATGGAGTCCATGGGCATCTCCTCCAAGCCACGGCAGAACTCAGAAGATCTGCGCGCTAAGAATATTTTGAAACAAACTTCAAAGTTGGTTGATGGTCGATGGCAAGTTGGCATACCCTGGAAAGATGAAGGAAGTTTAATGCCAGATTCCTACCCGACTGCGTTATCCAGGCTGAAGGGTGTCGAACAAAAAATGAGGAAAGATCCTGATTATGCACAGAGATATAACGAACGTATAAACCACTTATTTGAAAATAACTATGCTGAACGACTTAGCAACTTAGAGTATACACCAAAGACTTGGTATTTGCCGCATTTTGGTGTTAACAACCCGAATAAAAGTAAATTGCGCTTAGTTTTCGACGCTGCTGCAAAAACAAATGGATTATGTCTTAATGATTACCTACTGAAAGGACCTGACCTACTGGCGTCATTGTTTGGCATTATGTTACGATTCCGAGAAAACCCGATAGCTGTAACAGGAGACATAAAAGATATGTTCTTAAGAGTTAAGTTAAGACCGGAAGATCGAAATGCCTTTAGATTTTTATACAAAGATCAAGTCGACGGAACCTTGAACACCTACAATATGACGTCATTAATCTTCGGCGCAAACTGCAGTCCGTTTATAGCTCAATATGTAAAAAATAAAAACGCTCAGCTATACGAAGAGACTATGCCCGCAGCTGTCGAAGCTATATACACACAACATTATATGGACGATTATATAGATAGCCTACCTGACGAAGAAACAGCTAAAAAACTAGTCCGTGACGTCACGTTAATTCACAAAAAGGGTGGCTTCGAAATTCGCAACTGGACTAGCAATAGTAAAAGTGTATTAAATAGTTTACCTAAACATACTCTAGGAGTTGTGGCAGTAAAGTTTAAAATCGGGCAGCAATTCGACAGCGAACGAACTCTCGGACTTATCTGGAACCCTAGCGATGACACATTAAGATTTGACGTATCATTTAAAAGAATACCCGAGTGCCTAATTAACGGAACACAGAGGCCTACTAAAAGACAAATGTTATGTGTAATTATGTCTATATTTGACGTGTATGGTTTTCTATCGCCTTACGTTATCAATGGAAAAATAATTATACAAGATACATGGAAACTTAAAATCGGCTGGGATGATTACGTGCCTGACGTAATATTCAATAAATGGGTCAAATGGATAGCATTGTTGCAGTCGTTACGTAATGTAAGCCTACCTAGATACTATCCGAGCGCAACAGCATGCGCGGGCGCAAGAGAGACAGACAGAAAACCGGTCCCCAGTCGTTCGACGTAGGATACAGCGCGCGGAGCTCCGCCGCCGGCCGGCTATACATGTCTAGAGCTACATATGTTTTGTGATGCTAGCACGCAAGCGATGTCTGCGGTTGGATATTGGCGTTGGAAGGATAACGATCGCGCGCGAGTAGCGTTTATTACTAGTCGATGTCGGGTCGCACCAATTAAACCAGTATCTGTACCGCGTTTAGAGCTCCAAGCAGCGGTGATGGCGGCGAGATTAGCTGAAACAATAATTAAAACACATAGAATAAAACCGGCTAAAAAATTCTTTTGGTGTGATTCTAGTACGGTACTTACCTGGGTACGTAATACAGCGCGCAACTATAAACAGTTCGTCGCGCACCGGCTCGGTGAAATTGACGAGCTAACTGAAATAACAGAATGGAGATACGTACCTACTAAGTTTAACGTTGCCGATATTGCTACTCGAGAGTGTTATGACTTAACTATATTGGAAAATGAATGGATGTATGGACCTACATTTCTACGCAGTGAGGAGGACCAATGGCCGCGTGACTTTTTGCTTTCAGAGCTGGAAATAAAGAAAACAAAGTTAGATTTGGAATGCATAAATTATGTACAAATAGAAAATAAAGATAGTGACCTTCCTGTACCTCAAACTAATAGGTTTTCATCTTGGCTTCGCTTACTTCGGGCTACTTCTATGGTACTTAGGTTTATAAATAAATGTAAGAAGCTTACTTACACGTACGACGACACCATGGAGGAAGCTGAAATACTCATACTGAAACAATCGCAAGCACAATCGTTTGAAAAGGAAATATATGAAATAAAAAACAACAGATGTGTACCGAGATCTAGTAAACTACTTACCTTGTCACCTTACCTCGATGAACACGGAATCTTGCGCGTCGGTGGCCGCATCGGCGCTGCTGGTGGCATCCTACCTGAAACAAAAAACCCTGTAATATTAGATGGACGAAATCATATTGCTAAGTTAATAGTAAAACATTACCATCATCAATTTGCCCACGGGAACCAGGAGACGGTCGTAAACGAAGTTAAACAAAAATACTGGATTACACGGTTGAGACCTGTGACAAAGACTGTGACGTCACAATGCATGCTGTGCCGAATAAAGAGGTGCAAACCGGAAGTACCCAGAATGGGAGACTTACCCACTGCCAGGATGGCCCATCACCAACCCGCCTTTACTTACTGTGGCGTAGATGTGTTCGGCCCAATGGAGGTCACTGTTGGAAGACGCCGAGAAAAAAGATATGGAGTACTCTTCACTTGTATGACAGTTCGTGCCATCCACCTAGAAATCGTAACGACACTTACCTCCGATTCTCTGATAATGGCGATACGAAGGATGGCTGCTAGACGATCATGGCCTAAGTTTATGTTTTCGGATAATGGAACCAACCTGAAGGGCGCTGACACAGAACTTAAACGTTCAATTCAAGGTCTTAACGAAGATTACCTTAAAAGTGAGGCCTTAAACCACGGTACCAAGTGGAGCTTCATACCACCCGCAAGCCCACACTGGGGTGGGGCCTGGGAAAGGCTCATCAGAAGTGTGAAGACTAGTCTGAAGGTCGTGTTGAATGAACGCGCTCCCCGTGATGAGACGCTGAGTACGCTACTGGCTGAAGTGGAAAATATAGTCAATAGTCGACCTTTGACTCACGTCTCTGTGGACCCACACAGCCCCGAAACCTTAACACCCAATCACTTTTTAGTGGGGTCGAAGTCCAGCCTACCCATAATAGGAATGTTCGATGACTCAGACCTGTTTCTACGTAAACAATGGCGAATCTCGCAAAGATCAGCGGATATGTACTGGCAACGATGGGTGAAAGAAATACTGCCAGACATGTTACCACGCCCGAAGTGGCAGGAGGAGCAAAGGAACCTACAAGTGGGCGACCTTGTTTTGGTGATAGATCCAAATGGACCGCGCAATCTATGGCCGAAAGGCATAGTCAACGAAGTTTTTCCTGGCACACATGGCAGAGTAAGGAAAATAAAAATTAAAACTGGCACTGGGGTACATATTAGGTCGGCTGCGCGTGTCGCTAGAATACCTGTAGGAAATGAGTGATGTTGACGCACCACTAGGGTGGGGAATGTTAGCGACGAACAAATAAATTATTTAAAATTTGTTAAAAATTAAGGTTAAAATACTGTTTAAATTAGCCAATGTAAAGGGAGCGCGCGGGGTGCGTAGAGAACCGCGGGTGGAAACCCACATTTAAAAAAGTCAGTCGTTGCACCACTCCTACGCACGACGCACGTTCGCTGCTCTCCAGTTTTTTTTCTGTGTACCGCCTTTTCTAAAAAATAAATACACATCGTTTCCAATTCAAGACCTTTTTAATTTACTTGCGCTGCACCAGTGTGATCTTCAACAATATTGATGTTCAGTTATCTTAGCTGTGATTCATATAAATACAGCTAGGGTTAAACATCTAAACGCTGTATATCCGGGAAAGCTGTATGAGAAGGCTCCACAGTGAGCAAGGAAAGCTTCAACCGATAGTACCACCTCATTTATATTTTTCTTGTAAAATGAAATCTCTAAGTGTTTTCCTTGAACACTGCCAAGCTTCATTCATCTTACATTCTTTAATTCAAATTCAAATTCAAATATATATTTCTCAAAATTGACAATTACTTGTTCTTATTGACGTCAAATAAAACATGATTCTACCACCAGTTCGAAAAAAACCTTCGTGAAGAAGAACTGGCAAGAAACTTCACGGGTATATTTTTTTTCAAAATAAATTTACAGAGTCTCTTTATGTCTATACAAAATTATTCTTTTCTGCATCTGTTAGCTCGGCAAGTCTCCCTCCCCCCAAGTATCCAAACGACGAACACCCTCAAACGGCCAAAGCGTCTGTAATCTAGCTCTATAACGGCCGCATTTGTTGCGACCACACAAATGATTTACTAGGGATAGATATTGCTAAATGAATATGTATTTCATCTTTACTAGGTTTAAGTCCAGAGTTGTTTAGCAATAGTGCGACCATAAGAATGACGCATAATTTTTTTTCACTTTGTTGTTTACAAACTATCTACCTGATGGCAAGTAGCATTCGTGCCCATGGACATCGTTAATCGTAAATGATTTTTATTCTATTGTTATTTATTTAGTATCGATTAATGATACGTTGTCGATCGTAGGCTTCGGTCGGGAATGCCTTAGTTCCAGTAATTACACGGACTGTGCCTTCACCGGAACACAACCACGTACTTGTGGTTATTACTGCGGTTCAAATAGGAAGGACTGTACCACCGCCCCCCCCCCCAGACGACACCTCAACATAAGAAACCCGACTAACCACTAAATATTTGAACACCCAATAACTCCCCAGGTTTAAACAAATGCCCGCTGCAGTTCAGCAAGGACCGAGCCTTCCTGTACGCGAACCGCGCCGCCGCTAAGATGAAGTCAAAGAAATATGAAAAGGCCATCAACGATTGCACTAAGGCCATTGAGCTTGATGACAAATACTTGAAAGCTTATCACAGGTTGGGTCAATGCATGTTTTTTTATTGAATTTTATATTATGTTCAGTATTTTATGTCATATGTTTTATATAAGCCTTAAAGTCTAGCCTTATATATGTTGCGAATTAGATATTCAACTAAATAGCTAGCCGTTTGAATGAAAGTTATATGCTTTATTTATAGTATTTAATTTTCATAATGTTCGCTCGTCATCAAGTGTTTAAGAATATATTATATATGTATATATATATAATAGAAATTTATAGTTAACTATTCTCCCTGACGGCTAGCTGGTTGACATAACAAATACGTTCAACCAAACAGCTCGTTGTAGTCCTATTTTTTGAAATTCTATTGTACAGGGTGATTTCGGGGTCGTGGAGCAAACAATTGACATCTAAATCATTTTCCTCAAAGGTTGTCAATAGGATAAGACTAAAGTATATTATGACTTAGTTCGATTTGACCTGTAACAAAAAAAAACGGTCGGTACTTATTTGACATTATGGTCACCCTATTTGTTATGAAAACTTATGTCAAGTGTCCCATTTTCTTTTTACCTTCAATCTTTGCTTTCACGTTTAGGTTTTCACCTTGACGTGGTGTGACATTATTACTCATATTTTCTTAAGTATTGTGTATAAGGTCCTTAAGGTTCTGAATTTATAAGCAGCGTGACCAAAATATTAAGTTAGAAAGATTTTTTTAAAATTATAATTAATAAATAACCATGAGTCATCAAAGTTTCAACAAAAACATTTACAGGTGATATAGCAATCATTTACTGACTGAGAAAATATTGGTTAGGATCTCTACCCCCTATATCACCCTGTTTATTATAAATTTATATTATTTACAATAAAATAGTGAGTATGACGACCGAGTGGTGTAGTGGTAAGTAGCCCTGCCGAAGGTCCCAGGTTCGAGTCCTGGCCGGGGCGTTCATTTGTGTGATCAACACAGATGTTTGTTCTGGGGTTATGGTTGTTGGTATTTATATATGTATGTTTATTCTGGGTTCCCCCCCCCCAGTTCTCTGCTCACTTTGGGGCCATACTGTGTGTATGTCTGGGGATTTATTATTATTAAAAAAATATAGTTGGAATTTACCTTTGGAATTTGTCACGAATTAGGCTACTTGACTAGTTTTAGAAAACCATTTCACATTAGTTCGTGGTGAATGTGGTTCCTAGAAACAATATTTTTATTTATTTTAAGAATTTCATTCCGAAAAACTCGTTATAAAGTACACTGAATCTGAAAGCTGTCAAAACGCTTGCTCCAGCAATATAGCGTCGAGACTGGCCAGTGACGTCACGCCGTGGGGCCAAGTCATAGCAGTGCATTAACAGAAACAAGATTTTGACTTGTCTGTGACACATTGCCGCTCATAAGCGTTAGAATCTAGATTTTGCAACTCAAAATAGATAAGTTTGTTTTGGTTTTGTTTGGAGGAAATATATTTAACATTATGTCTAGTGATGCGAATTGCTTATAAAATATGTATTCATTCTGAAACAGGTGCAAGAGTTGCTTCAACCTAATAGCTTTCCTACAGGAACATAGTGTTCAAAATTTATTTAGAAATAATTATAAATAAAAACAGCGAGACTCCCGCACCGAGATGGACTGCGCAGGCGTTTTCATCTCAGTGCATTAGCGCTGCAGCAAAACGGGGTTTTGCACCAAAAAATGATGTTCATTTTTTATGCATTTAAATTGCTGCGTTATAAGTGTTCTAAGATTTGGACACTAAATAGGATATATTTTTTTAAATTTGGTGATGATAATTTCTCGTTACGAATTGTACATTTGACACCATTTAAAAATGCGAGATTTTATCGTTTATTTAGAAAATATAAGTTATTTTGACACAGAAAATGTATTGAAAAAGTTTGTATTGAATTAGTTTTAAATTTAATATAGAAGTTAAACAAATTGAAAACACTAAGAAGCAGAAAAAAAACTTGTTATAAAATATGTTAATTTTTTTTTAATATTATTAGCTTACTGACATGAAATATAACAATGTATAAACGCCCATACAATGTTTAGTATGATGCACACGCTGTGACGTCACAACTCGTGTGGAGCGCGTGGCGGCGCCTCGCAGCGGCTCCTCAAACACATCGCTGTATCTAGACAACTGTTGATTGCAAACATACTGTTACTTCTGCCATATTTACTGTTGATACACTATTTAAATATGTATTAACAAATACTGTCAAATACCCTATTCTACATATTGTGTTCCTTAGGAAAAGTAGGTGAGTTAGCAACTCTTTCATCTATTTCAGAATTAACAGTATTTTTACACCCTGTATAGACAAGCTACACGTCATCAAGTTAGCTTACCAAAAAGTAACTTTAAATATCATCAATTTTGTTATTATTTCCAGACGCGCACAATCATACGAACTAACAAACAAATTAGATGAGAGTCTAGCAGATTTTAAGAAGATTCTGGAATTAGACTATTCCCACAAAGATGCCTTAGCAGCCATGCACCGGCTGCCTCCCCTTATAGAGAAGAGAAACGAAGAATTAAAAACAGAAATGTTAGGAAAGCTGAAAGATCTCGGGAACATGATTTTAAAGCCCTTTGGTCTTTCGACGGAAAATTTTCAGTTAGAACAGGATCCTGACTCCAAAGGTTACAAGATTAATTTTAAGAAATAAATATTTTAAAATTTATCCATGTATTTTCTTGTGAAGTTTAGTATAAGTGAGCATCGGGTGACGGGTCGCTCACTTCCCTCTGGTATGGTTGAGGAGGGCGATGGCTGGATCCCGTGTTAACTCGTGAACGGGTGCCGGGTGTTCGTCGTTTGGATAGTTTTGGGGAACGAGTCTTGGTAAGCTATCAGATGCAGATAATAATTATTTTGTATAGATTCAGATAATAATTACGTCGCAAGCGGTTTGCTGAATTATACATTCAACTATACAGCTAGACGTTTGTTTGAATAGTTACTACTATGCGATTCAAATGAGAATAGGAATGTCAATTACCTCTATCTTTCAAATTTCACTTGAAAATTATGGTCTGCAAAGAAAACTTTTTTTTGCATGAAAATTATGATTTATTTTACTTTATTTATTAGAGTAGTATATCGAAAAAAAATTATCTAAATAAAACTGTATTCAAACAAAAACTGTGTGAGTTAATAAAAAGGCACAAAAGGTTTTGAAATTTTGAGGTTGCCACCTTACAATTCTGATTAAAATCCAATCGAATATATTTGGCACTTAATTCGTCGTAGGGTGGCAGACAAAAACGTTAATAAGTTAGAAAGCCAAATTGAGAGTTTGACGCTAGAAGCAATTGTTTGCTTAAATAAATTCTATTTTAAACATTCTTTTTTTTTTGATCACGCTACCTAACCGGTTTGAATTGACGGCTATGACGTCGCAATATGGCGCTAAGTCGGTCCTTTTGCCACTTGAAACGCATAGTAGATAAGGAATATGCGATTTGTTAGTTATTTGTTTACAAACTTGCGCAAGCCCAGCGGAAGAACTGCCCGGTGAAGGGCCATCATGAAAATTGAAGACAGAAGAAAGCATACAACGTTCAACCAAGCGGCGAGCTGTTTCGTTCATCTGCCTGAGACATAACTAAGAGCAAATCTATGAGAAAATGACTCGCACGCAGTTTCTTGTCAGTTTTTCTTCACTAAGGTTTTTCCGATCACCATCACCGATCATAGATTGGAACTTGGCTAGGGCTTTAGAAATGCCCTCTACATAAACGTTTGTCACGTCATAGTTTATTTAGCGGACTTTTAACAAGTCGCTGCGAAGGCTTCGACGGCGAGTGCGCTCTGACGCCGGCTGGCATTCAGGCGCAGGCAGCATCAGTAGCAGGCTGCATCAGTAGCAGGCTTCATTTATGGCAGCTTCTACGGCTGTCATTAAAAAATGGTTGGACATGATTGTCAACGAAGGTAAACAATAAAATATAAACTTTTAGCAAAAATGTAGAAATATCTAACAAAATATAAATACATTAAAAAGGAAAGATCATACGTAAAACGTACGTGTAGCACGTTCAGCTTGTTGAACTGATTCTAAACATGTAGTACCTACCAATGACATATTACAAATAGACAGGTTATCCGCTTTCAAATATGGCAACGCAAATGCAAGGCAGTTGCCCGCTATTTAACTCAGTCTTGTGCAACCCAGTGTCACGGCTAAACATCAAACAAAACTTATTCCCTAATATGTTTTTAATACCGTACAATGCCTTCTTGTGTGTTTAGACAGTGTACAAATTACACTGTTACTGTTAAAGATAGAATAAACGTTTCTTTTCATGCGTAAGTACTATTTTTTTATAACTATCTTATTTATTATTTTATTTTGCTGTTTAGAATGACGTTTTAAAATTGACATGGCTATTCTTTTCAACAAACTCGAAGAGGGAGATGTAATATGATTTTGTATGTAAAAGAGACAACGCTACAACAAGTGAACCGTAATATTCTTTCCTTCTCCCACAAATTATATTACTCTATATATCGGGTAGGTATTACGTTGACGCCGTTTTTTTGTAATACGACGATGTAATTGACGCGGTAATGTTTGGGTATGACTTGTCTATTCGTAATATGTCATTGGTACCTACATACATTATTACATTCATTAATAGTGCGTTGCGTACTAATAATGAAATATTTATATCGATTTTTTTTGTGGTTGGTCTTTATCCCATGTCGAATACCTAATACCCTTTGTTTTAATAAAGCCGCAGGTCCTGGCACGCTTTCAGCCGCGCAACCCTTGATCACGTGGGGATAAGGGTAAATGTTAAAATGTAGTAAGTAGTTTCAGAATTTATCCATTGGGTAGATAGGTACGTTGGGTTTAATTTGTTCACGCTAACCAGAAGGAGCGACCTAATCGGTAACCTGCGGCCGATCGTGACGGCTTAGCCTAATAAGCGTATCCGATCGTCCCAAATGTTCTATTAAAAGCTTTTGCTAGACATTAAAAGAAATAACTAATTTATATTTTGAAATTAATCGAAAGAACATGGCAATAAAAAAAAATTATACTACGGTTGACACATTCCGATTAGCTCCGCGTTTAGGGTAATATATATATTCGTTTTGACGCAAGGAAAACAAAAAGAGCTGCAGGCTTACGTTTGAAACTTAATTCTAATTCTACACCTATCCAAGTGCAAAGATAATTTAAATGACACTTGACTTCCAACTCCTGAAAACAACTTGTGATTGAAACCGGGATTCGTTTCCGATTGCATACTTGCTAGTGAAGCTGGTTACGATTCAACGATCAACAAACAATGCACTCAATCCGACTAGTAAATAACTATAGACTGATCATCTCCATACAAAAATTCGTGACTCGGAAAAAGCTGAAAATCCAAGCTATTACTAGATGTCGCTCTCAAATAGCTTGGACCAACCTTGTCGTCTTTAATTTTTATATGAATTATTGACGAGAAACGTAATACAAAATATTTGTTTGTATATTAAAACGGACTAAAACTGCTAGATGGCGTTGTCAAACAACCTGAAACCTTAGCAAGTAAATAGTTGAGTTCATTCCAGGCCTAAATTATGTATATAAATATATAAAAGACATAAAAGCAAATCAAAGAATATGTAACTGCGTGCATCTTTACCGATAGAGACAAGGTTCTCGAACTATAGGTGAATCATTATGGAAAAAGAAATACTTGAGGGAAACTTTATGATTTAAAATAGATGACATAGATATTCAGTTGTATTAATTACTTTAAAAAGTGTCAAAATCATAACATATTAAATAATATCACAAAAAATATATTTATGTCAGCTTTATAGTCAAATATTTTATTTTGTGCTTTTTATTTGTTTGGATTTATGTGCGAAATTATTTTCTTTGATCGGCACGAGTCACAGTAGGCGAGCAGAAAAATTGTGAATTCAAAGAAATGCAGGGAAAAGTTCCAAAACAAACACACACCCATAGCAACAACAATAAAAAACAAAGAATTCAAATTGTCAAACAAATAAAATGTTGTCATAGAAAGAACAAAAAAAGTTGATTTAAGTTATAAGTGTCTAAATACAATATTTACAAAATATTTCAAAATCCATCCAGCAAGAAAATATTTTTTTAACTACTGCAAAATAGTTATGAGTTATATGCATTATAAATAAAATTTATGCACTTATTAAGACATAATTTTTATCGATATCAAGAAATAAATTAAAATATAAAAAACCTATTAATTAAATGCACTGAAATTCGTTTTATTATGTTAAGGCAGATAAGAACAAACTGTGGAGATGAATGCTATATTTTTGTGGGAAAAATTATATACTGGCAATACAATAATCCAGTAACACTACAAATAATATCCCAAATAATATACAATAAATATAACAAATAATAACACTATAAATACAAATAATAATAATGTAAAGATTTCTGTTACTGAATTATAAGAGCGGCAACATAGCATCAAATAATATAATGCACTAGCTGGCAACGTCTGTTGTCGCCTGATACCTACGGATAGTACTTGCAATGAAATATCAAATGATTTTGTAAACAGCTCCATCTTAAGTTTTTTTAAGCATTATTTTGACTAAATTTAAATAACTTGTAAATCTAATACAACTAACGCCATCTCTCTATCTTAAAAACAACTATTTTTCAAGTCACAAAATTTAGTTAGACATGGTTAGTCTATAGTTATTTACTAGTCTCTGACTCAATATCACCACAATTGACAACTGTCAAAGCAAACACAAGAGTTACGATTTGGCGTCTTTCGATTAGCGAATGCCAATTTCAGTCTCATTTAGTGGCCGTAAAATAATGAAACAATTGGTGGTAGTGTAGCATCCAAGAGTGTGAAATATCAAAATTGGCCTGCTGTCACGAAGTAGCTTGTTTAGTAATTTGTGCTTTTATGTATGACCATGCAGATAGGGTACTAGCACATATTTGCATCATATGTTTGTGTACCTACTTGGATACAAACTCTGATTTCTCAGAAGTTTCACCTTCAAAAAATTTACCAACAAAATATTGAAGTCCTTTCAATTTTAGACAGAGGTCAATTGATGCCCGACGCAAAAAGAGGGTCTTATAAGTTTGACGTGTGTTACTGAATGAATCGATACAGTACTTAAGCCACTTTTAGTGAAAGCCGTTCTGAGGACCTAGACAAGTGGCAACCGACGATGGAATAGAAAAGTGAATATAAATGAACATATGCCTTTGACTGGACGATTCATACGTTTATGTCGATTTCATACATTTAGTTTTCTATACCATCGTCGAAGCCACTTGTATAGGGGGTCTGCGCCAAAAATAAAAAGATCCAATATAATGTACGTATAGTGAGTGCCATCCTAGACATCGCGCCCACTGCTTTTTTGCACTATAGTCGCACACTACGATGATACACCATGTAGCCAACACAAAGAGGAGGTGTCGTATGTGTCATTCAATATGACACCATGGCGCGGGTTGCGGGAGGGTGTTTTGCGATACCATCAGCTCTCAGAAGTGGCTTAACCTAAAAACTTTTGGTGAGCTATTAAAAAAATTAAATAATTTTCTAGATGGCGTCACTTGCTTCTTAGCACCGAACATTTTTCGTATTAACCTATAAAGACAAGTGAAAACACACATTCTCTTTCTTTTAAATAATTTTGATAGTCCGGGTAACTTAGACGTGCTATAATCCAACGCATTTTTATACTGAGGAATCAAGTTAGGTAATAAGAGATTTCAAAATTACATTATGAAAGATTGCTACATTTACCCAGGGCATCTTTTCTTTGTATTTTTTCTTTTCGTAGCTCATGGTCCGGTCCGTGTGCGATGACCAAATGCGAGTGTTCCTCTACATATGACAACTTCTTTGTAAAATCCTCCGTAGCGTTAAAAATAAGAAGAAAACTAGATCTGTCATCTCAATGAAAAGAAACGTCAATCCAAAACCTTCCTCAAAATGCAAAATTTTCCTCTATATAAATAATGGCTAATTAATTTTTTACTTTTTTATTTATTTTGTTACAAATTCGTTGTTTGTTCACTCCGTTAACTGAAGTTAATTGCCTAAATGCTGGATTGGATTGGAATACCTAATACAAAATAGGTAAGAGAAGTTAATGTTTCTGTAGACAAAGTTGAAGTAATCCGACCGAAGTTACTATTGTAATCTGTGCTATGCGGATGTGGTTCAAGTTCAGCTCCCACTGTATGAATCAAACTAACAAAAGTTGCACTTAAGAGTAATGCTACTTGTCCTCGGCCTCCATTGGAGGTACATTTATTCACGTCTAGGTACAGTTGGGGAAGTCTGCGGAGGCTCAGGGTCTTTTGTAGGCGCTCCGCATACACAACACTGCAGGGGATTCGAATGTGAATACGAGCCTGCACAAAGTTCCCCGACTGTACTTAAGGTGGGCGTTAATACACTCGGCAGACGTGCAGGCTAACAATCGCTTGCGCGTTTCTCCATCTTTTGTAGGCGCCCCGCGTAATAGGGCGCCAACGTTCGGGTCAGAACCGCGCCACAGGGTGAGAACGTCGGCACTTTCCGGCGAAGCTCGACCGTTATGTCGGTTGCCCCTAGCAACATGTCGTTAAATACAAATATGGTCTTTGAAATCAAATCTTGTAATAATCACACAGGGAAACACTTTATTTTTTTATTTGACATTCTCTCAGTAAGTCGTGACAACTAAGACATAAACATATAAATAAATAAAAATTTTTGAATGTTTAAAGGTTGAAATCTATGAACAGTAGTTAGATTTGTATAACTAAACAGTCTTATAAAAAGCGACACTGAGTAAATCGTATTTTAAAATTTGACAAGATTGGTGTCACTTTTTTCCAGAATAATAATAATAATAATAAATTATTATGTGTTTGATCTGTGGTATCCAACAAAACAACTATCTATACTCTGCGACATTTTGATTGTGAGACTGAAAACTGATTGTGAAAACTTCTAGAACTTCGAAGAAGAAACGAAGTTTATCCTACTTTTAAAAACTCATTCATCAATAAATTTCAAAAGTTTCTAGGCCCATCCCAGTGTAATAAAAGAAAAAAAATATTAAAAGAAATGTCACAACCTGGGCTAGGTCTTTGTACACCATCTAAAAAAATTGTCAAATATATTGTAATTATAGGAAAAATACAAATAATTTGATTTAATTAGTAGTTAGATGGTAAGAAAATAAAAAAGTCAACATTATTTGTGTTCGTTTTAGCGGGCAACATTGACAATGAGTCTTTTCTATGGCGGAAGTTCTCAAGTGAAGTTAGTTCACTAAGCAGAGGGGACAACCACCTCACTCACAGCACACTTCATTCACATCACATTGATAGTTGTCTGTGTGTTTGATTGTTCGTTGCACTTCAGCTCTTTCTTTCGGTTTATTTTTAACTTTACACAAAACAATTCAATTCAAGTCTTTGGACTTAATGGCAACCAGCCACCGATACTACTCGATACACAAAACAAAAAGATGCAAGTAAGTAAACCTTAGCTGTCAAAATTACATTTTTTGCGCCATTATGTTTTTTGTTTGTGTTGCACACAAATTATGCACAATTGCATTTGCTACCAATAAACAAAATGTTTTAATAACAATTTAACATCAAAAAGTGTTCTACGCATCTTAAACTATTTTTTGATAAAGTGTACAAAGACCTGGCCCAGATTCATTGCAATTTGGGACATTTCTTTTATACAGCTTAAATACCAATGCACGTAAAAAGTCTGTATTAATTGTTGGCTAAAAACTTCAGATTCTGTACAAACTGAGAATTTGTTCTCTGTAATAAAGTCCATTATAAAAAATCTTTTTGTACCTATGAAAGTTGTGCAATGTTAATGTATATGGGAATTTTATCGTTAAGTATGAAAAAATAAATGAAATTGTAACCATAGGTAGGCTTGTATCACAGGTTGATATCTATAAAACGAACTATGATTCATCTCAGACTTTTCTCAGCTAAATGTTCAAATATAAACACTATTTTATACTACATAGAATACTAACTTTTGCCTTTTAACTTGAATTTGCTTAGATATTATAAAATGTCCTACCTCCGCTTATCATGCTAAAAACATCGGGTAAAAAGGTAAAAATAAAGTTATTTTCCGATATTAAAACATATTTAACCGATTTGTTGTGGATGGCACGTTTCAGTGCCATCACTTTCTTTTGCGTGTGGCGTTAGGCACGGATGTGTGTCATTTTAAAATCGATGGTAACTCCTTCCCGAACCAAAAAATCTTCATTTTTCACGTATATTAAGCTCGTAGCCTTCGTTTCTGGATATTGTAAGATTTTTTAAAAATAGGGTCACCAACCTTTTTGAAAGTTGCGTTATTTGATATTAAACCATAATATGATAATAAATTATAAATATATTTCAGTGTGAACTCTATACAGGTTGTCCCAGAAATGACACGTAAGGGTGACACTGGAGGTAGATGGACTTTAGGCTTATCAGATAACACCAACATGCCTCTAGTAAAAGTTTTCTGGTTTTCAAGATATTGCCACTTTTGTGATTTTATATGAAATTTCCACTTGTTGCTCCTTTTTTGCCTACAGTTGCAATAAATATCTTTTAACTCACGGTTTTTTTTTCTGTATTACATACACTATTTTTCGTAGCATAGTGTGCTAGTTTCCGTTAAAATTATTACTAGGTTGTCTCAACTAACTAATAACGTTATTCTTGGTAAAAAAAACCGTGAGTCAAAAGATATTTATTGCAGCTTTAGGCAAAAAAGGACCAAAAAGTGGAAATATCATAAAAAATCACAAAAGTGACAATATTTCGAAAACCAGAAAACTTTTACCAGAGGCATGTTGGTGTTATCTGATAAGCCTAAAGTCCATCTACCTCCAGTGTCACCCTTACGTGTCATTTCTGGGACAACCTGTATAGAGTTCACACTGAAATATATTTATAATTTATTATAATATTATGGTTTAATATCAAATAACGCAACTTTCAAAAAGGTTGGTGACCCTATTAAAAAAAAATCTTACAATATCCAGAAACGAAGGCTACGAGCTTAATATACGTGAAAAATGAAGATTTTTTGGTTCGGGAAGGAGTTACCATCGATTTTAAAATGACACACATCCGTGGCTAACGCCACACGCAAAAGAAAGTGATGGCACTGAAACGTGCCATCCACAACGAATCGGTTAAATATAAAATTTTTCATTTGCAGAGTTTAAACAATTGAAATTTGTCATAAGGAAAACCAAAACAATATTTTTAGACCTAATTTAATACCTCATAATCAATCAAATCATTAGGATATGCAAAATAAGTTGAAAAGGTTTAGCACAACTGTATTAAGTCACTTACCCTCCATTCCCAGAAATCACTTATATTGCCACTTCTAAACTCTTAAAACATGTGCCTGGCCGTTCACGTTAGATTTCGAATGTAAACTAAAAGTATTCAAGCTTTGAACATGTAAAAAATGGTCAAAATACTGTTTTCTTTTCCGCATGGCTGAAGACACAGATGTGCGTCATCTAATCGTATGGCGCTGGGTACTGAACAGTGTCACGTTATTTTTGTTTGACGCCTGAGTTAAAAGTTAACGAAATTAGACATCGCAACGAATCGGTTAGCGACAGTTGCAAAACGGACTAAAGTAACTTATTTAATTCATATTACATAATCACACAGTCTGGGCAGTTAAGAAAATGTCCATGTATTCTTGGTATTTAGCAACTTGGGTATATTAATGCATCTGTTATACTTCATATTATAGAAAGTGCATTGAAATTATAAAACTCAGATCATATTCCTCTAATGCTCGAAGGGTTTTGAAAAAGTTTGAAGTTACAAAGATACGAAAATTAATAAGTTTTGTTAATTGTTCTGATCGCCTTCATGCAGTAGCTGCCCAATCCTTAGAGTAATTTGGGATTTGGGATCACCAGCTTTAATTTGTTTATTAATTTAAATGTTATTTATGAAAACCATGCTATCATCGGTACATTTATCAATGTTTGAAATAAAAGTATATCAAAAATAAAAGCGAAATATACTTAATTAATTTGAAACATAATTCATTTTAATCGACAACGTAATGCTTGTGTTGAATTTTATAAAATAGCTGCATTTTACCCGTACCTACCTATATAATTACCCTTTTTTTGAAGAAATACCCAAATAATAATAATAATGCCTTTCAAGTAAATTTGTTAGCGGTTTTGAATCGTCAATATTTTCCTAGCATCAGTTTTACCAGAAATGAGATATAAAGCTGGCTCTTCACTCGCGGTGTGAACGGCTGCGAAAGCCCGCGAAAACCGCGAAATCCCTTGTAGATGTTCACTCTTCGCATTCGCGCTTTGCGGCGTTCCCCGATCAGTGCCGGTTTTTGTTCCGCGACAAAGGGTTTGTAACGCGTGGACAAGAACGCGACGTGAACGCATCTACACTCGCAGTTTTCCGCAGTGGCGTACAAGATATCGCGAACAAGACTGTGAAGCTTGAGTGAAAGAATGCGAGTGCGGAGGGACACAATTCACGCTTGGATCGCGGCGTATATTCACGGCGTGAATCACGCGGGTGTAAAGCCGGCTTAACGATATTTACAAACATATATTTTTTTTTAACTATTTATTTTTCCATTATTATTACTATGCATTTTTTTCTGATAACATCGTTCCCGAGTTTCCTTTTGTGTCGAATTTTACAGATGTTAGACAATTTGTCAAAACCAGTTCGTCACCACACTTTGATTGCATTTACTATGAAGATAACGTCTCTCTATATTATAGAACCTCATTGTCAACAAGGGACTCTAATGCAAATTTGATCCTGCACGAAATCCCCAAGTCTATCTACTTATTCCGACATGGAATGTGACATGAAATGACCACATATCAACTGTTCTTTTTGGGCTTTGACTATAAATATATATTTTTTTAAATCTTTATTAATTTAGAGAGTTTTAGCCCTTTGGACTATGTCACTCCCATGAAGTACAATTCAGTGAGATTTATAACAACTTAAAAGTAATTACTTATTGAACTTAATATTTTTTAAACACGAGATTAAATCTTATTTTCTATTTATACCTAGTATCACGACTCTATACAACATTCTTGCTTTTTTTGATAGCGGTTCAGAAAGTATACTATTACACTCACCTATATTAAAAGACTTAGAATTTAAAGCTGCGCTTCTTTCCTGTTCGTTCCGTACACATTCCATCATTATATGTTGCGCGTCTTCTACAACTCCACACAAGCTGCAATTGGGAGATTCAACTTTCAACGAAGTCTCAAGCTTACTACTAACTCGTTTCTACTCATGTCGGCATGGTCTATCCAGGGTTCGTGGCGAATATGGGGCTGTAGAGTTTTAAACCATACACCTTTGATTCGAGACTTTTCGTTAAAATACTCCGCCCACACCTGTTTACATTTCGATTTAACCTCTGCTAGCATTTCTGTATGATATGGTGTACAGGTGTAGTCTATACCATATGTGATAGCTTCTTTAGCGAGAGTGTCCGCCTTTTCATTGCCCTCTATACCGACATGAGAAGGAATCCATTGTAGTTTAATATTTGTGTTAGATGTCTGCAATTTGTGAATCAAGTCTAGTATTGAGTAGGCTATCGGCGTTCCTCGGATGCCCTCGGATGAGGTACACGAGCCAAGTGTTGTAATGCGCTGCGAGAGTCAGTGAATATAACTATGTTGTCACTTTGGATGGTTTGAGCATAAGACAGTGCTTCTTCTATTGCGATAAGCTCGCCGCGCATAATTGTAATGTTGGTTTTGATATTAAATTTGATAGCACTGTCATTCTGTGCATCATAAAAAGCTACACCGACATTACTTGCTTCCTTACTAGCATCTGTAAAAATTTTATAATAATTATAATAGACTATAAATATTTAAATAAGAGATTTTTCTTTTAGATTACCTTAACAATGGGTCGGTGCAGCAGTCGTAAGAGAAGGTAAGATTTGAACACTAAGTATAATTAGAAATATTTTTTTTATTTTGAGCCCTGTTTTGAGGTGATTATTCTCGGGTCATGATTTTTTGTATTTATATGATGCATCTTTATTCTGGTTTCCCTTTTTTGTGTTTGTTTGGGGATATAGATTACAAACGAGGGCTTTCCCGTGGCTTCCCTCGTAATACCCTCCTTTACGTAAGGTACATTTTGATGGAAGAAAAACACGTTTTTCGACAACGTTTATTCCAAATTCCACGGTAACAAATAACTTAAGTTCATTGAAACATTAATTTTCCGTAATAGAGATATAAATGTAATAACATGTAACTGACTTAACCCTAAAATGATGAACAAAAGTGACATGGTCGGTTTAGATCAAATTTAGTAAAAATAAGACAAAGGATCATAAACCTTGTCCCTTAATCGGCAAAACTAGCGGTACTAGCCAGCGAGTCGTGGCAATCGAATTTGTATGAATTCCGAATTTTTCCTTTAAAAAAAAGTTATTTACCTTTTATCGAGCTTGTATGATAATTATTTATATTACTCCTGTTAAGAAAACCCTATTAGAAAAAAAAAAAATCAAAGTATCGATACAAAGTATTTTTAGTGTTGCCGTTCTGTCTAAACAAAAACATTTTCGTGCGTTTTTCAAATACTACGACTCGCTGGCCAGACCGTAACATTTGTGCCTATTGTAAAAATAATTTAGTATCTTTTTCATTTTCTTAGTTTTTTTTACTAAATGAAAAGTGTTCCAACAGCCAATCCAGCTGCTCTAAATGTCCGCCGAAGAAGCGCCGGCGCAGCCGGTGCCCTCGCAAGAAAAAGAAGTGAGATGCATTCATTTGGTGGCTTTTTTTGAAAAACATAGGCTATTGGAAACTATATATCAGTCGGAGGAATTTAACTGCAGTCGTTTGTAAAATAAATGATTATCAGTTTGGGTCAAACATTGGCTAAGTTCTAGTGATGCTATCTGAACAGCTACAAACAGTTGTCGCAATTTTCATTTATTTTTAATATTTCATAGCCATATAGCACAGATTGATGGTAAGCAGCGTCCGCAGCCATGGACACCATAACTCTCACGGGCTTCATTTATTGATAGTAAATGTGATTATTATATCGACTAATGATGCGTTGCCGACCGTTAGGCTTCAGTAATTGTACTGGTTGTTCCTTTCTTAGTGTCGAAAATAACCTCGAAAATTTCCTATTCGAAGGTAAGTTGCGCGAAAGTTAACTGTAAGTTTCCAATCCTGGAAGATTTCAACAAATGTTTTTTTGCTTAAACTAACAATGAATTCGTTTACATTGACTTAAAAAAAATATAACGTCACTCAGAAACATGCTTATTTCTATGTACCTAATTTGTTTTCGAATAATTATGTAGTATAAATATATGTTCGTTTTAAAAATCTTATGTTTTGGGATTTATAAGTGTTAGGTACATCGTTTATGGCCGGTTTACACGCGTTAAGTGGTTAAGTTGGTAACTAAATTTTAACTAAATTTTAAGTTAAAAGTTGCGTGTAAACAGTCAGTTGAGTGACAAGTGGTAACTTAAAATTTAGTACGCAAGTGATTTAGTAGATTAGGATTCGTTCTATTTTTCGTATAAGTGGGTGGGCGGGGCTTCTCACTTAACATGGAGGACTTCTCACTTAACAGGACGTGATTGTTTACTTAAGTGCATAAGTTGACAAAGCGGGTGGCGGCAAGAGCTCGTATTTATTTCGCATTTACTCTTTCTTTTTTAAATGTCGGAGAGGAGCTTATTTTCAACTTTAAAATTTGTTGAAGAATACTTAAAATAGATACGCTTGTAGAATAAAAATTTAGAAAAAAGCATATTCTTGTAAAGATTTTAATTTCCGAATAAAATTCTTCTCTGAATTTGTCCAAAATCATATTTACCATATATCTAAGTACAGAATTGACGAATTCCTTGAGATTCATCACTGCTCATCTTCATTGAACCTATGAACTTAACTACTTAATCCGTTTGGACACACAAGTGACTTAAAATTTAGTTAAAATTTAGTTACCAACTTAACTACTTAATACATGTAAACCGCGCATTAGTCTTTTTAAGTATTATAAGTAGGTAGGTATATACAAGAGTCTGTCAAACGAGTCTAGTCCCATGAAAAAGGCGGTAAATTCAAAAATCTTTGAGGTGTCAACACTGATGTAACACGCTGAAAATTCTTAATACTTGTTAAGGATAAATAAAAGAAAAAGCATTTTAATGTAGGTATTTATTTGTCACTATCAGAACTTAGATCAGAATCAAGAAATTCAATGCCTTCATATGAAAAATCACTGTCAGTATCATCATTACGTACAGAAATTATGAAGGGTTCCAACTCTATTTCTGATATCCTGTCTCTTACTTTGTACTTATTTTCGACACTAGTGTGATCTGTGCATTTTTTCCAATCACTGGCTGTGACACTATTAAAACATTCCCTTATAAGATTCTCCATTTCTTTACCAGGAATTCCTAAATTTTTGCTGGCTATTTTTCTTTTAGCCAAACTCCATATCAGTTCAATTGCGTTCAGGTCACAGTGATATGGTGGAAGTGAATACGTCTGAATCTAAACCAAAACCGAAATGCTGATCACATCACTTTTAAAATACATAAAATTATACAATTGTGCTAAAAGTATCAACATGTTGTAGCCAACCTACCTGATGTTGAAACGATTTCATCCAAAAGTCGTCGTTTTTCCAATAACTCGTTGTCAATTTCATTCTTTACATTGTAAATAATATTAATATATATATTATAATAGGCTCCTGATACTGCTTTTAATAGGTTTCGGCATTATAAAATTAAAAATTCAACAAAAACAGGAATATTTCGAGGTTAACAACAGAATTTGTGACAATTTGTTTGACAGATAATAGTGTTGCAATTATAAGAAATCAGCTCAATGGTTGTGGACTAGACTCGCTTGACAGACTCTATCTACCACTTAGGTCTCTAGCTGGCAGCGTAAAACTTCGGGAAACTTACCTTGGAAATGGAACTCGTCGCGCGCGTAAATATATACTTATTATGACCGCACACACATACAAATTGCATATATCTACAATTGCAAACAAAGCCCAGCCCCACACACTTCATTTCACCACCATTTTTTAGCTTGTGTGACAGAGTATGGTCGCTAAAATTCGCTAGGAGTTAAAGAAAAAGAAGACAAAAGCGTTTAAATAAGCTGCCGGCGTATTTGTAAGTAAAATCATCATTTGTGAAAGTTACTTAAATTACCTTATTTTGGTAAGTTTCAGGAAACTTACTGGTAAATTACCTCGAAACTTTCGTTTCTTACCGAAACTTTCGGTAATTTTTAACTCTATTCCCTCCCTACAATCGTGACGGCGTTCAAAATTGAAAGGACTGTAGTATAGTATATATAGATACCTAGGTACTCACATAAACTCTGAACAAATGAAACAGAGAGAGCAGTGTTGCACCGAGAATGTTGCAACGACGAGACGCGTGCCCAAGAGCGACTCATTTATTGTCATTTGTTTAAAACGTAGGTTCCCAAAAAACATCGATATAAAAGTTACCTACATTTACTGAGTTAGACTGCAGTTTCAGAATGTTGATTTACCTTCTGCGTTTCAGTTTCACGACCCGTTGCCGCAACAAGTGCGGGCGCTTCAAGCGCTGCACGCGCTGCAGCCGCCGCTATAGGGTCCGAATTAATAGGAAACGACGCCGCTGCTGAACTGGGTTCGTTACAACAATAATACTATAGCAGAAATAGCTCAAAGCAGCATCTTTTTGTATTAAAAATTGATCCTTTAAATTCCCGGAATAAATTTGAACTTTCAGCTGTAGTGTATCAATAATCAATATTGAGAGCCTTCACCACTTACTTTTTGTATGGACACTGGCTCTCTACTCACTGAGGCCGAGGTTGTAACACGTCTAACCGAGAGGGAAGAAATAAAATACCAACAAGCAAGACTACAAACTCTCGATCCTCTTCACTCTCTTGGTCAGAAAATAATTATAACCCTCTTTTCTTGTTGGAGTAACATGATCCCCGGCGATTTGCAAGTGCTATCTGAGCTTAACAATAGATAGCGAATATCGTATCCTGATTCGTGGCATTTGATGGGAAACTGTCTAGAATTCTAGATGGAATGTTGAAAACGGACGTAGAGAGCAAAGCTGTTAAACGAGTTCGCGCCCCACCTGATGGTCGGTAAGTGGCATCCCCACCCATGCCAACATTAGTCGTAGGCGTTGTATTTATAAATATTGAGTGTGACTATTATATTGACATTTGACGCGTTGCCGAGCTCAGGCTTCAGTTGGAGTTGGCTTTGTTCCAATAATTGCACTAGCTGTTACTTTCCTCTGACCGGAACGAATCCACGTACACGTGAGTATTTTGGCGGTAAAAATGGGAGGGACTATATAGTCTAAGAGCTAGCAACGTTTTCGAGAGAGAATTTCAGGTAGGCCAGTTTTTAGATATGCTATCTCTCTCACTCCCCCGGACGTCATACGGGCTATCTGGCTGGCGGTAGTGGTTGCGTTTATCAGTGCGCATCCTACCTGTACAGGTAAAATATCGATTTTTTTTTATTTTTTTTTATTTAGATTTAGAAGTTTTTTTTTATTTTTATTATTTTTATTGAATTTTTCGCAACATGAATCTATTATTGCCAGATATTTTTATCGTTGTTTAAATTGTGCCAGACGCTAATTTTGAATTAAAAAAAAAAATTTTTTTCAAAATATTTCAGTATGGCTGAAATTTTTATATGATGTTATTTAAGTATCTAAAAACCTAAAATTAATTTGCCAAACAATAATTCAATTAATTTTGTCATCCACTCTGCTATTTTTTTATAAATATTTGCATCATTTGAGGAGTGTAAAGTTTGTTGTTTACCTTTTGATTGCTTGCGATCTTTTCCACAAAAAAAACAAACTCGTTTAACACCTGAATTTGTTTCTATATTTACCACACTTTCAGGCTCAATAATTGCATTAGAAGTGTCAATTTCTTGGATAACAACTTCTGTTTGTGAATTCTGAGACGTATTATCTGGCAGGATTTTGCCGGCAGATGTGCTGGGAAGATCTACTGTTGACGAGAAATTAATTTCAGATAAATTACGATATTTTGTCATTAGAGCTGTAAAACTGCTGTAACAATTTCTGTGATATCCATCAGTGTCATTAACTTGCTCCGGTAACTGTACACTATTATATTTCAGTTTAAAATTTACACGTATTTGTAGAACTTCTTTACACTTTTTTAATTTATCTTCAACAAAAGTTATTATTTTTCCATTTCTGTCTTTACAAAAAACACATTTTAATTTTTCGCTAGCCATTGTAACACAATTTTGTTAATAACATTAAAAATAACAGCAACGAATACACCAATGTGACTAAACTGACGCCATCTTGATTACAAACAGCTGCTGTCGTCTATCTCGCTTGCGCAACTAACACGTGATTGTCTGTACTCTTCCAACATGCCCAATCACTTTTCACTTTTAGATCGGTCTGGCTGAAGGTTTAACACAGTCTCGGTCTGCGTGCGTTCTCGAGCGCACGTCGATCGCAGACGCCTTCCCGCTCTTTTAGCCCCCGCGCTAATTGAGCACCCAAATTTCACTGGTTGTTATCGTAATATATAATTTCATAGTTGTATACCGTAATAAGTTTCTAACGCCGTTTTCACGGCGGACAGTGGCTCGTTAACCGTACTTCTAATAAGTTTCTAACGCCGTTTTCACGGCGGAAAGTGGGTTTTAACCGTACATCGTGGAACGTGAGCTTCGTCGACGGGGTTTCGTCGTTCCAGGACTTCAAGTTCCGTGTTCGAGTAAGTTATCCGCGTCGTCCTCAACTGCCCTACTGCGTTTAGGGTGGTTTTAGGAAGTTAGTCATCGTTGTTAGGTTCATATATTGTCCCTCCCCAACCCCTCCGCAATGGCTTCTCTAAGCTCTCATGAGCTTATGAGGAAGTTACTTGATAGTACCGGTGCTGAAGGCATGTCTATAAATGCTGATAAGTATCGTTTCTTGGACTCTCTCATCCCGCATATCCTGGCGTTAATTCCCTCAATGGCCCCTCAGGCCACCCCAGTCCCCCAGACCCCTCAGGTCTTAGGCCCTCCCGCGTCCCCTTCCTCCAGTGACATGGAGTGCGAAGTAGACGCCCCTCCGCGCCGCAAGCGCGCACCCGCGACCGAGTCATCCTCGGATGCCACCCCAACTGGCCCTGATGAGCCTCCCTCTTTTACCCTTGTCAAGAAGCGCTCTAAGAAGCGCTCGAAACAAGACCCGGCACCCTCGGCGCCCGTCCCTACACCCCCTGCGGCGTCTTCAACGTCAGCTGCCCCGGTGTCTTCAACACCCGCTCCGGCCCCAACTTCTATCAAGGCCAAGGTCCCACCACCCGTTTTCCTTCGGGAAAAGGGTAAATGGACTGAGGTCTCGACATTGTGCAATGAGCACAAAATCCATTACATCCGAGCAGCCAACTCGGGTGAATCTATTAAAATCTTAGTCTCGTCGATAGACGACTTTCGTGCTTTAACAAAGCTCCTCACCGATAAGCAATATGCTTACCATACTTATGCTCTGTCAGAAGAGCGTAAGATCAGAGTGGTACTCAGGGGAGTCCCGTTCGAATTATCGAACGAGGCTATCCTGGAGGATCTGCAGTCCCAAGGCTTCCTGGCACTCGCGGTGCATAAAATGCACAGCAAGTACGGGAGGCAACACCCTCTCGCTTTGGTGGTTCTCGCCAACGTCCCCAAGTCCAGGGAGATCCTCAAAGGGGTTAGCACTATATGCGGACTCTCTGGGATCTCGATCGAGGCGCCTCATCGCCGCGGTCATCCCGGCCAGTGCCATCGGTGCCAGTTGTACGGGCACGCAGCGGCCAACTGCCGCGCACCGCCCAGGTGCGTCAAGTGCCTGGTCCCGCACTTCACTAAGGAGTGCAATCGCACTCCTGAAACTCCCTCTCCTCCCGATTGCGTGCTTTGTGGCCAGTCCGGCCACACCGCAAATTACAAGGGCTGCCCTCGTGCACCCCGTTGTATGCGTTCCAATTCCAAGAGGGCGGCACCCAAACAGGCCCCGCCCCTTTCTCAGGAAAACTTCCCGCCGCTGCGTAGTCGGGTTCCTCCGGCTGCAAAGCCTACACAGTCCAGGCCTGCTCCAGAAAACTGGAGGCTGCGCCCCGCATCGAATCCCATCCCGGCTCCTCGCCCATACAAACCCACTCCTCAATCCTCCGTAGCAGACGATATGCGTATCGTCTGCGACGCTATGAAAAATATCGATGTTAGAAAAATCGCAGTCTTAGCCCGTAAACTTCGGGCTTCATGTTCTCCGACAGAGCGTTTGCTAGCTCTGGCGGAGCATAGTTCCCTTCTCAATTCATTATAGGTTCATTTAAATGAATTGATCCCTAAATCATGCTTCGGCCGACCTCTGCGCAGCCCCGGCTTCACCGGAGGCTGCCCAGAACGGCCACCAACTCATGTCCCTTTGAGCACCTTCAGTGCAACTTTCACTACAGGCGGAAGACCCGCTAGCGGGTCTCCGCCAGCGCGCCCAACTTCCCGACGGGTGTCGCTTCCGATGAAGGCTAACGGTAATAACTACAGCCAACAGGTGGTTTTTAGTGGGTAGGTGCCATTCTGGTGAGTCCCACATAACCCCCCCGCAGAGGAATTTACCTGCGGGCGGGTATGCATGACGCATCTTCCACCTCCCTCCCGCGAGGGTGCCTCGGCAGCAAAAAAAAAAAAAAAAAAAGGTTTAACAATCGAATTATTGTTTGGCTAATTAATTTTAGGTTTTTAGATACTTAAATAACATCATATAAAAATTTCAGCCATACTGAAATATTTTGAAAAAAAATTTTTTTTTAATTCAAAATTAGCGTCTGGCACAATTTAAACAACGATAAAAATATCTGGCAATAATAGATTCATGTTGCGAAAAATTCAATAAAAATAATAAAAAAAAAAAAAACTTCTTAAAATGATTTGAAAAATCGATATTTTACCTGTACAGGTAGGATGCGCACTGATGAACGCAACCACTACCGCCAGCCAGATAGCCCGTATGACGTCCGGGGGAGTGAGAGAGATAGCATATCTAAAAACTGGCCTACCTGAAATGCTTGTTTTCCCGACGTTGCTAGCTCTCGGAATAATAGTTCCACCCCAGACGAGATCTTGACATAATTGAAGCACTGTTTATTGTGATTTTAAGGACCCCATGAATCGTTTTCTGTTTCAGATCACATAACAATCAATGCATCTGGGCTCATGTTTGTGCCGTCTGCTGAAAACAAGTGTTGTCCAAGTTTGTAATATTTTTCTGCATGTCATATTTTTTTATGTATTATACTTATAACAATATACTGAGAAAAAGTTAATATACTGATTTGGAAAAACGATATCTTGTTTTTTTGGCAGTAGGTAGATAGGAGCTCCATAAGGACATCATACATTAGTGTTTTGAATTGTGTGTGACAAGCTTCTGGAAGCTATGTGTAACGTGGACCATATTTTCTATAATCACTTAATAACGACCCATTGCATTTACAATAGTAAGATTATTGTCCTCCAAGGGGAGCCCCCACGCCCTTACATTAACTGACGGACTAACACCTATGTAAGGCTATGTACATAAAGGAAATACCTACGTGAAATAGAGGTCAGTTCTCTACTGTACCGGATGCGAGATGGTTTCTTCCTATTACTAGGAGGTCTTCCTAACTATCAAAGAGAACAACCACTTTACTCAATTCACTTTATATATTCGGGATAGATACACTTAAAGAAATACAATTTTTATAATCTTAATACTATTGAGGCCGCTGCCTACAATAGAATGCTCTAGAACATTCTTACATAAAGTGTTTATATCGAGCGGGGCCACTCGAGCTAGACCAAAAATAAAAGTGGGAATGCTTTGCTTGTTCAATGTACCTCATGAATTTATTGACAAGGTCCAATGTACCTCAACCATTTAGATACAAATTACGATAAATCGCCTCATCCATCCAGCTCTCCATCCATTACCCAGCATCCATTATCCAGCAAACTCAGAATAAATAAAAATAATACTGATCATAGCTTGTCCCAAAGTACCTCTAGATTTATGTATCAATTCCAAGGCATCTTTAATAGAACAGGAGAAAATCAGCAAGAAAGTTTTCTTTTCAGCGGGGCCCGGGTAATTAAATTTGAATTAATACGTGCAGAAAATGCACACCATTCTCATGTAATACCAATGTACCTCACGGTTATTCACGATTTACCAAATTTTTTGCAGTTTTTCTACCCTTTATTATTACAAAATAGAGGTAGTAGACGCTTTTGGTAATGTCAACAAAACAACTATTTTCCGCAAAGCAAGCACGTCAGAATGCCGCAATATTTATATCCGTTTGGATTGAGTAGCCACTCCAGATTTTTATTTTATTTTATTTTTTTTTTTGGTTCCCCTCCACGGGAAGGGCAGGAGGATATAAAAAATGCTCTGACGCATACTCCGCGCGCGCGATCGAAGTTATGTGGGACTCGTCCCGACGCCTACCAGAACCATACCCACTAAAAAACCCCCTGTCGGCTCGTGCATTTTTGCCACTCAGCCTTCATCTGAGCGACGGCCAATTGGAGAAAGAGGCCGCGCTAGCGGGGCCCTTAAGGGTCACCCGCTGGGATTTACATAGCACTGAAGGTGCTCAAAATGAAAAGTAAATAATTAAAAACATTAAAAGTGAAAAATAAAATTGCATTAATTCGGATTTACGTTAGAATTAGAATTTACGTTAGAATTAGAATTTGCGGCCTGAAGGGCCTCGAGATCTAAAGTTAATTGCGTGGGTTTGTATTTTTGGGTGGGTAATTTTGGGTAAAAGTGGGTAAATTTGAACCTAACACAGGAGCAGTATATGAGACTGAATCTCGAACAAGATGATTGGGATGGGATTCGGCGCGTTTGAAGAACGATTCTGAGAGTGTTTTGAGGTGCTGTTGCACTGTAGGTAGTTCAAGATCTCTGTGCAGGTCCGCGTTACGCACGTACCAAGGTGCGTTTGTGGCCCTGCGGCAGAATAGATTTTGAACTACCTGCAGTTTATACAGGATGGAGGGTTTAGCGTAGGCAAAGACTGGCGAAGCATATGACATGATGGGTCTAACGCAGACCTTATAAAGCGTACGTTTATTTCCAGAAGACATTTTACTTTTTCTTCCTATCATACTATATAGGCGGCTTAAGTAATTACGCGCGAGTTTCGGGAATACCTAACATTCGAATGTGGGGATCGTTATGGCGATTACGACGTTTGTGGTCGAATTGAATAGCAGAACTCTTTTCTGGGTTGACATCGATACGCCATTTTTTAAACCAAACACAGATGGCGTTTACGGCCTTTTGGAGTCTGGTGATGTTATACGGGATCGCTTGACCTTTAGTGTAAAGGGCGGTATCGTCTGCAAAGAGGGCAAGAGGCCTTTCGGCGGGATGGGGATGTCGTTAGTGTACACAGTGTACAGCAGAGGGGCGAGGACTGAGCCTTGCCTCCACTTTGAGGACTCCAGCCTTTATGGGACGAGGCGCGGAGAGCGTGCCTTCATGTTTGAATCGAAACGTACGGTCTTTAAGAAACGACGCGATTAATCTGACTGGGCGAACCGGTAAGCCTATTTTATAGAGTTTAAAAACGAGATCGCTGTGCCAGACTTTGTCGAAAGCCTTGGCTACGTCAAAGAGAACCGCGATCGTTTTCTTTCGTTTCGGATAGAATCCTTCGAGTATGTACTCGACGATTCGATGGAGTTGCTGAGGGCAGGAGTGCTTAGCGCAAAAGCCGAACTGGTGGGGAATAATGAGAGGGTCGCCATCCGTTGGAAACAGATGGTTCCGCATTCGAGAGAATATGACTCTTTCGAGAAGTTTAGACATTGCCTTGAGGAGGCTGATGGGTCTGTTATTAGCCGGGACATTCAGAGGTTTACCCGGCTTGGGAATGCCTATGACTGTCGCTTCTTTCCAGGCTTTTGGAAAGTAGCTATGGTCGAAGCAGGCATTGAAGATAATAGCTAACAAGGTAAGCACCTGCTGGGGCAGATGCTTAAGTGCGTGGTTGGAAATTCCATCCACACCCGGCGCCTTTTTGGACTTTTGACTTCTAATGAGAAGCAAGATTTCATCATTAGAGACTGTGACGGGGTCGTCGGTGATGGGGAGAGATTCTCTGCGGAGCACTTCGTCCTCCACCGCCTGGATGTGGGAGGGATCCGCGGGTTGCGTGCTGGGCGAACATTGTGCCGCTATGCTGTCGGCGAAGCATTCGGCTTTCTCTTCGACTTCAAAGGCAATAGTGCCGTCGGACGTGAGAGGCGGTGTCTACGCGAAAGGCTCGGGCCATTCGGTAATGCGCTTGGTGGGACGGGGAGATATTCTCCATGAGATCGTTAAACTGAGCGTCACGGAGTTCCGCGAGGCGAGACCTAACTTTACGTTGAAGCTGATTCGCAGCTGTTCTGTATGCTGGCGTGGGATATTTCTTGGCTCTCCGGAGAGCCGCGTTTTTGGCTTTAATGAGATTGCTAACGGCTAGGGGAAGCGCGGGTTTGCTTTTCTTAGCAACCTTTTCGTTGTCGCTGATGGCTGAGTTAATAGCATCAGTTAGAGTGTTGACTAATGAATCTATTTTATCCGGGCTATCTAATTGGTCGGGCGAAATCGCGAGCGGAGAGTTCGGGGCCTCTAAGGCTGAAACTAACGTATTTTTAAAGCCTTTCCAGTTGGTAAAGGTCTTAGGAGATGTGACGTTATCGTTAGGCGTACCTAGCACGAGGGAGACGGGGCGATGGTCGGCGCCTAGGTCAACGAGCGGTTTGATGGACCTGAGATCAAGATTGATTCGCTTGATAATTACAAAGTCGAGGATGTCAGGAGAGTAGGTCGGGTTGTTGGGATAGTGAGTGGGAGTGATGGGGGATATGACGTCTAAGTCAAGTGAGTTAGTGAGTAAAAAATAATTTCCTATTACCCTCAAAAAATATATGGTCACCCTTCGCAACGAATCCTTAAGCAACATCATAAAGCTTTTTTTTTCAGCAATTAAAACGAATACAGCAATGAATTGTATGTAGCCATTTAGTAGGCATGCCTACAATATGTTAGTATCTCTGGCTTTTGATGTCGTTGTGATCTCAGGTAAATATAGTAAATTATTTGTTTGCTAAACGTCAGGATTGGGGAGCCAAATAATATGCGTTTGTTTACGGAAACCACCATGTTTTAGTATTTTATTCATATTGTAGGCAATAGGATTTACCTCCTTCTAAATTATCATAATGTCGAATATGTGAATTGACCGAAAGTATTCCTAAAAATGTACTCTATAGTATATGGATTGAGGAGCCACAACAAAAGTATTGTAGTTTCTTGAATTTTAGAACTAATATGCTCAAAATTGTAGTAGATATCCTACGTTATAGATACAAAATGATAATAATTTTCAGTAACCTACATTCAATACATTACGAGTTCTAGGTGGCTCCTCAATCTAGATGTTTAGATTGTGGAGCCACCTTTGCAGTGATATAACTTTTGATGTATTTTACTACAAATTCCAAAATTTGACCTACAAAATTATCTGCATGGCTACTAAATAAGGGTGATAGCTGCCCTTAAAAATCACGAGTGGCTACTCAATCCAAACGGACATCAATATTTTAGTAAAGAGATCGATATAAATTAAGAAGAAAATGTATATTTGAATACATCGAATGACATAAAAGAAATTAAAGAAACGATAGATTCTGACTTGTTGCATCATCGGAGTAAGATGTAATGAATGAAAATAAAATCAATATGTTATTAAAATAATTTTAATTATGCTCCTTACGGCGTAGAGCTTTTACTGTATGATAAAACTATTGCTGTTGCGTGCTTGTCAGTAGGAAGTAGAACACTGATATAAATGTTGTGGTTTTCTATTAATAAACTATAATGCGGAAAATCAGTGAAATTGATGGAACATTCATATAATATCATTGCAATAATTACAGTAAATATGATGTGTTTAATATAATTGATTATCATAATAATTCGTTGATTATATTTTTTAAATTCTGATCTTATTTTTTTCTTTCTTATATTATAAAGCATGTTCCGAAATAATAAATACGTTGTGTTCCTAATAACAAAACAGTTTCTTTTTATTATATACCATTACTACCGATACAAAATAATAAATTTTGAGTTTGCTGACCATACTTTTGTGTTCGTAAACTGCGAAACTAACTTTCATGTAATCATATATATTTATTTATTTATATCAATTACTAGTATCTGCTGAATTTTGGCAATTTTTTTATAATTTTATAAATCTTATAAAATATATTAGGGTTTCTCCTTTCTTTCTATCTGAGGGTTTAGCCGCAGGTGGCTCGGAATAATTATGAATACGTTTACAATCTCGACCGACTTGTATATTCATAGGTACATTGGTACTACATAAGAATGGTGTGCATTTTCTGCACGTATTAATTCAAATTTAATTACCCGGGCCCCGCTGGAAAGAAGAAACTTTCTTGCTGATTTTCTCCTGTTCTATTAAAGATGCCTTGGAGTTGATACATAAATCTAGAGGTACTTTGGGACAAGCTATGATCAGTATTATTTTTATTTATTCTGAGTGTAATACAAGCGAGGGCCCCGCTGGCCGGATGAGGCGATTTATTGTAATTTGTATCTAAATTGTTGAGGTACATTAATAATAATAATAATAACTTTATTTTCATTAAAATCAAGTTTTACAGGGTTATCATCTGGGGTCCTCTGTTTAGCTCAGAATGACTGTGTTAGAGGGTCCTGCTCTTCCATACATTATTTTAAAATATAAAGTTATATCTATATCAACGTGAATAAATATACTATGTATACTATACGATACAATATGTATTCTGCAGAAAAGGGCTGTTCGCGCAATCTATCAGCTCGGTCCAAGGGTGTCACTTAGAAGTAAATTTAAGGAAATAAATATTCTTACCTTCCATTCACAATATATTTTGGAAAATTTAATGTATGTTAAAAAGAACATAACCTTGTTCAAAAGAAAAAAAGATCTGCACAATGTTAACACAAGAGGAAGAAATATGCTGGCAGCTCATAATAGTAGGCTTCATAAAGTCACTAACTCATTCATGGGTCAATGTATACTATTTTATAATAAGGTTCCTGAGGATATCCAAGGTCTTCCTATTGACAAATTCAAAGAAACTATAAAGGAGAAGTTGTGTGCTAGAGCATATTATAAACTATCCGATTATTTGGATGATAATAGCCCTTGGGTATAATCCCCTCATTAACGGGATTGTACTTGTATTTGTAACAAAGCATGTGTAATGTGTCTGTATGTTCGATGAGTTCTTCGTCCCGATGAATATCTAAAGCGTCATTGTCACTAAAGTACGTCTTCTTATGGTAGCGTCGGGTGACGGGTCGCTCACTTCCCTCTAATATGGTTGAGGAGGGCGATGGCTGGATCCCGCGTTAACTCGTGAACGGGTGCCGTTTGAGGGTGTTCGTCGTTTGGATACTTGGGGGGAGGGAGACTTGCCGAGCTAACAGATGCAGAAAAGAATAATTTTGTATAGACATAAAGAGACTCTGTAAATTTATTTTGAAAAAATATACCCGTGAAGTTTCTTGCCAGTTCTTCTTCACGAAGGTTTTTTCGAACTGGTGGTAGAATCATGTTTTATTTGACGTCAATAAGAACAAGTAATTGTAAACGTTGAGAAATAAATATTTCATTTCATTTATTTCATTTCATTTCATTTCATTTCATTTCATTAATAATAATAATGAAATGATGTGAATACATAAATGGCAAATTTTAGCTCGTAAAACAGCATGATGTAACTTATTAATTCTGTAAACTTAAATATGTTAACTTTTATCAATTATTCTAAACTTTTTTACCCGTGAAAGTTTAGAGGCAATATTATTAAATAGATGAAATTTACAAATACAATTGAATTAAAAAATAAAAATTATACAATATTAATTCTGTTTAATGTAATGACAAAAATATATATTTTTTAATATTAGATAAATTAACAACCCCCAGGCACGATTGTGAGCGTGCGTGTGTGTGTGTGTGTTTGTGTGAGAGTGTATGTGTGTGTGAGTTTGCGTGCGTTGTGTGTAATGCCATGAATGTATGGCATAGCATAGGTTTCAATATTTGTTCGCATTCCATATAGTTTAAAGGTTTCAACCATACATTTAGTTTGTGTTTGCATTCGTAATAAAGATTGCTATATATATTTAATTTTTTGTTTACATAGTTGTATAGCTGTGCTGACCGTTTATTAAACTGCATGCTGCGAAACTTGTTTGAGTTTGTGGGATCTGGCAAACTGTGTCTTTTCTTCGTTTAGATTGTAAGTCCTTGTCGTAGTTTAGTAATTTATGTTTAAAAAGTATGATAATTTTAATGTACAATTTTCTAACGGATAAGAGGCCACTAATTTGATACAGGGTTTCTGTGGGGTATCTTACTTTTTTAAAGAAAATAGTCTTAATAAAATTAAGGCCCTTTGTGCTCTTTCGATGTTATTAAATTGTGTTTTATCGGTACCACCCCATACCGGTATGCAATACGTTATTATAGATTCTGCCAGAGCAGTATATATTTGATTAATAAGTTTATTGGGTTCTGTTTTTGGTACAACAAATAAATTCATGAGGTACATTGAACAAGCAAAGCATTACCACAATTTTTTTGGTCTAGCTTGAGTGGGTCCGCTAGATATAAACTTACTTACATATTCTATCTTTTAATCAAATTACAAATTATGACAGATTTGTAAGTTGCCAGCAAGTTTGTTTGTGCGATAACCTCTTTTATTATATACGGCACAAGCAAACGTCGCGGTACTTATTATTAGTTATTAGTTAGTTATAAGGAGTGAGTGATCATTATCAACTTGGTGGGTTTGTGTCGCGGTTTACCGATTGCCGAATTGTACGGTACAAATACGATACCCTTAAAATTACATACTTTATCCGGAAATAGAAATACATAAAACTTTCAAACAAAATAGTTTTAGTAGTATTAGACGGCCTGTTTGGTGTTGAGGTTAGTAGCCTTGCCTTCCATGCCAGAGGTCCCGGGTTCGAATCCTGGTAGGGGCAGTTATTTTATAATATTTGCTTTCTAGTCATGGATGTGTATGTATGTTTATTTAAGTGTATTTGTAATATTTATGTATAAAAAAAATATTTATGTGTGTTTATATATTTCTTAAGTTTATTTATTCGTTATCTAGTATCCATAACACAAGTTCTTAATGATACTTAATTTGGGCTAGATAATGTGGTGTGATTGTTAGAAATATTTATTTATTTATATTTATTATTTATTTATTAAATAGTTCGTTTTTAGATTGTACAAAACATTTCTGGCATCGAAACCATAATAAATTTGAAAGTGAGTTTGCTGTTTGATTGTTGTTTTCTTTATATCACTTTCAGGGTAAAACTGCGTGACCGATCATCATGAAATTTGTTTTGTATATACGCTGTCAGGAGTATAGAGAAGCACAGATAATGTCTTTGCCCAGAAATAAAGTTATTCTCCCGAGGGACACGCGAACGGTACCACGATGGGTATTTCGTGTATCTAAATAGTTTTGAACATTTATTAATTACGAGCATTTTTCAAACGTCCTGCAATAATTAATAATTATTTTACTGCTATAATCGATATTTTTTGAAATACGCTGTTTATGTTCTGTTTAATATTTTTTTCGTATTTCCAGACATGCCTTTAGTTGGTTTTTATAGTCTTAGCTATTCACTCGAGCAATGTGACAAAATAAAAATGTTTTTTTTAATTGATCATACTTTTGAAGTATCTGGTGAGATAGAAGGTAAAAGTTAATCCTATTAACGATAAATTAAAAAAAATGCTCTGAAACTACGTAATGTTAAATACCTATTATTGAATAAATAACGTTACAAAATTCTATTCAGCTTCCGAATATTTCACCAAATGTAATCCGTGAACTATCTTCAGAAATCCCCACCACACTATTTCAAGCATTCAGAAATATTTAGGCCTTCAGGTAGGTATTTGCGTTCTCGCTCTTGAAGACGTTCACATTTTATTATGCTTCAGTTTTGAAACAAAATGCTAACAGAGATAATAAATGAATTCCCCTCTATTGCCTTTTAATTCAAACTATAATTCAGTTTTGTAACAAATCTCCATCCTGATATTGATCCGACGTGAAAACTAAATCATAAATATTTAAGAATTACCAAAATTTACTAAAAAATAAAAATATAACATTTAAAAAATTACACAAAATATGTATAGGACGGGATCTGAACCCCGAACCCTATTAGTGACAACCAAAACCTACATAAAAAATTGGACTCTGTGTCAACACTGCTAGCAGACATTTTCATTTCATTTCATTTCATATTAACGTTTAGGTAACCCGAGTTTAGAGTATTTGAACTATTTATTTAACCTTTGTTTCTTTAAAAAAAACTTTCGTCCTCCTTTTATACCTTTCGTGGTGGAATTTCTTAAATTGCCGCCATAGCAGGCATGTCCATTTGAAATGTAACTCCTATGTAAACATTCAGGGTCGTAGGTCTTGTAGTTTTAGATATTTTGCGATGATTGTGGGAGATTTGTATAAAAATAAAATTTAAACCCCCCTTTTATCCCTGTAGGGGTAGAAATTCGTAAAATCCTTTCTGAGCGTGCGCCTACGTAATGAAAGCTATCTATGTTGCGAGCTCAAACCGTCCATTGGTTTTCACTCGATGTTTATAGATGTATAATAATACATATATATAGTTGATGTATGTATATATCTACACAATGATTTTTTTTAGATTAACTAAAACTGAATATAAATTTAACTATTTATTAATAAATGAAAGAAGATTATTACAATAAGATTACAATAAAAAGTATTGTTGAACTTTTTTTTTTACAAAAGCTCCTTTCACATTCGAAGTACCCGCGCGAATGTGCGTTGTGCTATTTAAATTACAGTGATGATTGATAACTTCAGTCATCTAAAAACAATGTTATTTTAACAGAAGTCTAGAAAGATTTCACATTTTGGTATTGTTTTAACTACAATTATAATGATATAATATACATAAAATATATTGAAAATAAAAAAATATATTAAAAATAAGCAACAAAACGCAGCTAAGGCTCTATGGCATTCAATATCAAAAGCGATTGCGATCGTAGAAATTAGACAATTCCGTTGATCACTATCGCAACCACTATACCTTCGAAAGGGATCGCGAATTTCTACTTGCTCGCAGATTTGTCATGGAATTTCCCAAACAGCGAGAGGACAATAATTTAGTTAATAATTACTGTTTATTGACGTTTTTTATTTATTTTATGATTTTTTTAATATATATATTTAATTGACAATTTTATCTTTTGTTCTCTGTGTAGGTGCTTAATAAAAGGTGAGGTATAAAAGATTAAATAGGACTCAAAAGTATGAAATAGGAAATAATAAGTAGAAAAAAGGAGATATTATATTAATTTAATACATGTTGCGATGTTTATAGGATAAACTTGGCTTTATGCCAGCTGCAGGATGTTTGGCGGAGGCTTTGGGCCACGTGTTCATAAGTTTTCTACTTTTTAGTTGCTGTTCCATACCTTTCAGTCGATTTTAATTTAGAGCACACTTGCTTGCTTTGGGCACTGTTAGTAAACGGGTGTGAAGATTTTTGTACAGGGCTCAACAACATATCCAATCATATTTTCTTTTTTTCAAAATCGCGGCGCACGATAAAGCTTATATTTATCGATTTGGGTGGGACACTCAAGGTACACAAAAACATAATTCAAGACGCTCTAAAGTGTCACATTTAAGATCACCATAGAAATTACTGGGTTTATCATACATTTAACTACATTATACTAAATTTTTACCATACTTTAAACTTTTAATACAAAGCAGCACCATTGCAAAAGGTTCAAACGATCAATAAGTTTTGTACGTTAATGCAGAATTTAACTAACGGCACACAATAAAACGCATGCTTACGATTTTGTACATGTCTATAGAAAACTCTTAAACACATACTTAGTCACACTTCAGAATCATAAGCATATAAAAAAGAACAACCGATTAAAAACAATTTTTAATAATTTTACGTTTCTTTTGGATTTGCACACCTTTTACTCTATTCTCCATCAACTTGCAAAACTTGGTTACCACGTGCAACCTTTGCAATGGTGCCTTTTGTGTTAAATGTTTTTCTATAACAATCCCTTTCTACACAAAACTCTATAATGTGACACTTTAGAGCATAGTGACTTATTTTTATATTCCTTAAAGTGTCCTCTATTGACATACATGGATTATATCATGCGTCGCAATTAAGTTTATTTGTCAACTAACAAAACATACTGCCTACATGTTACATTTTCTATTGAAACGAAGTTGTAAGTATGCTTATTTAATAGTCACATGTCGGGTGTGACTGTAGTAGGTATTACAGTAGAAAACCTTCAAATAAATTTTGGAGCTCTGTATAAAGTTTTTCTGTTTCCGAGATAAACGAACCAGCTGTGTGTCTCAAAGTAAGCAGGGCTTGTGTTATGGGTGAAAATACGATGGACCTGGGGGGGAACCCAGAATAAATAAACTTATGTACAGTTTTTCTTTTACGATTTTTTTCTGCGAATAACTCTGATATGTGACACTTTAGAGCATAGCGGATATTTTTATCTTGTTCGTAAGAGTATCCCCAGTCGATATACAGGGTGTCCTGTAAGGAAGGGACCAACGGGATGTTGGTGATAAAGGGGGTTGTTATCTTTCCGAAACAATGAATTTTATTGTTCTTGGCCAAATAGTTTTAGAGATAAGACTTTTTAAATGTTATTTTGAATTTTTGATACCGACTACACAAAGGTTATTGTTATTTTATTATTGCTATTATAATTTGTACATTTTATTGTTCAAAATTATTAAGTAGATATTTGTCTTCATAAATTTTTTTTTTACTAACAAATTATTGGTTACTTAGTAATTATAAGCTAAAAGCCAACATTGTGCGTTTGTCGGTTTGCTGCACTCAATTCATGAGGTACGCACCTCTCAAGCTTTTTTACCTTCCCAATTTGCTTCAAGTGGATTAAAACAGTTTTGTTCTGCAGGTCGAAATTTCCAGAAAGAAAGCCTTGGAACCAAAAACGCACTGTGTATTCTTTTGCGACACTGCCGCCACACACAGCATTAATACTTCGAGCCGTTTCTGCAGCACTGCTGCCGCGGTGGAACTCGTACTAGCCGCCTACACAGTATGTTAGGTAGGAAAATTAAAATTCCTTCAGAAACAAACGTACGCTCTTTAAGACCTGCGTTAGACCCGTCATGACATATGACTCGCCAATCTTTGCCCACGCCAAACCCTCCGTCCAGCACAAACTGCAGGTAGTTCAAAATCTCTTCTGCCGCAGGGCCACAAATGCACCTTGGTACGTGTGTAACGCGGACCTGCACAGAGATCTTGAACTACCTACAGTGCAACAGCACCTAAAAACAATCTTGGAAGCGTTCTTCAAACGCTCCGAAACCCACCACATTCCTCTAGTTCGAGATTCAGTCTCGTATACTACCCCTGTCATATATTCGAAATACAAAGTCGCTAGACCGAGAAACGCGCACACAAATGTAGCCACGCAACTAACACTAGATCTTGAATTCAAGCCGCAACTTCTAATTCTAATTTAAATTCGAATCAATTAAATTTTTATTTATCATTTTGAGCACCTTCACTGCTACATAATTCCCAGCGGGTGACCCCTTCTGGGCCCCGCTAGTGCGGCCTCTTTCTCCAATTGGTCGCCGCTCAGATGAAGGCTGTGTGGGAAAAAATTACACGAGTCATTCAGGGGAGCGAGTCCCACATAACCTCGATCGCGCGCGGCGAGGTATGCGTAAGAGCATTTTTTAGATCCTCCTGCCCTCTCCGTGGAGGGGAACAAAAAAAACAGTATTTCTTTTTCTAATTTAATATGGACGTCATTATTACTAATGTTGTGTTAACGGCCGTAGGTCTCAAAGTAAGCAAGGTGTTATGGGGGAAACCAGAACAAATAAACTTAAATATATATAAAAAATCATGACCCAAGAACTTGAGTCGCACAATATTTGTGTTCATCAAACAAATATTTGTGTTCATGGCCTGAGACTACCTACACGCCACTCACGGACGCCACTCGAGAACTTTCCATCCCGTTCTTTTTGCCTATCTCGTCTGTTGCTTTTGACTATACCAAACAATGTTTTCACAAAAACTAAACGTATTAAACTGCACACTTTGACCAAATGAATGTCAGGAGAAATCTCCTACCTGTTCTTTTTGACAATTGCAACCATTTGGTAAGTATGCGAAGTAGAAAATTATTTACGAAATTCAAAGCTACAGTTGATCAATACTGAAATGAAATGAAACATTTATATTTCTCAACATTGACAAATACTTGTTCTTATTGATGTCAAATAAAATATGACTCTACCAACCAGTTCGAAAAAACCTTCGTGAAGAAGAACTGGCAAGAAACTTCACGGGTAGTTATATATTTTTCAAAATAAATTTACAGAGTCTCTTTATGTCTATACAAAGTTATTCTTATCTGCATCTGTTAGCTCGGCAAGTCTCCCTCCCCCCAAGTATCCAAACGACGAACGCCCTCAAACTGTTTAGAGTTATATTAGGTCTTTACCTATGAAATTGCCGTTTTTCACGAAATAAATGAAGCGTAATTTTTTTTATATTTTTTATTTCCATTAATCAAAATAATCACCCATGCAATCAATGCATCTTTGCCAACGCATTGGTAGCTTATTGATGCCTTTCTTGAAGAAATCAGCTGGACGGGAGGCAACAAATTCTTCAAAGGCATTTTGTACTGCCTCTCGGGTATTGAATTTTTTTCCCGCCAAGAAGTTATCCAAATTCTGGAAAAAGTAGAAGTCTGTAGGCGCAAGGTCTGGTGAGTACGGCGGATGACGGAGAACTTCCAACCCCAACTCTTGTAGCTTGGAGACCGTCTGCTGTGCAGTATGAGGTCGCGCGTTGTCGTGCAGGAGCTGTGGAGCCGAACGATTGACCAAAGCTGGTTGGAGACGTGCGAGCTTCTCCATCATTGTGTTTAGTTCTTCACAGTACACATCTGCAGTAATGCTTGTCCCGTTTGGCAAGAAGCTGTGATGAATTACACCCACGTTAGACCACCAAACAGTGACCATCACTTTTCTAGGGGTAAGTTTTCGTTTAGGGCATTGTTTGGGTGCTGAACCAGGGTCCAACCAACTTGCTGAGCGCTTACGATTGTCAAACAGGATCCATTTCTCGTCACAAGTAACAATGCGGTTCAGAATTCCTTCATTTGTATGCCTGCTGAGCAGTGCAAGGCACGTCTCCACGCGTACTTCGCGCTGGCGGTCATTGTTTTCGTGGGGTACCCATTTGTCAAGCTTTTTTACCTTGCCAATTTGACGCAAATGGACCAATATTGTTTTGATGCTAACGTCGAAAGCTGCTGCTAATTCAGCCGTGGATTGAGTTTCATCAGCTTCCACAATTGCCTTTAATTCGTCATTGTCGACCAAAGTTTTCGGACGACCACGGGGTTCATTTTTCAGGTCAAAATTTCCAGAACGGAAGCGGGTAAACCAATAACGGGTGGTGCGTTCGTTTGTAGTGTTCGCTCCGTAAACGTCGTTGATGTTGCGTGCCGCTTGTGCCACTTTGCTGCCACGACGGTACTCATACTCCATAATTACTCGAATATTTAACTTATCCATGATGACGAAAAATATTCGAATGCGTTGAAAACAAAACACTAACTATTAAACAAATGACGATTTTAGAAAAAGAATTCCATGTTTGTCAAATAAAATTAATTTGAAATTAGAATTATCAGTCAAAAAAAAATATTTTCATTTGAAATGGCCAGTACGGCAAAACGGCAGTTTCATAGGTAAAGACCTATTATGTGGCTGGTGCACTTTACTCACACAAAATGGTCCACAAATAAATAACTATAACGGCACTGACGGAGTAGATCAGCCTGTACATTTAATGGTTTTGATTTCGTAATCATTAACTTGGAATAAGAATAAAACCCAATTATAACAGACCCATAAAATTATTGATCAAATTCGTATATAAGTAAATCTGTAGATTTCCGAGTCACTTCATTGCATTCAATTACTACCAGTTGCTTAATCGGTAATCCACGGCAGAAATTACTAAATATCCACGTGAAAAATATTTCAGGATTTTCAACATGTTTCTCAAAGCGTGTGTTATAGCATTGGTGATGTGTACTTTACTGACAGAAATGGTGGCGCAGAATAAAGAACCTCCACAGTCAAACCAAGGCAACCCACCCAAATATACGGACCCATCCAGTTTTTCTTCTGGAGGCAGGTGCCCTACAGGGTATGTCAAGTTTGCTGGCAAATGCGTTGAAAAGGATTAGTCACCTAGAAGTTCCGGACATGTCATTTAATCGCTGAATTTGGCCTTCGTTATGATTAAAACTAAGAGTAGGTAAATCTTACATCTTTAGACACTTGCATAATTTCCCCGATGAATAACAAAACACATCTCCAATAAAATAAAGTTTAAAAACAACCGGTATTCTCATTTATTCGTTACCTTAATCTGTGTTTTGATTAACATAAAATAGCGGTAGATGAGTGAAGTTGTATTCCTTCCCGACATAAATAAAAGAAATAGAATGTTGCCAAACGTGTGCTTCCGAGCAAAACCAAATATTTCATTTCTTATTGTGTCGTGTCATATATTGCCGGTTTGGTCCTTTGCTATTTTAAATCAGGTCGCCTTAATTTTTGCAGTCCGTACAAATATAAATTCACCAATGATGGATCAAAACAACATTGCTAAGTGACAACTGACATCGGAGTGAGCACTAAAGTGTGTGAGGCAATTTTCTCTTTTCTACCTTGATCAGTAGTTTTGTAGTCTCATGTGATTGGGTGTCTGTCACGTTTTAAGAAGAGAATTTTGTTGCTTTCTAAGTGTACATGATTTATATCTGTGAAGTCGACCTGCAGTATGTTTTTGTTTAAGAATGTCTATCGTGTGTGTTACATGAGTGCTTGGCTCCTCATATGTAAAGTGAGTCTTTATTACTATAATACATGTGTTGTGATTTTTGTACTCCTATTGCCCTTAACGTACTGTTCGAGACGCCCTATTTTAGTACGTAAGTTTTCTTCTCTTTTCTCTAGTCGTCTTTACCAGTTTGGTTTGTATTCTCTAGGTTTTTGAAAAGCCCGATAAGAAGATTCCATTGATAATTTAGCTCCATACTTTAGCAGCTGACCATGCAGCACAGTATATACCAGTTTGTAGGTTGTAAAGTCTGTAACACTAGTAATATAATTAGGAATTATTATTTTATTTAAGTTATCTACTATAGCTGCAAACTTTTTTACGTTTTTTTGTTTAGGAAACTATTGTTAGGTTCTATGTTCTTGTAGTGTTCGAAAGCTTTTTCAAAAGTTTCGTCAATATATACTTGTCTTTGAGAAGCAGGTGGTGTATCGTGAGCAAGTAGGTTGTCTGCACTATTCAAACATGTTTTTGGTTGTTATTACAGTTCTGAACATAGTTTTCTGATTGCTGTAGATCGCTACTTAGTGTGTCATTATTTAGTGTTAACTGATATGCCGTTTCTTTCTAATTTCTTCTAGTCATTTGTCTGCTAGGTATTTATTCATTATTAATCCTCTTTGATCCGTTATTCTTTGTTCAGTTATATGAAAAAAGTGAGAAAACACTTTTATAAAATCTTCATGGATTTGTTTTCGGTATGCAGTTTGATTGGTGCCTAAAAGTGTACGTGTGTAATATGATCGCATTATGGTTTCGTTGTGTTCGGTGGTCCATTTCATCCGTATTCGTCTTTTAGTGAGAGGTTGTTGAATGACTTGTGAGGTGTCATTTTGTGTGTTTGTATTAATTGATATATTGTACAGTTCTCCTCTAACTTCATTATAAATTTGTTTTCTATGTTATGAGGGAGTAGTTTACGACGGATAGGTCGATCACCAATTCTTTGACGGTTTACTTGCATTTCTTGATATTTCTAAATGAATATTAAATTTCAATGTTATAAGGTTCAAGATAGTTTTTGGTATCATATAAGGCAGCCGCCTCAATAGTATTAAAGATAATAAATATATTCAATTTAACACTTTTATTATTAAAATAATAATAAAAGTGTTGATCCTTCCGTAGTTAAAAGCCCTCCTGTAGGTGAGGAGGAGCCACAGGGTCCCGGATCACTGCGGTACCTATTCCCTAAGTTATTGATTGTCAAATGCTTCATTTCAGTCCTGGCTCTCGGCTGCCCAGGTTAGGAATAAAATAATATTATTTTTAAAATTAATAGTCTTTTTTTCTTAATTTAATTTATTTATAAATTATTATAAAAGATATTTAAAATATTTTATTTTGATTAATAGCCATAAAATTGTACATATTAATAACCATAAAATTGTACGTGGCTGGCAGCCAAGTGTCAAATCAAAATAAAAATGTCATTCAAATTTCTAGCTTTTCGTTTTCGGCATCAATCATGGAATCGACCCCGATGTTTCATGAAACCCCGGCAGTCTTACAGACTCCTTAACTTCCAATATTCTAACCTCCAATAACGATGACCATGGCATGACTTCTGGCACTGTATCTGCTGAAAATGAGAACTTGCGCGTTGATTTGGACTTGCAAAGGTGTTTGAATTGTGGTGTGGATATCTCACAAGGACGTCGCCATCACCTGACTACGAGAAATTAGATTTATAAGGTTAAGTACCTACGGTATAATAGGGCAAGGTATAAAAATAATGTTATAACACCTGCCCAGTCATTAGTCTCATATGTGAATCAGAATAAATTTATTCTTCAAACATATTTTGAGCTTACAAAATCAAACTTTTGATTATTCCACTAAATAATTCTTAATATCATAATTCCAGTACCTTGTTTTACCTAGACAATATAAAATGTTATATGAAAGATGTTGGGCACTCTTAAGCCAGACCATGAATGGAAAGTGAAATAAGTTTTTTGAAAATGATTTTTTTATTTTCATTGCCGATATCCCCGCAACTAATGCTCACACAATAATAAAATCAATACAATGATGAAGTAAACATAAAATCATTTATAATTTAAAATAAATATTTTTTTTACCCATGCTGTTTGCTCAGGATTATGCGGAATAGGTATAGAAATGCAAGCCAGATGAACGATTTCCTTTTTACAGAGTTGCGGCCTATTAAAAAACATCTAAAATTTACTTTTTAAATATCCTTTAATTTTTGCGACTAGGTGCTATTATATTTGAATTTTGAAGAATTTATATCATCTTACAATATTCGAATTAGTATGCAGTCTTTAACCAACATACATTTTTGAATAATCTCTTATGAAAAGTGTAATTGTTGTAACATTAATGAAAATATGGGTACCAAGAGTCTATGAAGCTCCTAAGCTACAATATGAGGATATGCGAACGCATCTTGAAGAGACTACTGCTTCTATGACCGAACTGAAAAAAGAGAATGAAAAGCTGAAGACCAACGTTACCGACTTGACGGGCCGCCTTAACACGATGGAAATGCGTATGAGAAAATGTAACTTGGAAATAAATGGTGTACCGGAAAAAACCTAATTGAACTTATCATCCAACTTACAAAAACAGTAGAGAACCCGTTAGTTTTAGATGACATTCACCACGTAACTAGAATCGCCAAACTGTCCAGAGATAAAGACAGACCTCGCGCAATTGTTGCCAAACGTCGAAATCGTGACCAGGTTTAGGCGGCAGTAACAAAATTTAATAAGAAAAACTCACAGAATAAGCTTTGTGCAAGCCACCTGGGCTTTGGTGGATCCAAAACGATGCCAGTCTTCGTCACTGAACACCTGACCCCAAGCAACAAACACTTGCATGCAGAAGCGCGAAAAAGAGCGAATGACCTATAAGTTCGTTTGGGCTCGCAATGGACGACGGACCTATGTGCGAAAGGACGAGACCCATTAAGCAATAGCTATTAGAGGTTTGGACAGTTTAAATCTTATGCGTTAAAGTCTTTTTTATTTTTGTTTATTTTTATAGTTTTTAGTCTAAGTAGACATAGACATAGACATTAATTTATTTATACTTCACACACAATACTGGTGTTTTATTATAAAAATGCTTGATATATATTATCAAACTGTCCAAGGTTTAAGGACCAAAACTAACGAACTATATAAAAATGTACTAAATTCAAATTACAAGATAATAGTGTTTACAAAAACGTGGTTAAATGCCAATATATCCAGTAAAGAGTTATTTGATAGTAGATATGCTGTTTACCGCAAGGTTGTTCTCAATCTACTAAAAAAAACGGTGGAGGTGTATTAATTGCAGTGTCTCGAGATTTTAACTCGACTACACTGGAAAATTGGGAAACAGAGGATATGGAGGATTTGTGGGTAACGATTGATATTACTAATAATAATACTAAAAGAAAATTATCAATCTGTGCTGTATATCTACCTCCACCAGTTAATCAACTCACAAAATTATTAGAAAATATTGACAATGTTATTGGTATTACTACTGATTCTATCGTACTTGGCGAGTTTAATCTTGGCTTTATAAACTGGAATAGCATAGATAACTGCACATATATGTCTCCATCCAATTATAACGTTAATTTAGGATACTCTTTCATAGATTTCATGTCGTCAAACAATCTTTTTCAATTCAATTGTGTATGCAACAGCGATGAGAGATATTTAGATCTTATTCTAAGTAATAATACCGAAGCACTTGTAACTAAACCGCTGAATAATTTAAGTAAGAGTTTAAGTTTATATCCTTGTTTATTATTTCATATTTCATAAGATAATATTAAGTACTTAAACGTACCGGGTACGTGATGGTCTATTCCTATCACTAGAAGGGATTTCTAACTATGAAATAGAACAACCATTTTGCTCGATTCACTTTATATTTTATCTAAAGTAATATATTTAGTATAACTAAACATTCAATCATTCTTTATAATCGTAATCTTATTGAGGCCGCTGCCTACAATAGAATCTATGGAACATTCTTACATATTCTATCTTTGTAGCAAATTACAAATTATGACAGACTTGTAAGTTGCCAGTTGTAGTTGCCAGCAAGTTTGTTTGTGCGATAACCTCTTTTACTATATACAGCACAAGCAAACGTTGCAGTACCTAGTTCCTAAAAACAATGTCAAATATAATTGACTGATTTCGATACTATTAAAAAAGAATTAAATTGTGTAAATTGGATTAATGTATTATAGATAGCTGTGAAGATGTCAATATCGTGGTAGCAATATTTTATGCTGAATCAAGACAAATAATAAAAAACATGTGCCAATTAAAAAAGCTACTAAGTCATCACATCCTCCATGGTTTACTAATGCCCTTATCAAACTACTGGGTGAAAAAGAAAAAGTTTGAAAACGGTACAAAAAGTATAAAAATCCCCGTGATGAAAATGAATATCACTTGCTCCGAAATCGATGCCATAAACTTTATGATATTTGTTATAGAAATTATAAAAATACAATTGAATGTAATATTCCTAAGAATCCAAAAGCGTTTTGGAACTTTATTAAAGATAAACGCGGAGGACATTCTACCATACCAGTTAAAATCTACATTGGTAATACTAATTCTGAAACTGGAGATGACATCGTAATTTGTTTGCTGATTATTTTCATCCAACATTCAATAGTAATACCAATATTGTTAACAATAAACTTCAAAAGTCTGTTTCTCTTTCTTCGAATAATAAATACATCCCTATACCTAGTACAATTTTCTGAAACTACTATAGTTAAACAAATAAAAAAGCTAGATCCAGCAAAAGGTCCAGGCCCAGATTCCATACCTCCTTTGTTTGTGAGGCGCTGTGGTTCGTCTCTAGCATTACCGTTAGCATTAATTTTCTACACATCAATGGTTGAAGGTATCTGTTACAAAACCTAAACTGTTACAAAACCTGCCAAACTGCTTGGTTTCCTAAAACGAAACACCACTAGTTTTAAATATCGTCAAACAAAGATACTCCTATTAATGCTCTTGTACGCAGCAATCTTGAATACGTGAGTGTTGCATGGAATCCTTTCTATGCTGTCAAATCACAACGGATCGAGAGCATACAACGACCCTTCACCAGACACTTAGTTTTCTCCAGCAGCGGCTTTTCCCACAGAAACACCTATGACCAACGGTTAGCAAAGTTCAAAATGAATAGTTTACGTGATCGAATAATGAATTTAGACCTATGTTTCCTATTTAAATTAGTCAATAGTAATGTTACATGCAGCTCACTTTTAGACAAAATAGCTATTGCAGTCCCTTACTCCTATCCTTGGCATAAAATAAATAAAAAATTCCAAACTCCATTCTCCTGGACTAATTTAGGTCTCCAATCCCCCCTATGTAGAATTCTTAATGCATATAACAAAATACACACACGTGATCCGGATATTGACATCTTCCATGACTCGTTTAGCAGCTTCAAATGTAGATTACAAGATGTGAGTAAAAATTCAAAATAACTCACTCTAAACTCAGAAATTTTAACTGAGAATTATTCTTTACTTTCTTTTTTTTAAACAAAACTTTGTCAGTGATTATTTTTGGTAAACTGTGTTATTGATTTTTTAATATATATTATATATACTATTGTTATTATACTTAGAGCCACTTTTTTAATAATTGTGTACGCCGTAATTGTCATGTATATTAGAACATTACTTTAGTATAAGAAGTTATCTCGTGAATGTATAGATATATGTGATGTGGTTGTACTTTTTATAATAAATAAATAAATAAAAAAAATGTACTAATATTCAGTTATTTAATTAGTTGGACGACAAGGCCTGGCTGAAGCAATAAATACACAGATTCAGCTAGTGCCGATCAGGTAGACCAGGGTGACGTAGTAGGTCAGCACATTCGGCTCGTCTCGCCAAACCCGAACATACGTAGTGTCAAAGTTAATGCTTTCCAAGTGTGGCAACTATTAATTATTTACTTTAATGCTTAAAAATTTTTTTTTGTTTCTTCTGTGAGAGGGTAGCAGCTAGTTTTTTGTATTTTTATCCTGTGTTATTGTGTGTGTCACTGTTGTGTTTAAATTTAAGGAATTACAATTTCTTACATGCTTGGTTTTAATAATAAGGCCCTCGGCTTATTTATTTATTTTATTATTACTTATTTTTTTTTTAGCTTGTGCATTTGGTTTTGAGGATCCTTTTTTTGTTGTATGTACAGTTATGATTTTTAAAAAGTATTATAATATATTATATCGTATTTAATTATAGCCTAGCTTCCTTTTTCTTTCTTTAGTCTCACCTGTTCTTTTAATTTCTTCGACTTTTTATATTTCCTTAGGGTAATCTTCTCGGATTTGAAAAAAAAAAAAATGTTTAAGTTTAAATTTTCTAAACCGTTCGAAAAGCGTTGTTGTTTTAATGGCACACTGGCACCTGTGATGTCATACGTAAGTACACATTGCACTAACCTCATTAAAACAGTGAAGGTAAAGTAAATTTTCGTAATTTCCGTGAACGTGCATGAAACTAGGTATTAATTATTAACATAGGTAACCTAAAATAAGATTTAGATATTTTTGATAAGTTGGTGTTATGAGCTTGTACAGAATTTGTCGCCATTTTGAAATTTAAAACACGTCACACGTCAACCACCATTGTGAATCATAGGGCTTTCTCGTCCTAGGTAAACTAAAAAATTCATAGTGTGTAATGTTTCAAATATATAGCTGATGATTTTAATCAGAGGTAGCTTTGAGGGAGGCATAAAAATATCAGAACAACAAATAAAAGATTATAAAATTCGGTTTTTAATGATTCATAATTAAGCTAAAGTAGGTGATATAACAGTTTCTTTTAATTATTAAAGTCGAATTAAAAACAAGAATACAGAAAGTGAGGCCTAACTGCCCTGTTTCCTCTCCCCTTATACTTATTAACATTTTATATTCTAAAATCACAAATTAAATGTTGATCTTCCAAGTGAAGAGCAATATCTTTTTGTTCTGTAGTGGTTGAGGTGTAACTTGTGGAACACTAAACGACATTTTTCCTCAAAGTGGCATGTGTGATGGATGTGTGTAACACTGAAATCAATTTTGCGTTTCCTCAAAACAGAGACCAGCATCGTATCTATCCATCTTTTGTTCAAGTATTGTATCGATGAATAATATATTTTTTTACATTATGCCTGGAATGAAATGAACAGGTACAATGGGAAAACTTGTCTGTCTCCATCTTAACCACAATAAAAGTTATGTTACACTGTTGGCTTCATAATGAACGCATCTGTGTGAGATATGAAAAAGAGATAGAAAACCAAAGATCGAAAAGGATAGCACCAACAAGCAACATGGCGCTTGTCATCGTTTGAGTTGTCCTTTTCGCACATTCGTTGGTTCGGATTTCTTTCATTAGGAAATTGAAAGAAAACATAATTTGATTTTTTTGATGAAAACAACTTCATTATTGTGGTAAAATTAATACCAGCTCAAGTGTTTGGTGTAAGGAATCAGTTTAACATCTAAAGCTACTGCTATAATGTATAGTGCCATTAAACCCATTGTATTTACCTCTTTTTTCGTGCTAAATAACAACAATATATTTCTATAGTGATTTATGGACAGTGTGATTTACTAATATGGAAAAGAAAACTAAAAAGAAGACAGTGATTAAGAGGAAAAGTGATGACACGGCAGATAATGAAAAGAAGAAAATTATGGTTAGCCGTGGTAAACAACAAGAGGAAGAGAAAGACAAACCAGAGATTGTATCACAAGTTGTAGAAGTTCCTGTGCAGCAGGGTGAACAGATTGTGCATACGAGTCAGTTAGTTGAAGGGAACTTTGAGCAACCAGTATTTGTGAACATGAAAGGGGAACCTGTACAACTTGGTCCAAACACAGTTATATTATATGAGCAGAGCGGTACTCCATCTAATTTTGCATTTGGTGGAATGTGGACGATGGATTCCTCCGGACGGCTGATGATGGCAGAGACTATTTATGATGTAAAAGGTGAACCGGAAGAGGAAAGTGGTACATTTGTACAAAATACAACAGAGGTTAGCAATGTAAGTGAGAGCAGTTCACATAGGTTTGATATGACTTTAGATAGATCAGTAAAATAGTTTGTTATGTTTTAATTATCCCTGTAGTAGCTATAGCAACTGTTATTAGCAGGTAAATTAAAAACAACTGAAGTTTGGGTTCTTTGGCTCTGTAAATGTAAAGTATCAGTGGATGCATCTAAAAATTCATTAGGAGCGGTGTTATTTGTGTTTTCTGACATATATATCAATATTTTATATTTGATTCTTGTGAAAGCTGAAATATCATTTGGTCTAATGAAAATTGTCATTATGAATGTGAAGTATTTAATAGAACTTTGCAATAAAACAAAATTATACATAGAAAGCTGATACATAATTATAATTTGAACTATTGGACATATTGGCTACTATTGTAAGTCTGCAGTATGTATATCTATATAGCTATGGCATATTCTTGTTTCAAAACAGTGAGAATATCACTTTCCGTTAGTGGTCACCAGGCATTCAAAAATAGTTGGGGTTAGCTTACTTTGTCTTTAGCTACTTGGATCACTATTAAATCATTTTGTCAAAAATTTACTTTTTAATTATTCAAAATCTGCTGTACAATCTGTTGGAATATTAATGGAGGGTTTAATATTATCATAGAGGAATAAAAATAAATTTTAAATCTATTACACTTTCACCTTTCAATTGGGTTTTTAAGACTTTAATTTGGCTGCCTATTTAGCCTGTCTGTATTCTTTTACTGTGTAAAAAAAAAGATATACTTGTTCATTATTACTTAATTTACTATGTATTCCACAATTACCCTAATATAGATGGAAAACTGTAATTAAACCACTATGCTATAAATAAATCATGTTACTATTATTTCAGCAACAAGTGGAAGAGCAGAGCAGTAATACATACCAACAGTTTGAGATCAGCAATCAGGCGGTGGAGGAGCAGCCGGGGTACAATGTTGCCATTATTGATAATACCGATGAAAATGCTGAAAGGTATGTGAACAATAATTTTTAAAGAAAGCATGTTCCAACAAATTTTTGTACATAGTATTTTCAAAAAGAATGAAAAAAAAGAATAGATGAATTCAACATTTATATTCTCACTATTTTTTTTGTTAATTTGTAAATAAGATGTTGGTAAATAACTGACTAATAAATGAAAAATGAAACACCTTTTTTTTTTTACATAAACAAATGAAAGTATGAAAAACTTTGACATTATCAATTTCATTACTTTTACCTTTTATGTTCCAACATTGGAAAAAAATTATTAATATGGTGTTATTTTATCACATCATATCTCAGCAATGTTTTAATGTTGTGGTATGCTTATAGAAAATATGGAAACTTATTTTATTTTAAGAACTCATTTATTTATTTTGTAATAAATAAATAAATAAATAAATAAATAAATAAAAAGGGGTATAGAAATTTGGAATTTTAGGTTTAAATGTTGGATTACATAAAAGTTTCACCATAAAAAAAGTTTCACCATACCTTACTATGGAAGTTAATTCAGGCAATTTATAATCCACCACATTTGTCTATTATGGGAGAGTCACACATATCGTTTCTTAGGTTTTTGCGTTTCCTCTCAATCTTTTCCCTCATCTTAAGCATTTAGCACAGTGTACCTACTTAAGATGTAAAAACCCATTGGCAGCCACCATGTTCAAACCTGGGACCTGAATATGGAGACTCCAGCGCAAATTACTATCATATACTAAATAAGTTATTTTCGTCTTGTAGAGCATCAGACCCACAGTTTATTCTGACAGAAGATCAACTAGTAGCAGCTGGAGGAAATGCCTTGCGGTGGTTGAACCAAAAAATTGACTTTGTCGTACGGAAACTGCAGCATAATTATGGTAAGTAATCAATAGTCTTGCATCTGAACACAGAAGATCAGAGATGCATTCGATATTTGCATGCCAAAATACAGGTTTTGTTAATTCCATTTTATACAACATTTTGAGGTTTTGTTTACCAAAACAAATGTGTAATACTAATTAATAGTAAAATAATTAGTAAATACTAATTTATTTTTCGTAGAAATGATGATCCTGCATAATTTTTGTTCTGGTGCTGCAGCACCACTTGCTTCACTTCCTTTTATCATTATATAATAGTGATTGAAAAGAATTATAATTAAAAATCAAATATGAAATGAACTATACTGAACTACGAATAATAAAAATTCGAGGGTATAGAAATGTATGATAGATGTTTTGGTTAAAGTTATTTGCGAGTGTGAGCTAATAGCATTCTATTTCTCTATATTAGAAATTCGGTGTTCAGATTGCTTCAGTCTGATTCATACTTTTCTGGTTTTAGTCCCATCCCTAATAGCAAACTATTTCCATTAAACTTACAGATGCAGGTGTGAAACTCCTACACTCTCCGACAAATATGTGTGTGCAGTGCATCTACCTGACCACTCCGAACATGCAGCTGGCTTTCAACGCAGTGCCACAGTTCCTGTGCATACAGACGGGTGAGTTTAGTACACTGGTCTTGTTCATGGATAAAGTACTAATAGGCTCTGTATTTGATTCATATGAAAGAAATAGCAGTTTGATTCGTATGAAAGAAATTACAGATTGGTGAAGATGATTGGTATGTAGATGAAACTTCTTATGGATTGGATTATAAATTTGTAAATGAATGTGTTCCAGGCATAGAGTTCAACAGTGTGATCCCAGGAGTGACTCCGCTGTTGAAGCACAATGTGACTCTGTTTCTGGCTGAGGATGGGAACGGGAAGTCTGTTATTGTCAGTGTGGGTAAGTTGTCTAAGTTACCTTATTTTATAACTTGATGAAACATGCCAAGCTCTACATGTTTTAGAAAAAAAGTTAGTCTTGTAAATGTTTAAAAAGTTTAACAGTACCAAACTCAATTCATATGTCTCACAAGTCCCTGTAGTTTTGACCTGAGTGGGTCTCAAAAGATACCGATGCATTTGAGTCATATGCAAAACATGTTTGAAACCTTGTTATGCTTCAAACGGGTGCACTAAGAATTTTAGTTTTTATATTTTATTGTAATATTATATTAATAAAAAAAGTATAAAACATGTCTGACTTGTCTGTTGTTTTTGGTTATGAGTGTTAAAACATGCACCATCCCCGTGTCCCAGTACTTTCGTCCAGTACTAGTTTGTTGTCACAACTACCTTTACTGAACGTTGTTGATTTTGGACTTTGTTTTGTGCATGTTCTGTGACTGTGAGGGCTCGAAACTTTCAGTGGTAGATGACGCTTCCGCACCAGTGAAGTTTCAATATACGACGTCCTAAGCCGAGGTCCGTGCCCTCTCCGGTGCCCTTAGGCGTATCGTATATAGGAGTACTATCCGTTTTTTTTATACTTGTCCTTAATGTGCGGTTTACATGTATTAAGCAATCAAGTTGGTAACAAAATTTTCAGTTACTACATGTTACTTTAGTGTCCAAACGGATTAAGTAGTTAAGTTCATAAGTTCAATGAAGATGCGCAGTGATGAATCTCAAGGAAATCGTCAATTCTGTACTTAGATATGTGGTGAACGTGATTTTGGACAAATTCAGAGAAGAATTTTTTGAAGAAGAATTCCGAAATTAAAATATTTACAAGAATATGTTCTTTTCAACATTTTTTACCTCGTTTATTCTACAAGCATACCTATTTTAAATATTCTTCAACAATTTTAAAGTTGAAACTAAACTCCACTCCGACATTTAAAAAAAAAAAAAGGGAAAATGCGAAATATATACGAGCTCTTGCCGCCATCCGCTTTGTCAACTTATGCACTTAACTAAAAAATCACGTCCAAACGTGTTAAGTGAGAAGCCCCCCCCATCTACTTATACGAAAGATAGAACGAATCCTAATCTACTTAATCACTTGCGTACTAAATTTTAAGATACCACTTTCTACTTATCTGACTGTTTACACGTAATTTTTAACTTAAAATTTAGTTACCAACTTAACCACTTATCGCGTGTAAACCGGCCATAAGCGCCTACACCGCTAGGCCACGAAGTCCGGCGAAATTCAAAAGACCATAAATAAACGAAAAAAAAGCTTGGCACTTTATGTGTAGTAGTAAATTTAGCCGTTAGTATATTTCATAATTTATTCTACAATTTTCACAGGCATATCCATTTTAATCGGCGATGACCTGACCTGGTTGATGGACACGTTCAAGTCCTGCAACCCCGCCTGGAAGCAGGTGCGCTGCGTTGTCTGCTCGCCCAAGAAGAACCAGCAGGTACGCTCGTTACCGAGGTGTATAATCCGACCAAGTTATCTGTGCGGTGAGATCTCGTCTGGGGGTGGGGGGTACTCCTTCCTGTTTCGACCACCATAATGACCAGGTTTACGTGCTCGTGTTCCGGGCAAAGGGAAGGGACAGCCAGAGCCGTTGGGTATCTGACATCATTTGAAAATGTATCTTTACGTTATTCATTTAGAGAATATAATTTATTTTGACACGGATAATGTTTTGAAAAATAAAGTTTTGAATTTAATATCGAAACTAAATAGATTACTGACATTAAATATAACAATGTATATTATGACAGTATGCTTGTAAACGCATTGTCTACGTAGCTATTATATATTTTTTCCAAACATCCGTACAATGTTTAGTACGATGTACACGCTGTGACGTCACAACTCGCGTGGAGCGCGTGGCGGCGCCGCGCAGCGGCTCCTCAAACACATCGCTGTATCTGTATCTGTATCTGTAATATTTCTTAACTGTTGATAAAGTATTTAAATATGCAATAAAAAATATAGTCAAATACCCAATTACTGGAATACAGACAGCTTGAACTGAAGCCTGCTGTCGGTAACACCTTATTAATCGATATAATAATCACATTCAATATTTATAAATAAAACACCAATGTAAAATTAAATCATGCCATGTTAAAATCGCAGGTGGGTCGCGTGCACAGTATTTCCATGGATGACAAAAGAGCGTGAAATACGAAAATACGGGCGTGTATCTTATCATCTTTTCCTCTTAATGTTTACTTAATAGTTTTTTTGAATTATTGAATCATCCGTATAACTTCAAAAATCACAGTTGAAATAACCCCCCCCCCCCTACAGACAGTGCGCGCGGCGTTCCCGGCGGCGCACGTGACGTGCTCGGTGTGGCAGGCGTCGCTGGCGTGCGCCGCGCTCATAGCGGCGGCCGGCGGGTGCGCGCCGCCCGCGCCCGACGCCGCCGCGCGCTGCAAGAGCTACGCGCTGGCGCTGCTGCGGGGGGACCACACCCCGGCGCAGCTGGCGGTAAGTGGGGACTGATGGGAAATTTCAAATTTGTTATTATTTATTTATCATGGTATTTCAACAGTTTAGCATTTAGTCAATTACAGAAGTTTGTGTACATTTTAGATAGACTTTTAGATAACAATACAAAAAAATAAAACAAAATATTTTATTTCATCATAGGTAAACATCGTTTACACATTCTTCTTTTACTTCATCTTCGTAAATATTAATATATATACATACATGCAATAGCAAAAAAGTTAAAATACATGCAAGAGATTGGAAATACTGGAACAATAGATACAAAAATCTTTGAAAGCGACCAAACAGTATAAAATTGATTTTATCATAAGCATAGGCTATGTGTGCTTGTAAATATGCAACTTGTAAATGTTGTTCTTATGCGTTCGGACACTCTAGCCGTACTGTTTGTCGCACCGCTGACGGCGCAGGTCGCGACGTCGATGAGGGAAGGCAATACTTAATACTACCTACATGACTCTTAAAATTGCAAGTTAAAAACTAACACTTACTTTATAATTTTTACTTGTACTAATACAATGTATAACATGTAATAGTACAGATAAAAGCATTTTTATTTAACGAAATTCTTAGAAAACATAAAATTTACGTCCTAACAAAAATAAAACTAGAAGGTTCTGCTTTTATTTTTAAACTTTTATTACTTATAACACTTTAAGATACATCAAAATCGGAGTTGTGCTTTATTAGAATAACTTTTGTGTGACTTACTCTTTATTAAAACTAAAAACAATAAACATTTGTTCTTAGGAAAATACAAAAAAGGTTTAATAACAAACAGCATCTGTAAAATCTACTGAATTGCCACATTACTTTAAGAAATTTTCTGCAATAACAATAGGTATTTACAAACACCTTTAACAAAGATAGTAAATGTTTCAAAAAATTGAACAAAAAAATTATACTCTCTAACAAAAATGAAATAGTCTTACAAAACAAACACCTCACATAAATTATATTGGTTTGATAAAAAACATTGCTTCAGTATGTATAGTTGATCAGGCCTGCTTTATAAAAATAATAACAAAAATGTTGTTGGACGGGTCAGAACAAAAAAACCTTTATGACTAATGAAATGAAATATTTATTTCTCAACATTGACAATTACTTGTTCTTATTGACGTCAAATAAAACATGACTCTACCACCAGTTCGGAGAAACCTTCGTGAAGAAGAACTGGCAAGAAACTTCACGGGTATATTTTCTTCAAAATAAATTTACAAAGTCTCTTTATGTCTTATACAAAGTTATTCGTATCTGCATTCGTTAGCTCGGCAAGTCTCCCTCTCCCCAAGTATCCAAACGACGAACACCCTCAAACGACACCCGTTCACGAGTTAACGCGGAATCCAGCCATCGCCCTCCTCAACCATATCAGAGGGAAGTGAGCGACCCGTCACCCGACGCTATTTGAGGAGCATCTGTTCAAAAGGTCTTATTTCAGTCATAAGCAAACTTTACAAAAAGTACCAAACAGCTGCATCAGAGTCCTCTCTAAAAATACTTCAATAAAATTATAATATACCTGGATGTAAAGAATAACGCTACAATATGGTTACAATTATGTTTTTTCGAGAATACTGTCATAGCCATTTTTTATTATTATTTATTTAAATACGACTTTTTGATTAAAAATTTAAGAAATACGACGTTTTGTTGTATCATTTCTAGAAATATGGCCTATTGATTTGTTATTTCTGGAAACAAGGCCTTTTGCTTAGATTTCTTGAAAACTGTTTTTGTGATAAAAAAATATTAAGCTTCATTTTTATGTTTTATTTATTTACCCCTAATATGTGTAGCTTTGAACTGAACATTGTTAAGGTAATAAGTAAAAAATATTAACATAAAATTTTTAAGCAGTAGGTAGGTAACAATCATTACAACAATAATTGTGAATCTTTACATTCTAATGTCCCCAATGTCTTGTTCCATGCAAATGCATTCACTGTTCTCGTCATGTTCATGATCATTTTCTTCATCAAGAGTGGTATACTCATTCAGCAGAACATTTTTGTACCACTCACCAAATTGTTTGACTAATAGTGATGTGACATCTTTCTTTTTATTTTCAGTAAGGCCTCTTCCTATTGGTTGTTCTGCTAGCTGTTTAGGATTTCGTTTGCCTCGCTTAAATAAGGTTATAAATTCCTCTTGACCCGATTCAAAACGATAGTTTTCAATCGAACAGACTTTGATATCTATGAAACGACCTCCTGGACCTTTTACTTTTCCGATCTGAATTCTTTTAGCAGTTTGAATTTCTATAAGCTTATTGTAATTAAGCTGTACCTTTTTTATAGTATCTTTTAATGTCCAATCAGAACAAATTTCATGAACATTTCCATGTTTTTGTAATTATTTCTATGTATCCTGCTTTATGTGTAATAATGTAATAATGGGCATTCTTCTAATCTCCTTTTCGATTGTACCAAAAATGCGGTCTGCAGGCAAAAAAACTATGCCACGTGTTTTTTTTTCTTTTTTGTTGGTAGTGCAACAGCTCTAGTGTGCAGTCATAGCCTCTCAATTCAATACATTTTTATAATCCATACAAACAAATCTTGTTTTATTTCATGATTGTGAACTATAGAAAAAATAATGACCTTTTGAACAGGCACTAAACAAAATTTTACTTTTGGTTACAAGAAATATGCCTGTTTTGTTTAAACTACAAAGAAAAAAAAATTACTGTAGTACATTCGTTTTGATTGGAATACTAATTTTTATGATTTTTTAACAGGGAAAATATGCCTCTATTATGTTTTCAATCCATTCAAGTGTGTCCCTTTTCTAAGTATTTCTGTGTTTATAAGCATGTTTTCTTTTACGGCCAGATCTAGTGAAGCATTAGCCATCGTTGCGTTTCTATTTTAACTCGTACATCCATCGCTGTAAATAATTAGGGGAATAGATTTTGGAACTTTTTTGACAATATAGTAGTATGCAAAATTTGAAGCCTGAAGTACTCCATCACACGCATGCCACCAATAGCAAACAACTTCATTAGGAGCCATGTTGTAAATAGTGAAATTATGCATAAGATACAGTCGCCAAGTATCTTCCCTTTTTTGTAAAAGTCATCTAAAAATAATAATAATAATACCACAGTTATGAAACATCAAACATTAGTTTCAGTATTCATTTATTCTTAAAAATAATCAAAAACAAGTTAACAAGTTAAAAACATCTTTGCCAAAAATCTCAAATTATGAAAAAAATAATTTGGGCTCCTAATTACGTCCGGGGGACGATATTGGGATCACAATAATCAGTACGTGAAGTGGAGTAGTAGTCACTCCTTTTCCATAATATAAAATTGAAATTAACTATAATTGTAATATCTAATCAGACTTTCTTAATTACTGTACTCATTGATAAGGCACAAGTAGGTACTTCTAATTCTCTAAACAAGTAATACAGACAAATTTCGGACCTGGATTTTCAACACAATCCTCATGCATCCATTGAAAACATTGAATGCATCTTATCCATTTTTCTCCCCGTTTGTCTTGAGAAAAGGTATTTTGACAAACTGGGCATTCAGCGTCATCATTCTCGCTATCTTCTTCGTCAGTGGACACCAGAACTGGGTCATCATCATCAGATGATTCCTCGTCAGAAGACAGTGCCTTACGTCGCTTTTTGGTTTTATTTTTATTTCCTGTTTACTTTTTTGTTCTTTTTTTACATTTTCTTTTGTTTTTCTTCCCGCTACTCTTTCATTCTTCTCTGTTTGCTTCTCTTTTGTTTCCATTATTTCTTTTTTATGTGGGTAGGCCGTGACTACTATCGCTTTCCCTCGTCTTGTTGAGGTTGAAGGTGGGTCAATCACTGGAACAGGATGCACATCTGATGGAACTATGAATGAAGATGAAGGAGTTATATTTGATTGTGATAATGGAGTTGTTGGTCTTTCCATTATGAGATTTGAAGATGTAGAGGCAGCATCTGCCAACGGTGCTGTGTTGTTTGCATCGGTCGAAGAAGGATCATGTGGAGAGTCGTCAAAAATGTTTTCGTTCAGTGGAAAAATTCCCGTTTTCCGAAAGCCGTTGACAGCTGTATCAATTTTACAAGCTTTTGAATAAGCTTTTCCAAATATTTCTCCGACTTGATAGTGAGTTATAACTTGTCCTGGGTGATTATTCAACCAATTTTCTATTTCTTGGGCATAGTATGTCTTCAAAGGAAACATAAATGAGACATCTAATGGTTGCATACGATCAGTAGAATGCGGGGAGAGGCTGATTATTATTACGCCATGGTCACGCGCAAAGTCTATGACATCCAAATTCCTTGTATGGCTGTAATGCCCATCGAACACCAGTAGAACGGGATCTTCTTTGGATGGTTTTACGACAGACACAAAATGTCTTAGCCATTTAGTAAACAGTTCAGGCTGGATCCAACCAGATGGGTGGCATCCAGCAATGGTGCCAGGTTGAGCTCCATCTAGTAGTTCAGCTTTCATATTTTTTTTTGCATGATAGTTATGTCCACTATACGAGATTTCTATTTGCTTTTTTGCATCCATTTAAGCAAAAAAACGTGTCTTAACCTAAATGTTTTACTTATTCGAATAACATTTAAGTTATTAATAGTAAGTTTGACAAAAAAAATGTATCAATAAGTTAGGTATCTCAATATTTTACGGAATCCGAGAATATTTGATTGAAAAACACCTTGAACACTTTTTTTGATTTTCGAAATTCTGTCTTTACGAACGTCGTGGCGCACTCACTTCTACACAATGGCCGAATGATGCATCTAGCTTTTGGTGCGGTTCACTGATAATAGATGGCGGTTTTTTAAAAAAGTAGATACATAAGGGGACGAAATTAGGCTCGGGGACGAAATTTGGCGATTGTACCTTATCATAATTTTAATTAAAAACAAACCACACTAGATTGCACTTTTGGGCATACTTTAGGCTTATGTGGGAAGTATTCAGTTTGTTGTTCTTGTAAGTTTTAATACCTGTAGGACTTGCACTGACTAAAGTCGACCTTACACGATGTTGTAGTTACGCTAACAACGATACGATTATTTGAATCATGCTTTGCGCATAAACGATAGACATCGTAAATATCCGAGTCAGTTAGAGGGTGAGTGATTACCTGATTTCGTTTTTTGACCATCGTCTGCGATAAGATAACTCAATTTTCAGAGGAACGGCGAGGCATACTCCTGATTTCGATTGAAAGCGCCGCTATTTTTTGTTCATACGCTCTGTTTTTTTGTTCAACGTTGAGCAGTTTTTCTAACACTTCATCGTACCGTGACGAAAGAAAATCTGTGCTCTTCTGTAACTCTGTGTCCTGATATTTTATAGTTAAGATAGGTTCAATCATTTTATTAAATTTTTGGTTTAGTTTTGTTTCAAATGTACTGAATATTTCTTTTAGTTGGTTTAAAACGGGGGTAGCATCAGTTGGGATATCGTTCGTGTATTTTCGTGTCAATCCACGGGTCGAAGTCAGTGTCCCTATCCGAGTTTAGTCGTATATTTGACGGTTCCTTTCAAACACTGACGCGTGGGGTGGTGCATCGTTTCTTGCATACGTGGTGGGCCGGTCACTCCACTTGAATTAGACCGGGGGCGGAGCTTCGTGAGTAGGAGGCAGTGGGTGTTACCCTGCGCTTGCGTCTAATCGATGAAACGTAGTGTCTCGCTTTTCTAGTCGTTATGCTGTTGTGCAGTGGCAGTGGTTTCCTATTCCAGAAATGAGCCTACATGTTCAGTAACGGAGGGGCTTCCTTTTGGGTGAAATTTGGCCGGTCCAGGTTGATTAGATTTCACCTCAGGTAAAAGGGAGTACAGGCATTCCGAACGGATTGCACGCAAGAAGGACCAGGTTGAATGCCATACAAGTCCGACAAAGAAGGCGTATGGCAATTTTTTCGTGAAGTTTCAATTTTAAACAAGTTTAAATCATTGGGCTCTTCGTCGAGTATGGAAGAGCTGATGTATCTTTCAGCTAGTAGGAAAGGGGTGTTATGGTCATGTGGGATTTGATTGAATAATAGAATGATTTTTAACAGCCTCCAAATCCGACGTACCAAAAGTATAATCTGGCACCGCGAAACTTTGAAGCCTGCTGTGGCTTTTTCATAACTTGCCACTTTACTCCAGGCTATCGACATCAATTCTCTTAACTGAAGTCGGATGAGACGGCTTCCGGGATTACGCTTTAGCCATATGCGGCGTGCATCGTAGTAATATGTTTTAAGTGACCTGAACACAGCTCTGTCGAGTGTTTGGAGAAAGTGTTTTGTGTAACTTGGGAGGGTAAATAAGATGATATCATTAGATGCGGAAAATTCTAGCATATCCACCGAATTACAGTGCGATGTGTGCCCATCTAGACAGAGCACTACTTTTCCATCTGGCTTCCTTGGTAAAAAATGCAATTTCAGCCATACGAAAAATATAGCAGCATTATTGTCCGCCGATTTTTGAGACATGTATAGATCGAGTCCAGGTGGCATAGGATCTTTCCATTCTTGTTTCTTATTATTTCATTTCATAATGCAAGCTGGTGGAAGGAACACTCCTTCAGCATTACAGCACGCAATCTCCGTAATGGTTTCTCCCTTTTCTGTCGAGGTTACAGAAGATACAGCTTTAGATCCTTTGGGTATTGCTTGTATTTGGCTGTTCGTCATTAAAATATGATAAAGGTAGGGGTTCCTTAGAACCAGCAGGTTCTGATGATGGTTGGTTGTCTTCGGCAGGAAGTTTAGGTAATGACTGGGTGTTTTGTATTGTTACAACTTCAGTTTCGGTGTTTTTCGGCTCGAGAGTGTTTGGCGTATCATCCAGAGGACCAATTTTCTCAAACCGATCAACATCTTTCATAGATGATGTTATTAATTAATCATCTACAACTTTGATTTTGCTTCTCAATTGGAAATATCTGTTTCGTTTCATAGCATTAGCCACTAATAGTGCCTTAGTTCCTGCAGCCCGGAACATACGCAATAGAGGAAGCCCCGCATTTCTTCTCGAGTCGTATCTCAAGATTTGCCAGTTCTATGGGTGCTACAAATATTTGTACAATGTGACATTGGATCAAACAAATCTGATTTGATATATTGACTAAAGAAGCCATAGGAAGTTTTCACACTAGTAGTGGTTTCGACTAATGGTTTCGAAAATTGTCCGAAGAGCTCTGGAAGTTATTTATACGGTCCTGCTACAAAGAACGGTCTATAGATTTCCTAACACTACGAGAACTCACAACAGAGGAAAGCGGCTCATCGCCCGAATCATCCCATTCACTGCTATCAGATGACTGAGGGATTAAATCTACCGACTTGTCTTCTTGTCTTTGAATGAAGTCGTCCTCTTCATCTTCATCAATATTTTCGATGTCGGAGATGTTTAAATTGAACAATGTCTCTTCGATTCCAGCTTCTCTCAGTTCTGTAAAAGTTCACATTTTTAGTCCTGAGTGAACAAAGTGTCGCCTGTGACACCTTAACAAATGGTCAAACATGCGGGAGATAATTGATTTTTTTCGTGATATTTATTATCACAAATGTGAAATCAATAACAAAAAAAACACAACAGTAACAAAAAACGTAATTTATTTAATATTTACCTTTTCGGTATGTTGACATGGCGGTACTTGCGCTTATTCAAAATTGCAACTAATATCTTCGTAACTAGACTCAAACGCCGATTGACCAGTCACAGACAACTAATAGTCAAGCACTACTGGTGCTTTCATACCATTGAATTAATTTGCACTCATATCGATAGATGGCGCGAAAAAGTAAATATAAATGCAAGTGTCACGAGTGACATCAGGTTAAAAATATTAAGCTTGATGTGTCGCATACACACTCTACACTTTGGCAAATGCCCTTCATTTAATTTACTATCATAATTAATAATTATCACAACGTCTTACCTTTTCAGGTTCCAGCTCATCATACACCAATCTTATACAGACTCGAATGTTTATATTTGAATTTTGTAAAGCTTTATCTATTATGTTTGAAATACGTTGCCTCCGTTCTGCCATAATGATCCATTATAACATAGTTTCAAACTACAATTATGATTTTACTGTACTAATAGGGTATTACACCATTTTTTAAAAACTGTTTTAAATTAATCCTGAGATCGTAATGAACTAGTAGAAATTTTGTTAATTTTTTTTAAAACCGAAAATCGCCCTAAAATCTGTTTTTTATTTATGATTTTGAATTTTCGCGCGGAAACGCTAGCCGCCATGCTTTTTCATCTCGTGACGTCACTCGGTTAGTAAACAATACGACTGCGAAAGACCAAGTAATAAGATTCGTGAAAATAATGAGTTATCATTGGTGTCTTGTGCCTGAATGCAAAAATACAAGTGTAAAAACGCCACAAAAATTATGGATTCAAGTGCCAAGTGATGTAAAAATGAGAAATACTTGGTTGAAACTGGCAAGAAGAGATCCAAAGTCATTGTCCACAAAGACTAGACTGTATTTCTGTGAAGACCACTTTGATGTAAGTATGCGCTATAAATGGTAAATTAACTATCAAATAAACAAAAGAAAACTTCTTGTTAATATTACAAAACAAATGTCATCTTTTGTAATGTATTTATAGGTTATATTATGTAGGTAGGTACCTAGGATAAGTAATGAATTAAAAACTTCATAAATATTATAATCCATATTTCAGCTGGAAAATGATATGGAAAATTATACAGAGTATAAGATAATGGGTTCTGTTAAACGAATTCGGATCAAACCAAACACCGTACCAACTAGATTTGATTGCCAAGCAAAAACGAAACACAAGTCCACTTCAAGTGAACCTCGGCATGCCTTTATTAAAAGGCAAAGAATGTCTACAATTAAAGAGATTGAGGACACCATACAAAATGAGAATTATGCTATATCATTACCATCTTGTAGTCAAGGTAAGTTATTTTATTTGTAGTTTATGCAATTGTCATAAATTATCATTAGTATCACTAGGACAGATAAATAATCATACTATTTTACTGTTATTTTCAGATATTTTGACACCTGAAATTAAGAAGTGTCATGATAAAGCAGTCCAAGTAGTACAAGCCCAGGAACACAAAGCAATTCAAGTCTGTTGGATGACACACTACAGAAGTAGAAATGTGCAAACTAAAATAAAAACAAAAAACAGCATAACATCACCATTGAAGACAACTGTGTGTACTGCAACATCACCCTTTAAAGTACCTCAGGGAAAGATGTGCAAGCTATGTCTATCAGCCACTAAAAGAAAACTGAATTTTTCTGAAGATAAATATGAGAGTGATGAATCATACACACCATCAATAGCAGGATCGATAGTCGAATACGATTCCTCTCCATATAAAATATGTAGTCAATCAAAAATTACTTCTGATGGTAGTAGCTCACAAGAGGAATACAAAAAAATTGAAAAAGTAAATCTACAGAGTACTTTGTCAAAGATAAAAAGTAAGCCCCGATTATATATTGGTATACCAAAGGAACTGTATTTTCTAATACATTTGATTGAAAAACACACTATCGTTTCTGAAAAAAATATTTTATTATGTTTAATGCGAATAAAATTAAATAGAACATTTGCACAACTTGCTGATGATTTTGATATATCAGTCACTCGAGCTAGCAATGTATTTTTTAACACAATGCCAGAAATTGTAAAAGTTCTTTCGCCATTTGTTAAACAGTTTTCAAGTTACACAATCAAGAAGAACTTACCTATAGCTTTCAGACATAAATATAATAAAGTTACATGCATAATAGACTGCTTGGAAATTGAAATTCAGAAACCAAAAAAAGCCATGCACCAAGCATTAACCTGGTCTGAATACAAAAAAGCTAATACTATTAAATATTTAATATCATGTACACCTGATGGTCTTGTAAATTTTGTGTCTACTGGATATGGAGGAAGAATAAGTGACATAAACTTAGTGGAACACTGCAAATTTTTAGATAGTTTGCCATCTAACACATGCATTTTAGCTGATAGAGGGTTTAAGCACCTTGAACATTTTTTATCTCAAAAAGGTTTTACTTTGCTGAGACCTCCGAGTGTTCCTGCGGGTTCCAAATTAACAAAAGCTGAAGCAAGGCAAACCAAACAAATAGCTAGTCTTAGGATTCACGTTGAGAGGGTCATTCGAAGATTAAGAGAGTTTGCAATGTTAAAAATGCATTCAGTCATAAATTTAAATATAATTTGCATGTTAGATTTGTGTATTAGAACAGCTTGTGCTTTGATTAATTTACAAGATGCCCTTATTAAGTAACTGGTGACCTGTTTCAAGTGGTTTTGAAAGATAAAATGCAACTATGGATTTATGCTGTTATATGTGTTGTATGGTGTAATCTCAGATAATATATCATCATCATCATCATCAGCCCATCACAGTCCACTGCTGGACATAGGCTTCAATAATATAGGCCATAATATATACTTCTTTGTTATTAATTTAGATCTGTTTGGTGTGTTTATTTTTTATGTTTATATTTCGAATGCCAATATTATTTTCATGTTTGTTGTGACATTTTTATATTATTCTGTTTTGAGTACTTGAAATTATTAAAACATGTATTTTTCTTTGAAATAACTCTTGTGATTATGTAACTAACATATAAAATGTTATTCTAGTCTAGACTAGCAAAAATAAATCCAAATTTTTCAAAGTTCAATTTAATAGATTCTGTGTTCATTTATAAGTGTCTTTTGAGTTTAAAAATGTTTCATATTAGTCACATTAACCATTCAAGATATACAAAGTATATTGTAATAAGTATAGTTTCATTATTTCCATGGTGTTCTTTATAAAGACGATGTTGGTCAACATAAGACAGTTCATTTCAAGGATGGATCACTATTATGAGTCTACTGCACTCAACAGAACTTTTAATATATAAAATTAATTTAATTTAATAATAAAACAATCATTATATCTTTATAAAATGGATGTATTTTGTATTATAAAAACCTACAAAGATAAAAAAAATATTCAAAGTCAAAGTATTTTTATTTCATTGGTAACAAAATATTACTCTTGAATTTGTCAATTATAAACTACTGCTCATTCGCAAGGCAGACTCCCTTTTGAGAAGAACGAGCAAGAAACTCAAAGGGTTGCTCTTTTAAATGCCAACAATAATTTACATCAAATTTGTATGGAGATTGGAGCAACGCCTGTCCAAGCATCTTTGATATGTACTCTTCAATATTGTAATATGCCTTTTTAATTAAGGTATTCTTGACGACCATTTTAAACTTGGATAGAGGTAGATCCGAAATAGGAATTTTATGATAAAAGAATAAATCTTAGTACAAAAATTATAAATTATGAGCAGCTGATTCCATTGACAGCCAGTGCTGCCATTAGTTACACATATAAAGTATATTCCTGAAAAGTATATTTTCAGACTTTAACACTTTTATATAAAATTGGGAAAATGTTATTCTTCCAAAAAGCAACTACACTATTTAATAACTTCATGACATATTCATGTTCATATTCAACAGGGATTATAGTGACCTGATTGTTTTTCTTAAAATCACTGCTAGCTACACAGAAATAGCTTTTGTTTCCTTTAGCACAATACATCTGCATTTGAACTTGTGCAAAATATTTCTTTGATATTGAACCATTCTTATCTATATAGTTTTGTGTAGTTTTTTCACTAGACAGACACTTAATTTCAAAAGTAGTCTTGTTATTAATCGCATCAGGCGAGCCAGCAACCATTGGGAATGCCTCAGAAATATATAGACCACATTTTGCTATCTTTATTCCCATTTTCTTTTCCACTGCTATCCTGACTTCATCCTCCAGTTTTTTACCTCTTGATATTGCTGGAGTTTCAGGAACTTTTGCACCAAAAACCATAGCAACCAGAGCACCATCCACAGTTTTGCACTGGCTCACTTCATAGCATTTTGAGGCTGTGATTCTGCCATATCTTAGTTCATGCCACAAGCCACTTTTATGTTGATCTCTAGTTCTACTCTCCAGGGATGATATGGTTTTTTGATTAAAAAGATGAGAAATTTTAGTTAAAAAAATGTCACAGTCTTCATCATTGTATTTCATTATTAGATGATGCAGTGATAAAGTTGCTTTACTGTCAAAATCAGGTTCATGCCTCAAAAACTGGCATTTGTAAATTTTTTTTTTTACATTCTAAAAGAAATTCATTTAAGACACTGCTATCTTGAACCATCTCCTTTGGTTTTCTTTTTGAGATTTCTTTAGCACACAAAATTTTTATTGATGATCCAACCTTAGCCAGATTCGATTTCCTCCAATAGCATTCAACCGAAGTACACGACGGGGCTTCGGTTCGACGATGTAACCACATTAAAAATGCAACACTGTGCTTGCAGCCGCCTTCTGAAGATGGGCAATCGTGGCACTTGACACTAGTCACAGTCTCTTCTTGTTCGTTTACAACAAGTGTCACTGCATAGGGCTTGGTACGCACTTTATGTTCCGGGCATACCGTACACTTAACCACGCATGTATTTTGAACCCGCTTCAGCTGCACATAGCCTATTGCGTCGTCTCCGTAAGATTCCCTTCCCGACCTGATGACAAAATATAGGTTAGGTTGGAGTGTAACATGAAGGACCCGTTTTATTGTATTGTGTATTGTTATTGTACTTATTATTAGACAAAACTTGATACAATGGTTACTTACATTGCTGTTTTAACATTTCTCAACTCGGCAGAACAGAAATCGGGATTGGAGGCAAAAAATTTCGCCACCATTAAAGTATAAACCATTGGCAGATTTGTACTTTCTGCTTTCACAAAACCGTCTTCCATAGTGAAATAAAGGCTAGAAGTCTACAAACGTGTTAATAACTCGTAAATTTATCAAAATAACAGCGCACAACTTATTTTCAGTAGATTGTTTGCTATCGGAATGACGTCACGGCGGGATCCAATATGGCGAATGGCGTTTTAGACATTTGAAAAACAGATTAGAAAAGACGATTTTTAAAATGGAATTATAAAATTAAAATTGCAATTTTATGAATAAATATCGACGTTTCTTGTTTACTTTTTTCGAAATCTATTATGAACAAACATTTTTATATTTTTCCTTACATAGTGTAAAATACCCTATTACGTTACGTACTAAAATTACAAGAATGAACAAGTATCTACCTACGCTTCGAGTATATTTGTGGATAAGTAAATGAATAAAACACCTTCAGTATAACATAACTTCATTTAAAGAAAATGACAAAAAATTTTAAGTGTTCTTACATTTTTACACATTTAAAGTTGTTTAAAGTGTTGGCTGAACAGGATCGCGCACGCACGTGACGCATGTTTAAAAGATGCGAGCCGAATAATTGATGAACTGGACGTTAACAGTTGATTTAATAAAAATGGGATATTGACAACCGACAATTCAGTATTATATTTACGGTTAACCGACTTAACCACTAAAATTCTTAATCGTAACATTTGTCGCAACCGACGTTACAAACAAAATTATTGGCAAAAAAAAATTGTCTACCTGCCATAATTTTTAGATTAATTACGACAAAAATAATATCAAGCGCTAATTATTTACTGATTAGGGTCAACTAAAATATCGTAACTGAAGTTCTTCTGACGATTTCTACCGCCCGAATTGCTCAAGCTCCAAAACATAAAATTTATTTTTGGGCTCAAATATTGTAAGTCCATATTCTGCATCAAAAAATGACTAACTGACATAAAATAAAAATGAACCGAAAATACCGTCGCTTAGGAAAAAAAGGTGCTGAAATCCGGGAAAAATCAGGGACGTCGTAGAGAGATAAGACACGGACTCATCGACGCACAAAAAAAAAAACTGAAGCGAACTGTATATTTAACTCATTTTCGCTAAAAATTTCGTTTACGACATATTATTATATGCCGTTACCCAATCGATATAGTTTTTATACAACAATATTGTTTTATAACGCTAACTTAAAAATATATCGTATGGGTAATTATTAGCTGATTTTTTTTATTACAAGTAAATTATGACGGGACATACTGAACGGATTTGCTAAAAGGAAATGTCACAACCTAGGCTATGTCTTTGTACACTATCTAAAAAAATTTACAAATAAATGGTAATTATAGGAAAAATACAAATAATTTGATTTAATTAGTAGTTAGATGGTAAGAAAATAAAAAAGTCAACATTATTTGTGTTCCTTTTAGCGGGCAACATTGACAATGAGTCTTTTCTATGACGGAAGTTGTAAAGTTAGTCCACTAAGCAGAGGGGACAGCCACCTCACTCACAGCACACTTCATTCATATCACATTGATAGTTGTCTGTGTGTTTGTTCATTCCGCTTGAGTTTGTTTTTCGGTTTCTTTATAACTTTATAACTATTAAATAAGCTAAAAATACACAAAACAATGCAATTCAATTCTTTGGACTTGATGCCATAATCGATACTACTCGATAAACAAAACAAAAAGATGTAAGTAAACCTTAGCTGTCAAAATGACTTTTTTTCCGCCATGATGTTTTTTGTTTGTGTTGCACACTAATAATGAACAATTTCATTTCCTACCAGTAAAGAAAGTGTTTTAATAACAATTTAACAATCAAAAAGTATTCTAAGCATCTTAAACTATTTTTTGATAAAGTGTACAAAGACCTGGCCCAGACTCCTTGCATTTTGGGACATATCTTTTGATAGTTAAATTGAAGAAGAAAAACAGCTGGTTTTAGAAAAAAAGTGACCAACAAACATAACATTGACCTTGATACAATATGTATTTGTTTAAAAGCTGTCTCTTAAGCTGTTTCTTTTTATATAATGGTTTTGAGTAAAAATGAAGTCTGTGTAATGGTACAACGTGGCGATCTTAGCAACTTGATGGAATTATATTGCGCTATGTAGAGAAGCGACAAAATGAAATAAAAATCTATTGAAGATAGAGATTTTTTATATACTTTAATGTATTTGTTTACTGTCGTATGAAGTGTCCTACAATTTTACATATTTTACTAAAGTTACTCGCCGAACAAAATCAAACCACCTATGTCCATTTTTATTATAAATTCCCTACGTTCCCTAGTTCTGTGCAATTCTCCTCATCGCTGATTGTCAAAAGAGTGGTTACTTCTGTATATCCACGGTTGAAATGAAATAAAATGAAATATTTATTTCTCAACATTGACAATTACTTGTTCTTGTTGATGTCAAATAAAACATGACTCTACCACTAGTTCGGAAAAACCTTCGTGAAGATGAACTGGCAAGAAACTTTACGGGTATATTTTTTTTACCCGTAGAAGACAGAGTGGGAGATCGTTTTCCATTGAAGCCATCTTTTCTTCTGATCCATCTTCTGTTGCATTGAATTGTTCAGGCCATAGAAGCTTCCAAGGTTTTTTGATGAGACACGACGACACTTGATCCTTAAGTTGCTTGTGATGCTTTTAATAACAGCATGTAGTGTTAAACTTTCAACGTCTTCTTGCTGCGCAAAAACTTAATTCAGCAGTTCCTTCTTGTAATTAATCTTGACATTTTGAATTACGTTTTGATCCATCGGCTGAGTCAAGGGTGTGCAGTTTGGTGGGATGCCTTACGACGTACGAAAAGTTGCCATCTAAGTAATCAAATCAAACCAAGTAAAAACCGCGGCGATATCGTAGCGACTCAGTCGTTGAAGTCATTTTCGTATTCACATCCGTCGATTGGACCGATTCTAAATCCGTTGTAAAATCGGTCTATCGGAATGTCGTTGAACCGTATACCACATACATGAATCGTCTTTTAATCAAAACGATATCACGATGGTATTCTACCCTACAAATGACAGTTACTTCGATCGGATGACAACGACCTAACGTCCAAATAAGCGATCCAAAAGTCGAACGAAAGGTCGTACGGAACGTTACGTAAAGGTCCTAAGGTCCTATGTTTACAAAGAGAAAACCGCTGTTTTTGTTTTTTGAAGAGGCTAAAAATGAGCTAAGTGTTAGCGTATGCCAGAATCGCAAAATTGACGCGAAAAGCGAAAAAGTGTATTGAGGTTCACAAGATGGGACGCATTCACAATGTCGGAGACAGGCATTTTGACATTTTCCATCAAAACATTTCGTCTCACAAAAGTGTTGGTGCAGAATATCGTGTGTTTAATCGAATCTAATTTGAATAATTATGTGTTGAATAAAGTTCTTAAGGATGACTGGATGATATCGTGTTGTGATTATCTCTTATGAAAGTGCTAGTAGCTAGGATATGTGTCAAATATGGGGGGATTTTTATATATACAGGATCACATAAGAATGTCATTTGTTTACTCAATAGTCAACATTATACGGTTAGAGGTTTTCATATCAAATTACTGTTTAATTATAAGGTGTTATGTTGTGATACCTTGGTTATTATGTGTAAGCTACTTTGTTATTGTAGGTTAATATTTGAACAAATAATTACCCTGTGTGTGGAGCTTGAGAACTAATTGTTTATTTTTTAGATAAAAAAATTAATAACACTATTGTAAAAAATACTATGGCTCATTTGCAATAAATAAAGTCATATAAACTGGGGGTCAAAAATGAATGATTTTCAAGTTATGGTCATTTTATTTTTTTAATGATTTTTTCCGACTTTCCGAAATAAAAAGTAAATAAAAACATCAACATTATTTTTTTACCAAATATTATTACTTTATGTAAAAGCTAGTGAACTATCATCTTGTTTAAAATTATTACATCGTACAAATTACTTGTAACATTTAAGAAAAAAGCCTCAACTTAAGGCCAATGTGAAAAATGAATGCAGTTTTAAATTTCTTATGAGCCATTGCTGTAAAAAAAATGTATGAAAGTTTGCGTAAAAAGTATTTTAAGTACTTCCCTGTGTCATCAGCTATCCAAAATGATACAAGTATTAAGAAATAAAGTGCAGTTTGTGAAGATAATAATAATAATCGAGGTATTGGGAATTTCCCTGATTTTTAACTAAGATAACAAATTTTGATTTATGAAAGAAAAAATAAAATTATCTCAAACTTACTGAATAAAACTCTTTATTAACATACCTTATAACTTACACAAAGTCTTTATTACCATAATTTAACAATCAAATTAACAACTACAAATCTTGCTCAAACTGGGAGCCTCTCCATCTGATACAGGCTCTAAGTCTCCTTCTTAATTCCGTTTTTGATATTCTTAAACTATCTATTGGTGTGGGTTAAATGTTTGGACTTCTTGGAGTAACTGAATTATCGATATGGGAAAAGCTGAGTTGTGGTGTTGTGAGTCTCGCGTTTTCTAGCGTGGCAATTTGTGGGAATGTTAGATCAGGTTTATCATTGACGTATGATGTTAGAAAATCATCATCTGAAAATATTTTCGAATTTAAAGGGTAAATACCAGTTTTTTTTAACCCCTGCGTGACATAGGCATACTAAAAGCTGCTAAGTAAGCATCTCTAGCAAACTGCGCAACTTGATAGATAGTAACAGTTTTGCCAGGATTGGAGAACATTCACTCATTCATCGCTATTCGGTATCTTGTCTTTAATGGTCCATACACTGTGAAGTCTAAAGGCCGTAGTCTAGGCCATAGTCGCATGATTACCTAATATCAGTAGGGCAGGGTTTTCCCTGTACATGGCTTACAAAGAGTTCAAAATTGACTTTACAAAATTATTTTCTATCATCCAGCCAGAGACATGGGCCAAGCCCAATGCTCCAGAAGGCCCATTATTTAGCATGTGATCCTTATAATTTATCCGAGGAAAAACGAACACGGGGGTTTAGAACCACCGGCAACATTATTAAAAAAAAGAGAAGTCACGAGCGTACCACGTTCTGCTGAAGTTGACATGACCTATCTGTTTTGTTCTCCTTTCAGCTATAATTTTAGGAGGAGCTGACACAGTACTGCACCCTGTTTCGTCTGTATTAAAAATCATGTGTGGTGGAAAATAAACTTTTCATACAGGCTTATGAGCTTTTCTAAGCATGTTACACCTATTAAAACTAGTCGGTCTGGACAGCGAAGAATTCTGATCGAGTACAGACTAGTTAAAACTATATAACATACAAAATATGTTCTAAATATTTCCGGTTATACTGATATATTATCTTAATAGAGTAAGTGACCCAATTATTGGCACTTTAAGGCATAGGCATGGAACACATTGATTTATTGTGGGTATTTAAACATACTAGGTCGATATTTCCATAAGCTAAGCACTCCATATATAATATATTATTATAATCCTACGCCAAAGAGACACATATTTACCAAATTTTGTGAAGAGAATAGATAATGTAATATTTTTGGGGATATCCAATTACTGTCACCCTTAATCCTAATTATTGACATGGATTATACTAAATATTGGCACCCTATAATTTGTCAATATTTCTCAAATAAAACAATATTATTAAGTGAAAATTATTCAATGTATTTATTTTTTACTGTAATTTACATTTACATTTCGTCATCAGAGTCAGTCAAAAGTTTTAAAATATCTGTTTCTGTAAAAAAATTTTTGGTTGTTTTACCTCTTGAGGTAGAAGGAACATTATAATCTATATGTTCTGGTGTATTGTCTACTTTTCCTTTCTTTCCCTTTCCTCTACCCTTTACTGGCAATGGTTTTTTGTCTTTTTGTGAAAGTTTTTTTTGTTCTCGTTCTAATCTCCTCTTCTTAATACCTTCTTCTTTTTGCTCTTTTGCCATCTTTTTTTCTGTTTCTTTTCTTTGCCATTCTTCGGAAGTTAATACAAAAGATGTTCTTTCTGAATTCTTGGTTCCCTTGCGTATCGGGGTCTTTGGTAGGATGAGAATGTCATTGAGCTTAACTGGTGTTAAATTAAGCTTACACGGAGTTTTGGGGGTCCAGCTAGGATATATCATATTTTCTGTCAATACCGAACTTTGTATATTTATTTTATTGCTTGGAGTTGGAGGTTCATTTAGTACATCGGGACTATTAACGATCTGTGTTTCTACTGTTTCAGAATCTTTATCATATTCTATGCCTTCCTTACTTACATGTAGATGCGGTGAGACATCAGTTGGTTGTGGTGGAATTTTCAAATCGGAAGGCAAATTAGGCTCAAAAGATCTGTGGGTACTGTGAACTTCAACTTCGTGAGAAATTGTGAGATGAGAAGTTTCACAATCAGATTCCGACAGATCACTTGCCATAACTACCGGCATATTTTCTATATCCAGCTGTTGTTCTTGTAACAAAGAGTTCATGGGAATATCGTTGCTTGTTTCAATTGTTGCAGCATCTAAAACATCTCCAAAAAAATGCCAAAGATTCTGTAAAAGTTTGGACGCGGCATGAATCGTTTGTTCTTCTTTTCTATTAAGTTTGTTTATAGTGTCCCAAGATACAATGTTTATAAAATCATTTCTGGTCATTGGTTTCGGATGTTGTGGGCCATTTTCCGAAGTCTTATTGGTTGGAAGAGTTTGGCTTGTCTGTTTTCCTTTCGAATCTCCTAAACATTTAGTGTAATCCAATGCGTCAGCATTCCATGGTTGCAGCCCACAAGCTCTAAACCCATTTTTAATTGTATCCGGCTTTAACGAAACTTCTATTGCAGTTTTAAGAATTGGTACAAATTCTGTTTTCGTCAATGCTTGTGCAGGATGGTCACGCCTCCATCGAAGGACACATTGTTTCCATGCACACTTCAAGGGGAAAAATGCAGCTACATCAGCAGGCTGTAAAATTCTAGTGCAGTTAGGGTAGAGAGCAATCAATATAATTCCTAGATCGGAACAAAGTTCACTGACTTGCAGCGTCAGATGCGTCTTATGTCCATCAACGAATAAGATTACTGGAAATATTTTTCCTTCTTTTACAAGATATGGATGAAGTACATTTTTGATGTAATCATAAAACAATTCTGCCTTCATCCAGCCATTGTCGCTTAACCCGATGCCCCATTCCTTTGGGACTTTAGATGCTATTTCTCCAGGAAGACGCTTATATGGTAAAATTACCATAGGGGGGGTAGTGTCTCCGTTCGCACAAAATGTGAACATTACTGTTATGGCAGATTTTGCTGGACCTCTGTCAATTTCATAAATGTTTTTATCACCTTTCAATGCTAAAACCACGCCTGTTTTTGGACACAGCAAAAAATTCGTTTCATCTCCGTTAAAGACTCTACTGGGGTCTGAAAGAATATCAAAATATTCATTGTCCTTTAAATACTTTTCAATGCCATCGAACCATCCTCTTATATCTTTTTCCGAAACGACGGAGCTTGCGGCTGTAACCGATTCGGGTGTACGAATGGAAATTTCTGGATGCCTTTTCAAAAATAATTTAAGCCACTTTTCTCCCGGGCAGTTATCCGTGAAACAACTAGATCTATTAGACTTTTTTATAAATACTGAGACACTATGCTGAATATCTTCTTTCCGCCGAGGAAATCCTTTCTTAGAGCTTTGGACTATCCAATTAACTATATCTTTTTCTTCTGATTCAGTGAGAACCGTAGAAGGTCCAGGACGGGGATTTATTTTATCAGGGTTATTTATACGAAACTGTATAGTCGACCTAGGTACCTGAAACTGTTTGGCCGCTTGTTTTTTGCTCATCCCGCTATTAACTGCATTTTTAGCCTTCTTTAAATTCTCTGCGTCATACTGCATTCTTTTTTTCTTTAGGTTTTACTTTCGTTTTAGGCTTCATCTTCAAGTTCTTCTTTTCTGAAAAAATATTTGAAAAATATCCATATATTGGCATATCAGTTACCTAATTATTAGCACTGTGACAATAGTTGGATTTAGAGTTATTGGCACTATGCCAATTTTTGGAAAATCATTATTTATCTTGTAAATTTGATAGTAAATGTAATGTATAGTAGGAATAGAGTCCATAAAATGTATAAAATCGTTTAATACAAAATATTAGTACCGACCAATCATTGGCATACCATGCCAATAATAAGACAATGAGTTATTTGACAACCATATATTGGCACCCCATGCTAAACGGATTTATTGCAAATTTACAACGATAAAAATTATTTCCTTCTAACCTAAAAATCATAAATAACATTGGAAAATTACAATGAACAAGGTTCAAACTAAGTAAAAACAAATATGAATTAATAATGAAGCAGCTTACCTTATCAAAATAACAACAAAATCTTTTTCCGATGGCGGTAAAAATTTGAATGACAGTTTCGATCGCGAAGCATAACGAAATGACAGATTGAGTGTTGCCATATAAAAATGCAATATTTCTACTAAATATTTACGGCTACTAACACTGTCTTGGTAGAAAATTCACCTTATTATTTAAAATAAAACATGTACATGCCAATAATTGGGGAGGTGCCAAGAATTGGCATAGTTACCTACTAAGTTTAATTTATTCATGTGCTCATGCATTCTGCACTTCTTTCCTGCCAAAAGCAATTACTCCAAGCCTTGCCAATTTTATAGTTATTGTGCTTAGGCCCGTAATTAAGAAAAACCCAGTAAATGATCCTATTAATGTGTTATAAAAGGATGGGTCTCCTGCAATGCTGTTGAATACATCAATTGATGTCTCAGCTTTGATTGATTTCATGTTTGTGAGTTCTCCTCTGTATTCATATTCAAAATTTATGTCAACAGTTTGGTTTAAAATTGGTACAAAGATTCTGCAGTGACAATTTTTTGAAATCTGCAGAAGTTCCATGTTGCATGACAAAAAGTCTTTATTCCATGTGCAGTTTGATTCATACGTTAGTATGCCTTCTCTTACTACATTTTTAGATTCAAATATGACTTTTGGCTGATCTAAACAAGCAGTGCATGCGTAGCTCATGACTGGTTCAACAACACAATGTGGCTTCTCCACAACAAGTTTTTTAAGTTCGATGTAACCAAAGGACATCGAAACATGCCACTCTAGTTTTGTAAATAATCCAATCTTCTCGATATGTACTATGTTTCCTTATCAGATCAGATTCGACTAGGTATGGGCTTCTTTCTTGCAGTCTACTTAATGCTGGTTCATATACTCGACAGAATCCATATTGTCTGTGTCGAAAATTGTCTGTGAACCATCTCTAGATATTTGAATCTCTCCAATGGTGTTTTTAATAGGCATGTTTTGTGGGCTAGAGTCAAGATTAAAAATATCCCATCATACTCGACAGTTGAGTTTTTGTGTAGTGGCCTTTCATATGAAGCGCTATGAATGTAAACTGGCATATGTGACATTTGGTTTTGTATTATGTCATTCAGATCAAATTTTGGATTGTTGGTGTTTAATACTAGGTTTTTTGTGACGCCTTTATATGTAATCGTTATTACACCTTCCCATAATGTTGATGATGATTGATACACATGTGCTAGCTCATCAAGATTAGGTTGCACTTCCCACCGGTACCAGACACATGACACACCATGTGTGCATCTACCATTACAAGACACAGATGTCATGTGGCATCCATATCCATGCGGGTTAACACTATTTCTTTCTAACACATTTAATTTGTACCCGTTTCCACACTGTTCTCCATACCAGCATTTCCCAGAGCCGTAGCAATTCCATGTCATTGCATTTGTGATATTAAACTCTACAGTGTCTAACAATCTGACATACCTTTCTAAATGTTCAAGCTTGTTGAATTTGATGATTAATTTGTCGTTACTTAAATCATGGAAACGTGCACTTTGTCCATCTGATAATAGCAATGAATATGTCGACAAATCAAAACATCTATTGTTACAGCATATGCGACCATCACTCTTAAGGTACAGCATTTGATCAAAAGAGTATACCTGTGTCGGCGTGATGGCTGGTAGGGTTGCTGTCCCCCGGACAATGTTACTAGACATAGTATACTTTGGTGCTTTACAACTTGGTTTAGAACCTAACAATGCAAGCCTTGCTTCAGATTCTTGTAAGAGTCTGTCCACAGCTCTTCCATCAGAAGATCTGTTGTAAATAATTTCAGAATAGATCATTTCATCATCCCTAATGTGACCTGTCAAGATTAATCTACGAGCCTTGATTTCATTCATTATAGTAATGTTGTTATATTTGATATTCTTGAACTTGACGTCCCAAGTTTTGCCCAGTAATTTTGTTGTACCCATTTATCCGTTTGACACGTTTTATATCAGACCTCATAATAAAGAACATCAATATTTCCATGAAGATCTTCTTTATTGGGTTTTTACATATTGTAAGCGACATGAGGATAATTAACATGAAAGTCAATAAAGAGATTATTATTCCTGTTATAATTGGTATAGTGTTCTCAGTGGTGGCGTCAGACAATTATAGGCCATCACGCCTACTGCGACGTCGACTGTTCTATTCTGCCATCGATCGACGTCGACTGGTCAGACGATCGATTGGTATGGTAACACCCTCATGTTGCCTAGGTCCATGACTGCCTTCTATAATAACACACTCCAGTTGACAGTACTGGAATAGGTAATGTTTTCATTAGGTCGAATACAATCACAGTGACATCTGGGTCTTCTTCAGTTGACTCTAGGGCGGTGCTATATCGGATATGTTTGGCCCTTTGCTTGTCTATCCTGGCTTGCAAACTGACCTGTTTGACCTGGTCTCTGATATTTGTGAATAATTAGGCTATTATATTATTTAGCCATCTATTTCATAGCAACATGTTCTAGATGAAACACAAAACACATATTTGCGGTAGGATATAATATGTATAATCTGACTAATAAGACATTACTTATAAAATTTTTTATCTATCGGATATTGTACATCTGATATTAAAACCAATGAGTAAATATATCGATAAAATTTTAGTTATGCAGTGTTGGTAATTAAATAAATGTCTATAAATAAGGGTATTAAATTAATACCAGTCGCCATATGTGCCAGTCGCGGCACAATGTTTTCATACATAAATCACATTTAGTTTTAACTTTTTTAGCGGCTTCTTTGCTGTTTCAGCTTTGACTGAGTTTATCGTAGCATTCAGAACAATTTCGTTTTTTATCACCCATTTTCAAACTGTGAACCGAACTGGTAATCGTAGTTAAAGAATCTTCATACTTTTCTGATATGAAAATTTTTATATAATTTGTTCTACAAACTGTTTTTTTGTTAATTTTGTTTCATTTTTTAGGTTATAAATAATCCATGCATTTACCACTGTTGTTCCTAACAACTCCATCATAACCTTTCTGTACCACTTAAGACCTCTTTTTAGAGTGGAATAATTAGAAGACATTTGGTCGCTATAGTCAACTCCTTTTTTATACCTGTTAGATGTTAATATAAATTCTGGCTTCAATATACATGTCTTCATTTGTGCCTCTTCGTAATTTTCCTGTATTAAAAACCGTTGCGTCGTGATTTTTACAAGAGCTCTTCATTAAACAGGGCGTTTGTCGCACCATTTAATTACTCGGACACCCTTACTATTTATTTTTCCAACAATTTCGCCTCTTTTTAACTTTTTACAAATAATTGATTTTGGTAAAACTCGCTTATTTTACCGAAGCGTCCCACAAATAAATGTTTTTTGGTTTATCAAAGCCTCCGATAAATTTGTAAATTGAAAGAAGTACAGTAATTATCTATAACTACTACTCGACCCTAATATTCCAGATCGTTTATTAATTTTAATACCAAATTCATAGCATGATTAATTTCACGTCCACCATCATTTTTTCCTGTGTATATCATAATATTAAATGTATAGCCCTCGGGTGTGCATGCTTTATGCAGTTTGACATCATACATGTGTGTTTAATTTTTGATATACTGACGAAACCCGAGTCTGCCTCGCCATGGCACCATAATTTCATCGATGACCACCACATTTCCAGGCTTTAATATTTTATTATATTGAATCTAAACTTTTTTGTACTGTTATGTTGTTTTCATGAATACTGCTATATACACACATCAAAAAAATCTAAGCAACATATACTAATTTGAATTTTACAATGTATGTTCGCATTCAATCGTTAGTATTTTATTATTAATATTATTCTTTAGTGTCTTACAAAGTAAAAAATCAATTGCTTTTTTATAATTTTTACTTAAATAACATAAATTAACAATATTGCGAGTACTGTATCATACGTAGTATAAACTAAGATGCCTGAGCAACTAAACTTTTTATTAAAAAACTAAACTTAATGAAATTGTTAAACAAAATTAATTTACTGTAAAAGAAATTGGATAACTTAATACAATGAGTGGCCGCCTTTGTTGTTGAGAACTTGCTGACATCGATTATTCATAGAATCGATGAGACCGTTTATGTTATCCTGCGGAATTGCTCCCAATGAAATTTTAGTAAATCCATCAGTTGTCGGGATGTAGTCACTCCGTCCAAGTCCTCTAAAAACACGTCTCTGGAGCATGTCCCATGGGTGCTCTGCTTATTTGTATTATTTGTTTATTAGGTACACCAACAGCATATATACAAAATCACTTGTAAATACTTAACATTATTATGCATCAACGTAATATCGAAGCCAATGGTTTGTGCAATTGGCGGATATATGGCCTTAGAACATCCTCAACGTAATTTGCAGCGTTCATGTTTCCATTTACAAAAACGAGCTCAGTTCGTCTGTTCTTCATAATACACCCTCCCATACCATAACTGTTGAACCGTTGTATGGATGAACTTCTTGAACGCACCTCAGCCTCTCAGTATTTCCAGGACGACGGTACACTCTTACCCTTCTATTATCAGGCTTAAACCCAAATCGAGACTCATCGCAAAATAAAATTTTATCCCATTGCTCCTGGGTCCATGTTATTTGTTTTCTACACCATTCATTTCGACGAGCGCATTACCAAATTGGTCGTCGTGCATGTAGGCCGTACTCATGCAGTCGATTTCGCACGGTTTGGGTGCTAACAACAACACCACTTGTGTTTTGTAGCCTTAATCCTATCTCTCGGACGGTTAACGGTGGCTGACGTCTTGCGGTCAGTTGAATGTATCGGTCTTGCCGAATGGTTGTACTCCTTCCGCGGCCTGGGTGCTGCTCGGCAAAATTCAAATTCAAATTCAAATTCTTTATTGCAAAAAATACGGTACAGGTCAAGTTCTTAATATCAAATAGGATCTCATATTTTACTGTCGTGCAGCATGCAATCTTAATAGTTTATATATTTTTATACTTTACAGAGTTCCAATTAGTATTCAAATATTCATCAGTACTATAAAAACATTTATCGATTAGAAAGTGGCTCAAGGCGGATTTAAATTATTTGGTAAATTATTATAAATTTTTACAGCCATAGATATAATACTGCGTTTACATATGTCTGTTTTTATGTTTGGAAGGCATAGTCTATCAGGGAACCTTGTATTAAAATTGACATAATTTTTTTTTCTTTGAAAACAATTAGGATTTGTTTTTACGAATAAACAAGTTTCATATAAATACAGACTCAGGATCTCCCGTGTTAGTGTAATGCTGATAAAGACGGCAAATAACGCTTCTGTTGACACAAAAATATCGTGATACCTCAGATTGATTGCTTCCCGCTCCCAACATCCCTACTGCTTTTAAAATTTCGTGTGAGGTCAAATGACGTCGATCCATGTCGTAAACAATTTCTTACAATTAAAATTTTCTCAATTAATCAATAAAAAATTATAACAATAAATGATTTCCGACACTCACGCCACACAAAGAAAATGTTTTAAAATTGGAAAACATGCATTCACTTTATATTTTGTGAAAAGACAAATGATAGTCGAAATTTTTTTTAAAACCAGACAGTATGCCGTCTAGGTGTGTAGTAGGTCTAAATTCGTAGGTAAATCTAAGACCTAGAAGTTTGAAAAAAACTAGATTTAAAATATCAGATACAATCAACGCGATCCCGCAACAAAGTTACATTATAGTTAGTGATTTGCGCATAATAAAAGACACAATAAAACGTAAATTATCATATATTTAAGTGTTTTAAAAAAATACAGTAAGTTTTGGGCCAAATGACGTTTATGAAAATATTTTCGACATATAATCTTCTTACAAACAGGACAGAATGATTTGACCTTTTTATTTTAACCTTCTCACCGCAGCATCTTTACACAATGTTTTTCTTAGATCTTCATAACAACCGAAGCGATTCCTTTTTTTTTCATATTTTTCTAGTCTATGTTTCTTGTCCTTTATGTTATTTTCTGTTTCTTGGTTTGTCGTTTCTTTGAGGTTTATTGGTCATAGCTTCTAAAACAACTTCAAACAAAGTCTTTCTTAGTCTTTTTATAATAATTTTAAAGATTGAAAATAATCCAAGCATTAATCAGTGAAGTTCCAAGTAACAGTTCAAGCATTACCTGTTTGTACCATTTCAGGACACGTTTTAAAGTTGTATAATTGGAAGACATTTGATCACTGTAGTCAATACCCTTTTTATATTTGTTGTATGTAATACGCATTCTGGATTGTGTTTTTCCAAATTAGATTTTGTGTTCCATTTACCAGTATTTATCAAAGTCATATCATGTCACGTTGTTATCATTACAACGGGTGTTTTGCCGACCCATTTTATGATTTTTACCCCTTTTTTGTTCATCTCAATTCATCATCATCAATTTGGTACTAATTGCACTCTTTGGCAACCCTCTTCTGTTGCTTCTCAAAGTAACACAGACAAAAGTTTTCCTAGTCAGCAATGTCTCAGCCAATGTACAGATCGCGCCAAACATCTATTCCCCTCTGAAGTTGTAGCTAGACGATTCACGGGGTCCAAGACAAAATAGTGCAAATGTACATTCAGTCACATAACTCATTAATGATTAAATTCGTATCAATCCGTGTTTGACATACTTAATTATATTTAAGTACTTATATATTTAATCAACAAACGATTTATTGAACTTCACTTTTATCAGTTATATTTAAGTAATAACTGACAGTAAGCGTCCAAAAATTACAATTACACCAAAGCTTAGTTTTGTAAAACTGAGTTTTACTGCGTCTAAACCAGTTGAAACCAAGTTGCAGTGGGCAATTAAAAACATTTACTTAATTGTAACAATACTCTAGAGTAATGACTCTCTCTACATGTATACTTCAATATATCATTTTTTTATCAACTTTCCCATTTTTGCTATATTTCCCAGTTGTTTGGCACTCTTACCATCTTGGCGTTCTTTAGGTTGCGCACCCGTAGTCAGAAACGCATTAGCTATGCGAAGAACGCGCATTCGTTGTGTACCAGTTATTTTCTGAAAAGTTTAAGAACAAGCCTGGACTTCTTCTCCTTGTCACAATGGCACAAAATAAGCGACCGACATTTTGCGAAAATTTACAGACTTAGTGACTTTAGACCGTCTTTTCGGAACAGATATACCCATATTTGAGGGTGTTCGTCGTTTGGATACTTGGGGGAAGGGAGACTTGCCGAGCTAACAGATGCAGATGATAAGAATAACTTTGTATAGATATAAAGACGTCCTGTTGGAACCACATGTCGAGCACCAAACAAGTACGACATACAGGAGCATGTTCAGGGATCTATGGTGAGGAAAAGGATGTTGTTAAGTTATCATATTACTCACTTAAAAACTTAGGCCTTCTGTCAGTAAATGGTTTCGGTTTCGAAATAGTGAGTGATCAAACGAAATACAATTTTCATCCACAACTAGAGTTGTTGGAGGACTTTCAGGTGGTCTAGCAATATATCGATTGTTGTCAACTACAGCATTTCGTTGCACTTGCAGTTACTTTGTTCTCATAGCCATTGTCTATTTCTAATCGAAACGTATAAAAAATTACCGTAATTAGTTTATCTTTTTTGGGAATAAAGTTATTTGATTTTCCAGCTTCCATTAATAGTTTGATTTTTGCGCTTTTATCTCCTTTTCCTTTGGTCTTTTTTAACATATTTTATTTTTTCTTCCATTTTTGGGCCTTAAAACATCATCATGAGTTATGACTTCGGCTCCTGGTCCCATTCTTAGTCGCTTAAGTTTTGTATTGTTTCCGGCTTTAGTTCTTCAAAATGTGTAAGTCTGACCTCTAATACATAGATCTTCTTACAATTCTTCATGCAATTTGAAAAGTCTTTATTAGTGCAATTACTACTGGAGACTTACGCACTTGATGATTTAAGAGTTTTCCATTTTCCATTTTAATTTCATCCTGTTTGTTTGGGTCATGAGCATTACGCATAGGAGAACTATTTGAATCCAAATACTGTTGGGAGTCACGCTCTTCACAAGTTGCTGTGTGCGCTATTTTTAAAATGCAATTAAATGCTAATGAAAAAAGAGTTTTTGGATCGCTTTCGGTAGAAGAGTTCTCAACTTTGTCCTCAAAATCAGGACGTTCTTTTAGAGAACTGTGTGAAATCTGTTCAAGTTTCTGTTGACACCAGACACCAGAAGAATTTAAATTCTAATAAAACTTGTATATTCGATGCTTGAATCTTGAAATGGCGTTGCAATCTACTATCGGGTCTGCAACTAAAATTAAAACAACTTTGCGAGTATGAAGTGAGTTATTAACCATTGCCACTTTTGGTTGGTACAAACTTTCAATATCGGTTCTTTGCAAAAAACGTTCGATATCTAAAAAATCTGGTATCTTTCTGCATAACGTGTAAGGGATAAATCTGAAACCAAAAATTAAAGGTTCGATGGTTGTGTGCTTTTTTCAAATGAAGTATTAGATACAAATTTTCGTAAAGTAATACCAGAGACTAGTAAATAACTATAGACTGATCATCTCCATACAAAAAATCGTGACTCGGAAAAATCTCAAAATCCTAGCTATTACTAGATGTCACTCTCAAATAGCTTGGACCAACCTTGTCGTCTTTAATTTTTATATGAATTATTGACAAAAAACATAATGCAAAATATTTGTATTAATACTGACTAAAACTGCTAGATGGCGTTGTCAGTAACCTGAAACCTTAGCAGGTAGGATTTATTCCTTTCCTAAAATTGGAAAAAGTCCTCATTTTATATCATTGATTTTGATAATTTTACTAAATATAAATAGGTAGGTAGTAATTTATTCATACTTTTTAGATGATAAAATAACAACTACAAACGACCATAAACATACTGGTATTCTTAATTTAAAATAATTAATTTAAAATTCTTAATTTAAAATAATTAATTTAAAGTTTACAATCTGTTACACTTGATTTCAGAGTTTTGTAGTAAAAATGAATTTGTACCAAAATTAAATTAATTATATAAAATATGTGATCATCACAACTTATATTCAGTAATTCTGGAGCTTCACACCTTAGTAGGTCTACTATTGTGTTAAACGCATTTTAATATTTTTGAGTGTTTTAATATTTTGAAGTGCAAATTAAAGCATTCAATAGCCTTACGAACCAGCCTTAACAAGTTGTCACTTGGCATGTTTAGTTCGATGCTTTTACTGCAATTGTATGATTTATTTAAAATTAGCAATTGCTTTTCATCATCTAAATCAATCCCTTTCAACAAATTGTTTGAGCGTGTCTGGCATTTATTTTTATCCAGACATGACTTTGCCAAATACCCAGCAAAATATGCAAGCGAACATTATTCAAGTGTGTTGACAAATGTTGGAGGACTCACATCCTGTTGAACACTACCAATGTGAGATGGACCTGCAATTGGTTCCCTGTTTGGTGAACACACCACTGTGTCGTCTGTTCCAGTTGGTGAAGCAGACTCCAGCTCACCAACCGGTAATTCTATAAAATTACCACCTTCATCTTCACAAATGTTGTTTTTTGGGAATTTAATTAAAGAGTTTGTCAAACAACTTCTAAATATTGCTTTGCTTAACAATTTGGCTGTGAGGTTTCTGTTGAAGCCTCCCTTTGCCTTAATTGAGCGAATACATTTTCCACAACTTCTTGATTTAATTTACATGTTATTAAATACTTTATATTCGGGTCTTTTGTCTCTTCATGCATTAGTTGAAGAACTGCCTCACATGTTTGAACAACACCATTAGAGCATGGAGGTCGGGTTAAGCAAAGAGTTTTTTTGCCCTTGCTTATTGGTTTTTGTTACCATTTTACTTAATTTTTGAAACATAGTTTTAGCTTTGATAATTGCAGCTAAGGCGTATTTAGAACTTTTTGATAATGCATATTTGTAAGGATTTGTAAGGATTAAATGGACTTCTACTATTTAAATCATCAAACATATTGTTAGCTACCTGCACAAAGTTGGCCGTGCTATATGCAGTTTCACTCTGCAATTGTTTTGCACTCTGCAGTTTTTATGGCTGCGGCAACAGAATTACGGAATGTTTGAGGTTTATTACCCACTCATCCGGATGAATTTTAATAAATATTGAAATACCTACGATGTTTTCCCCATTCATCCGAATAGCAGACAGTATGCCCTATTCATCCGCGTGTTTTAAGAATCGTTATTAATAAACAAAGTGTTGGAGGGTTGACAAATAAAAATAAAGCAGAAATATATTATTTGTGTAAAAATATTTATTAAGTAATTCTTTGTAAAACTTTAAACAGTAACATATATATAGTAATACAATGCCACAAAAATGAACTTTAGAACTTATATATCTATTAACCTTCATATTATATAGGTTTGTTACATACAGATTTCGATATTAAAATATTTGTTAATTCTTTTATAAACTGTTAGTAATATATAATTTAAAACACAAGTATCTAGTATAAAATCAACTTCAGAACGTATGTAATAATATTTAAAAAAGGAAAGAATTATTATTAGTCTTTGTCGAAAGCCTGCAACGTACAATTTTTCGACATTACTATATTTAATGACGACCGAGAGGTGTAGTGGTAAGTCGCCTTGCCTCATACGCCAAAGGTCCCAGGTTAGAGTCCTGGCCGGGACATTCATTTGTGTAATGAACACTGATGTTTGTTCTCGGGTCATGGTTGTTTGTATCTATATATGTATGTTTATTCTGGGTTCCCCACCAGTTCGCTGTAAGGTCATCCATAACACAAGTTCTGCTTACTTTGGGGCCATACAGTTGGTGTATTTGTCTGGGGATTTATTTATTATTATTAATTATTAATATCTAGTTAAGTTGCAAATTTTTTCCAAGCATTCATCCAAGTGTCCTAATGAAATTTCACTATTTTGATGCTGCTTAATTATATTAGCGACACGTTTATCAAAATCTATTATGTTATTATATCTGAATGATATAATACTGGAATATCCTGTTGAAATTGTCTTATTTTGATAATAAATTCATTTTTTTTAGTAGGACATCTAAAAATGGGAAAAAGGATATTCCTTTATTTAACTTTGAATGCCACCCTTCTAAATTGTTTGTTGTTCTGAATCTTTCACCATAAAAAGACCATTTTCCGAAAAAACTAGATTCGATCCAAAATTTAACAAAGTAGTCATTAAAAATTAACATCGGTCCGTTATTAGAGCAATCTTCCATTATATATAAATAACCATCACTGATTAAATGCTGTGGAAGCATTGATAAAGCGCTACCATGGCAACGTGAGCTTTATGCGCGGGATTTTTATTCAAATTTAATTCTTTAGCTTTTTTTCTCAGTGCACTTTTAAAATGAAAATAACAACCAATAATTTGACATTTTTTGCATTATTTTATGCATTGCGTTCATAGCTGCTGCTACGTAATCGTTTTGAAATTTTTTTGGATTCCATCCCGGCACTTGTGGCATTATTAATTGAAATAATTTATTTCTTTATGATTTATTAATTTTTTAATTTATTTATGAGCTGCCCAAATCACCTTGGATGGTGGACAATTGGTAAAAGGGCTTCGGACATATTTTGAAATCTGCGAAAATATGGTCAACAGTTGCTAGTAAGCGCCTTGCACCTTAAGTTCCGAAGACTATAATCCTATTCGTTGCATCTCTGTAGTCTGCCAGCAATATTTTATCTTCATAGACATCAGGGATGTCAACCGCAAAAGCAGTCTTAAAAGTGATTTTTGTAACCCTAGTGCTTTCTTTCTGGCATTGTATAAACTGTGCTCAATTGATGTAAACCTGGGTATTGTTGCCACATGGTTAAGTCCAAAATCTGTCAGCGAAAACATTTCATTATTAAATATCGTTGGGTCTGGTTTCGTTGCAGCTAATCTTCGACATTAGTTCAGCTGTTTCTTTATTATATTTGCAGCAACATTAGGTTGGCAGGCATGAGGATCATCGCGCATAACTTGATTGTTTTTTGTGACTATACGTCCACGACATTTTCGAGTTTGCCAGTTCACACAACACCAAACAGTTGTGCCATTTTTGTTTTCTCGTTTTTTGTTGTACTGATGGCCACCACACAATAACAGGAGTCCTCCACGCTCTGATTGCTCAAAACTTAATTCAGTCTGACCGGAACTACTAGGCTCACAAGTAGGATCCATTATAAAATAATCCAAACCGTAGGCATAAAACCAGAAAACAGCACACAGTATAATTACTTTTATTGACCAATCATGTCAACTCATTTTTTTATGACAGCAATGGAGGCTGCCAGACAAGCTAAGCCTGTTACACACAATTCTTACAAAATTATTGTGACAAAGTGACGTAGAGATGTTTCCTGATCTCAAGCGAAAAGTCAATTAAGTTTTTATTTATTCAATATATGTAACAACATTTTTTGAAAAAAGGGTCATGCTCCACGGTTTGATGTCGACAAAAGGGGCAAAAGTTACAATCTTTTGTTCTTTGTCGGCACCTAATCTTTTATTTTCAATATTAATTAACGATTACATTTAGATAACAATTGATCGTTCCGCAAACTGTAACCAGGTATACATTAATCTATCTATCCCATAAACCCATCATAAAATGCAAATAAAATGCTTTTTATGCAAAAGTCAAGCTCATATTTTTAGATAACAGACCCAGTAGCGTTTTTGTTCGGGTGCCGACTGTAAATAATACTAGTAATTGTTTAAGCACACTCGCTTATTTTATATATATTTTAGACATAATAGTTTACAAACTCTTTGTTATAGAATGTAAAAAGAGAAAAGGTATTATAGAAATGTATTGCCTACTGTATAATTTTTTATTACACGTGAAGACCGGCGAATAAAACATCTTGAATGTTACAAGAGGTTATTTATACACTTAGTTATTATTGCTTTTTGGTGAAAAGACTGAGGTTAAAGTTTTTTAGCGTACGTTTTAGTGACTATAACAAATAATAAATAATGACCTATACCTTAAAAGGGAAAATATTGTAAAAAAATATGTTTATAATTTATAATGTCAATATAGTAAGTTCTTTTTCTGCTATCTCTACCTTTTTCTTAATGTATTTATAAACTGTTTCATGCCGGATGAATAGGGAATATATTTTCGGATGAATGGATAATTATTTAATTATAATTAGTTTTTCGGATGAATCGGGCATATAGATATAGCTAAATGGGGAAGTAAAATAATTCGGATGTGTTTTGCGGATGAATGGGTCAGAAGTCATATTTGCGTTGCTAAGCTAAGTGTAATTTTTTGGAAGGCGTTGGGATTTATAAATCTTTTTTGGTAATTTTTGTACGAGACCTGCTCATTTCAGACCTTTTATCAATTTCATATGTTTTGACAAAATTTTCAAAAGATATTATTTGATTGTCTCAAATATACGTGTTTTGAATTAAATTGTTCCTACTAATTGTTCTAATCCTAATTGTTCCATCCTAGACTTAAGTATGTTTAAGGTTTTGTCTTTATTAATTTTATTACAGTTGTATTCCGTTGTGTGTAGTAATAAATAAATAAATAAATACTTTTTTATCAAATGTGGAACGTCAAAAATAGCAAATATTTTTTTTCCACTACTATAATAAAATAGAGATTCATTTGTTATTCCTTAATGTTTAAATAAAGTTTGATTAGTAGTTGCTTGATCATACACAACTGCTTTCGGCAAAAGGCCATGGTCAAATAATTTGTTAATTATTGCTTTTAATAAAACATGTACCCAGTGTCTCTGCTTTCACATTAGAATGAGATGTAAAAAAAAGCCACTGGTAATTTCCATAAGCGTATATTTAGCAATTTTGCTACTTCTGCGGTTCCGACCCAAAATCTTCAAATCCTTCAATGAGGTCATATTTTTTGAAATATTTGCAAATTGCTCATTATGGACATCTCATCAAAGCTTAATACGCAAGATTTTTCTTTAGTACTTGAGTTTTCGAATCTTTCTGAAAACGTCTGGTGACGAACTAGGCAAGCAGTCAGATTTCGACAACCATCGCCTTATTGAAGATGGTGCTGCAAGGATCACACCTTGTTGCCTCAAAAAATGGTAGGTCGACAAAGACTTAAAAATAGAGACAATCACAAATTCCTTTCTTCACTGGCACATTTTTTTTTGTCACTTATATTCCTTAATTGCATCATTGCCAATGTTTGAGAAAATTCAGAATTCAATTCTCTTTGCACTTGAGTAGGTTTAGACCGCAGTCTGGCAATTTGGGCTTTTTGAGCCCTGTTTTTTTTGCCAACTTAGCAGCAGTTCTCTTGAGCATTTTTGTTTTTGGCGAATGTTCACTTTCTTTTTTCAAAAAGACATTTTTGAGAAAAGAGTTTCCTTTCTCCAGTACACAATTGTCGTTTAATATCTCGATTAGGTGTAGTGATATCCACACACACATATGATTAAGTTGAGACTGTCTCTATTTCTTCAGATGTATAAACTTTTTGAGACTTTTCATAAAATTTCGTTGGTGTCCTCACTTTTAATATATCTGGTGAAGGCGGGGTAACTAAAACTAGCAAATGCTTTATATTAGACACAGAAAATAACCCTTGTAATAAAGAAATCATATCCAGTGACATATTATTCACTTAAAAACAACTTGAATTATTTCAAATGCTATGATTATCTAAAACAACAGATCTATAATAAAAAGTATTCCAAAAAACGAATGGGCCATTCTACCAGGTGAATTAAGAGTTTTAGCAGTTTAGAAAATAAATAACTTACCATCATCTACATCACCAGTTGATTCATCCATATGCATAGAATTTGAAGGCTCAGATTCCAAGTTGTGAAAATGATAAGGAACAGCAGGTCCAATTAATCTGCTCCGGATTCCAAATTTTTTGATTTCTAAGTTCTTCAATTGTTAATGAATCCAGGTAAATTTACCTATGATAAAATTTAATGCACTCAAACAAAAAAATTTCAATTGTGGCATAACTCATGTTATTAATTCAATGAAAATTATAATAAAGGTATGTACCTGAATTTCGTATCCATAATTTCAACCGACTTTCGTCGTTTACGGGAAATCGAAACATCGAGATGTCGCAGCTTTTATTATCACAGTTGTGATAAACGCACATGTTATACAATATATGTAGCAGCCAAAACGTAAGCTTCATCAAGGTCCATAAAATGTGCAAGAGTCACAGTAGGCGAGCAGAAATATTGTGAATTCAAAGAAATGCAGGGAAAAGTTGTAATAATAAATATTTTTTACTAACACACCACATTATCTAGCCCAAATTAAGTATCACTAAGAACTTGTGTTTTGGATACTAGATAACGGATAAATAAACTTAAAAAATGTATAAACACACATAGATATATTTTTTAAATATAATTAGAAATAAATAAACATAAAACTAAAAAAAAAAATAAAACATTTTATCACAAAGGCATCTTTTTGGCACACCAAGATCTTTGGTATGGTATTATTATTCTCTATGTCATATGTATGACAGGCGCACTGTTTATATTATGTAAGTGTTTAACCCTCAACCACTGACGTGTACTATTATTACGCTTACACTGACGTACGTATGACATTCGTCTATGTGTTTAGGAGACTCTTGTACCTACATTTTCTCCGATTGAGCTGTTGTTTTGTTTTGGGATTACTAGCATGTTATCAATTTAATTAAAAAAAATATTAAAAACTTTTAAATTGGTGTTCTTTAACTTTTTATTACACAATAGGTTAACAAGGAATGAATTTACTCTATATATTATTTAAAAATCAACTTAAAATAAACTATTACACTTAGGAACTTTTTTTGTACGTTATGATCTAATATTAGGAAGGTTTCAATGGCACAATAATCACATTTTTTTTAAATCTTATATCTAAGTCATTTTAACGACAGTCATCGCATGTCGGTTTTGAGCACTGCAAGCAGACTGGACGGGTGCAAGCTTGACATGCATAACGAGTTCTGCGGCGTTTCAGCTTGAAACAAATGTGACAATTTTTTAAAGAATCAAACTTTTCTGTTTCAGGCATCGGTCTATCTATTTCAGCAATCGAATCTTTACCTAAGATACGGCCAATAAGACTCTTCAGCTCGTGAGAAAGTTGAGGTATTGCAAGTCGTCGCTCTAAATGGGGTGTCACTAAACTTTTGCCAAGATCCTTCATGAATTTCAGTCGGTCTTTGGAGGAGTAATTAGACATGATGAAAGAATTAGCGGCAGCGATATCTAAAATTCTGAAGAATATGACCAATGGCCAGCGCCTAGACCTTCTTGCACAGGAGTACTTAGCACACTTCTCGTCTAAGGAATCCACACCTCCTTTTGTTGAGTTGTAGAATGATACTATTTCAGGGAGATTTTCATCGTAGTTTGTGCTTTCTTCATGATGCATTGTAGATATTAACATCACAATCTTCCTCTTCTTAGGAACGTAAGATAAAAGAGTGATCTGTTTTGTGAAGCCATACAAAGTTGAAAGAACTGGACGTTTTTTGCCAAGAAATTGAGGAGGAATTTCCCTTTTGTTTTTTTTTAACGTTCCTACGTATGTCAGATTTTTCTTCTTCAATTCATTGCATATTTCTATCGACGAAAAGTAGTTATCGGCTGTAATGTTCCTATTTGTATTTACAATAGGTTTCGCCAAACGTAGAACACACTGTGATGGCACTAGTAATTTTCTTTCTGCATCAGTCAGTCCCTGTCCATCACTGTCCTTTCCTGTATAAAGGTATGCATTATAAAGATAACTTGTAGCACTATCAGTTAGACATTTTATTTCCAAGCCATATTTACAAGGTTTATTAGGCATGTACTTCTTCCATCTACATCTGCCTCGGAACGACACTAACATTTCGTCAATAGTAGTATTTACTCCAATTTTGTAGTATTTTTGGCAATTTTCAATAAATTCGTAAAATATATCTGAAATAGCAGCCGCAATATTATTCTGTTTCCTTTCTGCTCGAGTCAAAGCATCATCAAACCGTAAACAAATGAGAATCATAGAAAATCGTTCTTTGGACATCACTCCTCTAAAGATATCTCTTCCAGTGCCGTCAGTCGCAAACAATGCATTTAGATCTTCATCATTTGACTTGAAAGCTGCACTGTAAATCAACAGTCCAATAAATGCATCAAATTCTACAGAGTCCAAGTCTTTCAGCTCTGGCTTACCATGCCGTTTATATCGGTCTCTAATTAGCTCGAATCTTTGATTTGTATGTTGTAAAATTTGACCTTTGATACTTTCAGAAATCAACAGACTAAATAGTTGCGAAGGTGAACTGTTAGGTGAATATTCAACGACTGGCAAAGGAGTCACAATATTATGTGCCGGTGTTCGAACATTTCTTGAAGGCCCTGCTGCCGACCATTTCATGCATCGGCTCTTACCGTAATAATACTTTTCGCGAGATGTATTACTTACAATTGTATCATTGCTGACAACTGCATCTAACGGGGATTCACCTACATCCACGCTTGATATTATTTCTTCCGAATGAGTCTGGCGAACAAGTGAAAGTGGAACTTCATCTTCAGAAGAAAAGTCATCACAAACTGGTTGCAAAGCAGAGGAAGCTCTTTCAATTTCGTCTTCTTCTGACGACGAGCCACGTCGATCAGATTGATTGCAATCATTTTCGTCTGCCGATGATTCGTCCGACTCATCCATCCAACTTTCTAAAATTTTGTCTACATTTTCGTTAGATAGTTGAACTTTTTTTGTGGAGGTAGATGCTATAGGTGCCACGTTGGAGCGCTTACGATTCATTTCAACTAAAAATATAAAGAAAGTAATAGATTAGTGATAAAAAATGAAAAAAAAAAAAAATTCACACACATAACACGAAAAGTTACACTTAAACTGACAATACGAACCACGTACGTCACGGCAAGTAATTCACCTATTTAGGCTTATCGCACGCGTCCGCTCTTCCCCGCGTCGCCCGCGTCACTGGCAGCTAGGAAGCTAACAAAATGGCCGCTGACCAATTCCCGCGTAAAGTAAAGTTATAAACGAAATAAGATTGAGCCGACGTACCACATTCGTACGTCAGTGGTTAAGGGTTAATTCACTTAGTTACCGAGCCTATGTTTAGAACCCTTTCTAAAACATCCTCTTATTATCTAACAGGTGCTAAAACGCGGTATAATCGGCATGGGTGCGGGTACGCTGCGCCTGTGGGAGACGCTCACGCGGCCCAACGGCGCGATCACTAAATTTGACTCCTGGCTTGAAGCTGACAACTATACTAATATACTGCATAAGGTGTGTATGCTCTTTAGATTTATCCGAATTTTGTTTATTGTGCGAATAATGTATGTTATAAGGCATATATTAATTTGTTTTTCCATACCAATCCTACATCAGATAAATGGACAAGACCACCTCTAGAAACTATGTCAACTTTTCATAACTATCCTACTGACAAAAGGTAGAAATATAAATTTAAGAAACAGTACGTGTTAACATTAATTGTGAAAATGCTATGTTATTAAAAGTACTGGGCACATCTGTTAATGTTCATCTCATTTGAAGGAAAGTCGCAAATAAACTTCCTAATTAAACACGCGTTGCTATGGTTCCAACGATTATATATAGACACAGAGACGAAGCTTTTCTTCTACAAAAAATATTATAGATGCATAATAACACTTGATATTGCAGGGTCTAGAGCGGCTGATCGCCAAGTTCCAAGCTGCCATCCGCGATGAGATGCAGCCGGAAGAGTTCATCTCTGTCCTCTTCAGCATCGCTAACTCTTTGCAAGAAGAGAGGAGGAATTTCGCCTTGAGTCGATTAAGGGTGAGTAGCTTCTGGGGTAAATACAGACAAATAAAAAATATTAAGAGAGTTATGATCTAATCCCAAAGTGAGTTGAGTTGATGCTGTAAATATTTGTCATTTAAGATAATGCCTATAAGTAGAGCAACATAAAATAAAAATCTAAAATTCTGAAATTCAAATGTTGTTTAATTAGTTTTTATTTGTATACTAGAACATTCTGGTTGGGTTTAATTTAGTTTACTACAGTTATTCATGATTTAATATATTACGAATGTGGTACAGCTGAAATACTAAGTCATAATTTGTAAATCGCGGCAACTTTCAAGAGAGAAACGAAACGTTACTGAAACTGTCGCCGCACCATGCTGTAGCGCAAATAGTGTAGATTAGATTATGAGGTGAAATAAAGGGTTTACTAATGTTTTACAAAAAACGTACGACAAATGATCATTTTACAAATTCGTTTTAAAAAAGTAATCATTTGACAAACTGTTCATTTACTAAACTTATCGTTATATAAGTGATCAATTTTGAATATTTAACATTGCAAATGTTCTGAATGTAAAACTGCCAGTTATCAATTTTTTTAATTACCAAGGTATTCGTTTTGCAAAGTCGTAATTAGACAAAATGATGGTTAATAAATGGGTATTTTATAATTATTACTGTTGACAAACTACTAACTGTTATATTATTACGGCGATAAATCATGCGATATATATAATATTAATGATTATATCGCCGAAGTACGTTTCATAGATTATTTTTTCATGTAATTTATTTTTAATACCTCACATATAAATTTATTCAATTTCGCTTATGGTGTGAACTACATACAACCTAACTGCTGTTCCTCGCTACGCTCGTCGTCGCACCTAATTTCGGACTAACATTGTGCACTGTGATTTAAAATGTCCACGAAATGATTAATCGATGAAACAATTTTACATGAACCGTATTTCAACGAATTAAAAAAACTTGAAATGAGTTGTCGATCAAATGAAAATACGGTACTTGAAAATAATTGTTCGATGTATCGTTTTCGATGATTTGAAATTCGTCGAAAAGTTTGTTGGCGAATCAAGGGGATCCCCTATAATTCTGGTTGTTGAATGAAATTATACTACAGTAATTAGAAACATAAACTCAATTAAAAGTACCTACTTACTGTCTGTAATGAAAAACTTCCGCTTAAATTATTTATGTTTAATACAAACGATTTCACATTTTTGGGTAAATTCAGTACTTATCAAACAATGCATTTTGTCGAAGGTTTTTATGTCTTGCGTTGTTTTACCTATTAACGTATATAATAAGTTAATAGTTTGTTAAGTGATGGTTTGCAGAAAAAAACGTTGTCTCGTAATTGTTTTGTCAAATGAATTATTTATAGAACCATTAGTTTGTACAATGATGAACTTATGAATAATAATTTTGCCAAACGTTGTTTGTGAAATGAAAATTTGCAATTTATTTTTTTATCAAATGACGGGATATCGAATAAAATACAATATTAGTTTGAGCAAAGGTAAGGTACATTGCCTAGTAAATGACTAGACACAGATTTGATACAGACTTTGTTCGCAGGACACAGCCACATTGAAGCAGTCCCCGACGGATACGATAACGCAGTACGCCTACAACCTGATGAGCCATCAGACCAAGCTGGCGCAGCGCTGTCTGGACGACCGCGCCGGAAGGTGACGTCAAATGATAATCATTATTACCTACTGTTATATTACGAGAGACTTAATAATCCCATTGCCGGGGCAGCCTCGACCGTCTAATGTAAAGCCAACAAGAAGTGATAAACTACGTGAATAAACTGACCGTTACTGAGTTACGTTGCGACAGCGAACGACTGTTATGTCTGTCCTTATCTCTCGCACGCAATTTTATAGTCCACTACGGTTGCCTACTGCGGGTTGGCAAACTTACACATACCTCCGAAACAATCTCTTAGGTGTGTGGGTTTCCTGACGACGTTTTCCTTCATCGTTAGAGCAGTCGGCTTTACGTTTGGTTGTCACCGGAGAGCGCCGCCCAAGTTCATATTTTATTTTTTTGCCACTGTGATTCGACAGTGCTGTCAAATCTCTTGACAGTTCTTCGCCATGATGGGCTTTCCGAACTGGTGGCAGAGCCATGATTTATTAAAGCAAATAAAAGTAAAAAAATAAATATTTGAATGAAGTGAATCTCAATTGTTCTCGTTATTGCAGAAAGCACAGCAGCTCAGCGATATGCAAGTACGGCACCTCGACACAGGAATGCTCGTGTCTGTTCAGCAAAGTGTTCCGGCTGCCGTGTCGACACATCCTCATGCTGACCACCGAGCTGAAGGTGAGATAACCCCGTTGAAACTAACGGGCGTTTTATGTACAAGCTGTTGAATTTGCCAAGTTAAAACCCTGAAATTATTAGTCGTGTAATTCGATTACCCATCCCATGGGATCTCCGGGAAACATATACCCTATGTCACTGCCTCTGCTGAGACGAATCTAACGTCACCTTATATGATGATACAAACAAACATACATACACGGAAAATGTAACCCTCCTTCTGACTGCCGGTCATTTTATTTAATATATTTGCGGGGATTGATAATATTATCAGCCAGTATCAATTAGTTATCTAGTAGAAAAATCAATAAAATAATAATATGCAATACTACACATTTCAGACACATAATACACCTTTCAGACACAGTTACGAGTTAAGTAAATCAATAATCTGTACTTTATTTTTTATTACTATTTGAGCTACAAACAAATATGTAATTAGAACTAAATTCTAAGTCCTCGCCATTTTGCAGAAAACTTATTTCTTGTAATAGCAAAAATAGTCTTTAACACAAAAGTTTTATGGGTCGAAAGCCAGAAAACCATTTACAGCCGTAAAAGGAAAATTATTCACGACGTATTTATTTGTCGCAGAGAAAGTCTGAGACTTTACACTCAACAACGACGCCACGCCCCACCACTTTTTTTCCTGTACTCGCTCACTATATTTCTTTGAATAAGTAAATAAATTTTTGCTTAAAAAAAATAATTTACTTATTTTGATTAACTTTGCCTTCGATGAAGTTATATTTACTAATCTCGCAGTTCAAGCCAAAACGGAATCTAAAATGCTTTTTGATATTTCCTACTACATTTACACAAAATTTATGCCTTAGGGTGTTACCCACTCCAGCTTGTTTTTTAGCAGCGTTAATTTATGTTGTACGAACACTATACAAAGGAAACATTTTAATTTATAGTTTAATTATTTCAATTTCTATCTCTGAATGGAATATCTGGTCCCGAACATTTTGTTTTTATTTTGCGAGCTTATTTTTTTATTGGAAGATTTTTTTTTACGTATTTTTATGCGACTACAGTTTTAATCACAAATGGCTAACCTTAAGGACCTGATGATATATTATCAAAACGTACGCGATCTGCACACAAAGACTAGTACCCTCATTCGTAACTTACGGGCCTCTGACTATGATGTTATCTGCCTTACTGAGACCTGGCTCTTGCCTGAAATGTATGATGCTGAACTCTTTGACTTAAGATATTGCGTATACAGGTGCGATCGTGATTACGCGTCGCGTGGCGATAGTGTTGGTGGGGATGTACTAATTGCGGTGCATCAACGCTTCTCCGTAAAACATTTTTCTACAATTACTATCACAAACAGTGCAGCAGATGCTTTATTAGTTTCAATTGTTATAAATAAAGTTACCTGTATCCAAATGTATTGCGGTTATTTCCCTCATTGTTCGCTTCATCACGATGCTTTAAATGAATTCTTTGACCTGATATCTGATCGTTTTGTCGCACAGCCTTTTGATAAGTACCTAATAGTTGGTGACTTTAACGTATCACAGGCCAAGTGGGTTGCAGCGTCTGCTAATGAGTACTTATTGCTAGACTCAAATCAAAATGACTCTATGTCGCATTTAGTTTCTAATTTTCAATGGTTTACCGACTTTAAACAGTACAATAATGTATCAAACGTTAATAATAGGTTACTCGATATGATATCTGGCAACTCTTCCTGCTCAATAAGCAGATATAGTGAACCACTAGTGCCAGAAGACGGACACCATCCTGCATTACAATGTCAATTTCAAATACCTAGCTTTGAATACTTAAGACCTGCGCCCCGTCTCATTCAACTGCTTCGCAAAGCTGATTATGACGTAGTAAATGAGTCAATTCGTACTCAGGATTGGTCAAAGCTATATAACATAAATGATATAGACCTAGCCCTAGATGAATTTTACAAGGTAATTAACAAGGTTATCAGTGATTTCGTACCTCGATTGGAAGTAAAAGGCGAGTCGAGGTATCCTCCATGGTTTTCCAAAGCTCTTATAAAAATGATTTAAAATTTCATAAGTTCTGGAAATTATATGGCAGACTGAGTGACTATGACGCTTTCAACCTCCTGCGTAAACGCCAAAAAGCAGTACAACTCGAATGTTACAGTAAGTTTATTGCAAGTACTGAAGATAAGATAAAAAAGAATAGTAAACAATTTTGGAGTTTTGTCAAATCAAAAAAGTGCTCCAATGTACTTCCAAAATCTGTTTTTCTAAATGATGTAATCTGTTCACATGGAGCTGATATGTGCAATTTATTCAACTCTTATTTCCAGTCGGTATTTGAACCGCAAACAGATTCAAACCCTCGCAATACGTCAACTCAGTCCGCTTCACCTAATTCCAGTCACGTCTCGTTATCTTCTGTTAGTATTTCCATTGAAATGGTAGAAAAATATCTTAGGGCTTTGGATGTTAACAAGGGTTGCGGACCTGATGGTATACCAGCACTATTTCAAAAAACTTGCTGGAGGTCTCTCTCTAACCCGTTGTTCTTTCTCTTCCAATTATCTCTACGTTCTGGTACTTTCCCTAAGGCATGGAAACAATCGTACATTATTCCTATCTATAAATCTGGGGATACACATAATATTCAAAATTATAGAGCAATTTCAAAAATCAATATTATCCCTAAATTATTCGAAAAATGTGTATTTGAGGTGATTTATCCCATACTTAGTCCTATTATTATTGTGCAGCAGCATGGGTTTGTTAAGAAAAAGTGTACTGAAACAAATCTTTGCGAATTTGTGCAAAACGTTGCCACTGCAATGGATAATGACTACCAGGTGGACGCGGTGTATACCAACTACTCTAAAGCCTTTGACAAAATTTACATTATTAAATTATCCACGGTGATCTTCTTCGGTGGCTTGAATCCTATCTCCGAGAGCGCAGTCAGGCTGTTGTTATTAAGGGATTTTGTTCATCTTTTATTCGTTACATCAGGAGTACCTCAGGGTTCTCATTTGGGTCCTTTACTATTTAATTTATATATAAATGACATTAATTTGATTTTAAGAAAATCTAATTTCGTATTATACGCTGATGACATGAAAATTTATAAAACTATTAAAACTGACTCTGACTGCAAATTGCTCCAAAATGACCTTACTAATTTAAAAACTTATTGTGCAGACAATTATTTACATCTAAACATTAAAAAATGCTATGTAATTAGTTTCATTTGAAAGAAAAAGAAAACATATTACACAATTATTATATTAGTAACGAACCTTTGAATCGCGTTGAAGAGGTAAAGGACTTAGGGGTGATTCTTGATACGAAACTATCATTTAACAAGCACATAGAGACCACACTTTCAAAAGCTCTCAGAATCTTGGGATTTGTTTTTAGACTTGCTAATGACTTTAAGCGATGTTCTACATTTACTACTTTATTTAACAGTTTCATTAGATCGATTTTGGAATATGCCTCAACTGTCTGGAATCCCCAGTACATTATCTATATACATAGCATTGAAACAATATACCTCAAATTCATGAAATATCTTTTCTTTAGAGCAAAAAAAATTTAATGCATGATCGCCGCTGTCTGTTCAAAATAATTAAGATGTATTTAGATATATGTAGATGTATTAGGTGCCCTCGAATAAACTCTAGAAATAAGAATTTGTTTAGTGTTCCCCTCGTAAGAACGAACCATACTGCAAACACATTATTATACAGAGCATGTAATAATTACAATAATATATTTAGTTCAATTGATATGTTTGATTGTAGCATAAACGTGTATAAAAAGAAATTAAGAGACATACTTGACATTTAACTTTAAATTTAAGTTTTTAGTTTATAGTATTAATTTTTTTTTAAATATTTGAATTGTATTATAAGTTTTATTATTGTTGTATTCTTATTATTGGATTTGTGTAATATTTTAACTGTGGAAACTTTAGTGACTTTTGTGTTACCCATTATTAATTAACTTAACGCATTAAATAGTTGTATGTTTCCCAAATAAACAAATAAATAAGATAAATTCAAAACTTTATTTTAAAATACATTTTTTGGGTCAAAATAACGTGTAATTTCTAAATAAATCATTAAACTTGCATTTCAAATGATGTCAAATACTCGTTATGTTAAATCTGGAACTTACCCATGGCCACTTAACATAAATATTTCCGTGTTCCTTCATTGACATTTATATTTTCTTAACTCATTATGATGATTGAAGAATAAAAGTATTTACTAGTCAAAATTGTTTTTTTTATAGTGTTATTTGTTTACTTAGTCTGATCGTCTCAAGGTATTCGTCTTATATAATATGTTTCATATTATCTGTCTCCGTTATTGAGTAGAGGCTGACTTTATTTGAATGTTGTATACGGACGAGTGGCGTAGTGGTTGGTAGCCCTGCCTCATACACCGATGTCCCAGGTTCGAGCTAGGTCGGGGCATTCATTTGTGTGTTGAATACAAATGTTTCTCGGGTCACGGTTGATGTATTAATATATCTATGTTTACCTGGGTTCCGCTCAGTTTCCTATGTATGGTAAACCATAACACAAGCTCTGCGTACTTTGGGTCATACAGTTGGTGTGCTTGTCTAAGTTATTTTATATTAAAGTTTGTTCGCGAAAATATACAGATCCCGTCTCCAGTATCATATGCAGGCTTACCCCTTAATACTTGTCGTCAGAGGTGATTTCATTGTCGCTTTATATGAACTAGATAGGAAGGACTCATGAATTGGATGTTTCAGGTAAAAACGCACATCCCCTTCGAACCGCGGTGGACAGTGCAGCACTGCCTGTTCGGATGCGAAAGCAATACAAGCAACAACACGGCCAACAGCACCACAGGTAAATCTATTTTGTTTGTTGCTAGTCTTGTGACGGTCTCACAAAACTGACAAAACAAGGTGACCGTTTAAATATAAACGGCGTATTGACGGCCTGTTTGGTGTGGAGGTAAGTAGCCTTGCCTTCCATGCCAGAGGTCCCGGGTTCGAGTCTTGGTAGGGGCAGATATATTATTATAGTTTATTTCTAATATTTATATTAAAAAAAAAATATCTATGTGTGTTTTTATATTTCTTAAGTTTATTTATCCGTTATCTAGCATCCATAACACAAGTTCTTTAATGATACTTAATTTGGGCTAGACAATGTTGTGTGATTGTTAGAAATATTTATTATAATTTTTTTTTTTATCACAAACAAAACATTAGTAAAATAAAAAATAAAATTACTAAATGTACAATAATTGGTACGCGTACAGCGAGGCCGCGTCGCCTCGCTGGAATGGCTATTGAGTAATAGAGTTTCTTTTATCATTCTTTTATCACTGTACATTGATAAGGCCACACAACCTTCTTTCGGTGTGACATAGGAAACCTTGTACCAGGGTGTAACAGAATATAAGTATATAATATAATATAAAACAATAGAATATAAATACGAATATTACATTATAAACGCTAATAGCTAAAAAATAGTTTAATTTTGTTATAATTTTTAATGACTGAGCTCAGTGCTAAGTTTCATGAGGGAGTTAGTCAAATAATTGTGAAATTTGTGGAAATATCGACGATGTCCAACATACCTATATTGGTGGATTGTGCCAAATACCAAAGTCAGCGAGAGGCGTTAGTCCAGCGGTACCGTCTAAATGGAGTAGAGATGCTTGCTAATCCCACTTCAAAAGCCGCATTAGATGTGTATAAAATGATTATTAACCAGTTTCGTTCGATGTATGCATATTTAAATAGTTTATAAGTTAGAATAAGGTACAATGGGGCTAACATATTATATTGTAATAAAAGTCCCTATATAAATAACAAAATTGCTGTAATGATGGTTTGCAGGCAATAACTACATGGAGCAAGTTGTGGTGGAGTCCGACAGCCAACACCGGCAGACCATACACCAACCCCAGATACATCAGGTATGTCAATCTTTTCTGCATTTTAAATACTGTTTAAAAATAAGAATATTTACAAATCAACAATTTGAAAATGAAAAACTATTTTGTACTAAATTATTAGCGCTAAAAACTATTTAAACCAAAATTATATGTTTATGTCGCAAGCGGATGGATTAATTATACATTTAATTAAAAAGTTAGCCATTTGGTAGAATGGATTTGTTCAGTTAACCGGCTAGCCTTTATGTAGAATAGATAATTAGGATAGGAATATGCCATTTCTGAATTACCTTCTTAAAAACTAGTTGATATCCGAGCAAGCTAATTGTGGACTATGTAAATATAATACAACCTTCAGTCAAAGTGTTCCCTTTAATGTCCCATTCAACTGTATCCGCCTACGACACATACGTAAATATAATCAATAAAAGAAATATCACAATCCGGGCTAGGTCTTTGTACACCATCTAAGAAAATTGTCAAATAAATGGAAATTATAGGATAAAAACAAATAATTCGATTTAATTGGTAGTTAGATGGTAAGAAAATAAAAAAGTCAACATTATTTGTGTTCTTTTTAACGGGCAACATTGACTATGAGTCTTTTCTATGGCGGAAGTTGTCAAGTGAAGTTAGTTCACTAAGCAGAGGGGACAGCCACCTCACTGACAGCATACTTCACTCACATCACATTGATGTCTGTCCGTGTGTTTGATTGTTCGTTGCGCTTGAGTTCTTTTTTTCGGTTTCTTTTTAACTTTACAATTGTTAAATAAGCTAAAAATATACAAAACAATTCAATTCAATTCTTTGGACTTAATGGCAACGAGCCATCGATACTACTCGATACACAAAACAAAAAGATGTAAGTAAACCTTAGCTGTCAAAATGACATTTTCTGCCGCCATGGTGTTTTTTGTTTGTGCAGTGCACAATTTCATTTCCTACCAATAAACAGTGTTTTAATAACAATTTAACAATCAAAAAGTGTTCTAAGCATCTTAAACTATTTTTTGATAAAGTGCAGACTCCTTGCATTTTGGGAAATTTCTTTTTCACAACAGCACAAATATTGGAATAATTAATATATGAAGTAATTAAATCATTTTTCTTCATCTTCTACCTCGCAAAAGCTTTATTTCGTGTCACTGTTCACATGAAGTGTAACCGGGCAACGTTTTCTATATCTTTTTCTTAGAGGTTCTTCAATTTAGGGAAACACTGCAAATCGAATTAAATTATTTCAAATTATTATTTGTGTATTTTTTTTCTTGTGCAACAGGTGGGCGCGGTGAGGCAGCAGCAGTATGTGCTGGCCACGCCTGGTCAGGCCGCTACTCCCGTCTCGCAAGTGAGTTTAAATCAATCATTATAATATTTATGTAAGATCGGTTAGAAATATTATGATTTAGTACAATATAACCCATGGAGCAAATACAAAAAGGAGGTGCCGTACGTATTATTCTTTAGGGAATTCGGTGAAGCCGACGCGCCATTAGCGGAATGGTGTTTTGTGATGCCAGCGTCACTCGGAAGTGGCTTGAATTGGATGCTTTTGATGGAGTATTGAAAAAGTTTTGGAATAATTTACCAGGTGGCGTCACTTGTTAGTTAGCAACAATAATATTTCTTATTCACAGTTCAAAAACACATTGTCTTCCTTTACGTTTACTTGTAACTTTGGCATGAAACATAATGCAACGCATTTTTGTACTGAGTACTAAAAAACTAAAACGAGATTTCAACAATCAAGTACCGATTGCCCGCTTCCACCGATCCACAAGCGCCACTCTCGCCAGCGCCGCTAGCGGGGATTGTGTTTCTATATAAATTGCTACATTGTTAAGAAGACCTCTTCTTTGTATTTTCTCTATTACCCTTTAGCAACTTACTAAAAATACCTTTAAGTAAAGGTATTTTTTCATAAAAAAGTAGGAACAAAAATGATAAGTATATATTTAGTAGTTCTGAAATTATCTAACCTATTCTTAAATTCTTCTACCATTATAAAAGTGCGCTATCCCGAATTTCCCACGGGATAACACTTCCGCGGGTGAAACCGTACCAGGACCTCGAAGGCTAAAATCTATTAGCCTACTCTCAGAATGATCTCAGCTAAATGTGCAAACAAAAAGCGACGTTGTTTGTGACGGCATAGAATACGTATTCTGGAAACATGAGACACCAAAAATCTAAATTTGTCCAATGAGATGTTCATCACTATAAAGTATGTTGAGGAGTTGCTTTTTGTTTCAACATTTAGCTGTATATAATATAATATAATATAATATATATATATATATATAATATTATATAATATAATAATATATCCCCAGACAATCACACCAACTGTATGGCCCCAAAGTAAGCAGAGCTTGTGTTATGGATGACCGTACAGCGAACTGGGGGGGACCCGGAATAAACATAGATATATAAATATCAACAACCATGACCCGAGAACAAACATCTGTGTTCGCCACACGAACGAATGCCCCAACTAGGACGCTAACCTGGGACCTGCGGCAGAGTTACTACCCACTACGCCACTCGGCCCAAAGGACATGTCAATTAATATATAACACTTTATTCAAATTTTTTTTTATAAACGTTACAATTTTTAATGTGATTAGACTGAGCACTGCTTAGAAAATTTCAGACATAATCATAAGACATTTTTACTCTACAGGTGATATTCATGGGCGGCGGGGTGGGCGGAGTGGGGGGCGGCGTCATGACGTCAGTGCTGCCGGCGGGGGGCGCTGTTCTCACGCCGCACCATGCCTTGCAGCACTAGATAATACGCCCCGTGTTATGTTAACGTACAGACAGCGTTACAGCTGATGACATGTAGAAATAACATGGATATCGCGATGTATAAATATGTACAAGTTATTTGTTAACCCAAATTTAAAATAATCCCGAATTTATTCTAACATGGATCAGGACACTCGATCGATACAGCTGCTAGACAAAAAAAACCTGCATCAAAATCTCTGTTAGTTTGCGAGGTGCGATGCCACATACAGACTGACAGATACACAAGTAAAACTTATAACTCCCCTCCTTTTTTAGGTTAACCCTATACTTGGCACGATATTATTTTTTAAATATATTTTTTTACATATAAATTGTATGTAGGTGTTAAGTAAAAATTATTTATGTATATTAGTTTTGTATTTACTGAGGGTATCACAAACGACACGGTGCCAGATGCATGTTAATCGACATAACAAATTCTATGTATCAAATATGCCACACGGCTAGGTAAAAAGTCTTTATAACACGTGTTTAACAAAAATAATACTTTGTTTATCTTATAACATTCAAAATCAACATAACAATGAACAAAAACAATTAGCAACAGTCCTAAGCATTCATTTTAGCATTTATTACAATCGCTATTGTTATAAAATATTTTTATATCTATTTAATTAAAATGAAAATTAAACATTATATATGAAAATGAGATAAATTTTGCACTTATAAGTATAATTAGTGCTAAAGTATTTATTAACTTAATATTTGGCATAAGTATTTATTTAAGACAATTATACGTATCGAATACAGAGGAAGTTATGAAATATTCTTGTAACTAGAAAATAACAAAAATGAAATATAAAAAATATGAGACCAGTTTTCGCTCACTAAAATAATACTAATATGTTATAAATGTTCGTATACAAAGAAATACTAAATAAACAAAGTATTTATTATTTATTTTTATGATACGCAAGAAAACAATTGCGCTCTTGCGAAAACGTAGCCTCACTTTGCATTTGTGACAAGAGATTTTGGTTTGTCCCTTTGTACAATAACTTCACCTTCCCCTGTCATGCACCCCTGTTGGGTAATGAGCAATTTGGTCATACCGGATAACAACTGGCGATCGCTCAGCCACGGGCTTTATAATTTGTTGAGTGAATCTAGATGTTATGGGGAAGCTGCGCTCGGTGCAAGTCTCTCAAATCGGAGTAGGGTTGCGACAGTTTCTAGTTTGAATATTTTTAGGGTATTCCCTTTTCTACTCTTCAGATCGCGCCGATAGAGTAGCCAGGCGTTATTAACACAAATATCAGGCGTCTGAGAACAAATCGGTATGTACCAGCGATGGCAACGGACGCGTGTACGATACAAAGCGATCAGCATATCTGCCAGATCCACACCGCCCATATTGGTGTTGCATTCTTTTACGAGATAAAGACAAGTTACGGGCACTTTTTTTCGTTCTTATTTCTTATATCTTACGACTTCCTGCATTTGTTATCGTACAGTTTGGAGGCAGCAGTCTTGTTTTTATTACAATCGGCCTGAGTCCCTCGGCCTTTTTTCTTTAAATTTTTATCTGTAGGTAGTTTCTGTTCAGCTCCTCTAATTCGATTCCGCCGGTAGCAGGCAGGTATGCGAATAGCTTTGGCTAACGCTAAAACAACTTTAGGCTTCAAGCCCATACTGTTTTCTACGTCATTAAAAGAATAAAAGCGGAAGTTACCATCTCCTCCATTGGCCAAATAGTCATACACGATTCCGGAAACAACGGCTCTAACAAAAAATGTTAAGTTCCATTTCTTGGGCTTATTTTCCAATGTTTATGTTTCCGACTGCGTACTCGACTTCCTTTATGAGGAACCATCATCATCTCGTCAATGTTGAATCGATTTTCTTCTTCCACTTTTAAACAATTTTGGGGAATTGTTTCGTACTGTGTAACATCAGTCGACGTCAAAATGTAGGTATCGCCTCATCTGCTGAAACTTTTTTAGAGGCGTTAAGCCACCTACTATATCGTACCTCAATGCCTTGGACCCATTATCCGTATGTGCTGGCATATTTGTGATACCGATTAGCAAAAAGATGGCTAAAAAATCATGTACATAATTATGTGTAATAGTTATAGATGCACCTTTTACCCGTGTACCTTAAAAGTTAGTTTGTTCCGTGGCCGCAGAGATGATATAATTGGGTATATGACAATTTTTTTAAATTTCATATTTAAATAGTTTATCAACAGTAAATAAATATTGCAAAAGTAACAGTATGTTTACAATCAATAGTTTTATAGATACAGCGATGTGTTCGAGGAGCCGCTGCGAGTCGCCGAAAAACGCTTCATACAAAACGGTACTGAGCTGTGACGTCACGACTTGTGAATCATACTAAAATTGAATGGGCGTTTGGATAAAATATATAATAGCTACGTAGATAATGCGTTTACAAGCATACTGTCATAGTAAAAGTTGTTATATTTAATGTCAGTAAGCTAATGATATTTAAAAATTTAACATGTACTATAATAAGTTCTTGCTTCTTTTTTTAAATTTTCAAATCTATATAATTTCAATATTAAATTCAAAACTATATTTTTCAAAACATTGTACCTGTCAAAATAACTAATATTTTGTAAATAAATTATAAAGACTTGCATTTTTAAATGGTGTCATCCACCCAATTGCAGAGGAATAACTTGAAATATTTGAACAGAGTTACTAAGGTCAAGTTCAGTAGCGCCAGTGAACTTGGTACAACGCCAATTAGGTTCAAACTTTTTGTGTGGGATTACTTTCCGCTCTTTGACTATGAGTACAGGTTGTGATCTGATAAGACTGATCGAATCGCCACCAGTGCTGCCAGATCAGGGGATTTCCCCCTAGATTTAGGGACTTTTTAGGGGCAATTTAAAAAACATTAAATACAGTTTTTTACCATCTTTAAATTACCTGAGCGCCACAACAAGTCTAGGTCGAGATTCGAGGTGTTGAAGATAACGAATAAATTTAGCTATAAGTAATAAAATGTGGCAAAAATAAAGTTTAATAATATATGAACCGCACATGAGCATGTACCGCCTCTTTTAAAAATCGCTGCATGCCACCATCCGCTTGGTGAGGGTAAATAAAACAAAGTCCTACCTATTTTTTATTTATTTTTTTATATATTTGTTACTGTTAACAAACTTGACATTGTGTCAAAAGTGATACATTGCACGAAAATTACCAGACTGTATAGGTCAAGTATAGGGTTAAAAATTATCATTATCAGGAAAAGAACACCAACCGCCTTAGAGGCGTACCCATATGCTGGGGTTGGCAGAATTCAACATTCGGTTCAACTTGCGAAAACCCGAGCGGCTTTCACCGGCATTTTGCCCAAACGTTCATCTGCACATATTTAACTTTTAAGCCTGGCCTTTGATGTCGGCCCGTATATGTAGCCCCCCCCCCCCCTTATAAAAGTCCAATATACTTTGCGTACAATATACACTATACATCGCCAATTCATACTAAAGGGGACAAGTGCAACACCCATTAATTACTTTACTGTTTTTTTTTTGTTCCTTGTACAATAGGGCTAAAGTTTACGAGCGTGGAAGATTATCTTATTCTCGGATTCTTTTCCAATAATAAAAGCTAGTAAGCAGTAGTTTTTGAACTTTACAGACTTAAATATAAGACTCCATTTTCCTAATAAGAGACGAAAATAAATGTAGCTATCTTAGGTATGCCTTAGTTTGTTTCATTACCTACTATACAGTAGCCTGTAACTAAAGTATAATTAGATGTACTCTTAACACTGTATATATTTATACTAAACCTTTTATATTAATATAGCTATAATTGTTGTAATAGAGCTTATACGCTAATAAAGCACGGACCTCATAAATTTTGTCCTCATTTCGCTTAGTTGCAAACCGACTGTCGCTACGCGAAAGGAAGCTAGACGCTATGACATCCGTCTCGCTCACGCGCCACGTCATTGTATCGTTCTGTCTCTTTCCTTGTTTTATTAATATAAAGTTTCATAACTGTAATATATTGAGTGTGTGTGAGCACGAGATCCATTGCTCACGTATAGTACACGTCACACAACTTGGTGGCTCTGCGGTATCTGTGAGACGCTGCACAGAACACGAACGCGGGTGCGTGTCGCCAAGTTGTGTGACGCGCGTAATACGTCACGTAAGAACGTCACCTGTCTCGCTTCTTTTGAATTTTATGAAAGGGGAAACGAACAACAGATACGAAAAACCTTTTGTATTGTGATATCAGTAGAACCATTGAAGAAAGCTAGTTATCTTTCATTTAATTTGAACGAAATTACTTTTCTGTCATGATTATTTATTTTTATTTATATAACAATAAATAAAAACTCGTAGAAACAGTGATTTTCAATTATGTACATTTTAGTTCGAAATATTTTATTTGCTTTCGATGTAAATAAGTAATATTGTAACTGGATTTGTGTATCTTACAATGAAATAAATATTAAACATATGTATAGATGGCTGAATTCAGTTGTGCGCGCGATTCTATGTGTGTTTGCTTGTAAATATGCAACTAAACTTTGTGCGGCGGCCGCCATCTTATCGCACCGTGCTCTCGTCGCTGTAGTGTGCGTGTGCAGTGAGTACATCTTGTCACGCTTACTCAGTTGCTGTATACATACAAGCTGAACACACACATAGGGTCGCGCGAACAAATAAGTTCAACCAACCATGATGGCTTATTTATTTAGAGATGTTAAGAAATTGAACATATCTTGTACTCTAGGTAGTTTTTTTCAAGAACTTATAATACTTATGGGATAAATTCTAATTTGGTTTAAAAACACGCGCTATAATATGGTGCAGATGACAGCTGTCACTTTCATTTCAAGTGGCTGTTCTTTACGCGTAACGGTACAAAAAAATTTTTTAGCGAGACTTAATTTGTAGACAATCGAATTCTTCCTTACTTGCCTTTGTTTAAATTAAAACAGAGGATGGTAGTTGAGCAACTCCTGACGCATGGACCTCATGGATCTTATCCTTGTCGCCTGATTCATCTCAGTCACAACCCGACTGTCTTTACGCGAAAGGAACCGAGGCAACACGACACTACACTCGTAACTATGTTCCGTCTTGCTTGCGCATTACATCATTGCTTGTCTTTCTCAGTTCTACTTATATTAAATTTGATTCACTTGGGTATGTGTTAGTAAAGTGTCTGCGGCTGTACTACATCCGTTTTAAAAGTACGTCTCGTCAGAATAATCATAATAATAATCCCAAGATAAACAAACCAACTGCATGGCCCCGAAATAAACAGAGCTTGTGTCATGGACGACCATACTGCGAACTGGGGGGTACCCAGAATAAACATACATATATAAATATCGACAACCATGACCCGAGAACCAATAATATTTGTTGTTAATAATATCTGTGTTCATCACACAAATGAGATGAACGCCATGGTCAGTTACTCGGCCGTCAAAAGAATGTCACTTATCCTTCATTATTCAAATTGAATCAAACCTCAGGAAAACTAAAATTTTAAGTTACAAAGTTGGAGTAAAAAGAATGTCACATGCACCGTGTTAAAAACGCTGATAATAAACATGTGGATATTATATTTTGTTATTTAAAACAAGTGCCCTTTTTTCGTTTTAATAAGTTGCCTTCATAGCAGTACATGCATAAGCATTTTTAATTAGTCGCAAAGAATCTTATTTTACCAAAACGGACTGTAAGGTTTGGTTTTCGCTCCACTTATAATATCAGACAAGCTAAACCTTTAGCTTAGCTTGTAAAGTAATGTATAAGTAGTAAATTAATCTTTAAATGTAACTTATTGCGTACATATGGCTTTGTATTTTATAAATCAATGGATGGAATAAAAAACTTGAAAAATATTTTTGTGGTTTATTGAATCAAACCTTTTGTTCAAAAATAAATTATTTGTATTTATTTTTATTTCTCGTTCAATACGAACTGGCTCTTTGGAGTTCTATGTACCCACCGAATATGACTTCGTAAAGACTAGTGATGCGAGTCCAGTTTTAATCTGTCGTTATTTAGTCAAACCCTACGTAAATATACAGGGTGTTAGGTAGATGATCCCTCAAAATTGGCAGGGAGGTAGAAAGGATCATTTCTAACATATTTGCCCTAGAAACTCCTATCCTAATGTTGATGGATTTTAAAATATGGTGTTTTTAAATATTTTTTTTAATTTCCCAGAATTGGGCCTAATTACCTATGAATCTATAAATTTTTGTATAATTTAACGATTTGTTTAAATGTTTATTTAGTTTGTCGTATGTATTTCGTCGATCAAAAACCCAATTACCCGCTAAGCACACTAAAATAACTTTTTATCGGCTTTAGAAAAGCAGAAACTGTGTTGATAAAGCTTAAAATCTTTACTTTCAATTTAATTTAAAAAATAAACAAAGACTATTAATGTCTTCAAATGCTTTTAAAAACTTCTTTAATTATTGCTCTTTACAACGGTATAACACACATTCTACAAATTTTGGCAAAATTATCCACAGGTCTTGATTGCCTAATTATAGCAATCAAGAATACGCAGATATGCTTCTGGCATATGGCAGAGCCCGTAATCGGAGTGCACGGGATGCACTGAGAATTTATGCAGAAATGTTCCCCGGTAGAACGTTGCCGATAGTGACACATTTACTAGGACTTATCGCCGTTTATGTGAATACGGTACCTTACAATTCAGCGAACCACGAGTAAATATGAGACAACATAACTTTGAAGTCAATGAAAGGATTATTCGTGCATTTGATTTTGACCCTACCACGAGCATAAGGAAAGTTGCAGCTGAATTGGGCGTTTCTACTTGGAAAGTATGGTCCGTTATTCACATGGACGGCAGGCATCCCTTCCACTACCGACCGGTGCAAGGTAGATATCATTTTTAATAATGTCGTATAAATTAACAGTAATAATTAATAATAACTCCTCGCATTACCTTACCACCTGGCCATTTTGTGAATTATCTCTTTGAGAAGCATTAGTCTTTATTAATTTCTCATAAGAAGTAGAAGTATCTAATAGGTTTTTCATTCCAGGCCTCGTGGAAGGCGACAATCAACGACGCATGCAGTTTTGCCGTTTCATTTTACACGCCGACATTGAAGACGGAAACTTTTTGAAAACCATTTTGTGGACAGATGTAAGGGAGATGTAAGGGGGATACATTTATCCAGATCTTTAACTAGCATAATATGCACCACTGGGCTCCAAAAGACGAAAACCCACGGCTTGTTAGAGCGACGTCCCAATAAAGAAAGTTTAGCGTCAACGTCTGGGCCGGTGCGATTGGAAGATACGTCGTAGGATCACATTTTTTACCGGACAACCTCAACGGAAGCAATTATTTGGATTTCCTACAAATTGATCTCCCGGGACTGATGTATGAAATACCTATCACGCATTAAGAAACACCAATTGTTTTTCAAAACGACGGCTGTCCGGCTCATTACAGAATCACCGTTAGGGAATTCCTGGATACCGCATTCCTAATTTTTGGATTGGAAGACACGGCCCTATTGAATGTCCTGCACGGTCCCCGGACTTGACTTCTCTCGATTTTTACGTCTGGGGCCGTGCCAAACAGATTGTGTACGAAGGCGAGATAGATACAAAAGAACACTGAAGCAAATAATTCATCATTCATTTGATATTATTAAAGCGGAATTCGGGTTGAGCACCACTACAACAGAAATACGACGCCGGTGTTGTGCATGCATTAGACGAGGTGGTGCTCCATTTGAGCAAATGTTACAATAAGAATTTTGTATTGTATTATTTTTTTGGTTAATTAAAAAAGTACATAAATTACGTGTAGTTTGTTTTAAATAAACTTGTTACTTACCTAGTGCAAATGCGATAAATCAACATTTAGGCTGATTTTAACAGTCAGATAAGATTTATCTGAGATCAAATTTGATGCTGTCACTATCGAAAACATAGGTAAATGCAGTGATAGCATCAAATTTAAATTTCAAGTAAGTTTTATCTGGCTACCGAAAACTCCGCCCTTATTCTGTTGTTTAAAGAATATACCCTAGTAGTAATAATAATAAAATTTTAACGACAATAGTCAATTTGTCTTGACATTGTGTTATACCGTTGTGAAGAGCAATAATAAGAGAAGTTTTTAAAAGCATTTGAAGATATTAGTAGTCTCTATTTATTTTTTAAATTTAATTGAAAGTAAAGATTTTAAGCTTTATCAACACAGTTTCTGCTTTTCTAAAGCCGATAAAAAGTTATTTTAGTTTGCTTAGCGTGTAATCGGGTTTTTGATCGACGAAATACATACGACAAACTAAATAAACATTTAAACAAATCGCTAAATTATACAAAAATTTATAGATTCAAAGGTAAATAGGCCCAATTCTGGGAAATTAAAAAGAAAATATTAAAAAACACCATATTTTAAAATCCATCAACATTAGGATAGGAGTTTCTAGGGCAAATATGTTAGAAATGATCCTTTCTACCTCCCTGCCAATTTTGAGGGATCGTCTACCAAACACCCTGTATAGAGCCTCCAGCTTACCTGTTTAGTAGAAAATCGTAACTAAATGTTTCCTATGATAACCAACCGGTTAGAATGGTGATTTTGATTTTGTTTTATTTTCGCTTTGTTTTGATAAACTGTACAAGAGATTCGTCTTCTCGCTCTTTTCGGTCTTCTGTACGGAGTAATACTATGCCGTTGATACCTGCAATTATACCTCAGGGTTTCCTAATATAATTGCAAGAACAAGGAAGACCTTGAACCATTTACAGGCTCAAAACTGGAGTCTTACTTTAATAATGACTCAAGGGCGCTGAATGTGTGCTACGCTGGTATGGTTTAAAATATATAATACATAATAATCACATAATAGAAAACTTTTACCTACATTTCAATGTTGCGAGCTATTTGTGGAGCTAAATTGCATGAAAAACTAACTTAGCTAGTTATATATTAAAATCTATATTTTCTATCAACTTTAAGCTTGTTAAAAACGTACAAACCTCATTGTTCCAAAACTTGTTAAAATAACAAACCTAGGCCCACTAGAGTTCGTTCGCGTAACGATTGCAGTGAGTCATCGATGCAACTATAGATACTAGCCAATGAGATTACCGTATTAGAAAAAGTTTTCTTACTGTCGGTGACGCTATTGGCTATAACCTAATGCTGAGACGATACGTAACTGCATTCTTAACGCGAACGAACTATATAGTGATGTAGGAGACTCGTGTAGTGGAGCCTCACCACTTATAAAATATGCTGTATGACTCTGGTTACCGAGCCTTCTCGCTTAAAACATATATGAGTTGAGTTAGATCAACGATGTACTGTAGGTAACTTAAGGCATAATCGAATAAATAACGATCCAGTATTTTAATTGTTTAAGGTTGACTCACTTCTTACGTAAAAACAGGTGTTAAGAATTATTGTTAACAGCACAAAGTAGTTGCAAATTAGACTGACGTCATATTGTCGATGATCCACTTTTCGTAATGAGTTTTGTTGGCAGAAAGAGTCGGTCTGTGTTGAAACTTCACTGACTGCACATCAAATAAAATAGTTGTTTTATTCAATTAAAAACCAAAACTACCAATACTCTAACATATATGTGCTGTACATGTTGTTTAAAATATACACATGATAATTGTTCCAAAACTTGTTAAACACATAGCAAACCTATGCCCACTAGTGATGTACAAGACTCGAGTACCCGAGCTTTCTCACTTAGGACTTGCGAGTCAATTTACAAGACTCGGTTCGTTGACACTACTTTTGTGAGTTACAAGTCTCTGTTTCAGTCAGCGTTTACAAACTAAATCTACCTAATTAGACTGAAATAATAATAATAATGAGTCCCCAGACAAACACACAAACTGTATGGACTCAAAGTAAGCAGAGCTTGTGTTGCGGAAGACCTTGAAGCTAACATATTATTGGATAACATTGGTCATGTACATACTATATTATTCTTATATATAAGCCTATTACAGGTACACACAGCATTGTTATAAAAACTTAAGCGAGGTAAAGTAATGTGGAATAATATAACTTAATATATACAGGGTGGCCGATCAATTGGCGTCATAAAAAAAAATTTTGGATCGCCATATCATGGGGTAACCGTGGGGCTTCTGAGTTGTATACTCATGAAAATTCTGTTGCAAAAAATAAACTCTTAAAAAGTTCTCTACTTTTTTTGTAGAAAATTTTTAATCTGTTCACGTCGAAATTCCTCGAAAAGTCGGAAAAAAATTAATAACTCGAAAACTATACAAAATCGCGGAACATACATAGGGGTGATTCGGATACCCCATGATATGCCGGACCTAAATTTCTTTTTATGACGTCAATTGACCGGCCACCCTGTATATGAAAAACTTAACTATTCAACTAAATATAGCCGTAGACAACTTTTTTTTGAAAGGATCGAATAAATCGTTAAAAATATCCAGCTCTGGGTATTTAGATGTTATTTGGTTATATTTTGACATAATTCTGGAGAGTGGATGATGAAGGCCCAAGTTAATACGAGGGGGGGGGAATATGGAATAATTTGTTTATACGCGATCTGGGGTATTTAAAGGGTACTGATAGACTAACTTTATTTAGAATTGGTGGACATGAAATTTTGCGATTTACAAGTTTATGTAGAAATAAAAGATCAGCTGCGGTACGACGTCTGTTTAAAGGACGCATATTAAAATATTTCAGCCTTGGTCATATGAATGTCTGTGAGAAACGCCGTGTGAATTGAAGGCCAGATTCCTTGTAAAAGCACGTTGAATACTTTCGCTGGGAAGATATGGCATAAACCGGGTTCCAACAGTAGATGCAAATTCTAGTTGAGAACGGACGAAACTGTTGTAGAGCACCATTTTTGTACTTATTTTTTTGAAACTACGGGTATTTCGCTTTAAAAAGCCTAATATTTGGGCTGCTTTACTAACAATTTTATCTATGTGTGCCGAAAAATTAGTTTATTATCTATAATTACACCTAGATCGCGGATCTCTTTAACGTGCGCCAGTTCAGCATCGTTAATAGGAACAACGTTTATTTTTCTCTAAAAGGTGATATGAATACATTTAGTGACATTCAGTTTCATACCATTCACACGGCACCAATTATTTATTCTATTTAAATCGTTTTGGAGCATCTGTTAATCATTAGGATTTTCAATTATATTATATATTTTAAAGTCGTCAGCAAAAAGTGAGATTTTACTATCTTTTACATGGTTAGCAATGTCATTGATGAAAATTATAAATTGGATTGGCCCTAAATGTAAGCCTTGTGGAACTCCAGATTTAGCATAAATAACATTCGATTGTGAACCATTTACAACAACTGTCTGCGGTCTATAGGCTAGATAAAAACTAAAACATTTCAATAAAAACGTCTTCAATACCGTATATTTTTAATTTGGGCAACATTAAGTCGTGATTTACTTTATCAAAAGCACTAGACATATCTGTATAAATAGTATCTACTTGTAAACCTCTATCAATTTCAGTAGCCACCTCTGAGATGAAAGAAACGAGATTAGTGTTCACAGACCTACCATTTCTGAAGCCGTGTTGAAAATCAGAAAGTGGTGGGTTAACCGGTTTATAAATTATGGAGTACAACGGAGTCTCAAACAATTTGGAAAATGATTATAATATTGACATGGGTCTGTAATTAACAATTTCAGATTGATCGCCCTTTTTAAAAATGGGTACGATTCGCGCTTTCTTCCATTCGTCTGGAAAAACCCCAGTTTCCAAGGAATAATTGTAAATGATACATAGCGGATAAGTAAGAGCAGAGCCACACACAACGCTTGATAAAAAGTGGTGGAATATTGTCTGGGCCCGCCCCTTTTTATATGTCAAGAGTTTTTATACTTTTGAGAATTTTTGATTCACTAAATCGTGCAGAAGTGAAGTTATCAGAAGATGAGTTGATAGTAATTTGGGGTTGTTAGTAATTTTTTGTGTTTTGTTAACATATGAAAAATGTGATGCAAACAAATCGGCAATTTGAGAATTACTTGAAACCATATAATTTTTTAGTTTCATTGTAGCAGGAAAAGAAGATAAATTTTGGCGACAAGATTTAACATAATTCCACAACATTTTTGGGTTATCTTTAATGTTTTTCTCAATAGTTTGCATGTAATTACTGTAGCATATATCATAAAGTTTATGACAGCGCTCTCTAAATAACTCGAATTCGAATTTGTCTCGTGGATTTTGGAACTAAGAATATAACTGTCGGAGTTTATTCTTTTCTTTAATTAGCTTGACTAAGTTGCAGCTGATCCAGGCCGGATATTTTTTAGATCTAACTCTATGTTTTGGAACTGTTTCGCTAATAATTTCATCTAGTACAGTGAAGAACATAGATACCATATCGTTTACATTCTTCAAACTATAAAAAATTTCATACCAATCAATATTATTTAGACGTGATTTGATAAGCTCAAAATCTGCTTTGTAAAAATTATAGCCATTACGACTGTTTACAAAATATCTTTTATTGTAGACAAATTACATGTGGGCATAGAACAGACATGTGATAAGGATCTACTTTACTTATAGGACCCGAGTTTGCAGTCTAAAACTTTGTTGCTACTGTTATAAATGCCATTTATCTGGCGTAAAGTATTAAGTGACAGAAAATCGATAAGTGAATATCCGAGATTTCTATTGTAATTAGATGCCACCAAATGGTTGCCACTTAATAAAGCCAAGGACGATATATTCTCAGTTTTGTTCAAAATTATGTCAACATTGTCCAAAAAAGTTTGTTGTAATTCAAGTTTAGTTGTCGGTGGCAGATATATGGCACATATGGTTAGAGTTTTGTTTTTACCAATAATTTTGCATTTAACCTTCAAATCTTCATATCTAGATTCCCATTCTTTAATGCGATCTGAAGGATAATCGCGTGCTGTCAAACCTGATCTCTTCGGTAGACTACATAACGATCGTTTATAAATTCACTATCTCGTATACTGTCATTTGTGGGATAATTAGGTTTATCTAGCCTAATTATTCAATGAAACTAATTCTTAATTTCTGAAGCGTCTTTAATCCAGGGAGCACAAAACTATAGAGAGCGAGTCATATACAGACAATATAACCGTTACATATTGAAGTGTCTACCATAGATAATATATAGTTTATTGATATAAGTTTCTCAAATATCCAACACCCCCTCTCAATTTCAAGTCCCTAATTAACTACATTTTACACAAATGACATAATTTGAAATTGAAACCTTTTGAAAATTACCGTGCTGACAACTCTAAACAAATGGCAAATATATATATATATATTGTTTTTTACACTTAAAAAAAAACTAACTCAAACACTTGACAAGGCTGTATAGCTTAGTACCTTTGCCTGCTCATAATGAGCTAAGAATAAAAAAAATAACCTTACAAAACATTAAAACTTATAAAATTCAATACAACAAACACAACTTGTTTCTTAAGTTTTTAAATTTTTCAGCAGACAAAGCCTTTGTCAAAACATCCGCTATGTTTTGTTCACTGTTTACATAGTTCACACACAACAATTTCTTAGAAACAATGTCCTTAATATAATGCACTTTTATATCAATGTGTTTTGATCTCTTAGTGTTCTCATAATTTGAAATCATTTTCAAAGCACTATGATTATCTATTAACATCACTGCACTACACTGTCCAAATTCACTGGCGAGGCCCTTGATGTACATCAACTCAGCTGCACTCATGGAAGCTGCAACATACTCTGACTCAGCGGTGGAAAGAGCCACTGATGTTTGCTTCCTTGAAAACCAGGCTATTAGGTTTCTGCCATGGAAAACCACACAGCCACTGGTGCTTTTACGGTCAAACTTATCACCAGCCCAGTCAGCATCTGAAAAGGCTAAAATATTATTATCTCTGTTCTTCTTATAGGTCAGTTTCAGTGCTTTTGTTCCTTTCAGGTATTTCAATATTCTCTTTGCTGCCCTCCATATTTCTTCATTATATTTATCCAGGTATCTGCTCAGGAAACTGGTTGCAAAGGTAATATCTGGTCTTGTCATCATAGCCAAGTAGTTTAAACATCCAATAAGTTCTCTAAATGGTAATTTTCTTTTTTCAGGTCTCTCTTCAGGTTGAAAACATGTCACCATCGGAGTCTCAACAGGATTACACTCATCCATACAATATTGCTCTAATATTTTATCAATAAATCTTTCTTGTGACAAAGTCAATGTTTCCTTTTTATTTATGTTTATATCTATGGCTAGAAAATTCTTAACACTTCCCATGTCTTTGGCTTTGAATTCAATCTTTAGTTTCTGTACTATCTCTTCTATATTTTCTAACTTTCCAATTAACAAGATATCGTCCACAAATAGGACTAACCATATATTTTCTCCAGTATATAGACAAACATCATATTTAGATCTTGTCATTTCATTATTTTCACAAAATTTGTTTATAGTTTCATTCCAGCAACGGGGTGATTCTTTTAGTCCATACAATGCTTTGTTTAGTTTTAGTACCTTCTGGTTGCTTGATAATTTTACTCCACTAGGAACTTTTATATAAACTTCTGAATCAAGTTGGCCATTTAAAAAGGCTGAAGGAATATCAAGTTGTCTAGTTTCCCACTCGTTTGATACAGCTTGAGACAACATCATTCTAATGGTTGACATCTTGGCCACTGGAGAGTAAAGTTCCTGACTGCATGTTTCTTGCTGAAATCCTCTGGCTACGAGGCGTGCTTTTTTAGTTCCATCCTGTTTAGTGCGGAACACCCATTTTGTGTCAATCATTTGTTTTCCTTTAGGTAGGTCACATTCTGTCCATACATTTAGGTCATTTAGCGATTTTATTTCTTTTGTTATGGCTTCTTTCCAATTTGCTTGTTCAACTGCTTCTTCGTATGTCACTGGATCTCCTTCTGTCATTAAAGCATATGCCATGTATAGCTCATAGTCATTTAGCTTGTCTGGTATTTTGGTATTTCTTTTAGATCTTTTATTTTCTTCTATTTCTTTTTGCATGTCACTCTCTTTCTCTATATTTTCATTTCTACTTGTATCTTCTTCGTTATCCTGGGTTTCATCATCTTGAATAACTATGTTTTTTGATTTATCTATCATTCTTTCTGTTATTGACTGGTATATGTAGTCTGATTCATCAAATGTCACATCTCTTGATATGATTATTTCTTTAGTCTCTGGATTCCACAATCTATAGCCACTATATCCATAGCCAACCATTCTTACTTCTGTACATCTTGGTTCTAATTTTCCTTTTTTAGGCAAATTTACTACCCATGCTTTACTACCAAACACCCTTAACTTTTCCAAGTCTGTTTTTCCTAAATAAATACTTGCAGGGGTTTCTCCTTTCAATACTCTTGTTGGGCTTCTATTTAGAGCAGACACACACAAAGACGGAGCTACATATTTATACTTTGCGTAATACTCACTAACTAGTTTCATTAGAAGTTTTGGATTTGAAGTCTCTGGAACGTGGACCTTGGAAATGGCGACCACTTCCACAGAACGCAAAAGCAGGGTCCAGGCGGTGCTTGGGCTGAGTGACGGAGAGCTCAAGGCTTTGCTCTCCAGCATCAAGGGAGACGAGGAAACTGTTAGAACCGTGTATGGATTGAATATCCCGGAAGCGAGCTGGCTGGGCGTAAAAGGTTATCAGGAATTGGTAGCATACCAAGGCTTTGACCCCAGGAAGATAATTGAAGCTTTCTTGGAAAAGAGCAAACTGAACGCCAAGAAGCCAGGAGACGTCCCGGTCACATTCCGGGTGGGGGATGGAGTGAGCATGCAACTCTATGCAGAGGCAGACCTTGACACAGATCTGGCTTTCTTCATAACGTTGTTTCTGGAGAGGGGAAACAACATCTCCAAGATTTTATTGAAGTGTGACCAGCTCATGGCAGACTTCCTTAAGAGAAAGTGCGCCACTTATGGAATTTCAACAGCTCCCCGACCCGCTGGACAGGCCCTTGGCCCCAAAGTCTTGACTCTTGCTCGTATTGCTCAAGCATTCACCCCAGCTACCGCTACAGTGATTCTGGGCCCATAACCTGTGGGATAATTAGGTTTATCTAGCCTAATTATTCAATGAAACTAATTCTTAATTTCTGAAGCGTCTTTAATCCAGGGAGCACAAAACTATAGAGAGCGAGTCATATACAGACAATATAACCGTTACATATTGAAGTGTCTACCATAGATAATATATAGTTTATTGATATAAGTTTCTCAAATATCCAACATCATTTAGCCATGTTTCGGTAAACACTATTATTTTATAATTACCATCTATCCTATCGTCCCATTTTGGGCTTGACGTTGAATTTTGGGACAATCTGTATATCAGCTTTTGAACAACAAATTAGTACCAAGTAATTTTCAAATGTCAAAGTTTTATATTTTGTAAGGAATAAAATAGAATTTGGTAATATTTTCTTGCTTGATTGAACAAAATCAGTTTTAGAACGATTATTTGGTTGAATGTCATTGTCAAATTAACCAAAATAATCATATGATAAATGTCAGCGTCAAAATAATCTTGTGTACAAGCAAAACTGAGAATATGTTACCTATCTAAAAGTTAGTTAATATACAATCTAATCAGAGTGCGAGTGAAACAGAACTAATGTAAACAGTTACTGTTACTCATGAACTTAATATTACAAGGTCACTTTGAATTGCAGTATTCATGATTATTCTAAACACCTTGACCATAGTCCTACAATTCGGATTCATTATTTTTTTGTCTTTTATATCTATGAACATTATTCGTCAGTTTTCCAGTACTGTGCGGAAAATGGTTGTTGTTGCTCCTGCAGTTTTCGTCAACCATGGTGGCGGCCCTATGCCGCTGCTAGGCGACAAAGATCACGAAGGTCTGACGGTGTTTTTACGGGATGAAATAAAGAATCATGTGAAACTTCAAAATATAAAAGCAATAATTCTTGTGACAGCTCATTGGGAAGAAACTGATGTAAGAATATCTTCTGCGAAACATCACGATTTATATTTTGATTATTATGGATTCCCGCCAGAATCATACAAATATAAATACAACGCGCCAGGTGATCCCGAGCTAGCTCGGCGGGTTCACGTCGCGTTCAAAGATGCTGGAATAAGTTCCGATCTTGATGACAAGAGAGGTTGGGACCATGGAGTTTTTGTGCCCATGATGTTGATCAACCCTGGTGCAAACATTCCTATCGTGCAAATATCAGTGTTGAGCAATCAGGATGCAGAGAAACATTACCAGTTAGGACAAGTACTGCATCAGTTCCGTAAAGAAGGAATAGCTATATTTGGTTCTGGGATGTCCTATCATAACATGAGGAAATTTCAAATGCATCATTATATACCCAAAGAAGTGGTAAATGAAGATTTTGATAATTTTTTAAATAAAGTATGTACATCAAAAGAAGAAGAGAGAAAATCTGGGTTGATATCCTGGAGAAAACATCCAGGTGCTGATGAAGCACATCCTCCAAGGGCTGCGGAACACTTCATGCCTTTGATAGTGGTGGCCGGAGCAGGAGGATCAAAGCCAGGAGAAAGAATCTTTAACTGGGATATGCGTGGTCAGTTCCGATTAAGTGGATTTATTTGGAAAGATGAGTAAAGTAATAAATTGACTGATGGGGCAAGTGTTAAATTTCTTAACTGATTGTTTGGATTTGTGTGCTGTAAGTTATCAAACTAGGTAAGAAAATGTTGATGCAGATTTTAACTTGGGTCTTTTTCTGCTGTTTGTGGCTTAACTGTGACAATCACATTTATCATTTAAATATAATCTTCTGTAGAAAATGCAAAACAAGAAAACAAAGCTTTTAGTGTTAAATATTAGGTTAATATGTGAAGTACACAGTAATTGTAACTGACAAATCAAAATGCACTATCTGGCTGTAATTATTATATTGTTGGCTATTTTGTAAAGATTTTTTTATAAGCAATAAAGTATTTTTATATGATTCTATTTTAATGATTATTATATAGAACCTAGTCTTCTGTTAATAGCTATAGTTAAAAGTACCAGGTAACATAACAATTATACTATAATTCTGTACAAAAATCAAACATATACTGTACAGTCCCAAAAAGTAGTTTACCACTTTTAACAAAACTGCCTGTGTAACCAAACTAGGCATTAGGTTGAGTCAGTATCTGTCAGAATATTATTACAAGGGACAATCAACCTTGTTGATGTGCAAATGAAATTAACCCGTGTGGTTTTTAACCACATTTTGGCCCATTGTATAAGGACACTTGTGTGGGTTCATGCACCAAACTCCTAAACCCGTGGAAATATTGTGATAAAGCCTATCTATCCTATCTCCACTATTTTAAGTATGGGGTTTTAGAATATCCGGACAATTTAACATACAATATGGTGGTCTTATCCGCTTTGAAGCGATCTCTTCTAGACAACCGTTTGCAGTTGATGAACACTTAATGTTTACAAATTGGAAACCGTTAAATCTTATCTAGTTGAAATGAATAAAATTAGATGTCCCTATTAGAATAGGGATATCATAACTCTAGACAACAAAAATAAATTAATCGCCAGACAAATACACCGACTGTATGGCCCCAAAGTAAGAAGAGCTTGTGCTTGTGTTATGGATACAGTGAACATTTTTAGGGTGTAACCGGGAGTCACCTACCATCAAGACTCCAAATGCCAACCTCACCTGCCCGTGGTGCATCCTGCCGGACAGCGGACGAGGCTCTGGCTATGGCGGGATAACCATTTTGCAGGTGGTAGGTTTCGACCGCGGCTTGCAACCACCCTATAGACAAAGCCATGCCGCGTTCACGTTCCGGCATGATGTCTTGAGTAGCCATTGGAGGAGAATATGTCCGAGTAATTGCGCAATGTATAAGAGCCGTTTGAACTTGAAGGGTTATGATGCACCGGGTGGCTCATTATGGAGAGCAGCGGGATCCAGAGAAACGGTGCACCGCTAGCCGACCGCAGGTTGTAGGGGGCCCAACTAGCCCAACCATTCGTGAAAGGTTGCCCCACTGCCTGTGTAAAATCCTGGGATTGCTCCATCGTGCCAGTTGGCGACCGGATAGAGAGGGCCCGATGGCGATCCCCGGGGGGTTTTGGGCGTCCCCGCGGTCTCCATGTGAGTCCCCCACCAGTGGGTCTGACCACTCGAGTTGCTTGGTTCCAAACGTTGCGCTTCACTCAACCATTATTCCTCTCCCCTATTCACCCTACCAACGACAACGGAAAAGTCGAAAAAGAAAAATAAGTGCAGACAGTGGATGCACTCCCTCTCCCTAAAAGTACACTTCTCTAACATCCGAGGAGTGCACTCAAATCTCCACGATGTCCACCACCACCTTGAGACAGAGAGGCCGCACTTATTCTTTCTGACAGAGACGCAGATCTGTGATCGTTCGGATCTGGCATACCTGCATTACCGAGGCTATATCCTGGAGACCAAATTTTAGAGAAGTTCCGGATGTTTCTGTTTTATGGGTCTATGTAGATACTGGTCTGGACCGAATTGTATACGCCAGTATTTACCGATCACACACGGGAGCTCAGGAGACGACTCGACTTATTGAATATCTTAGTGATACTGCAGATAAGGTCCAACGACGCTATCCCTCTGCGCAGTTGGTGTTCCTTGGGGACTTTAATGCCCACCATAGAGAGTGGCTGTACCCGTTCAAGGACGCCGACCACGCTTGCAGAGAAACCTATCGGTTCGCAGTAACTCATGGTCTCTCCCAGCTCGTCCACGAACCTATGCGCATTCCTGACGTTGTTGACCATACTGCGTATTGCTTGGACCTTCTGCTGACAACCGATCCAGACAGATACTCGGTGTCCGTATCTCCGCCATTAGGGACATCCGACCACTGTCTGGTGAAATCTGTGTCGCAATACTCGCCAACCGATACAAGCCCAAAAGGCAATAGGCGAGTATGGCGGTTCAAGTTAGCAGATTGAGATGAGATGCGTCACTTTTTCGCCTCTTGTCCTTGGCGGCAAACTTGCTTTACTTCTGATGATCCATCCTGTTGTGCTGATGTTGTCTCCAGTGTAATATGTCAAGGTATGGAGTACTTTATACCGTTCTCCGATGTATCCCTGGAGTCCAAAGCCCGCCCATGGTTTAATGCTAATTGCCTCCTAGCTGAAAAGCGAAAGCATGTAGCATACCAAGCCTGGGCTAGCGCTCGCAGAAGCAAAGCTATGGATCTCCCTGCTAAGAAGCAGGCGTACAATGCTGCTGCCAAATCCTGCAAAAAGGTGATCAGAAGCGCTCGTTTCGACCACATTAGCCGTATCGGGGACAAGTAAGCCTCCTATCCCTCGGGAAGTAAAGCTTTTATGGTCCCTTGCCAAGTCGGTTGAGATGAACTTCTGTCGCCCATCACTGCCACCACTGCAAAGGCCTGACGGGTCTTTGGCCCACAGCGCAAAAGAGAAGGCATTCTTGTTCGCAAATCTCTTCGCGGAATTTTCACGTCTAGATTCCTCAAGGTGGAGGCCGTCAAATTCACCAGAAAGAGGTGTTCAAATGCTTACTAAATCTAGACGTGAATAAAGCCAGTGGTCCGGATGGCATTCCAGCAGTGGTTCTAAAGCACTGTGCAGCCGAGTTATCTCCTGTTTTGACACGCCTATATCGACTCTCTGTAAGGACTGGAAAAGTTCCAAAATCATGGAAGTTTGCAAACGTACAGCCCGTACCAAAAAAGGGCAGTCGAGCCGACCCAGTCAACTATAGACCTATTGCAATCACGACCTAATGGCGATCAACGCCGGCGTACCTCAGGGATCTGTTCTCTCTGCAATATTATTCCTACTGCACATTAATGACCTTCTTTTATCGGAAGGCATTATTGGTTACGCCGATGACAGCACTGCTGTAGAGAGATATGTGTCCAATGCGCGAGCGAGTCCAAACCAGATCCAATTTCAGACAGAGTCGATGATCGAACGGGTTGATTTGACACTATGTAGGGTTTCCGATTGGGGTGAAACAGACCTTGTCAAGTTCAACCCTTCCTGTATCTGTACCGATCACAAACCATCTAGGGCTTCTAGGCATGACCATCACGTCGAAACTTAATTTCGGCAACAGATTGAAACCATGGCACAGTCAGCTTCCAAAAAATTGGGAGTCATCGCGAAGGTCCGGCGGTACTTCAACTCCGAACAGTTGCTCAACCTGTACACAGCCCAGGTTCGATCCTTTATGGAGTACTGCAGCCATCTTTGGCATGATTCCGCTAAGTACTATCTTGAAGCGTTGGATTCTGTCGACCGAAGAGCCCGTAGACTCATAAGTGACGTCTCGAGAAAGTCTCGAGCATCGTCGAAAAGTTGCTAGTTTATCGTTTTTTTACAGATTGCACTTTGGAGAATTCAGCTGATTTTCTCAGCTGATCTAACCTTCCCCCGTTCTCCACCGGTCAACTAGACGTAGACAGAGTTTCACCCGCTTGTGGTTAGCGTGCCGAAGAGCCGAACTAAACGGTTCGATAGCTCATTTTTGGTTCGTGTTGCCAAAGAGTGGAACGATTTGCCTGCGTCTGTTTTTCTGGACAAATATAACCCTGGAGCTTTCAAGTGTAGAGTGAATAGGTACCTCTTGGACAGGCGTGTATGATCCTCGTCTTCATCGTCACTTTCCATCAGGTGAGATGGAAGACAAACGTCTGCTAATTATTAATAGAAAAAAAACATACAAATAACAACCATGACCCGAAAACAAACGTCTGTGTTCATCCTACAAATTAATTTACCGCCCAGGACTCGCACCTGAGACCTCCGCTGTATGAGGCAGGGCTACCCAGTACAGCAGTAGGATCAAACAGCAACTGGTATAGGAAATAAGGTACAATGGTGTTCCTGCCAAGGAATATGGGGAACCACATAAGCTTAGCATGAAAATCTGAAACATGATCAGATTTTCGCAAGCAAAACATGACTCTGACACTGTTCTTCCGTAAGATCAAGAAAACTGGCATCAGCATAGTCGAGAATGGGCAGAAATAGGCTTTGTACAATAGAGATTTTGGTTGGATTGGCAAAAAATTGCGCAAGCGTTTAAGAGAATTTGTAGCGACCTGTTCATGTCCTCAATTTGAGAATTCCAAGACAAAGTTCTATCGAAGAAAACACCCAGATTTTTAGTTTTGTCATAACAAATTATTATGCTGTATAAAATTTCAGGTGATTGCTGCCAATCGATGGCATTTTATATTGCGTAGGCATGGCATAGATTGGTTTCCAATAGCTCTGTAGCTTGCCGGGGTTTACAGTCAATCCATTACATACAGTCATATGTGATAAATCATGATTAATTTGGTCAACAGCATTTGGCAAGCCCTCGGTAGTACAGTGCGTGTTTTGTAGATCGTCAGCATACACGTCGTAGAGAGAATTTAAGTTCTGAGATATTGAGTTGATGAAAATGGATAAGAGCTGAAGAGAAGCCACCCTGTGGAACGCTAGCTTCAACGTTAACCCAGGACGCTGACGCTATATTTGCTGACGAGGTTCACGCAGGTAAGTATGAAGCCAATCAATCATCGATGGAGATATGTTAAGAGACCTCATAAGGGGAAGTAATAATTTTAAAAGCGTTGCTAAAGTCATGCAGGACAAGTTAAGCGAGTTTTTTGTTTTTCGCTATCCGACTTGGACCCAGCCTTTAGACTGTGTCCAAGTCTAAAGGCTGATTGATATTTATTTATTATGTTGTTTTTTTTTTAATGAAGGACACGATTTGTTGTTGAGTGAGACGCTCAAGGACTTTTGCCAAAGAGACATTTTTTAGGCAGTGTAAGTACTTAAGGGTCTGTCCATCTATCATTTTACGGCCGAGTGGCGTAGTGGTCAGTAGCCCTGTCTCATACGCTTTATGTCCCAGGTATGAGCCTGGCCGGGGAATTCATTTGTGTGTTGAACACAGATGTTTGTTCTCGGGTCATGGTTGTTGGTATTTATATACGTATGTTTGGAACCATACAGTTGTTGTGTTCCTTTGGGGTTTATTATTATTATATTATATTTTATAGCTTCTTAAGGAAAGCACTAGTATTTATGGGATCAAAGGAGACGATATATTCATATAAATTAAAATTAAAATAATCAACAAAACACAGCATTTTTTTCTTTTGTCCATCTCTCTTATGATATTACAACTAAATATCAAAAATATAAAAAGCTAAATTAAGCATGACTCAACCACCAGTTTGGAAAAACCTTCATGAAGAAAAACCGGCAAGAAATTTCACCGGTATAACTTTTTCAAAATAAATTTACAATGTCTCTTTCTGTGTACACAAAATAATTCTTACCTGTATCTGTTAGCTCGGCAAGTAATAATAATAATAAAATTTATTCAGCAAAAAGTTTAAATTACATCAAATGTGGCTGGAGCCACCTTTTAAGCCAAGAAGGCCTGTGCCAGGAGACTCGGCTCTTCCGTTACAATGTTTAACTTTTTAACTAACATTTAAAAAAATATATAATAATGATTATAAAATTATACACCAATCTTGAACTTCTATCTAACTTACACAGTATTAAAGTGAGTGTGTGATTAATTTTATTAATATGTTTACAAACCTAATCTTTAAACTTAACACACATTAAAAAAAAATAACAATAACAATTTAATTCGAAATTAACACAGTACACAGAGAAACAGAAGATGAAATACAGATTAATCCGCAAAGTTATTAGTACCCATACTACATTTTGACAAAACCACTCAAGAAGCACATTAAGAAAATTACAAAAGAAGTTTAGGTGGGTATTTTAATAAATGCCTAGAATCACTCACTTTACTTGCATTCACACATATTTTCAAACACAAGAGCCAAAATAGCCACATATAAACTTTACCAAAAATATGGTGTGTGGTCCAAGTCAAAAGATGAAAACAGTATGAGGTAATAGCATCTGTTATTACATACAATATAAAAGTTGACTCCTCTCTATTTATCCAAGTCATGTTTGTTAATGAAGTGAATTTATTTGTTTTTATTTGCAAGGTCATATGGTTTGGTTACAACTAAAAGTACTATCTTTTTACAATCATTATATTGCAAAGAGCAAATATAAAGAGAAAAATATCTAGGCCTTTATTAACTCGATTGTAGATTCGTGCTGAAGCAAACTTTGTTTTTGTCGAGAGAACTTTAAATATATTAACTTTTCTTCTACTTTCGTTCTTGTGACTTGTGCTATGTGGTAATCTTTTATGTTTTTTTAAGTAAAGTTTGTATTAAAATAGTTTTCTTATTGAGAACAACGCAGAATCAATATACAGGATGTCCCAGAAATGACACGTAAGGGTTACACTGGAGGTAGATGGACTTTAGGCCTATCAGATAACACCAACATGCCTCTAGTAAAAGTTTTCTGGTTTTCGAGATATTGCCACTTTTGTAATTTTTTATGAAATTTCCTCTTTTTGGTCCTTTTTTGCCTACATCATCTTTTAACTCACGGTTTTTTTTACCAAGACTATAGTTATAAGTTAGTTGAGACAACCTAGTAATAATTTGGACGGAAACTAGCACACTATGCTACGAGAAAGAGTTAAATTGTTTTATTTTATTTCATTGCGAAAAACCTGACTAAAGTTTAACTGATTGCTGTGAAAAAAAAATTATGGTGATGATATTGCACATTATCTTAGAAAACTGCTTGTTTAATGACCTTTACAAAATAGCATCACAATAGCCATTTTTTTAAAACTAAATCTTAGAAAATTTAATTTTTTCTTGAAAGGCTTGCTACTTAGAAAATAGTACAACTGCATGATAATGCTTAATAACAGGTCCAGGTGTCTTTTGTGGCAAAATTACTAATAAATGAAATTGCAGAAGCACGTAACTATCTATCTTTTACCCTGTATAGTTGATCGGTAGAATATCTATAGGGTTTGAAATACATGGTTTTTATCAAGGCACGTTGCGAGCGTTCCACCTCTATAAACTTCGTTTTCGCCGCACAGCCCCACAGAGGAATACAATACACAATAGATTGAGCCAAAGCGGTGTATATTCTATTCAAAAGGGTGTTTGGCGAAGTTCTTGGAAATGCATGTCTTAGTGTACGAAATATTTATGTCAATTTCCTCATAGTTCCCGCTAGTTTTTCCAAATGAGGGTACCAGGAAAGCCTCTGATCTATTATAACTCCTAGGTACTAATACTGTGTGGCTTTATGAATGACTGGGCAATTACCGTTAATATTGGTAGTATCATTACAATTGTGAACTCTTATTATGAAGCTTTTATTGGGCTGATTATTATTGTAAATGCTAAAACATACGAAGTCAGTTTTAGATGTATTTAAAGACAATAAAGTTTGTTGCATCCAACTAGAAATTTGAGCCATTCCTATTTCAGTACTTCTCCTAACAACCTCCCAAGAGTCACCAGAGAAGACAACAGCAGTGTCATCGGCGTACGAAAATATTTTAGCATTGCTGATATGAAGGTTACATAAATCATATATATACACAGAGACTAGTAAATAACTATAGACTAACCATGTCTAACAAAATTTTGTGACTTGAAAAATAGTTGTTTTTAAGATAGAGAGATGGCGTTAGTTCTATTAGATTTACAATTTATTTAAATTTAGTCAAAATAATACGTAAAAAAACTTAAGATGGCGCTGTTTACAAAATCATTTGATATTTCATTGCAAGTACTATCAGTAGGTATCAGGCGACAACAGACGTTGCCAGCTAGTGCATTATATTAGGTCTTTACCTATGAAATTGCCGTTTTTCACGAAATAAATGAAGCGTAATTTTTTTATATATTTTTTATTTCTATTAATCAAAATAATCACCCATGCAATCAATGCATCTTTGCCAACGCATTGGTAGCTTATTGATGCCTTTCTTGAAGAAATCAGCTGGACGGGAGGCAACAAATTCTTCAAAGGCATTTTGTACTGCCTCTTGGGTATTGAATTTTTTTCCCGCCAAGAAGTTATCCAAATTCTGGAAAAAGTAGAAGTCTGTAGGCGCAAGGTCTGGTGAGTACGGCGGATGACGGAGAACTTCCAACCCCAACTCTTGTAGCTTGGAGACCGTCTGCTGTGCAGTATGAGGTCGCGCGTTGTCGTGCAGGAGCAGTGGAGCCGAACGATTGACCAAAGCTGGTTTGCGACGTGCGAGCTTCTCCATCATTGTGTTCAGTTCTTCACAGTACACATCTGCAGTAATGCTTGTCCCGTTTGGCAAGAAGCTGTGATGAATTACACCCGCGTTAGACCACCAAACAGTGACCATCACTTTTCTAGGGGTAAGTTTTCGTTTAGGGCATTGTTTGGGTGCTGAACCAGGGTCCAACCAACTTGCTGAGCGCTTACGATTGTCAAACAGGATCCATTTCTCGTCACAAGTAACAATGCGGTTCAGAATTCCTTCATTTGTATGCCTGCTGAGCAGTGCAAGACACGTTTCCACGCGTACTTCGCGCTGGCGGTCATTGAGTTCGTGGGGTACCCATTTGTCAAGCTTTTTTACCTCGCCAATTTGACGCAAATGGACCAATATTGTTTTGATGTTAACGTCGAAAGCTGCTGCTAATTCAGCCGTGGATTGAGTTTCATCAGCTTCCACAATTGCCTTTAATTTGTCATTGTCGACCAAAGTTTTCGGACGACCACGGGGTTAATTTTTCAGGTCAAAATTTCCAGAACGGAAGCGGGTAAACCAATAACGGGTGGTGCGTTCGTTTGTAGTGTTCGCTCCGTAAACGTCGTTGATGTTGCGTGCCGCTTGTGCCGCTTTGCTGCCACAACGGTACTCATACTCCATAATTACTCGAATTTTTAACTTATCTATGATGACGAAAAATGTTCGAATGCGTTGAAAACAAAACACTAACTATTAAACAAATGACGATGTTAGAAAAAGAATTCCATGTTTGTCAAATAAAATTAATTTGAAATTAGAATTATCAGTCAAAAAAAAAAATATTTTCATTTGAAATGGCCAGTACGGCAAAACGGCAGTTTCATAGGTAAAGACCTATTATTATTTGATGCGATGTTGCCGCTCTTATAATTCAGTAACAGAAAACTTTACACCACCCTGGATATTTTTGTAGTGTTACTGGGTTACTGTATTGCCAGTATATAATTTTTCCCTCAAAAATAAAGCATTCATCTACACAGTTTATTCTTATCTGCCTTAATATAATAAAACGAATTTCAGTGCATTTAATTAATAGGTATATAATATTTTACTTTTAGTCTTGATATCGATAGAAATTATCGCTTAATAAGTGCATAATTTTTATTTATAATGCATATAACTCATAACTATTTTGCAGTAGTTAAAAAAATATATTCTTGCTGGATTATTATTTAAAAAAATGTTCTTTATCCATCAACTTTTTTTGTTTTTTTTTTTTATGACAACATTTTATTTGTTTGACAATTTGAATTCTTTGTCGTTTATTGTTGTTGCTATGGGTGTGTTTGTTATGGAACTTTTCCCTGCATTTCTTTGAATTCACAATATTTCCGCTCGCCTACTGTGACTCTTGCAAATTTTATGGAGCTTGATTAAGTTTACGTTTTGGCTGCTACATATATCGTATAACATGTATGTTTATCACAACTGTGATAATAAAAGCTTTTAAAAAATAGGTTATTATGGCAATTAAAATAAGGAGGATGGTAGTGCCCAGGCGTCTCTGAACAAAATAAACTTATATCAGAATGTTCATGGTCTTTTGTAGTTGTTATTTTATCATCTATAAAGTAAGAATAAATTACTATCTACCTATACTTATTGAGTAAAATTATCAAAATCAATGATATAAAATGATGACATTTTCCAATTTCAGGAAAGGAATAAATCCTACTTGTTAAGGTTTCAGGTTATTTGACAACGCCACCTAGCAGTTTTAGTCCGTATTAATACAAATATTTTGCATTACGTTTCTTGTCAATAATTCATATTAAAATAGAAGACGACAAGGTTGGTCCAAGCTATTTTTCCGAGTCACGAATTTTCGTATGGAGATGGTCAGTCTATAGTTATTTACTAGTCTCTGATATACATCAGAAATAAAGTAGGCCCGAGGACACTTCCCTGAGGACACTTCCCCTATACCGTATGTTATATCTGCATCTTCACTTTTGTAGTTATCCAGTTTGACTCTTTGCTTTCTGTCTGTAAAAAAAGTCAACTATCCAAACAACAAACACCCTCAAACGGCACCCATTAACGAGTTAACTGCAGATTCAGACATCGCCCTCCTCAAATGTGAAGTGGAAAAGGGAAGTGAGCGACCTGTCACCCGACGCTACCTTAGACGTACTTCCGTTACAATGACGCTTTAGACATTATATGAACACAAACCATAGGTTTTATTTTTTCTACTATTTGTTCGATCTCGTTTTTACTGGTCGCCGTGGCTGGATGATGTTGCCTTTTACCTGGGTATTCGCCATTTTTAGAACCTAGTAGCTATACCCATGGTTTTGTTCTTGATGTACGTTGGTATGGTAGGTATTTCTTGTCAGATTTCAGGATTCTACAATGTGTGATTGCAACTTCTTCATTAAATGTTGTTGATTCATTACTTTATTACCCTATAGAGTACTTGTGACAACACATTATGTAGCTCTTGATACATGCTATATTTGTTATTCCATAAAGAAAACGCCCTTGGGCCGTTGGTTTATTTTCTGCTGCATACGAGGGTCAAACTGAAAGTTTTTCGAAAATCAAAAATTACTAACTAACTAGTAATCAGTTTTATTATATCTTTTCAAAATAGTGTCAATTCATGTCAATACATCGCTGCATCCGATGGAACCACTGAGAAAAGCACTTTGCTCTCTCGTCCTTAGGGGTCTCTTCGACGGCATTTTGAAACGCAGCCACAGCTTCCGCGGTGTCCATAACACGTTTTCCTCGAAGATTTTCTTTTATTTTCGGGAATAAATAAAAGGTGAAGGAGGATCCTACTGCGAGGTCGTTTCTACCGAACTTTTTCCAAGAAAAGTGGCAAACCTTGACCTGACCTTCCGAAGAAAGAGGCCACCATCTTTTTCCCACGCTGCGACCTCTCTTCACTTTAGTTGGCAACTCCTCGAAAGGAAACACCCACTGAGCAGACTGTCTTTTGGTTTCGGTATCATAACAGTAAATCCAGCTTTCGTCATCCGTAAGTATGTCAGCATTGAGTCACCTCCGTTAAATCTTTCAACCATTTCACGGCACCAACCAAAACGACGGAGTTTTTGGCCCTCGGTCAAATTATGAGGTATCCCCGCAGCGCACAAAGCTTCCTGACCACTAAATGTTCATGGAGAATATTGTGCACTTGACTCATACCGATGCCTAAGCTTGTCCGAATCTGTTGATAGGTCACTCTTTTGTCAGTCTCTATCATTCGCCGCACAACACAGCCGTTATCTTCAGTCGTCGCCGTAGAAGGCCGTCCCTCATGAAGATCATCGCTGAGATTAGTGTGATTTCGTTTTAACTTATTAAACCAATATGTGAACAGTGGCACGAGATGGGGCTTTATCATGAAATGCCAAACGTAGTCTATCATAACTTTATGACATCGAAAGTCATAAAAAACCATTGCACGAAAATTCTCTCGCGTTTAATTCATGCTGACGTCACACAGACAATTTTCGATTTGCCGCCAAACCGTAAAACAAATGACAGATGAATGAAATACATAGATACTCAATAATATTGGCAAAGTTCCATTTTCAAAATTTAAAATTATTTTTTTATTATATATTGTTCTAACTAATTTCAGTTTGACCCTCGTAGCATTGCTGAGTACAACTGGCCTAAAGTTTCTTCACCACCTTTGGTACTATTGAGCTCGCTTTCAAAGGAACAGGAGGTTAGATATTGATATGATATAATATTATACCCTAGTGCATCAAAACAAGAGAAACCGGTTCTTGATTATCTTCTCATCGGAATTAGCGGACGATTCATCTGAAATCACTTGGATATAATTCTTCTCCACATTGTCTTCATTCCGCAACCAAACAGTACCTTTGAAGCACTGACGTATTAAACTCGTGATAGTCTACAAAAAAGAAAAAACATCAATTGGCAAAAAATATACACAAACCCTATCCATTCGTCAAAACGAAGAGCATTATTGAAATATCTCATAAAATAAAATGCTTACCCGCTTGACCCTGAGGTGACTAGCAACTTTGCAATAACTGTCGCATGCAATAAAAAGACACCGCAAAGGAGGCTGAGTAATCGTGGGCTAGACAGTTAATAGGTGGAAATTCATGCCAAAAAATAAGTTATATTAACCTTATTATAAATATAATAAACCGCGAACGATTTAATTTCTGGAAATGAAATAAATTCAAAATATGTAATTTCACTGTGATTTTTATGAGTGGAATTTAGTTTTAATGTCGGCAATACTGATTTTTTCCCCCAATAACGAGCGAAAAGAACGAACGCTACGTACGTGATTGACGAGTCACTCACTCAATCATGCCGTCAAATGGCTGCCATTCTGATACTCGTTTGTTTGGCTTTGTCCCATGCGCTTGAGTTGTTTTGTGGTTTTCCTATTTTCTTACGACTTACGCTTGTTATACGGACTAACTACGATTCTTCTTTACTCGCATACTTTCTGCTTGCCTACCGGATCCCGACAACCCGCCTTACACGACGAATATTAGATTTGTTCCCTTGGATACCCGATTTTGCATTTCGACATGGATCGTTGTGTTAACTGTGGCATTGCGTTTGGTCGCTGTGCTACTGTTGGCAGACGAGTTTTAAATGAAGAAATATTGGTTGTGATTTGACAATAGCGTATGACTGAAACAGTAATTTATTCTTGCGAATAATTTCAAAGTGAACAAGATAGTGGTTAAGATAAATGTTTATGCTATTTTGGGGAGCATACAAGGGATGAAATACATACACGATTCGTTTTGGGACATCATTAAGTATAGTTTATTTAAGTAATTTATTGAAAAGTCCGACGAAATAATTTAAAAAACATTCTCATAACCTAACGAAACTTTATATGACACTACTAAAATATCTTATAGCTTAACTTCTAGAAATACAAATGTTTTCAAATTTTAGGAGAACACTTCAAATGTATGTTTCTTATAGAAAACACTATTTCCAAGTTGTTAACACCATAGCCCAGAAATGTATGGGACGGTATCTGCCTCCTTTTCTGTAGCGTAGTCGTCTAATCGACGAAGGTTAGGCTCACAGGGTAGTCACACAGATCAAGATCGTCTTTGATCTGATATATTTTTAAATTCTTACAAATATTATTTTTATTCTTCCGAACAAATAGAATGCTTTGTCAATTCAGGAAAAAGCAGACTTATCATCATTGGTAATCAAAATAACTGCAATCTGCTACAGGGAGGATGCTTTTTGTTCACTATTTTCTTCACACTTGTTGGTGTTTTATTTATCAAAATCGAATGATGCGTTGCCCACCTCAGGCTTCAGTTGAAATTGCCTTTGTTCCAGTAATTCCACTCTTCCTTCCCTATAACCGGAACACAACGTGAACGTGTTATTATGGCGTTCAAAACAGAATGACCGCCTTGACGGGATCTAAACAAAACAAACTCTACTACCTAACTCTATGAAGAGTTTCGAACCAACTTGATATGAAATACCTTTATTTGCGAGGAAGTCGGTACATTGAGGTCGTTTAATAATACTAAGTTCCACAACATCCTACCACCAAGTGTCGGTGTGCAAAAATTTTGTGATGTCTAAAGATACAATTATTTTACGCTATTAAATTTTTACAATAAATATTCAATAAAGTCATGAACGAAAATATACAATTACAATAGGAACAATAATAATAATTAAACGATCTCAATAGATTTGTCATTTGCCTAGATAGTAATTTACTAAGTAAGTAATACAACTTGCTTATAAGTATGTCAAAAAGCCTTTTTTTAATACATTCATGAGTACGGCTTTTATATTTAGAAAAAGTTCGTTTAACATTTTAACCGCCATGCAAACAATATTTTTTTTTAAATACAGAGATTTTCCGTATATATTCCATAACCAGAAATCATATCGGGATTTTTCGGGAACAAGTTTGGATGCTTTTTTTACAAATAAGCACACCTCATAAATATATAAGCAAGGCAAAATGGTAAAATTTTCAAGCTTCAAAAATTTTTTCTTTTTTTGGCCGCCTTAGCAGCACCCTCCACGGGGAGGGTGGTGGAAGATGCGTCATGTATACCTCCGTAGGCACCGTTCTGCGGGGTAATGAGCGACACCCGGTTAGGGTAGGGAGTGCGCAAGCGGGGACCCGCTAGCGGGTCATCCGCTGAGATCAATTATCACTTAAGGTGCTAATGACAGGTTGACGATGATTCGGCCTGGGCAGCCTTAAGCTGGTCCAGATTTGCCAAGAGCTGACTTGACTACGGACTTTGTACCTCGACGGCATGGATGGAGCAGTGTACTCTCTCGCGAATGAGGGGCTTGCTATTGCCCTTACGCATTTTTCTTGTGTCCTAAATGCTAACTCTACGTCAACTCAGTTGCCCCACAATGTAATTCCGTGACGCAAGATAGATGCTACGTATCCGTGATATGAGAGCAATGAAACTTTTGCCCTGCTATATCTTTTACTCTCCTTATACAACTTTTTACATAAGCTGTCAATATGTGCTTTCCAGTTAAGCTGTTTATCTATTGTAACACCTAGGAATACTGCCGCGTCAACATTGATTATTTTATTATTGTGAAAATGTATGTCAATTGGGTCATTGTGAGAATTATATGTCATGAATTGGATAATGTTAGTTTTATTAATATTAATTTTGAAATTTAAATATTTAAATATTTCAGTCAGTGATCTTTTAATTTCATTTTGTGATTCGGTCTTATTTTTGGATTTTATGACATCTGCAAAAATAATTGTTAAGTGTTTGTTTTTTCCAATACTTGGTATTCATTAATGTAAACTACTCAATACTTTATTGCTTCCATACATCTTTTACATAAATTGGTACAAACAAATGAATGAGATGACAATTAAGGGCCTTGTGAGGCGCTGCAGTTAGGGAGAGAGGAGGAATAAGCATGGCGACCCATAATTCAAATTCACGAATTATAAATAGAGATATGTGATTTCAGACTAATTCAGAAGTGTATCGTTTAGGTACCCTTTTACAGTGTTTAACATTTAGTTATTAAATTTTTTTTTAATGTCTAAAAATTGTTTAGTGTTTTGTGTATGTATTTCGGTATTTTATTGTATATTCTCAATGACATTGCCAGGGGCTGGCCGAGTGTAACGCTAGTTTTGGGTATGGTAGTTTTTATTAGTTTTTTATTTAGTATTTTATTTTTTGTATCTTAATGTGTATTTTGATCGGATGCCTTCTCTTCCCGCGTAGAGTTCTGAGTATACACGGACATACTTGCATATTTCCCATATGTATATATAATAGTTAATATTTTTAGTTTTGAAAGTACGGTTTGCAGCTTTGTCTATTTTTTTTGAGATATATGGTAACGAGTTCGATGTTTCTATTATTAAATTTAATGTTTATATTAAGTGGTTTTCGTTGGTATGGATAAAATGATATTAATTTTGTTTTTTCTAAGTTTATTTCCAGGCTGTGTTCTGTTATCCAATTGTTTATAATATTTAAAGTTAAAAGTATTTTTTCATTTAGTGTATTGGTGTCCTTGGATGATACAATGATACATCATCAGCAAATAAAACACGATATTCCTTTAAAATGTCTGGATGTTCATTTACGTATACTAGGAATAGCAGCCACCCCAAGACGCTGCCCTGCTGGATAGACCAGTTTGTTACTTTTTCAGGTGATCGTACATGGCTTATTTGCCTGTTGTCAAAGTCATGACATTTTATTTCTACATACTGGTCTCTGTCTTTTAGGTATGAGGTGAACCACTTATGGGCCTGTCCGTGTTTATGTGGATGCCAACTTTGTAAAGTTTCGACATTAGAGTTTCATATTGTACTTTGTCGTAGGCCTTGGTCATATCTAACATGATTCCGACTGTGTGTTTTTTGTCATTTAGGGTGTTCAGCGCCTCTTTAATGAATTTATATGTAGCCAAAACTGTGGATCGTTTTTTACGGAAACTATTTTGGCAGTCATGGAAAATTTCATACTTTTCACAAAAGCTATACTTAGACTTGATTGCACATTGCTTTTTCAAATATTTTTGATGCTGTTGGTAAAAAAGAAACTGGTCGAAAGTTGCTAGGATTATTTTTTTCATTTTTCTTGTGGATTGGTTTTATTATAGCCTTTTTTAAAAACATGGAAAAGTTCTTCAAAAGATTTGTTTATTAAAATATTAATATTGTTTGTATGAAATAGGTGAAAGCTCATCTATACCGTAATTATATTAACTTTTTAAATTTCTAATTATTTTATGAATTTCTCTGGAATCTACGGGATGAAGAAACATTGTGTTCTCAATAGTTTTTGTATTATTATGTATTTGGGAGCAAGAGTCAATTTTTTGTATATCACTACATTGCGTAGTTTTACCAATACCAATACCAATTTTCATATTTCTTATAGTATTGGTTTAAAATATCATTATTTGCGTGTAAATTAAAGTGTTTTAGTAATCTTTTATTTTTACATGATATTTTAATTTTTATTTTAATCCCTGTTGTGAGCCAGTACTTGCTGTTTTTATTATTTATTTTAATTCTTTTTTTTGGTGTACAAGTATTTGAGATGTTGATTAATTCGTAATGATATTCCATATAATTTTCATGAATATCTACAATTTTAATATCAATAATTTTAATTTCTGTTATGATATTGTTCCACTTTATTTCTTTTAGTTTAGATTTAAATAGTTCAATATTTGTGTTATTTAATATCCGTTACCATCCGTTACCAAATTTGAGAAGATGATTTTTTAAAATCCATATGAATTATTGTAGCTAAATGATTTGAGAAGCCTAACAGTTTTAAAGTGAATTTAAAATTCACAGTTCTGAAATTTGTAAATATTAAATCTAAACATATTGATGATGTTTGAGTTACATGTGTAGGCTGTTTTATATGTTGTATGAAATTATATTCTAACATTTGTTCTACGAACTGGTTACTTTTGATGTCTTTCTTTAAAATATTTGTGCTAAAATCACTCCCAATAATAATATTTTTCTTTGAATGTTTATTGATAATCAGATTTAAAACTAGTTGTAATTGACTATAAAATAATTCTTCCTCTCTACCATTCCAATATACGGTAATTAATAAAATGTTTTAATTGATTAATTCAGCCGCACATAATTCAAACACATATTAGATAGACATATTTGAAACTTCAGTAAGTTCTCTACGTTCTATTTCTTCGCGAAGCAGGATACATACTCCGCCGCCGACTCTATGTTTTCTGCAGAATGAGGCGGCAACCTTAAATCCTTGAAATTTTATTAATTTAAATTTTTCTTCTGTTAGCCATGATTCTGATATACATTTTCCTTGGTAAATTGGATTATCGTCTAGAAAAGATTCCAGTAGGTGTTATTTATTACAGATGCTCTGAAAGTTTTGGAAGAGAATCTTAAATTGTGGATCAGTTTGATATGATACTGTTTAATTGATTTCTGTCTATTCGTTTTGGAGTCATCGTGATGCTGTTTTCATTTAAATTGATTAATTTTCCTTCTATGTATAATTTTTTGTTAGTAATTACAGCATGATATCCTTTTTTCTCGCATTAAACATTTCTTCCCTCATAATTTTTCTTCCTTTTTGTTCAGTTTTGCTCATAAACTCTGATATGTAGAGTCCACTTCCTCGTAATAGATTGCTGTTGCTTATATAATTCGTCATTCTTTTACTGATTAATTGAACAAAGAGTGGTCGGTTCTTTTTGTTTTATCGACCTCGATTTGTTTTACTCTATACAATTCGTCGATGTAACCTTCCATGTTTATATCAAATATTACTTGAAAACTTGATTTACTCTATAATTGAGCTCTGATTCAGTTTCCTTGTAATGTTCGGTTAGTCCAAAAATTATTATTTTCTTTTTATTTATTTCTGGATTTGAGTGAGCTTCCGAATTTTCAATTTTGCTTTGTAGTATGTTTAATTCAGTTTTTAATTTTTCGTTTTCTATTTTGAAATTATCAGTTCTTAAATTAATATCACGTATTTCTGTTTTTCTAAGGTCATTTTCTTTCTTTAGAGCTAAATGTTCTTGTTTGATTTCCCTTGTAGTTTCAGGATTGCTTTATTTACTTCTATCTCTATTGTATTTTTAGTTCTGCAATTATCTCCTTATTATTCATTCTTAATTGATTTTCTATAATAGTACTAAGTTTTTACCATGTAAATTTTGTAGGATCAATGTTATCTACATTTTGTATGGTATCGTCGCCTAATAAACTTGGATCCTCTGAGCTTATAGAGCACGTAAGGTTTGTGTTTCTTTGTCTTTTCGTTACGTTTCTATTTCCAGGTGTAAGTACAAGATGGTGGGTGGTATCATCACTTTTATGTATTGGAGAATTAGTATTGTCTTTTTCGGCGTTTTACTACGACAGGACTGGCAGCTCCACACATTTTTATGCACAGATGTCATTGTGTTATAAATTCTTTTACTTGATACATTGGCACATTCCAAGTCGTGTTTGTCATTACACACCATACAAGTTAGATATTCTCTTTCCGGTAGTTTTCTAAAGCACCCTGCGCATAGCTCAGATGTAGATTCCATTTTAGAGATTTAAAAAAAAGTCCTTTTAATTAATTTATCAGAACAATATAAATTCTGCTATAGATACTGCTAGTCACCAAAAGATGTCGTTACTGTAGTATTATTATGGTTTAATAACTGGTTTTTTCGGTACTGTAGGCACTCAAACTATTAAATTTATCGCTATTAATGCACAGCACTTCGCGGTGTCTACGTCATCCCCTCCCCTAACTAACTAAACTAAAAGTAATAAAGGACCTAATATGCTGCCCAGGGGTACTCCGTATTTGTTTTTAAGATATGATGAGCACAGTGTAAAAATATTTACCTGATATATAATTTAGTTCGATTTTCAAGGTAGCTTTGAGTCCATTATTTTGCCTTACTTCTGATGCCACATTTTTCTAGTTTTTCTAGTAGACTGCTGTGACACAAACTCAAACGCTTTGCTCATGTCAAGTAGCAGAGCCACTGGAAATGTGTTACTGTTCAAGTTTTCAGATATCTCTTTTACAAGCGAAAATCAGGCTACCATAGTTGAACTTCCTTCACGGAATCCAAATTGTTCCTCGGCTAGAATGTTATATTATACTTCTCTAAGAGACAGCCAGTTTCTAGTGCAGTCTCAAAATGATCAACCCATGCGGAGCTGTATTTTTTCCACTGAGACCGCAATACCTATACGCTAATAATCGTAGGTGATGCTCCAACTTTTTCTGATATCAGTTTTCTCTTTAGTTTCCCCACGGTTTTATGTGTGATTCATTGTTTTCCGTGGGCAAGGGCCCTCGTAACATATGACAGCCCTTCCAAATCGTATACGAGTGTTAAGTACGTTAAACATTTTTGTCAAAGATAAATTCTCGGTTGATTTGTAAATGAAGCCAAAACCCATAGGTTAATGTTCTCAATTTACTTTTATGTACTTTTTTATCGTTAAAAAATAGTATTTATTAGTTAAAAAAAATCTTTTTTTTATAATAGTTTCTCCGAAATCCGTTAAAATCCTAAACTAGAGCTCGGATTTGCATTGCTTAGTCAGTGGTAGTAACGCCCGGAGGATTCAGGTTCGAGTCCTAGTCGAGGCATTCATTTCTGTGATGAACACAAATATTTGTTCTCGGGTCATAATTGTTTATATTTGTATATGTACGTTTATTCTGTGTTCCCCCCCAGTTCGCTGTATGGTCATCCACAACATAAGCTCTGCTTACTTTGGGGACGTACAACTTCGGAGAGCCGGTTATCTGGGGATATATTATATTAGGTTCTTACATATGAAATTGGCGTTTTGTCATACTGGCCACTTTGATCTGCATTATCTCCTCTTTGGATAAGGATTTCAATTTCAAATATATACAGCTATTTAATCACGCATTTATGTTTCAAAAACCGTAGTTCATTTGTTTTTTCGTTGCGTCGCTAAGTTTACAAAATGGAAAACTTGAAATATCGCGTTATTTACGAGTACGAGTTTCACCGTGGCACCAGTGCTGCCGAAATGGCTCGAAGTATTAATGCTGTGTATGGTGGCGGTATCGCAAAAGAAAACACAGCTCGTTTTTGGTTCCAACGTTTTCGTTCTGGAAATTTAGACCTGCAGAACAAGCCCCGTGGACGGCTGGAGACCAAAGTTGATAATGAAGAATTGAAAGCTATTGTGTATCGCAAACCGAGTCCAAGTTAGCTGTAGGCTGCGGTGTTAGTGACAAAACTGTTTTAATCCACTTGAAGCAGATAGAGAAGTTAAAAAAGCTTGAGAGGTGGGTACCTGATGAATTGTGTGCAGCAAATCGACAATCGCGCGTCGACTGTTTCGTTACATTACTCAACCGGCACAATAATGAAATCTTATGATTTTAAACCGAATTATTACCTGTGATGAAAAATGGATCCTGTACGACAATCGGAAATGCGTATAGCAATGGTTGAACCTTGGCAAACCAGCCAAATCCTGCCCCAAACGAAAATTGACTCAAAAAAGTTACTTGTGAGCGTTTGGTGGACTAGTGCCGCGTCGTTCACTGCAGTTTTCTTAAATCTGGCCAAAAGCTTACGGCAGCTGCCTATTGTCAGCAACTGCAAATCATGATGGAAAAGCTAGCTGCTAAACTACCGAGGCTGGTCAATCGCTCTAGGCCACTGCTGCTTCAGGACAACGCTAGACCACACACTGCACTACAGACGGTTACTAAATTAGAGAAGCTTCAATAGGAATGTCTAAGACATCCACCGTACTCCCCGGACCTTGCTCCAACAGATTACCATTTTTTTCGAGATTTGGATAAATTCTTGCAAGGGAAAAATTTCAACTGCGATGGGGCGCCTTCTAAGATTTTATTGATTCCCGTCCGCATGGTTTTTTAGTAAAGGGATCAATAAACTAACTATGAGATGGCAAAAGTGCATAGATAGCAATGGTACATACTTTGATTAAATAAATATATCATATATTTTTTTTAATTGACTATATGTTCCACCCTTACAAAACGCAAATTTCATTATAATGACCTAATATTATTATCGTGTAAATTTGTAAAATCAGTTTTTATAATATACAAAATCAGCGCTCAGACTTTAAGAAAATTAACCAATCTTGATATGTAATTTTATTTATTTATTTATTTATTACAAAGACATACACCACTATTACAGAATAATTTTCTAATGCAGCAGTGTAGTGAAACAAAACAAATCATTTTATTTATCTATCTACATAATACAGCCAATGTTACTTTTGTAAACTCATTCAGGGAACAGTGAATAAATCGATAATCTCCGCGACGTCGTTTAGCAAATTTAAACCTGGTATGTGTAAATTAGTCGCTGGCACAATCTAGCAGGTATGTATACCTTCAGCTACCTAATAATTACTACTATTACTGTAATAGACACGTTTTGTTACTCAAAAAATATCTATCGACTCAAAAAAGTCTGGTGGCCCTGCGATCTTGCCCTATATGGAAACCCATGTACCTAATCAATTGGCTTGTCTGTGTATCACGACGCATGTGCAGTATACCAACCTGCAGAAGGCAAACCACCGTTTCGGCTGCATATCGACTGAAGCTGTACAAGGAAATTCGTCAATATTACTTAAGTAGTTTTGATAATTAGAAAATATTAAAATTAAATAAAGATGTAAGTATGTCGTTTAGTTTTTGTCTTTTTTAATCATTAAAATTTTTGTTAAAAGTAAAACAGTGGGAAATAGGCGACGAGCTCCTATCGCATGCCTTCATAGCATTTGTCCCCGTAGCCTGATTTATTTAATTTTATCGCAATCCGGGGTTTCTTTTTGTTCCCCTCCACGGAGACGGCAGGAGGATCTAAAAAAATGCTCTTACTCATACCCCGCGCGCGCGATCTATGTTATGTAGGACTCGCTCCGAGCCTACCAGAGCCACTACCCACTAAAAAACCCCCTGAATGTCTCTGGCAATCTTGTGCATTACAGCCTTCATCTGAAGCGACGGCCAATTGGAGAAAAAGGTCGCGCAAGCAATCCGAGGTGACTACGCGAAACTCACGCGAGCCGAGATCCTCGCACTTAATCTGTGGATATGCTATATGATAAATTATTTAGCTACAAACTTGGTGATATACTGAAACCTTCGTGAGCCGAGCCGAGGGAGCGTAGTGCGGCAGCAGCCGGCAATGCGCCTTATGAAAACTGAAGTCTGTAAAAAAGTATAATACCAACCGAACGGCTCGCTGTTTAGTTCAATGGCTTGAGCTGGCTAACGTTTCTACAGCGAGAGAATTCAAGATGTTGTATTGTACCAGCCGGAACCTGACTTGAATTTTCATACACGAAATCATTAATTGAGAACTCCTGAAATATTTAGCAAAATGTTGCATTTTGTATTAGAAATTACATAAATACACAATTTAATCTTGTATATATGCACAATATACAAGATTAAATTGTTTATCGTGCACTTTATGATGTTTGATTAACCCTACGGTAGTCACGCGGACTACAATTTGTAGTCCACTCATGCAAAATAGATCAATTATCGAAAACGAACGCGTGAAGTTCTTGCGCTTCTAGTTACTTTAACATGAACAATTAAGGACGCACTTAATGCGACGCAAGCATCGTTCGTGCGCGGTTGTGTCACAGCAGGACTATTAAGTACGTGGACTAAACTTGTAGTCCACGCGACCAATGAAAAAAATTATAAGGAAAATGTGTAACATAATATGGTTGAGGAGGGCGATGGCTGGATCCCGCGTTAACTCACGAACGGGTGCCGTTTGAGGGTGTTCGTCGTTTGGATACTTGGGGGGAGGGAGACTTGCCGAGCTAACAGATGCAGAAAAGAATAATTTTGTATAGACATAAGGAGAATCTGTAAATTTATTTTGAAAAAAATATACCCGTGAAGTTTCTTGCCAGTTCTTTTTCACGAAGGTTTTTTCGAACTGGTGGTAGAATCATGTTTTATTTGACGTCAATAAGAACAAGTAATTGTCAATGTTGAGAAATAAATATTTCATTTCATTTCATGCAAAATTATTTAGATGTAAGTTTTACGCAATAATCTTTTCGTGATATCAATTAAAGCAAACTATGTGATTTCTAGTGCTATTTTAGAGCTGTTTGTAATTTTTAATTTATTACTTATAACATACAGAGAAAAAGAAATGTTTTAACTTTCATGATGTTTTATTTCAATTTAAAAATGGACTACATTTTTAGTCCGTGCGACCAATTATGGTACTTTTAGATGCGCTACTACTGCAGGGGTTAAAGGGGTTAAGAGGTTGTTGCGTCGTTTTGATGCGTTCTCAGTTTCAACTACGTAAATTTTCAACAATGTAAGTTTCTTGAGGTTGTGTGAGTAACAGATCCATTACTTAAGTACGTCATGTGAGAACGTCGGCTGTCTCCTTCCATTACACTTTAATCAAAATGGAAGATACGATTTTTACGATGCCGTAGCCGGCAAATCAATTAAACTGCACATGGTCAGCATTATTTATTTATATAATTGTTTACCAAAGCTCCTTTCGAGACACATGGGTACAATGTTTAAAACAGTTATACTTTGGTGTCCGTGTTAACGCATAGGTACCTTTTTCATATTGAATGCTTATTGACCAATAGTGTGTGTTGACATGTGCGCAGGACTTCAGTTGAGATTGGCGTAGCACCTGTATTTTACTGCCTCTAATTCCAATTCAGTTTTTTAATTATTGTTTCAATACCTATGTAACATAAATTTTAGTTGAGAAAGCATAATTTTATTAAATGGGTTAATTTTTAATCCTCCCTAAGTTCTCATTGCAATAATAATTGGTCGGCGTTTAACTTCCATCGTACCTGGTGCAAATTAGAGATTGCAATCCGGCGACATTTTCAATCCAGCCGGCTTCGGACCGGATATACCCAGAATGACTTACTTTCATTCCAACATGGAAAGTTAATGAGGTGTAAAATAATCTGTTGAATTCTCATCGTCAAAACAAAAACTAGAAACTAAAACTTAAGGTAATTAAGATCTCAAAAAATAAAAATGTCATTATCTTACTTACCTACGTAACGTAGTTCTGTCTTCCTAATTAAGTTTTAAAGATTAATCAAAAATCAATATTAATAATCAACATCATGAAACTAAACATGACATAAATATTAATCTTCACTGAGATCAAAAATTCACCACTGTGTCGTTAATGGCCTAATCAAAAAATAATAAAAATTGGGTGCTAATTAAACGGACTTCTTTTTAATAGCTTTATACGCCACAAAAGCTCTATATTGCCATCTAAATTAATAACTCAGCCACAACCGAAGAGCGTCTAAATAATACTAACTTAGCCACCAGTTAACTATCTTCGCCACTAAAAATATGTTGTTACATGATGTTTTGCTATAAAATTTTGGACTATCATCCAATTACAATGATGGCGCTTCGCCGGGTGCTACCGCACCACGCTCGCTCCGCTCGCTCGACACGCGCATGCGATAAACACAGCCCAACATTAACGTAACCCAAATATTATATTTAGTAAGCAATGCAAAAAAGACGAATTAGTTTATTAGAGGCTATCTCCTTTTCCCGTAGCTAAGTTACGAAATTAGAAGCTTGATCACGTGGCGAATAAAGAAATCTGTGGCTTGATAATTTCCCAAAAAAAATTACTAAAAAATAAGTTATTTTGCCAAAATAGTGAACGGATCCGGTGTACCGGTACCGGATCCGGTGGACGTATATTGATGCCGGATCCACTGGATTACCGTATCCGGTTTTCTGGATTGCAATCCCTAGTGCATAGTGACGGAAAACAAGGATGGTTCACGCTAGTTCAAGAGTACACACTTATTCTCTCGCTTGAGATTTTATGTTTTCCGCGTTTATGTTTATCCGAAAAAACAGACGCTGAAGTGGTCGAATATATTGCAATCTAAACATTAGAAGGTAGAATTTTGTCTTATTGCTGGTACAGTAGGGAAGGGAACACACACGTTCCACATGTGTATTGTAAAAAACAATAGAATATGCGACAACATTCGAGGTTATTCTAACAGTTGTAATTTTTGGAATTGTAGCTCATAATTGTGGTTTGAGCCCTTAAGACGCATAAGTTCCGAACGATAAAAAAGTCACCTGTGTAACGGCATACCTAAAGTAACAAAATAATTTCTCAGGAAGTCTCTGCAAAAACGTTTTATCATGATTTTCCATCTGATTATTGAAGACAGTTGATAAAAATATCAAAGAGCCTGCGGTTTTCTATAAGATGCTCATCAACTTTTAGCATTTTCAACACTAATTTGCATGATAGAATCTTCACTACAAAAATAGGTTAGGTATTTAAATAAAAAATGCAGTTCGAGTTACACTCTTTTATTTATTTTCAAAATTATCCAAAATACATCTTGTACGCACAAAAACTTTTCCAATTACAGAAAAATTATAATAAAAAAATTAACATAAATACTACTTTCAGGAAAGAAGTCTTGGTGGAAAAACGCAGTAAGTACATACTTCCACATGTTTTTCTGTTGCCGTCTTAATTGCCCTTACTGAAGACGTGATTTTGACGGCCGCTGGCGTTTAAAGTTCATTTTCGCATGCCGCCGTCAGCGCGCGGAGAGAGCAGGTGTAGTTAAAATGGCGGAAACGCCATCTTGTTGTACGGAGTGATTTTTATTTTTCGAAGTAGCTTTACTAATCTGTGGCAACAAATTACAAACTGGTTTCTTATTCTATTTAGATATTAAATTGCATGTTTTATACAAGTTCGCACTAAGATAACAGCTAAATACAACATTTGTATAAAGTACACAGGAAATATTTTAAGCGCAAATTCGTAGGTTTAAATCCCGGTAATTTAAATATAGACCAAAACGTAATGAATTTGTTTGATGTCATTTCTTATGGCTAGTATTTGAGGGCAATTCTAAAACATGACACGACACGATATTTACTATGCAATACATCTTATTATAAATACATTTTAAATTCGTTGTATTATATGCAATTATGAAGTTCAGACTTCTTTCACACAACGCCCTCTATCCTTGAACCTACAAACTAAGCGACCACAATCGCCAACACACTCATAATAACCAACGACAGGATAGACAGGACGCTTCTCGAAGCCAACCCAGGCGCGCTGCCCGTACACGACTCCAAATGTGCGAACAGTTCTATATAGTTCCTTGCTGGGACGTTGTCCGCGAAGTTCGTGGGTTCCGTCAACCCGTTGGCAGAGTCTTTGAACAGCAAGTCGGCTTGTCCGTTGAAGGGGGAAAAGATCTTGAAGTCGATTAGAGCGGCGCCCGAGATTGTATAGCCGAAGTACGCGTCGATGGTGTCCAGTGACGTGCTTAAGCTGTTGTAGAATGGATAGTTTCTGGAATAAAAATATTATATTTTACTAATTAGAAATTATTGCCTTTTAGTTATTTATAGAAGTTGCGGCCTGTTTGGTGTGGAGGTAAGTAGCCTTGCCTTCCATGCCAGAGGTCCCGGGTTCGAATCCTGGTGGGGGCAGATATTTTGCTTTCTAGTCATGGATGTATATGTACGCTTATTTAAGATATTTAAAAAATATCTATTTGTGTTTATACATTTCTTAAGTTTATTTGTTATCTAGTTTCCATAACACAAGTTCTAAATAAATCTAAATTAAATATCTAAATAAGATACTTAATTCGGGATAGATAATGCGGTGTGATTGTTAGAAATATTTATTATTTATGATATCGTAAACATCTACAATGAGAGGTTTTTAGTGAAAAATATAAGATACGAATTAAGCTGGCTACAAGCGGTTGTAAACGCCGTTTCTCACAGAGGTGGCTTGGCTAGTTGTTCAGTTAAATTAGTTTCGACCTTCCAACGCCCTCTGTTTACTGATGCGCGTTTATTGATTTGTCATCTCTGTCTGTGTCTTGTTTATGTTGTCGAGATAAAGAATTCCCTAGAATTCAGAATAAAAATTCATAACTAGAAAACTACAAAAAGTCGTAGAACATACTTGGGGGTGTTTCGGGTGCCCCAAAGGGTGCTCTGTCCATGGACTTCTGCTTGACACTATTTTTTGGGACACCCTGTATATAAATATCAACAACCATGACCCGAGAACAAACATCTGTGTAATCTGTGTTCATCACACAAAGGCCCTCCAGCGTATGAGGCAGGGCTACCCACTACGCCACAGTAACTGCGACAGTTTAAGACCAGTAACGTACCGCCTCGTCAGCACCTCGGCGTCGACGACGTAGGACAGCAAGCAGTCGCTGGGCACGTTGACGCCGGTGGTGGGCGCCAGCTGGTTGTTGCGGCACAGCGCGCGGAACTGGCTGCCGTTCAGGTTTAACGCTTGCAGATGCGCTAGGGAGAAGAGGTGTTTCATAACTCAATATCTTTTAATTTTGTAGTTATCTAAGTCTTTTTTTTCTTAATTCACAAAAAGAAATCAGTCGTTATACAATAGATAAAAAATATACAATCGGCGGTCTTATCGCTAAACAGAGATGTCTTCCATGCTATACAGGCAGTCAGGCTTATACATTCGATTCGTCTCACCAAAAGCTTAACGGCATCTACACGTGTTTGACTAGTCGCCCAGTCGATTTAAAGTTTTACCATTTGTCATTTTCTTTATATTTAGTTGAAAATAAACCATTAATTATTTTACTGTCTTTTTTTCTCAAACGTTGCTCGGGGTCAGGATATTTTATCCATGATCATCATTGATAAAATATCAGTATTTCTGCTCACCGTTAATATTCTTAATGTCAACGAAAGCCACATCCGCGTCGGGGTCCGCGAGGCAGCGCAGAGCGCCGGCATCGCCGAAGTACAGGTTGCTGGTGTCGTCCCACCCGCACGTGACTGCGGATATAATCACCTCGGGTTACTAATAATAACGTACTATTGCAAATAGGAAATTCAAATTTAAATATTTAGTTTCTCAACATTGACAATTACTTGTTCTTATTGACGTCAAATAAAGCATGACTCTACCACCAGTTCGGAAAAACAAATGAAGAAGAACTGGCATGAAACTTCACGGGTATATTTTTTTCAAAGTAAATTTACAGGGTCTCTTTATGTCAATACAACAGTATTGTTATCTGCATCTGTTAGCTCGGCAAGTCTCCCTCCCCCCAAGTATCCAAACGACGAACACCCTCAAACGGCACCCAGCAAAAACGTTAAACGCTTGTTTATATTTCGACCTGCAATTTTCCCATATCTCGACACTGTTGCAAGCGCCATGATCGCGGACAACACAAAGAGTCCCCTGATCCCCTTATAATTTAAATAACCTTGATACTCTAAGGGCTGATTGTTCAATTTTCAAATAACTTTTATCTTGAGAATAACTTTGACATTTGACAAGACCTTTCGTAAAAATTATGTCAAATAGAAAATTACTCTCATGATAAAAGCTATCTGAGCGTTACACAATCAGTCCTAAGACTTGTTTATATACACATACACCAGTTGACAGCTCAACTCTAGTGAGAAAAGTCCTTAAGTCCAGGACGAAAATGCTAACTTAAAATTCAATAAGCCTCAACTCAGGTCGAGTCGAGTGAAGGAAATTTCGGGACGCCTAAGAATACGGATAGTATTTATAGTCTGTGCAAAATTAAAAAACTTAAAAAAATTATTAGAAAAATAAAATGCCAATTTTTTTTCAGCCATTATTATATATACAAAAACAGTTGGGCCGTGGATATCGGCCTGCTCACCATTTTCCATCAGTGGAAACGCCTGATGAAGTTCCCGAAACACTAAAGTATGTCACAAATATTCATATAACTCACAGTTATCATGGCTGCCAGCGATGGTCACGTTGTAGATGGGCGCCTTGCAGAGCGAGCACAGAGCGGTCGCGTTCACAGACTGCAAGAATAATAACATATATAAATAAAAATAATGTAATGCCAACAACTTAAGATCTTGTTTGGGGGGTACACAGTCCTTCCTGTTTTAACTCCCATAATAATCACGTTGACGTGGCTGTGTTCCGGCCAAAGGGACGGAGCAGCCAGTGCAATCGCTGGAACAAAGGCAATTCAATCTGAAGCCTGCATTCGGCAACGCGTCATTAAATAAGAATAATTAATCAGTAACATCTACCATCAATGATGTCAATAGGTACGTATTTCGCTTACCACCAGGTTGCTTGTTTCTCGACTGTTACAAAGTCATATAAATTCCAAACAGCGTGATCAGACCTAATCGTTTGGAGGGTTTCCCAGAGGTTGTCATAGAGAAGGTTGAGAGAGAACTTTTTTCTGGGTTGACTTCTATTCTCCATTATAATTTATACTTTGGCACCTTTTGAAGTAGGAATTAAAAACCCCATCTAACCGGATCTTATTGCGCTTAATTATTTTTCACCTTAGCACATGTGACTAAGGCTTTACGATGCTTTACGGTGCGTCACTGCGTTATCTGTTTTATATTTATTTATGTGTAGTATATACAGGTATATGGTATATGGTTTTTTGAGAAGGGCGGTGATGGCCAAGTCCGAAACCACGAGAGTTAGGGAAAAGTCGTGAAAGGAGTCATGCCCTCGATTTATAAGAAAACAATAACTGCATCCTGCCATCACCACCCTTCTCAAAAAACCACCCTGTATAGTGGTATAGTACTTATGTAGTATTTAAAGAAGTAACATTTAATATTAAGTAATATTATATAAAAGTAATATTTAGTTTGTATTTATTTAATGTACGCATCAACTAGGGCGCGCCGGAACCCCAGCGCTGCGACTGCCGCTGCAGCATAATGCTGAGGCGGGTACTTTTTGACGTGTGCACTACCGCGGGATTAGTTATGAGTTTATATTTTTTTTATTCCTTATTTTATGTTAAAATTGATAATATTTATTTATTAATCAATGCAAGTTATACAAATTGCATTCAACTGTTTCTCATTTTCAGTGAAGTGTTAAATCAACAATTAATAATATATTTTATAAATATATATTATAACTATTTTCCAGTTTTTTTTGCTGCCGAAGCACCTTCTCGGGAGGGAGGTGGAAGATGCCTCATGCATACCGCCGCAGGCAACCGACTTCCGTGACGGTGATGTGGGACTCACCAAAGTGGCACCTACCCACTAAAAACCACCTTGCCGGCTGTAGCGTGGGAATGCTGTCAGCCTTCATCGGAGCGACACCCGGGTAGGGAGGTGGGTGCGCAAGCAGGGACCCGCTAGCGGGTCACCCGCTGAGAATAGCAATCACTTAAGGTGCAAATGACATTTTATATTGATGATTATACGGCCTGGGCAGCTTAAGCTGGTCCAGATTAGCCGAAAGTTGATCGGGGGGATCCGAGTGTGCATTTCTCGGTCTACGGACTTTGTACCTCGACGGCATGGACGGAGCAGTATAAGCTATTGACTCACGTATCAGAGGGTTAGGATGCTCTTCGGATCGCTTGAAAAAAGCGGTGGTGAGCGTCCTAATGTGTTGTTGTATAGTAGGCAGTTCGAGATCTCTGTGCAAGTCTGCGTTTCGCACGTACCACGGAGCATCCATGGCCCGGCGGCAGAAGAGATTCTGAACTACCTGTAGTTTATACATATCGGAGGGTTTAGCATGTGCAAAGTTTGGGGCGGCGTACGTCTAGACTGGTCTCACGCAAACCTTAAAAAGCGTTCGCTTGTTCCTAAGAGACATTTTACTGTGCCAGCCTAACATACTGTTAAGGCGGCCCATGTACAGAAGGGCGAGTTTGGTGAATCTAAGTATGTGAGGTCGGAATGTAAGCGTACGATCGAGCGTTACGCCTAGGTACTTGGTGGTTTGTGCCCACGGGATGGGCGTACCTAGCATTCGGATGTGGGTATTTTCCAGTAACTTTTTGCTCCTTTTATTAATTTTTAGGCAACTAAACCACACGTTCCCACAGATGTAATTGTAGTGAGCAGGCCGCGCCCCACGGCCCGACAGTCATTTATATTCATATATATTCTAATCGCTTAAGTAAAGTTGATATTGCGATGTAGCTCACGCGTTGTGATTGGTCGGCTGCGTAGCGCGTCACCGCAAAATTTTTATTTCATTTTGTAGTGTTGATTAAATTCGTGTATTTGAATTTGAGTTACAATGTAGAAATACGCGATAAAATGCGGGGAAAAAGTGTTATATTGAATAATCTTGAAAACTCAAGGAAATATTAACTAATAAAATATTATAATGTGAGAATGTCAGTAACAAAATATTATAGTACTCAACAATTCTGTTCTCTTCGCCTCATTCCTAAGGGTGTTTCCACACCAATCGATCGACGTTGCCTGTTGCATTCTACCATCGATCGACATCGAGCATACAGGAGCCGGGATTCAGTCACTGCTTTGACGGTGAAGGAAAACATCGTGAGAAAACCCACATACCTGAGTAGTTATTTCGAAGGTATGTCTAACAGTCTACCAACCCGCAGTAGGCAAACCTGATGGATTATAAATTGCCACCCCTTAGTAGGGTGACGCTGGTGTCCTGCGGTGGCTAAGATACTGAGATAGATGAGAGACTGAGGCGTGGATAATACAGTCGAAGGTAGAAATATATTCATATTAGTCGAACGCCTTCGACCCCGCACTCCCCTGCATATTACTGAACATCGTTGCGTGACGTCATCACGTCATACCTATGGTGAAACATAAGTCGTAAGCAGAAATATGTGTTTCTTACTGTTTAACGACTTTGTATATTATGTGACTTTAAATTAAGACTTTGTATATTATGTGACTTCAATTTATACAGGGCACACATATATTCCGAGTAAAACATGAAACTATAAGGGGAAATCTTTTAAATCGCTAATGTTAATCTATTTTCATTTACAATCAGCAGTGAATTTTTCAATTTCCATTGTGGGGCATAGCATTGCCATGCCACAGCCGTGAAGGTGGTATTAGTGGGTATCTGCCACTCTGGAGAGTACCACATCACCCCGCAGACGGCTGCGGAGGTATGCATGACGCATCTTCCACCTCTCTCCCCGCGGAGGTTGCTGCTTAGGCGGCCATAAGAAGGCCTTAGTGTACTCACGGTGTGTTCCAGGAGGGCATGCTGCGCGTCGAGCGCGCCGCCCGCGCAGCTCCGGCCGAAGAACTCTTGCACGGAGCGCGCGTAGTCGCACTGCGCCGCGCTGAGCACGCCGCGCTCGTGCGCCGCGCGGACGAACGACACGAACGCTGCGGGTTGTTAGATCTCTCTTAATTCAATATAGACAATTGCTTGATTACGTCATACAATACAAGGCTCTACCCCAATTCGAAAAGACCTTCGAGACGAAGACTGGAAAGTTCAAGTTATTCGTCTGAAATTTCATAGCATTTCATGTCCATACAAGATAATTCACATCTGCACCGTTTGGTTTAACGTTTTTTTTTTGCTCTAGTTGTAGTATTCAATTTTCATAATGGCTAATTTAACTATTCATTCAACATGACGGCGGCATTGTGTCAGTGTAAAGTTGAATAATGTCTAATTCGCGTAATAAAATCTAAGCTCCTACCTAATAAGCTCGATAAGTCTCCCTCCCCCCAAGCATCCAAACGGCGAACACCCTCAAACGGCACCCGTTCATGAGTTAACGCGGGATCCAGCCATCGCCCTCGTCAACCATACTAGAGAGCGAGTTCAGTAATAATTCCAAGTCTCTCAGTGCCGCGGCAAGTTTCTGAACTTTGAAAGTAAGGGAAACTCTCAGTAAATTATTCACTTACAAACTCCGTGTTTGTCGTCACTTTCTATTGGTGATTTAACTTAAACCCCTGATCAAGAAGAAAGAAAAAAAATTTGCTAGTCTGTATTATTATAGTTTTTAAGGCCTAGTAGTAGTTTGAACTTACCGATCCCACCGAACTCCGGGAAGCAAGCGTTCTTCCCGCGTAAATTCTCGAAGCGCGTGACGTCACCCTGCGCCGAGCTCTCCTTCACGAGCGCCGCCACGCGGGAGAACGACGAACTGGACGACTGCGAGTTTTGGACAATCTTCACAGGGGTCAGATGGTAGTGTCTGCGACAGAATTAAACATTTGACATAAGGCGATAGATAGTAAAAATATCAATGTAAGCAAGTGAAATTTGAACTTGGTATACTCGCACGTTTTATATCCAACCGATACCTACTATAAATTGATGTTCTTGTAAAGGGTTCATTGCAATGAACAATGTAAAATTGGTGCATAATTCATTAATTCTTTAGTTATAAATGCTAATTTGTTTAGCTGTATTTCTCATTGTGTATATTACAAGCATTCCTTTTTTAAATTAACCAAATAATAGATAATTAAATAATCAGATTTTCATAACTTTACATACTTAACCGTATCAATATCAATGTAGAAAAATGCTTACACATAACTTTCACTCGCAAAAATAAAATATTAACTACTGCGTACTATTTTAACGGATTGGAATTAAATAAATCAAACATCGTTAAGGATCTGGGGGTGCTTTTGGACTCGAAACTCACATTTAGTGAGCACATTGGCAGTATTATTAATTTGGCATATAAAAAGTTAGGTTTCATCTTGAGAACTACAGCTCCCTTTTCTGATTCTCTTTGTATTAAATTATTATATTTTACATTTGTCCGTAGCACATTGGAGTATTGCAGCTGTGTTTGGAGTCCGCAATATATAATTTATAAACAAACTATCGAATCAATACAAAAAAAATTTGTTAAGCACTTTAATCTTAGGCACAGTGAAAATTATTTGCAATACTCAGACAGTTGCAAACACCACCATCTTCTTCCTTTAGAGAGTCGACGTCGCTTACTAGACATGCTTTTTCTCCATAATTTATGCAATAATTCAATAGATTCCATTGATCTAACTTGCTTGACCCTTAATTTCCATACTCCTTCATCAAGAACTAGACACACTCACTTATTTTATCCTATCCATGCAAAATCTAACTATACACAGAACTCAGTTATTTCTAGGATTCAGAACACTTACAACAAAACTTACGCTCAAATCACGGACATATTCAACGATAGCAAGGCTAAATTCAAAAACACTATAATCAAGCACGAACTGGCGATCATTTCATAAATTAAATGACTCACACACCCATACACATATATACATACATACACACATACACACACACACACACTCTTAAACACGCACGCACATTCAAATTTCATAAGGCAATTTTTAATCTATACATAATTTTTTATTTTTCAATCTTAATTTGTCTCTGTCCCATAATTATAAAAATACCATGTCTCAATAGTTTAAATTTCTGTTAATTATTAGTCTGCTATGTATTAGTAATAAAATGTAGATCCTTAACTGGCTGTCAGTAAAACTTAACTTAAGTATTTGTAACATAGTTTAAGAGCTGTGGATTTTGTGATAAATAAATAAATAAATAAAATAAATAAATAAATAAACATTGCTAATTTTATTTATTCAGTTTGAACACAAAAATAACGCGGATGTAAGGCAAATTCGGCCAATTCAGATCAACACGCAGCCGATAGCATACTTACATACATTTTTGCTTATTAGGTTGAGAAGTCAAAGCGTAATTTACTTAAAAACATTATATGTAGGGTGTCCCAAAATTCAACCTCAGGCCGAAGCGGGACGATAGGATATCCATCCCATGTTCTTTAGAAATTACGGGCATTAAACAAAAAAAGCATAATTTAATTTTTTAACCATTTTTTGGTGATTGTGGTAATGTTGGTTATTTTTATCATTTAAAATGTGTTACGATAACCCTTAATAACATATCTTTAATCAATATAAAAAATAATAACACAACACCCCAAATTTTCTTAGAAATAACACTTTTTGCCAAACTATGAATTCTGAAAACAAAAATGTAGAAGAGTGCCTTGGCAAGTGCCATCAAAAGTTGGCGCCTGTTATCTGGATTCCAAAATGGTACAACACTTTGTGGGTTAATATTAAAAAAATATGGTTAAAAATTAAAATGCATTTTGGGACACCCTCTATATGTAAATAATTGATTTTGAATTCAATACCGAATTCAACAGTTTGAACATGATGCAAATAATCTCACGCACTGCCTAGCGATATATCCATAATTAGAAGACGTGACAATCAGATCCGCTCGGTCGTCTTTCACGTCCCGAAGGCACTCGAGCACGGTAGTTCTCTGCTGGCACAGCATGGGCGGCAGGCCCAGGATGTGCGAGGCGGCTCGCAGCCACGAGCACTTGGTGTGCTCCGCGGAGGAGACGGTGCACCAGCGCTGAGCGGGCAGGCAGGCCGTCGCGTCCACGCTGGTCAGGTTGCGAGCTGGAATGCCAGGAATGTACTTAAACATTTGATCACATTAAAAAACTAGATAAAAAATCAGTGTCAAAAAACGACCTAATTAAATGATTATTTGGGCACTCTTTAGCACCCCAAGTAGGTACTGTCTAAATTCAATTTTAATTTATGCACGTAGGGTGGTATTTAACACAGGTTGTTACGTACCGGTTGTTACAACACAGGTTGTCATTTTTTGACAAACGTCTAAAGTCTAAACCATTGCGGACAATTTAAAGTGTCATATTTGCACGAAACTGTATCTAGTTTTGATTTGCAATCGGCGACGTGGACGTAAGTAATAAGCCATTGTAGTCGGCTTCGAAAATTTTTTGAGTGTTGTATCAATATGGGTTGTTAGGTACAGTGAACAGCGGCCTAATTGTCTAACTTCAACACCTATCATGATCCCTTTCGAAGGTAAAGTGGTTGCGATAGTGATCAACGGAATTGTCTAATTTCTACGATCGCAATCGCTGTTGGATTTATGGTGTATTGAATGATATTGAATGCCATAGAGCGGTGTGAAGTTAGCGTGGGAACCGTCGCAGTAGTCATATTTTAGATCTCATTGGTGGTATGAAGAGCGGGGGAAGGGAATGAATTTACCAGAATGTTGCTACTTTATCGGATTACCCGGAATGTCGGGTAAGAATTACCCGTAATATTTAGCTAAAAAATATTTTTAACTGTGAATTCTTTGCTTTTCGTTTATGGTAACATTTTGGAAATCCTTTTTTTGTAATAAAACACTACGAAATGTTTTATTTCGTTGAAAATTGAGTCAAAATAAAGCAAAAGGTTTTATAAACACTACCCAGACTACAGACATGGGAAATATTAGATGTGACAACACTGAGTGAATGAGTCATTGATTCAGTCACTCATTAGTGCTACTCTTTTGTTCTTGTCGCTATCTTTCTTGCTCGTACTTACGGATGGAAAATTGTTATTGCATTGTTTAGTTGTTGATTTCACTGTCAAGTTTCGTTGTTGTTATAATTTAAAGATTTTTCTTATTGTTCGGATTAATCATGCTGAAGCATCACCCGGCGTCGCATCGGCGGGCCCGAAAAAGTCGAAAATCATTCCAAAATAAAAGTTGCACGAAACTATTTTGTAATTGCTTGTACGTGCGCATACACCCGGAGAAGCTCACTTCACACCGGTCAAGTTATTTTGCGCTAGCTGCGTTTTGTTGCTTTGGTTTTTTCCAAATTGTTGGTTTATTTTCATTAAATTCAAACCACTGTTTTACTTGTATTAAATAACTATAATTACGATATATGTTTATAAAACAATATCAAAATGTGAAATATTTCTAGATTCATGTTAAAATAACATTGTTTTTAGATGACTGAAGGTATCAATCATCACTGTAATTTAAATAGCAAAACGCAAGATAATAATAATGATTGTCACTGACATAATGTTTCATAAAACATCAACAACAAAGTATACAGAAAAGCAAAGAACTTAGGATTATTTGTTAAAATAATTGGTATTCTTAGTAATACTCTATTAGTTTTAAGAAGAATCGGGCTACAGACGATCTTCCTCCGATTTCGTGTGCGTTGTTTTGTTGTGCTAACTCCTGATCGACCGAAATAGCGCGGTTATAGGTGCTGCTATTTACCCTAGTCAGGTATAATTGTATCCAATCTAATAAACATTGCATATAACTAAATAGATTATGATTATTTCTGATTTATTTATAATTTTTACAGATTCCTAGGAAGGCCCAAGCTAGCAATGCTTGCTGGAGCAGAGCTCACGCCAGTGAGTTAAATTCTCAAGAAAGAAATATCATTCAAGAAGCTCCAGAATTATTTAAGGAAGTTGAAGAAGCTGTAGTTCCAGACCCGGGTGATCTTCAAGGGGTTGATGCAAGTGCACTAATAAATCTTTCTCAGTTCAGTCATACACCTTACACCCCAAATCATTACTTTGTGTAAGGTTACACAAATATTGAGACTATGTGTTCCTCAATATTTAAAAATCACATTTTAGTGAATTATAAATTGTGTGTGACAAAAAATTTATGTCTGTGTTAGGAACATTGTTTTTTCTGTAACCGGGAATAATTGAATATTATGAATTATTTAAATGAATTTAATTCAACACAATTGGAGGAGATGTTGATTCTTTTGAGCAGTAAGAGTGTGAATTGGATTTTGAAAACACTAAAGAAATGAATAACACTTTATAAATACTCAACAGGACTTTCAGTACAAAACTTTTTAAGTGTATTTAATATGATTGAAAATGATTTAAATCATTGCAAAAAGAAAAAACTTGTTTTAAGACTCTTAGTAGTAAAATTAAGAACTATGTTTCATATATTGTGTTATATATATAGTGTTTTTTTAGCTGTAAGCTTCCCAAACATTTGTAAAATAAAATAAAATATCCAGCGTTTTTAATATTAGCACTTATGTTGTTCAGAAATTATGTAACAATTGCAAGACATTGCTTGATGACAAATTATGGAAAAATTAATTGCTTACTATTGTAATTGTTTGATAGGGACAGTCAGTCAGTTTTGACAGTACAGTTGGGACTTGTGCTCATGTGATGACACTAGTTTGGTACTTTGGTTGGGCTCAGCATCAAACTAATAACGCTCCCCAGATGGTTGGTAGATGAAATATTATTAAGAGATGGTGTTGAATAAATAAATAACAGTATCTAAAAGGTAGTTTTATTTATTATTCAAATCTTACCTTTACTTTTATCTAATAGCCAATACACATTTGTTATACATGTAGTGCCGTGGGATAGTAGAACATTTTATCTTATTAAGTATACATATACATTGTTTATTTTTCAGCCCATGATTCAACTTCAATCAAGGAATACAATATACATTCAGAAATAGCAATAAGAGTTTCATGTTACACAATTCCTACAACAATAACATTCATATTGCAATTATATCCAAAATATGGATACAGCCTGATAAAAAATTAAATATAAATAAAAATTTTATAATATATATAATTTTAATAAAAAGGTTACAATATTGAAAGAATAGATATTAGCAATATACAGTATGGTGTTGCTATTTTAATTCATAATAAGATTATTACAGCTGTTTACAAAAAAGTGTGCTAATTTAGTGTCAGAAATTAGCATCATAAGTTTCTATTGCCACATTAACTGCTGTCTGTTCTTTGATAAACATAACTTTGATGCTCTTATCAAGTCAATACCTAAGTTAATGTGATTTTAATGCTCATTATACATCTTGGGGAAGCAATACTACTAATTCTAGAGTAGAGCTATATATATATAGGAAATAGATAATAGTGAATTGGTCCTTTTTAATAATGGTATGGTGCGTTAAGTTGTTTCTCTCTTGTGGTGTCTCAATGGTCCCTCCAACTGACTTCAAACAAATCTTTCTTTTGGATGGTCTGTCTATGATGATCCACTTAATCTTCCTATAAATATTAATATTTTGTCAATATTTCAAAGTAAAAAGTTAAGCATATGATAAATAGCATACACTAAATTTAAATTGGAAAATATAGGTTAAAAATGTACATTCAGAATGGCTTAGTATTCGGTATCAGGATTCTTCATTAGGAGGCTTGTAATCTAGGTTTAAAGAACTTCTTGCTTGCTTGTGATACTTGTCTCAATAGTTCTTGTCATAGAAAGTCCAAAAAAACTTCACTTCTTCGGTGGAATGACAAATGCTCAGAAGCTATTCAGAACTCTAAACTGCATAATTTAATTTTAAAAATAATCCTTCCGGGAAAGATATCTTGAATTTCTGTCCTGGATTTCAGCTGCCCAAGTTAGGAATAAAATAATGTTATTGTTGAAATTAATAGGATTGTTTCTTAATTTGATGATTAGATAATCATAGTGAAACAAATTAATAAAATACAGATGCTATAAAGCAATATTAATGTAACTGCAAGGTAGGCCGGAAGACATTGGGTTGCTGAGCACACATTGCCACAATCATTTGGTACCTTGGTTGGGCAAGGTATGAAAATAATGTTGTAACACCTGCCCAGTCATTAGATAATGTACTTCTCATATATGAATAAGAATAAATGCATAAAATTATGTAAATAATATATAAATGCATTAGAGATTTCATTTCATTTCAAATAATTCTTAATATCATAATTCCAGTACCTTGTTTTACCTAGACCATATAAAAAATTTTGTGAAAGATGTTGGGCACCTTTAAGCCAAAAACAAAAATACTCCAGACTATTAACAATTATCCTAATTCTCCTGTTAGTGAACAAAATCAGCATTATGATAATCATTGTTAGTTTTATATTAAAGCAAGAACAATGCTTTGGTATTCCTTACATTTTGTTGAAAAACTCTGAAAAAGGAGTGTTTGATTTTTGGAAAGTACAATCTATGGCTGAACAATGATATTCCACATCTTACATCCTGCGTTGGAAAAGTCTGAACAGTTGTTAAAGCAACAATTGGAATTATAAGAAGAGTAAAATAATATTTTACCTGCTTATCAATTTATGTTTCGTAAGGAAATGTCGGCTCGTAATAGTATTTGCCAATTACAGCTGGATATTAAAAACGCTTCAAACATAGAGAACTTTTTAATGTCCATTTACTTTGATGTTGCTGGAGCTTTAAATAGTGTTAATATTGATGTTCTCTGTTCTGAATTGCAGTTTATAGCTGTTCCAAACGAGATTGTTCTTAGGGCACATGATTTCTTGATTAATAGAGAAGTCTAATTATATGGACCCAAGCTTGCTTGTGTAGGGCTTTTCAAGGTCTTTCTCCGCTAATTTGTATTCTATAAACTTTCGTCCTTCACATTAAATCTTTATTTTTCTTCAAATAGGTTGTATATGAATAATACTCCTCAAAAAACATTGGAAGGGCTGCAAAATAGCTATTGCCATGTTGGAGGTAAAATAATCAAACATGATGCACATATTTAAATAGACGACTCTTTGACGTGTGGAACATATACATATGTTCTTTATTTTAAAGAAAAAATTGAAAAATAAACTCGTAATTGCTGATAGATTGTAGAAATTATTTGCCAATAACGTTCAAAAGAATTTCAGACCATCATTTATGATACACAATTCCAATTTTATGTCAAAAAGATGAAATCATTCATTCAAAAAGCGTCTTTTTCGCTTTCGCCATCATGTGTGAAATATCTGTAGCGTGAAGGAAGTTTATATGCTTCAACTGTCAAATTCAAAGGGATCCTGATAGGTGTTGAAGTTACACAATTAGGCCGCAGCTCATCGACCAACCACAAAATGTCAAATTTTTACAATCGATTTTCAACCTAGAGTTCACCTACAAAGAGTTTAAAATAAATCGTGAAAATTTTACATTTTGTGGTAGGTTGGTGCAGTGTTGCCTGTACCGATTGTAAATTAATTGCAAATCATTGCGGACGGTTTTAAGTGTAAGAAATATTTTTTGTATAAAAATGAACTTATTTTTTATTTGTGAGTGAAGACATATTACATACTAATATACACATCAGATTCAGTTAAATCGATTTTGCATAAATAAAGATAACAAATATAGTGCATAATATATATCTTATACGTATTTATATTATATATAAATAACTTCTATAAACAACTAAATAACTTCTCCAAAGCCGTGAGGCATTTGTACATTTTTCCCTTCCTTTCATACAAGTCCGCCCTTGCTACATTTTTTTGGGCTATAAAGTTGAAATAAATAAAACAACTACAACCCTGGTTGAAATGGATATCTTGCCTTGAGCGGTGTAATTCGCCGGGCTGGTGAGGTCCAGGAACTCGACCCTGGCGTTGGCGCCGCCGACCACCGCGTTGAACAGCACGGTCTGCCACGAGCTGCCGGCCGGCGCCGTGCCCGAGGGCCACCACTCCCGCAGACGGGCTTGCAGGGTGTCGGCGACCGAGCTGCGGAGGACAGTCCAGGTGTTGTTTATGAAGATGGATACGTAACTTTATTGCAAATATTTTTATCAACGGTTGACAATATGACAATTAATAATATTCATGCATTGCACTATTTAACATACTTATTATGAATGAATGTAGTAATTTCGTTAGTATTTTGCATTGTAAAATCGTAATTTAAGATGATTTTTTTTCGACATTTGTAAGATTTAAAACAAATTCGCCAAATAATATAGTACAGCAATAGTACATAATAATATACAGCTTGTCTTTTTGTAAACGAGCAAAATAACAGCCCAAAGTCTGCAGTCAGGTATGTAATGCTTTAGTAATACCTCTATGGAAGAATCTAATTTCAGCAAGTTTTCTATTTGTGTTGTATCTTTTTCCTTATTTTTATTAAGTAATTCCCTTTTTATATCTATTTTGCTAACAAAACTTAGTTATAGATCGATTCAAGACATTTGTGCACAGTGTGTGTATATAGCGCTGGAAAAATGTAAATACTGATTGTTCAAGCACACCAAAGCCATGACGAAGCCTTGACAAAATGGCGGCCGCCGCGTCACTGACACGACAAAATGAGAAGTTGCATATTTAAACGCGCACGCGCAGTTAGCATCCCGTGCACATATGAATTGAACTATCTATTAGTACTAGGATGTGTGTTAAGAATTTAAATAAAGATATCTACATACCTTGGGCCTTATTAGTAATTTCTAAAGGTAAATAAATAAACTTTAGTTAAAACAAGGCAACTTACGTGGCTGCCACCAAGGCAGGATAATGTTGTCTGACGAAGGCGCACGGAGCTGAAGCGCCGGCCAGGAGCTCGGTGGTGAGCGGGCGCACCGAGCCGTCGGGGCAGAGCAGCGCGTACGCTGTGGAGGACCCCACCATACCCTGCGAAGTGGGGGGAGATTTTTATTGCGGGAAATGAGCCAAGTGACCCTACTGATTGTAAATAGCATCGTGAATCGCAGATGTTTTATTTATATTAATTGGGATCATGTTTAGACTAATGATGCGTTGCCGAGAGTTCGCTTCAGTCGGAATCGCCTATGAAGGTGTTCGTCGTTGAAATAGTTGCGGGGAGGAAGACTTTTAAATTTATTTTGAGAAATAACATCCGTGAAGTTTCTTTCCAGTTTTTCTTCACGAAGGTTTTTCCGAACCGGTGGTAGAGTCATATTTTATTTGACGTCAATAAGAACAAGTAATTATCAATGTTGAGAAATAAATATTTGAATTTGAACTATGTTCATGTAATTTCACTGGAGTCCAGACGACAAACGAAGTTTTACTAACACTAACTAAGTATGAGCTTTTCCATGAAGAATAAACTTCAGGGAGTTAAGACGGAACTGGTCCTATCAAATAATAACCACAAAACTCAATGTCCGAGATCAGACATTAGTTAATGTAGTTCAAGCAGTCTCCGATAGGTAGCTGTAATGAGGCAAGTAATGTTGGCTATAATGACAAATTGTATACTAAAGCTTGCTTGCATTGGCAGATCTTTGAAAAACAGTGAATTTGATGACTGTAGAATTAGTTTTCATATTCATTTTTGGTTCAGCACTCAAAGACATTTAATGTTTACTTAAGGCACTCCGTAATATAAAAGTAGGGCTGGTTTTTCTATCGCCAGATAACTGTTATCTTAGTGACAGTAAATAAGATAATAATTATCTGATAGATTGATTTTCCATAGAAGTTATGATAAAATTGTTAAAATAATTCTCTAACTAAACTATTCTACTCGTATTGATAAAAATTATCAGAGCATTGAAAAATCGCCTCAAGTAAATATGAAATGCCTTTGGATACGGCTGTTGGTATTTGTATTTAAGATCATACAACTGCATTTATGATTGGATACCAGTACTCACAGCATTAAAGAACTCCTTCACGTGCTGCCACGCGACGTACGCCACGGAGTTGTTCTGACCCTGCACCAGACACTGCAGCGCCTGGACATGGCGGTTGTTGGCGCTGACGCCAGCAATGGACACGCCGGTGTTGAAAACGTAGGAGCTGCAGTCGTTGTTGCCGCCGCAGAGGGAGCACAACTTGGGGTTGGCGGATTCTGTCGAGAAGAGACGTTTAGGAGTGTTTGTATGGTTTGGACGATAAATCAAGTATTACGTTTGCACGCAGAGATGCTTAAAAAGTTCCCGCTACGAGTCAGTAAATACATGGTGCATTATGGCCCTTTAATGATCATTAGAATTAAGAATTGTCAAACAGTTTTAAGAAGAATAAGGGCCTGCGTGGACCTGCTTTAAAAATGTAGGTATATTTGGTTAACTCCGAGTTACGTTGATAACTTAGGTCTGCGCTAGTAGACCAAGTTGCTGATTTTTCAATGCTCAGATAACTTACCAGCAGAATTCAATTCAGGTTAGCACTTACACTGATCAGCTGTTCTGCCAATTTCAAGTATAAGCATGGAGACGTACTGCGCGAGGCTAGTAATTTTGTAGCGTTCTCCAAGTAGAACTTTCAGTAGTACCTTTGACAGTACCTTTAACAATCAGTAGGATAATTTTCGGAATTTGGCGTAATGTCTTTGGAAAGTCTTGTCTAGTGTCAAAGTTATTCTCCAGATAGTAGTTATCTAACGGTTGTAAAATTAGCCCTTGATTTCTTGCCGTTCAGCGCGCTATCCAACCAATGGTGACATCCGTACGTAGGGGCTTTTGTTGATTGAGTTGTATTGCCGATTGTTACTTATCTACAACTAATTATGCATATATTGCTTCATTAGTAGATTACGTAATTTACATAATAAACTATTCAATGATACACATTTTTCACTTCTCTTTAAGTCAATTTAGGAATAGCATTGATAAAATATATGTCTTATTTGTGTTAATATCAATAATATTGAGATATATATCAAATTTAACTATACACTGATACCATTAGATATAGTTATCTGTTCTTAAATAGTTTTAGTGATTTATTTTCCACAGATTGTAAACGTGTTAATTTAGATATGCAAACTTTGCTGGTTAATGTTAAAATCATATTCCTACAAAGTTGTTTGTTTCTGAAAATATAGTAAGCTTCAATCGAAAACGTTTTTGTTTCTGTATTAACACGGGCTGTTCAACCAGAATTGCCGGTGCTACAGACAAGCTTGTGTAGTGCACGGGCATCGTCAAAAACTTAAATCCCCCACGATGATAATACAACTTCTTCCTTAAAACTAACCAACTTTACTAATCTTATCGTATCGTACTGTATCGTGCTGGTAACAACTAATTTCAGATAGTATTCAACGCCTAAATTACGTAATACACTGGGGAATGTGGCCAAAAGGTTGCATAATTCACTATGTAAAGTTAATTTAAAGAATTGTTTAGGTAGGTATACTTTTTTCCGAAATAACGAAGTATTTTGAGAAAACCATTTAAATAATTCTGATTTCATCAAATAATTCCGTATGTTTACGTCACGGTGTAGTTATCATTTTTAAATCGCATTACAAAGTTTGTTATATTACCTGGAATGAACAACCCTACAATTCTCTATGGATTCTTGTGACAGATATCCATTGTAAACATTGACATGACAGTTTAGCCAAAGAGTGATTAGATGTTGACGCTACTCTATGACGTCATATAGAGCTTGAATGAGAGTTCAATCCTATTATTCTGATCGTTGTAACTAGAAACGTGAAACCTCCAAATGGTTTTCGAAATAGAATCTGATATTTTTCTCTAGATACCGTTTTAGCGTGTGAGATCGCTTTCTAGAAACGTTTTACAAAAAAGTACCAGCTTATAGAGATGACTTTCGTTCACCAATTGTTCAAAATTGCACTGAACAGTCAATAAGCATCCTGGTTTATACTTACTAAGTCTAGCGTCCAAGGTGGCATTCTTGCTCCAGTCGCCGGGCCTGCAGGCTGCGCTGAAGAAGTCGCTTAACTTCTGCACTTCTATCTCCTCCGCTGTCTTGCCGCGCGCTTCGCTGCTGGAGCACGTCGCGGTCTCCGCTACCTGCTCATAGAGGCATTGGGTAAGTTACCAACAAGTATTTGTTTTAATAATAATAATAAATCCCTAGATAAACACACCAACTGAATGGCCCCAAAGTAAGCAGAGCTTATAGATGGATCATACAGCGAACTGGGGGGGAACAACCATGACCCGAGAACAAATATCTGTTTTCATCAAACAAATTAATGCCCCGAGCAGGACTCGAACCTGGGACCTCCAGCGTATGAGACAAGGCTACTTACCACTACGCCACTCGGCCGTCTAGGATGGAAAAGGAAAACGAGTTTTTACGATGTCTTGTATTCAGTTGGATTTCAAATCTATACTTAATACTCAATCATTTATTGCTTCCATAATGTTACAAAGTTTTAAAGCTATTTTTGCAGTGGAGGAGCGTACATATAAACACATAAAACATGTAACAATATAAGCCTAATGTAGGCACTGCAACATACATAAGGGGGCTTATAAAAAGAATGAATACATAAAATCAAAGAACACATAACCAAGATGTTATTATTATTACATGAATATCAACTTAATTAAACTACTTTGTCGTTCATGTATTCACTTGCCGTATAATAACATTTTTGAAATAGGAATTCTTTAAGTTTTTTAATAAACGAATTTGTTTTTATAATTTTTTTATATAATTAGGAAGGTGATTATAAATTTTTATAGACATACAAGAGGACTACATGAATGCATATTTAGATTTGATATCTGTTGCACAATTTGGTTCTTTCTAGATGGTCTAAGAGAACACCTCGATACCATGTCCGCACGCTTAGTGTAGTAATTAGGGTGGTTTCTTAAGAAAGTACTCATTTTAAAAATATATAAGCTCGTCAGTGTGAGAATTTTTTGATTTCGAAAGTGTTCCCTACAGCTATCGGTGGGGGTAGTTATAGCTATAGGCTACATAACTCTACTATCGAGACATTTGAACAAAATACAAATAAGCAAGAGGTCTATTTAAATTAATATAATAACAATTATTAGCAATCAATAAACGTACAATAATAATTAAATTATTTATCAATTGTAAAATCTATAAATACATAATTTTTTTTTAAGGGGTTCTTAAGTTGAGTTAGATAAGAATTTATTTAAAGCAATCTTTATCTATCCATGGCATATCAAAATGCAGGTAAAATCAATATATGACTTTTAAGTTTGAATTATTTGACATTAGAACTGTACTTCCTGATACTTGACACAAAATTTTTACTCTTCGATTTCAACATTGGCGTTGACACAAATCGATGGCGGATCTAAGACGCTGCACAAACCTAAAAACTTTTGTAACGTAAGTTGGATACAAGCCACCAGTGAATATATTCTTTTCAAGTGGCAAGTGACAAACAGTCATAGACACACACACACACACACACACACACACACACACACACACACACACACACATACTCACGCACATACAACACAAACTTTACACTAAACACCCTCATTGTGTTAATTATTATATATAAATTTTTTATTTTTTTTTTGTATTTAAACCTGCTAAATGCAAGGTTTCTTATCGTTCAATCTAATTTTCTTTTTTTTTTTTATTCTTCTTTTTATAAAGTAATTGTCTTTTTTTTCCTTTGTTGAATTAAGATAGTATTTTTGTATTGTATTGTATTTTTTTGTTTTTTGGTTTATTGCTATTTATTTTTAGTGTAAGTCTGATTATGGTTAATATAAAAATTGTAAGTCCATAAATGGCCGTCAGTATTTTCACAATTGTTATTCTACTTATGTCTCAGGGCTGTGGATTTTGTAATAAATAAATAAATAAATAAATAAAATAAAAATTTTCGTATACTTAAAAAAAATTAGTCCCTCCCTGCGCAGACGCAGACACTATTTGTGTCTTGTTGCTGGTCACTGGAAACCAAAAGTTGTCAGTTGAAGACAAAATCAGCATCAACTTTTCAAACAATTGTAATGCGCAAACCATGGTATCTGGTGAGCTGCAACAGATAACCGGCTGCTGTGACCTGCTGCCGCCATCTGGCTGATAAAAGTGTCTTGGTCTTTGCTGCGCCTAATGATTTTATAATGAGTACCTATCCCCAAAAGTTTTTCACAAAGTGCAGCTTAAACTAGCAGGCGTTCTATAAATACCTCAGTTTCGTTATCATCTGACTACTTAAACCGTTCGGAAAGTTTTTAGCCGAGAACTCGGCTGCCCTCAGGCGTATCGTATGTAGGAGTAGTGTAAGTTCTAGCTAAGCGTCCTCAGCGCAAAGTTTGCTGAAGTTCAGAGGGCCAATAGGGTCATACATTTCCAGAATTAAAAAAACAGTACACTAAGGCTCTACAAAGATTGTTTGACCTTCTCTCAGTCTTACTCAGTTTAATGGTCAAATAAAAGGCAACTCTGTTATTCACTGTATAATGATGAAAATCCGATTTGTCTTCCCGACCGAAGTCACATTCTTGGTAACCATCTGACTGAGATAACCCTGAGAGTAAGCTAAGTGCGCTTAATAGCCTTCATTATAAGTCTTAGGCCACTTCTATACACGTAACAAATTAGACATGAAGCAGAAAGGTTAAGAGACTCACCGCCTGTTCAAAAGCCTTCAGCACTCGCGGCGACCAGCGCACGTCTTCCACGTCGAGCCCTGGGTGGCAGTAGCGGCCGTCCCGCAGCCCCGCCAGGCCGCCCGCGTGCGAGCTCGCCACCACGGCCACAGCTTCGAAGGCATATGGATCTGGAAGAAGGAGAAAAGTGGTAACTACTTCTATTTTTTTAGATTATTATTTGATAACATCTAAGTGGTAACAGAGTTTCTTATGTGGTAATACAGTCCTTCCTATTTCAACCGCCGGAATAATAACGTTTATGTGGTCGTGTTACGGTCGAAGGCACAGCCAGCGCAATTAGTGGTCAGTAAAGGTCAAACTCCAATAACATTACAACTGAGGACTACGATCAGCAACGCATCATTACTCGAAATAAGAATTACAATCATGATTAATAAATAAAAGACCTACGACTTACGATCTCCATGGGTGCGACTGCCATTTACCATCAGACGCGTGAACTTTACTGGCTATGAATAAAAAAATATATATATTACCCCAGACATTAAATATATATTCCCTCCTTGCCCAGCAAAAAGGAATAAAAGGCGCTGGTAGCCAATTTACACTAGTTGGAGAGGCACAGTAGAAAGAAGCATACCTTGTCGAGAGATGTCCTTGATGGCGGCCACTACGCGGTGGCTGCTGGGTTGCTGTACAGACAGTAGAAGCAGCTCCTCTTCGCTGAACACACCCAGGTCCGCCTGGCCTGCTTCCAGCTTAAGTGCGCAGTCCACTCTGTGGCAGATTGAAATGATAAGTAGGTATTCTGTAGATATTCTGGTTCAAAGTCTTTTAATTGAGAGAGTTAGCAGTCTGGCGTTTTGCCAGACAACCAACCACTTGTATGGCCTTAAACTGAGCAGTGCTTGTGTTATGGATGACCATACAGTGAACTGGGGCGAACCCAGAATAAACATACATATATAAATACAAACAACCATGACCCGAGAACAAACATCTGTGTTCATCACAAAGGAATGTATGCTTGTTCTGGGTAGCCTTCAGTTTGCTGTGTGGTCGGTCATCACTAATACAAGTCTGGTTACTTTCGGACCATACAGTTGTTGTTTTTGTCCGGGGATATTTTTATTTATTTATTTAGTCACTTAAACTAATAGCATTCAACGAATATTCCGTAAATTATTTAGAAGATCAAGGATAAAGACGCATAAACTCACTTTGTTTCAATAGATTCACACACCACCTGGCTGTCACCCTTGTCCAGGGCCTGGCACACTGCGGTCGCTCCAGCGATGCACACTTTATCTGAAAAAAGAGACACATCTCTGTAAACACAAGTTATAAAAAATCCCGACTGACGGCAAAAAACGTGTGTAGCTTTTGAACCGCGTAACCGGTTTTTTAACATGGTTAGGAACATTAATTTAACAAAAAAAGCCGCATCAAAATCGGTCCATCCAAATCAAACCTACGATGCCACAGAAATTCATTTGGCATCCTTTGTGTGTACATAGATGTTTGTTCTTTGGTCATGGCTGTTCGTATTTATATATGTATGTTTATTCGGGTTCCCAGCTCCCTGTATGGTCATCCATAACACAAGCTCTGCTTACTTTGGGGCCATACAGTTGGTGTGTTTGTCTGGTGATTTATTTATTACAGACAGACACACAGGTTAAACTTATGACCAGAGCTAACTTTATCTTCCTGCAAGGATATCACCCGCACCTATCTAAGGGGTAGTTTCATGTACTTTACACTCAACTACGCTTGCCTGCTGGTTGGCAGACTATGCACATTACTTCGTCCTAGGTTTCCTCCTTTCCTTCACCGTTACGCGCGGTTTACACGTATTTACTTTACTTACTACATTTTAATCGTGTGTCCAAACGCGTTGAGTAGTTAACTCACAAGTTCAACAAAGATGAACGGTCACTAACTTAAGGAGTTCGATAATTCTGTACTTAGCTATATGATTAGCGCGATTTTGAACGGGTCAGAGAAGAATTTGTTACGGAAATAAAAATCTCTAGAGACTATGTTTATTTCTAAAGCTTTTACTTCGTACATTCCACGAGCGTTCTTATTTTTGATATTATTCAATAAATTTTAAAGCAGACTAAACTCCATTCCTCCGCATTTTGAAAAATAAAGGAGAACATATGAAATAAGTGCGAGCTCATTTCGCCAACCACTTTGTCAACTATTGCACTTAACTTTTTTTGTGTTTCAAATTGACAGTTTATTCTATTAGCCCTATTTAAATTTCACCGGACTTTGTGGCCTAGCTCTGAGGGCGCTTAAATGCACTTTACTATAAAATCATGTCCAAGCGTGTTAAGAGAAAAGCTCCACCTACTTATACGAAAAATAGAACCAATCCTAATCTACTCAATCACTTGCGTATTCAATTATAACTTACAACTTGTCACTGAATTGACTGGTTACAAGTAAATTTTAACTAAAATTAAATGTAAAATTGAGTAACCAAATTCTACTTCACACGTGTAAAGCTCAATAACACAAGCTCTTCTTAAATTTGTGCAGACACCGGGAAATTCGGATCGTCAAAGCTACAAAGCTTTTTTTCCGCATAACTTCGATGACCTTCGTTGATTGGCTATTGAGTATTGCAACCATAAGTCAATTGCTCATAAACGAAGGCCATCGAAGATGTATAGCTTTTGCACTAATGCCTTTTAAATTGCTTGACAATTTGTGCAGAATGACATAATTAGGGGTATAATAATAATAATAATATGTTTTTATTTTGAGAAATACATCCATATTGTGTTAATAAACAAAAAATCTAAATAGCTAGGTTAGTAACACATAAACAAATAAAATTAAAATAAATTAAAATACAACAGCACGACAGGTAGATCAGCGCGAGGCCGCCACACTGCAGTGCACGCGCTGCCAGTGCGCCAGCATTCCTCTGTCCCACCTGTCTCCTATGGCACTAATTATGCTGTTAGAGCTGCCACGCACGCGATTGAGCATTGAGGCACAGCGCTTTCTTATAATCGCGGTAAACCCATCAGTGCGCGCTTCAGCAAACATGCCAGATGCACTACCTACTGCGTCGCGGCAAACCCATGAGCGCTCTAAAACCATTGTTATATTGTACTCTAAGGGCATTATATTCCCTCCTCGTATTGATTTACATTTACGTGATTGACAATATGCGTTGAAAAGCATGAGTTTTGCTTCTCTCGTACATCGTGCAAATCTGCGGGCCAGCATGTTGCACCGTACTGATAGTGCCCTACGTTCTCTTTCCATGTACAGGCTGTCTTTCAGGTCCTCGGAGACCCAGTGACCTAGATACTTAAAATTTGTTAGCTCATTTTCCATTTTCTAAGTATTATGTAACACGGAGCGCCTAAGATAACTGGAAAAATAATTGATTGTTGTCTAGGATTTTGCCTCGTAAACAAGATTCATGTAAAAGATATGTCCCAAAATGCAAGGAGTCTAGGCCAGGTCTTTGTACACTTTATCAAAAAATAGTTTAAGATGCTTAGAACACTTTTTGATTGTTAAATTGTTATTAAAACACTTTGTTTACTGGTAGGAAATGAAATTATTCATTTTTAGTGTGCAACACAAACAAAAAACATGATGGCGGAAAAAATGTCATTTTGACAGCTAAGGTTTACTTTTGTTTTGTGTATCGAGTAGTATCGATGGCTGGCATTAAGTCCAAAGAATTGAATTGCATTGTTTTGTGTATTTTTAGCTTATTTCATAGTTGTAAAGTTATAAAGAAACTGAAAAACAAACTCAAGCGCAACAAACAATCAAACACACAGACAGACAACTATCAATGTGATGTGAATGAAGTGTGCTGTGAGTAAGGTGGCTGTCCCCTCTGCTTAGTGAACTAACTTTACTTTGCAACTTCCGTCATAGAAAAGACTCATTGTCAATGTTGCCCGCTAAAACGAACATAAATAATGTTGACTTTTTTATTTTCTTACCATCTAACTACTAATTAAATCCAATTATTTGTATTTTTCCTATAAATACCATTTGTTTGTCAATTTTTTTAGATGGTGTACAAAGACCTAGCCCAGGTTGTGACATTTCTTTTGTTCTAAGTATTCAAAATCAGTGTATTTAAAACCAGTGACTAGTTCAACCAGAGGCACAATCAGAGGCCCCGGTGCTGCGCGCTTGCTCACGCGTAACTCCTGCCTAATCCCCTGGACATTTTCTAGTGTATGGGTTTCCAACGTTGAAAAAGGTTTCTTATAACGGTCCACCAGTTTCGAGGGTTATCGAAGGCACATTAACAAAACCAATATTTTATTTTATCGAAAGTCAAAAGAAGCTTCCTAGGCCTCGTGAAATAAAAATAATAAAATTAATCAACATTTTTCTAAAAAGCTCGAAACTATTCTCGACTCAGGAATTTTCGTATGACGCAGACACATCTAAGGCCGCAATCTATAGGCAGTGCTTAGATTTGCCTCAGATATGCTTCACTTTGCGAATTTGTTGCGAAATGATAATCGCATTTGACAAGTTTTTACAGGATGAGTTTCCGTTCGTATGTTTTCTATATTTATAAGAGTATTTCAGCTTAAAACTTTTTACAGCCCACTCAGGCGCTCCTAACATCAGATTTTGCTTTCTAGAATTTATACTATATGTGCACTTTGACGACCGATTGGTGTAGTGGTAAGTAGCTTTGCCTCATACGCCGATGGTCCCAGGTTCGAGTCCTGGCCGGGGCATGCATTTGTGTAATGAACACAGATGTTTGTTCTCGGGTCATGGTTTTTTGTATTTATATATGTATGTTTATTCTGGAATCCCCCCCCAGTTCGCTGTACGGTCATCCGTAACACAAGCTCTGCTTACCTTGGGGCCATACTGTTGGTGTGTTTGTCTGGGGATTCATTTATTTATTTATATTTACTTTACTAAGTCTACATTTGCTAAGCAAAATCTATACATTAGACCGCACTAAGTAACGCGTGGCTATACAACCGTTTATGTATAATTTTCGAAGACCCAGAAGTGGTTATAGATAAGGATATAGGAAGGTTATTTTAATATGACTGTACGTTAATATTTCTGAGTATTGATATGGTTATCAATCGCTAATACCTGGTGACCAGGAACTCCACCCGGAACTGAGTCATAAAGATGAGACATTGTGATTAGGTATCGGAAACCGAATAAAAGTATTTTAACCATTAAATTTTCTTATCCGGAAGGGCATTTATTGCCAATAATTAAATATATGTATATAGAACGATTCTTACCAAAACAAAAGTAACTTATTTATAATTCATGTATATACAAATACACTATATACAAAAGTTTACACGAGTTGAAAGAAAAAAATAATAATACATACTTCGGTCTACCCTAGTAAGTGAATATGGTTAAGCAACAGTCTAGAATCGTCTTAATGTACCAGGTGACTTTGTACCATTTTATGGTCATTCAAATTCTTGACGATTCTTTTTGACGTCAAATAAAGCTTGACTATACCGGAAAGACCTTCGTGAAGAAGAACTGGCAAGAAACTTCATGTGTATAATTTTTTCAAAATAAATTTACAATGTTTCTTTATGTCTATAGAAAATTATTCTTATCTGCATGTGTTACCCCGTCCACCTTCCCCTCAAGTATCTAAACGATGAACACCCTCAAACGGCACCCGTTCACGAGTTAACGCGGGATCCAGCCATCGCCCACCTCCACCATATGGGCAGACTAGAATTCCGAGCAACTTTCCTAAAAACCCGTACAGCAAATTCGACAAAAAAAAATTCGCCATGCATACAGGTCGGCTGCCAATGTTCTATGAAGAGTGCTAAGTCGCCAAGAGATATTTTCCTTATATTCGCTTTATGATTTCTATGGGAAGCTTTGGTTCTTTGCTCAGCATTATGTTCTGAGCCCATTTGCCTATTTACCGAACAGTAAAAAAAGTCACCCCGTACATTTTTATCTTTCTTAACTATATAGAAAATTAAACCAATACAAACACACACACGTATATAATATGTCCATTATTTGTGTCACATAAATCTTTCAGGAAAGTTCCTTTATTTGTTTTATTTTACAGAAATGTTAATTTAGTTCTTCTTATATCTATCTACTGAGGATGGAACTCTATGAGAAGAAAATAGTTCCAGACTTTAGTCAGCTTCCTTTACCGTCATCGAACCATGTGTTGAGGAAAAAATAACAGAACTTGTATTGGAATAAGAACAGAATGTATACTATTCATCCAGTTATAAGGAACAACAACAGTTTTGAATATCTATTCAGACATTCAAAGCACTAGTATCGGTGCTATAAAATACGCGCGCTTTTGCAGTCACTTTGATGTGTGTGTACCTATGTATAATCACTACATCTTGTCACGCAACACAGTTATATACCTGAGGCAAAGTACTCTTAATTACTGGAGCAAGCAAGTTTTACTTTTTTATAAATTAATAGAGTCAATTATCAAGATCAATATCTCTCAAATCTTAACGCACACCCTATGGTCACTTGTACAAATCCCTTGAACTATCTATAATAGAAATTCTCTTAGACTATTGTAGAGGTTTTGTGCGTACCTACATCACATGCATATTATGTATTAACGAATTTACCAAAGTATCGTATCTAATAAGCAGCAAATAAACTATCGTCCAATCAGCACGTTTGTTTGAATCATCCATTAATGCTCTATTTTCAGTTTGATAACTAACAACATGCTCTTTTTGTTTAATATAAATATTCTACGATGGTATAGTCGTGTAAAATTTTATTCAAATAAATAATCAGTCGCGTGTAGTTTGCATAGTTATATCCTGAAGCTCAAAGTATCGTACTGAAATGAAATGAAAACCCAACGATAGCCTCATATCTAAATACTTGCTATATTATTTTACCCGACCAGAAGGAGGGTTACGTTTTTCGAGGTATGTATAAAGCTCTACAGCCTAAACCGTTTGACGGATTTCAACAAATAAGGTGTCACTAGATTTTTCTCAGTTGTGGGAGTAACATAGGGTATATTATTTTCATTAATTCCCGTGGGAACAGGAATCACGCGAGGAAATAACTTTAGCAATCAGGTTGTCAAATCAGCTTTTTTGCGCAGTATTTAGTTCTTACCCATAATACTGATCTTTTACTTTCGCATTACCAATTTCACCTACAAATAACAGTGTTTCAGGCCCTAAGAGACTAAGGCTATAGCTGTACGAACAGTTTGAGGTAGATGCTATGCGAGTAGATATTTAATCTATGAGTCAGATTATAACAATTACGATATACAGATAAGGCAACCTACTAAATTAGGTACTGACTTAACGTGTGATTATTTGACCTACTCAGTATAAAGCAGATTCAACAAAATCAATAAAATTTGAGTTTCTTTATAACATTCACAAATCTCGCGTTGAAAGACGATCGAAAAATAATTACTCCTATGTAAATGAACTTATCAAATTGGTTCCGGAGTTCATAAACAGGAGTATAGTATATCTACGTGTTTATAACTAGCGCATAAATAATCTGTTACCTTATCTTATTGAACGTCATGTTAATTTTAACACAAGGCGCGAAGAAAACATTTTTTATTAATCTACACATACATCACTACAACTTTCAAAATATTCTATTAGTGCCTGATTAATATACTAGTTATTATGGATACTTTCTTATTTCTCATATAATTAATAATTCAATAATTCAATCGTTCTTTATGCCGAATTCTTATATCTCCGAATTCTCTGGCCGAATTCTTATCTACCTTTACACATTACATAAGCAAAAAACTTACAAGGTGGTTGTTGCGCGAAGCTGCAGCCAATCAAACAGATGACAAATAATAAACTTTTCTTCCCCATTTTTGCACTTTTCATGCACAACTTCCAAATTAAAATAACTTAAAAGAACATTGAGATCCAAAAACCGTATAACTGCGCCCGTTACTTTTTATCAAATGGATATCTATCGACCGGACTACAGCGTTCGATAAGGTAACGCATTATAACAGCTTATTCAAAAGCAGTGTTTGCCATCATATCTTATCTAGGTTTCGAAATTCAGCGTAAAGGTGGTGATATAATGTTGCAGATAAGCCGATAGCGGCATCCTCGATGAACGGATTCACGGCGTACCTCAAGGTTTGCATTTTGAACTTATTTTGTTGAATATTTAATCTGTGAAGTTGTCTTAACGGAGACAATTTTACAGTCTGTGATATTAGAATTTATTGGATGTTAGGTTCTTTTTGATCGGTGTTTTGGATATACTTAATAACAGAAACTCGATCATTCCGAAATTATTTTGAGGTTTTTGCGAGCCTCCGCAAAGTACTAAGTAGTTCTAACAGGGACCTCCCTTTATTCAGAATACATACGTAGGTATATGAGGAGCAAGCGAGCAACAAGACACATTGCCATGTCATTTAATTAACTAATGCAACAATGCTTAGTTATTAATAAATGTTTTTATATATATTTGCAAACCGTGTGACATTTAAGTTTCCATAAGGGCTACTCTGTCGCTGCCCCGTAATGATGTTGTGCTTATGGAATAAATAAATACGCAAAATACGACAAGGAAACGTCAGTGAAATTTCAAGATCAAAGGCATTCTAAAGTAAGTAAAGTAATAGAGTCGACGGGTAAAACTATGCAAGTAGATAATGTAAAATTACATGTAGATACGGTCTACAACGACCGTTACTTTATCTTAAACAAACAAAATTATCTCGAGTTTTCCTGAGAATCGGAAGTTCACGTTATAATGTCATATATCTATAAATATAAAATTGAAGTACTTACATACAATTTTACTGACAATTAAAAAAAAATATGGTGATTAGTCGTGAACATGTTAATTCTATTCTTCATCAAATGTGAGTTTCACTAAATAGTACTTAAGTAAGTTAATGTTATTGCTTAATGTTTAAAAATCCTAATTCAAAGTTTGCTGGGTAGATCCGTCCAAACCACAGACCTTCTATTAGAGAGAAAAATAAATAGAATGCGAGCTGGTAGCGCGAGCCAAGCGTAGGTCCGATAGGCCGCATACTCGATTGATGTGGCTCAGTCCACAACGTCGTCAAGCGTACATCATGGTGCATATATTCAAAAGGGTATAATTGGTTGAAATTATTTGCGCGTGTTAGCCATTGACAAGAAGTAGGGATCAATGCGGCATCAGTGGCAGATCAAGTAAATAAAAGCTACTTCAGGTTTCTACATAAACAACTTCATTAACTTATTATTGAACTAGCTCTTCAATAAAGAGAAATATGTACCCAGTGGCGTGGTTCAAGCTAGATAATTACTTAACATTGTGTTCTTCGTTCCGATGAATATCTAAAGCGTCATTGTCACTAAAGTACGTCTTCTTATGGTAGCGTCGGGTAACGGGTCGCTCACTTCCCTCTGATATGGTTGAGGAGGGCGATGGCTGGATCCCGCGTTAACTCGTGAACCGGTGCCGTTTATTTCTTTATTTATTTTACAACTTATTTACACAAAATATACAATGTGTTTCAGAAGTAGGCAAATAAATTTTAACAACAGATACTTACTATTTAAAATTTCATCGACAAAACACCCCCCCAATTGCAGTATGGGTGATTTTCTTCTGGAACACACCGTAAATAGAAATAACATTATACAATATAATAGATACTATTGTGTTTGCTACTATAGCTTTTTTAGTTTGTATTTTAATGGTCAAGCTATAATAAGGTCCACTTCCGAAGACACGATTTCAGTCACTTGTAAAAAAATTTAAATTCATAATATTTTATTTCACTCGGTGATAGTCTTCTTTTTCGGCATCTTCATCGAGATTGCGTAAATACAACTTACCTTCGGCTTTTTAAAGGTATTGTGGGTAGACTGAGAGGGGGAAAGCCAAAATTCGGGTACATTGCTATAAGGGTGACTCTGTCATTACTTACTCACTACAGCTACGCCTCCACCAAAGTTGTGCGAGCAAGCTCTGTGATGAGCTAGGAAACATACTCCAGTTTTTTTTTAATCGCTTAGTTCAGCACTGGGCATAGCTGAGCGTGGTTTTTGAGCGCACAAAATGAAGTCAGTGGGAGGGGTGCTAGGAATATGTGCGAATTCTTAGTAGCCGCTCACGTAGCGTTTTACAATTGGCAAGCATATAATTAACAAAACCCCAGACCAACACATTAACCATGAACCGAGAACAAACACATCAACAGTACGCCGCCAAAGTAAGCAGAGCTTGTGTTACCCGAGAACAAACATCTGTGTTGAAATTAAATGAAATATTTATTTCTCAACATTGACAATTACTTACTTGTTCTTATTGATGTCAAAGAAAACATGACCAGTTCGAAGAAAAAGGAGAGAATAAAAGTTGTTCATCACAGAAATGAATGACCCGGCCAGGACTCGGACCTCAGCCGTGTGTGGCAAGGCTACTTACCACTAACTTGGTCGTCAAGTTGAGTAATACTATATGGTGGAGTTTTATTTCCAAATACATATATAAATAGGCAGGACCGTAGTATAGCCCCAGAGGAGATATAAACGGCATAACACACCCACCAATACGCAGCCCTAGCTACATTACAAACGTCACTTTCTATTTTATGTTTATGATCGCAAATGTAGAATTTTCTTTGCATTTATGGTTCTCTATGTTACAGAATACTATCTTAATATTCCGGATAGATTTCGACTAAGACAACAAAACAAGAGAATAAAGAAAACAATTATTAACAATAATATAGGTATAGAAACTTCAACACATCTTTGCGTGCGGTGTCATCTGTGCGCGCGTGAGCTTAGAACTTAATAATCTAATCAACAAAGTATCAACAGAAATAGTGACAAGATGTACTGATTGTACACTCACACCAAAAAAGGTAAACTCAAGGATCTTGGAGTTTCTTTTGTGGCTTCTACAGGGTATTCAAAGAAGAAGAATCGAAAATGGATGAATTTTCACGATATTTTCTTAACAATAGATACCAATGATCTGAAACGTGAAACATACTTTTAAAATTATAATATTCATTTACTGTTATTTAATGGAGCTGTTAGGCGCGGGCTAGGTAAGGTTGTAGCGTAGTTTCAATAAAACACAAAATTCTCTTCTGTGTTTATTTTTTCGGTAAAATTAAAAATATACAAAAATGCCTGTAAATACAAACAGAAAAATATAAACAAAATTGAAATAAAAAATAGTCACACAAAATAGAACAGAAATATTAATACAATTAAATTTGATCTGAAAGAAAAAATAACAATAAAATAAATTTTAATGAATGAGAATCCTTACCAACAATTTTGGCTACGCACACTCGTGAACGTAAAAAATAAATATAGGTTTCTTAAAAAAAACTTTGATTATCGATAATAAAATATCTTAACTATGTAATTTGGAATAATAAACTCGGAAAATAATAAATAAATAGATTCAAGTTGCTTTGATAGATAATTTTTCGTGACTCACTTGTCAAATCAAAACATTGCCGTTCTCCGACACTACGTAATTCCTAGTTTAAAATTATGTCGGAAACAACAAAAAAATAAAATGTACTGACAAAAAGAGGTCGAAATAGACAACCGTCACAATACCCCGGGGGCCGGGAAAAAAAAAATCTGAAAGATTTTTTTTAGTAAAATATCAAATTCAAACCAAATCAAAATAAACCGCATATACATATCGAATTTTAATATTTAATCTGCTAAATGAAAGAACAATCAAAAAAAAAATAATAATTAAAAGCAAAATGAAAATTAATATTAACATCCTATAGAAGAATTTTTCTGAAAAAACATCCTGTATATATGAAAAAAAAAAAAAAATAATACTGATATAATGCTTATCAACAAGTTATTTAATAGAAAAAGAAAACAAAACAGACGAGAGAGAGAAAAAAAAAAAAAAAATCCTAAATAATTATCTTAAATTACATGGTTCATGAATGATAGAATTTTTAACATGTTCCTGGAATATACAATGTTAATATACATCGTTCAACTCCATCAACGTACATTATAATTACAACATACATTCTCTATCATACTAGTCTTATTCCAACTACTGGAAATAAAACGTCATGCAGTTAGAGTTGCTTATGAGGAATCGTATCCTAAATAAGTCAACTCAATAGAGTTGAACGCAACGGCAAAAGGCTTTAATAGTTGCCATCCGCTGAAAATATTAATAGCTTATGGCTTCTTTAACGTGTCGCTAACTCCCGCACGGTGATTACTATAAACAAGTTTCAGTTAAAGACTGAAATAAATATGCCGGAAAGAAAAGAAAATCATAGCCAGTCGTGAAACATTGACTTTTAAATAAAATCCAAGGGTCTTTTGTGAAGTAATTAAAATATTTATGTAATAAACATATGAAAATAATTCTCACAGGAAAGTGATTCAAGTGTATAAATAATACACATAGGTATGGTTTAGTTTAACGAGTTACCTTAATAAACGCTCGTGCAGAAGGCTTAATTTTACAAGTTGCAAACCGCTTGAAAAAAAAAAAAAATTGAGAAGAAAAAATTAGAATTGCAAATATTAAATAAATTACACAAAAAAGTTAACCTAATACTACGATGATGATAATTAATTATAAGTTTTGACCAACGTCAATGTTAATGGTATAGCCAAACGATAATGAGGTGCATAGAGAAAAAAAATAAGACAAAAAGAATCGGCTTATGCTCGCCGTGAGATAATGAGCAATAATTATATATGAATTCATATAAAGTAATTGGTAACAACCAATCTAGTCACTCAAAGAAGAAGTTAAACGCGGTAGAGGTTTAATGTCTCTGATATGCCAACGACCTAATGGGTTATTATTCATATCCACTAAATCGTAAATTAATGGTGAAACTTTATTTGAAACTTTACATTTAATAAATTTGGGTGCAAACTTAGCACAAAAATGTTTTTTAGAGGAACTTATTACATGGTTTCGCCTCCAAACAATATCACCGTTATTAAATTCTAAATTCTGATGATGTTTGTTATAATAAGTTGCATTATATTGATGTGCATTAAATAACCGTTTCTGTACTTCGGAAAAGATAGGTATTAATTGTCCTATGTTTTCAGCATATACATCCCTAGGACTGAAAATTAGTTCATCTCTGGAATCTTTATTTTTGTAGATAGATCCACATGTAACAGCTTCTCTACCAAATACTAAAAATGATGGAGTGAATTTTGTGGTTTCATTAACCGCAGTATTAATAGCAAACTGTATTTTGTTTATATAGGTATCCCAAGTTCTGTGATCTTTATCTATAAAAGCTGCAATCGCCGTTACAATAGTTTTATTGTAACGCTCAACGGTGTTAACCTGTGGACAGTAACGTGGGGTGTAATGTATTTTTGGTATGTTGTAAAATTTAAATAATTCAGATAATTCTGTACTTATCATTTGAGGACCATTATCTAATATAATAGTTTCTGGAACTCCATAAACCATAAAAACTAAATTGTCCAATATATGGCGAATAATAGAAGCGGTTGCATGTTTTATTGGAAATAACAAACAATATTTGGAAAAACAACAAGTAACTACAAATAGAAATCTATTCTGCTTACGTGAAGTAGGAAGTGGACCTATCAAATCTATGGATAAACATTGGAAAGGGCGTGAACAATGTTTGGGTTTGCCCATTAAACCAATTAAGTTTTGATTTTGGTGCTTGGTAGCTAAACAAGTCTCGCACTTAGCAATAAACATGGCTACGTCTTTATACATGCCAGGCCAAAAATAGAGATTTTTAATTCTATGGTATGTTTTAAAAGTACCAAAATGTGCCGTTTGGGGAGTAGAATGATTTTGTGTAATCACAGATTCCCTAAATTCTAATGGTATTACTTGTTTCCAATTAAATTCAGAGTTAAATAATGTGTTAGATCTACAAAATCTAAACAATTTATTATTATGAATCATGTAATCCGGAGTACTAGAAGGAAATGATAAACATTTATTATAAATTGCTAAATACCAAGTGTCTTTAGTTTGAGAAGTAGAAAAATTAATTAAATCAATTGGTTTTATCCGTGATAAAGTATCTGGTACGACATGATCTGAGCCTTTTTTGTGTTTAATTACGAAATTAAACATAGATAAACGAATACTCCACCGAGCTAATCTGCCAGTAGGATTATTTAAATGCATAAACCACTGAAGGGCTGCGTGATCAGTATAAATTGTAAATTGTAATCCATTATCTAAATAACAACGCCAATGTTCTAGTGCCGTAATAACACTTAAAAGTTCACGTTCAGTGACTGAATAATTCTTTTGAGCGCCTGTAAGTGATTTACTCATATAAGCAATAGGTTTATCAATATTATCAACTTCCTGAGTTAACATTGCGCCAATGCCGTAGGAAGAGGCATCACAATGAACAGCAAATGGTTTAGAAAAATCTGGACATGCCAGAACTGGTGTACTAATTAAAGCTTGCTTAATAGCCTTGAAAGCAATTTCAGCTTCATCAGACCACTTAAATGGAGGTGATTTTTTGCTTGTAGAAGTTAATTTAGTTAACGGTGCTGCAAGGGTGCTTAAATTAGGTACAAAACGTCTGTACCAGCTGGCAGTACCCAAAAAACGTTTGACCTCCTTAGCAGATTTTGGAGTTTGTATATCAAGAATAGCTTGAACTTTTTTAGGATCCGTTTTTAAACCATTTTCATTAACTACATAGCCTAAGTACTTTAATTCTTTCCGGAAAAATGAACATTTTGGAAAATTGACTGTGAGATTGGCATCTGAAAGTTTTTTAAGAATTTTAGTAAGTATATCGACATGTTGTTCAAAGGTTTGAGAAATACAGACTATATCGTCGATAAAATAGAAAACATTATTATCATTTGTAAGATCATTTAGTAGATTTTCAATGAATCTTTGTTGAGTAGCAGGTGCATTAGTTAAACCAAATGGCATAACTTTGAATTGAAACATTCCTCGGCCTGGAACATGGAATGCAGTTTTGAGTTTATCCTCTTTTTTTAAGGGAATATTCCAAAACGCTTTAGCAATGTCAATAGATGATATAAATTTAGCATCTTTAAGGTTATCTAATATATCAGAAATGAAAGGAAGTTTGTAAGCATCTTTTTTTGTGATATCGTTTAATTTACGACTATCAATACAAAATCGCCAAGTACCATCTTTTTTAGGTGTAATAATAATTGGGTTCAGCCATGGGCTGTCACTGGGTTCAATGACATCTAATTGTAACATATCATCAACTTCTTTACAAAGAGCTTTTTGTTTCTCAGGAGAAAGTCTGTAACAGCGTTGACGAATAGGTGGATGGTCTCCAGTGTCGATGAAATGTTCGACTAAATGAGTACGACCTAAAGGTTTACATTCAGTTGAAATCAACCTAAACTTTTCCATAATTGCATCTGCAATAATTTTTTGTGTGTCTGTTAAAGAATGGTATTCATGTAAATGAAAGTTAGAATCTGTATTAATGAGAAAAGATGAGTTTAAATTTGAAGGTTGTAATGTGATATTACTAAGAATATCCGGAGCAAGATTAAAAGTTTTCCAAAAATCAATACCCAAAATGAGTGATTCAGTGATTTCTGGGATCACATGAGCTGTAATTAACGCAAATTTATTGTTATAAAAAGTAGGAAGAGTAATAATGCCGATAGAAGAAATAGTTTGTCCGTTTGCAACATTACCTTTTATTAAACAGCTTTTTTGCATAAAAAGACCATGTTGTGATAAAATTTTATGAGAATTATTACCCAATATAGTGATAGCACTACCACTATCTAAAAGACCATTTAAAATTAAATCGTTTACTTTTATATGTAAATAAGGACGTTCAAAATCTGATGTTTTATTAAAGAGGAGAGCACAAGTGTTATAAGATTTAAAAAAAATTGTTAAAGTTTTTAACCATGTATCCCAATCTTTTTTGTCAAAATTTGATGATTTAATACCATTATTTTTGTTTATGCACTCCTCGTAATTTAGTTTTTTGAAATCGACTTATTACAATTAGGACATTTACTAGTAATAAAGTCTTTTTTTCCACAACGAAAACACACTATATTAGTGTTAGTACAGTCTTTTAATAGATGTGTATTAGATCTACAACGTGGGCAAGTGAATTTATAAAAATTCTGATTTTTATTAATTGCAGCTACAGTATTAGGTAATGGATTAGCTACAGCTGCTATGGAATTATATGTACAAGCTTTAAAAGGAAATTCAGGAATATATGGTTGATTATGTGAAAGTAGAGTATTATTATACGATTTGTTATTAGAATTTGATGTAGAAGGAATAGGAAAAGAATGATAATGATCTGGTGGTGATGATGAAGAGTAGTAAGATGTATTATTAGAAACTTGGAGAATGCTTTCTGTAAATTTGCATGATTCCAAGAGGGAATTTACAGTATGTAAATCAGTAGGTGAAAGACGTAATGTAAATTCAGGTTTAAGATTTCTAACAAGAGTATTAATTTTTTCTTTTTCGGACATTGGTTCCAAGAGCTTTGAAAAAAGAGATTCCATTGTAGCAAAGTAGATGATAATTCTCTCATTATGTTTTTGTTTACGAGCATCGATTACTTTTTTTAGTTTATAATCGTAATCGGTAATTGCAAAATCATTCAACAATGCCGATCGGAAAGATGACCAGTCATTAATAGTCGACTTTCTAGCTCTAAACCAATCAAGAGCAGATCCAGATAAAATATCATAAATATGTGAGAATAAAGATTTTTCAGAAATATTTTTTATTTGTGAAAATTCTTCAAGTTTTTGAATAAAATCCTTTGGACAACCTTCACCTTTATAAATAAATCTTTTTAAATCATTGTTAGTTCGATTTTCTGTAATTTTACTGACCTTATCAGTTAATGCTTCGAAAAAAGAAAGGGGTTGTAGATTAATATTTTGTATAGATTCTGCGGAATGATATGTGGAATGTGTTGGTGATTTTTCCAAATTTTTAAAACGTGAGTCTAATTGAGTTAAATCATTCCAACATGAATTTATTAAATCTAACTGCTCTGAAGATAAATCTGATGTAATGTCAATGAGGCCTAATCTTGTTCTTATATGAGTTAAATAAGGTGAAATTTTTTGTTTCCTAATAGGATAAGAGTTTATACAAGCTTCAACAAGTTTTAAATTTTTTTTAATGGTATTAATATCTTCTGAAAATTCTTCAGGGCTATTTTGTAAAATTTCTGTTTCAGAATCTACAATATTTAATAATAATGATCGTAGTTCGTCTACAGATTGCGTCGAAGAAAAATTTATATTTCTGATTTTTAATTCATAAATTATTTCAGGTTTATTTAATTGTGAAAAATTCATTGCAAAATCAAAAAAAAAATGTTAAAGTGAAACAAATTTGTTAATAGTCGTTATGCAGAATAGAGCCTTAAAAATATACGTATTTTCAAGTGATGAAAATGAATAGAAAATGTTATTTAAATAGTGAAATTACTGGGTTATAGAATGTTGTGTCTTCAGAAAATTTCTTCAAGGATATTATAACGAAAGAAACTAAAGAAACTTAAATGTCTGAATAATTTAGCAGTATTTTGATATATTATAGTAGATATATTATAGTAGATACATATATAAATATATTATAGTGAATGTTAATGATTGAAAATGGTAACAAATAAAGTTTTATGCCTGACCTCAATAATAATTATAAAAAAATTATTTTTAATGTTGCAATTCTTCTGTTCCTTTTGTTCCTTCTGTTGCAATTTCTCCTCTCTTCTCCATAAACTACGTTTGAATATTCGGGCGCCAGTATGTAGCGTAGTTTCAATAAAACACAAAATTCTCTTCTGTGTTTATTTTTTCGGTAAAATTAAAAATATACAAAAATGCCTGTAAATACAAACAGAAAAATATAAACAAAATTGAAATAAAAAATAGTCACACAAAATAGAACAGAAATATTAATACAATTAAATTTGATCTGAAAGAAAAAATAACAATAAAATAAATTTTAATGAATGAGAATCCTTACCAACAATTTTGGCTACGCACACTCGTGAACGTAAAAAATAAATATAGGTTTCTTAAAAAAAACTTTGATTATCGATAATAAAATATCTTAACTATGTAATTTGGAATAATAAACTCGGAAAATAATAAATAAATAGATTCAAGTTGCTTTGATAGATAATTTTTCGTGACTCACTTGTCAAATCAAAACATTGCCGTTCTCCGACACTACGTAATTCCTAGTTTAAAATTATGTCGGAAACAACAAAAAAATAAAATTTACTGACAAAAAGAGGTCGAAATAGACAACCGTCACAAGGTTAACTAAGAGTTTGAGTGGACTGATTTGACTCAAATGCCGAAGAATATCAATTACTATTCTTATTATGATGACCGTAAAATTATCAGTTCCAATTATCTTTTCATCCTATGTGGTTCAAAAATATATTATAAAAGCATTATGTATTAGTTTGGGCAAAAGGTTTGGAATCTATGAGCGAGAAACTAAAAAGTTTTATACTTTCAAACCACAAAGTCAAGTGTTCCAAGCTAACTGGCTGTTCTTTCCCTACAATCAGAACACGGTCAAAATAGGATAAAATGAGGACTGCGGTGCCGCCCCAGACGAGACTTTAACAAAAGGAACTCTACACAGATTACTACAGTTTTACTTCATAACGAAAAATTCTTAATCTAATCTATTGTGCATCAAACCTTCTCTCACCCGGCGCTGACGACTGTTGGCAAAAGAGTTTGTGTTCAACCCAAACTCTTACGCGATACGGCAATCTGCTTTGCTAAGGGACGACCAGCGGCTGGTAGGTACGTAGCGCGCGAATACTTCGAGTGACATAGGCCTGAACTTACTGCTGCTTTATCAACAGTGAAGTGTCTTATGAAAAGTATTATTTAAAATAAAATAAGTATAAAATAAATTTAATTTAAACTCAGTTCGTTCTGTTGAATTAGTCAAGTAGCGCTGATGTGACTGTACATCATTGGCAATTAGATCTTTACGTGGCCAATGCTGTTTTTTAATACATACCTACACATATAATTAAAAATGGGAAATTATCAGTCAAGCCACAGATTTATTTAGTAGCCACGTGATCAAACTTCTAATTTTATAACTAAGCCACGGCAAATGAGATAGCCTCTAATACACTTATTCGTCTTTTTTGCAACGCCTACTAAATATTCTATAGATGGCGTAGTAGTTAAATTTGGGTTAGGTTAACGTTAGGCTGTAATTATCGCAGCGCGAGCCGAGCGAGCGTGGTGCGGGAGAACCCGGCGAAGCGCCATAATGGAAATTGGATGATAATTCAAAATTTTGTAGCAAAAACATCATCAGACAACATATGTGTAGTGGCGAAGATAGTATCGTTCAGGCGCTCGCAAATTGTGGCTGATTTAAAAATTTAGAAGGCAATGTAGACTTTTAGGTGCGAATAATGTTATTAAAAATAAGTCCGTTTAATTAGCACCCATTAAAAATATATGATTAAATTAAAAACTATCTCATTTTAAGTGGCATCCGTGACCATTGAGTACGTAAACCGCAGGTGTTAAATTAACTTATATTGCAATATAACTAGGGTTTACTTTTCCTCCTGGAATCGCGCTGGGCGTTACTTCCTTTCAACCAGAACACATCCAAGCAAACGAGATTATTACAAAATGGGAAGGACTCTAGTACCGCCTCAGACGATATCATATTTATTTATTGAGTTGCCAACAGATAAGACGCCTTACATAACTAAATTAAATATATAAAGGAACTTAAAATGTGTGCCCGTCCAATTACAGGCAACTACAACTTATTAATAAAAATCCGACAACTGACATATAACGACTGTTTTGCAAATAAAATAAAATAAAAAAATTATAATAAAAAAAAATAATAAAAAGTTTACATATAAAAATATAAGAATACATGTGACGTTCCAACATTCATAATACAAAATAAAAAGTTAAAATTTTGAATTACAATAACAAAGAAACTGTTCTACCACTGAAATAAACAGGGCTCGTATTAATATCCCTCAATCAAATCATTCATCTTCTCAAGAAGCGAGACGGATATAATTTTCAATACCTAACTGTCTCGCTCTTTCCCACACTCCATACGGCGAACGCTTCAAGTGACGTTTATCAATAATAGATTACTGCCACCTCAAGCACGTAGGTTAGTTTTGACTAAAACAAACGGTGAAATAAATAAAAAATCGATATATATTTTTTATAAATATATATTTATTTACAACAATAACACCTAATACGTATAAAAATAACATTCTATGATTATAAATAAATTCAGTCATAATTATTATTATTTTCAGGGTTATATATATCTAATTGCAACTAGGGAGCCCTCGTTATAAATCCGTATTATGTATAATACGGATTTATATATATTTCTACCCCTATGCTCCGGTCGCATTATTTGATGAACGACCATGTTTGGCTAAACCAACTACTATACATATTCGGCAAGTGCCGACCGGGTAGCCAATTTAGGCTTTATAGAGGTCGGGTCATTGTCTTGCCAAAAACGGAATAGCTTCGGCCAGACGGCATTTTTCCCACGTTCGTCCAAAGATTTGACTAACGGCAATGCCGAAAGATGCCGAGTATCTAGGTAACGCCCCTAAGGCCGGCTTGTGTACACCTGACTGAAGTCGGAGTCTGTTGAAATGTCGCTTCATTACTGTCAGTTTCTATGGGACGGGCAGAGAGAAATGTATATATAACAACATAATATCTAAAGCGTCATTGTCATTAAAGTACGTCTTCTTATAGTAGTAGCGGGTCTCTCACTTCCCTCTAATATGCTTGAGGAGGGCGATGGCTGGATCCCGCGTTAATAGTTTTTAATTATAATTTTGTATAGACATAAAGAGACTCTGTAAATTAATTTGGAAAAAAATATACCCGTAAAATTTCTTGCCAGTTCTTCTTCACGAAGGTTTTTCCGAACTGGTGGTAGAGTCATGTTTTATTTGACGTCAATAAGAACAAGTATTTGTCAATGTTGAGAAAATAAATATTTCATAAATATTTCATTTCATTTCATTTCAACATCGTAACTCGAGTTAGTTTACACGTTCAATTCAGGTCCGCACAATACGGCTTAAGTAAGCAAGCATTTGTTATATGTTATATTTTATAGTGACTTTGTAGTGATTTAAAACGCATGATATGTTTATGATTAAGTTCGACCTTTTTGAATTTACGCTGCAAGATTTGTGGTCGTGGTACGTGGTCCATTAATAAAATTTATAAAAAGTTGAATTGTATTAAATAAAACACCTTTTACATTCTAATTCGACGTCAGTGCCTTTACAGACACGGTGGTCGCGAGAGACTAACGTGACAGGTGTCCACTTGACAGTTCAACGCAGGACTCTGTCGCTGTGTTAGCAGACTTAGAAAAAGATGAAGATGATTGAATGTTTTCATAACTGTCATGTGGACGACTGTCGCCTTTGTCACTCGTGACCGGTGTCTGTAATGGCTGGTTTAAACGCGATAAGTAGTTAAGTTGGTAACTAAAATACGTGTAAATCTCACATTAGGGCACCGAAACTTCTAAGTTGAATTTAAAAATAAATAAAGGAGATAAGATCCGGTTAAAAATGTTTTTTAATTTAATATAATAAATCTTAAAAAGTTAAGGAAATCCTAAGTGGAATTATCAGCTCTTTCTACTATTTCGTTAATCAGTCAAATTTAATTGAAATGATTTGAAAGTGACGTCAAATGACGGGTAAATATGTGGGTATTATTTGCCAGTATTTTAGTCCGGACTTTTATAAAAAGAGGTGAATGACTTCAGGCGTAGTTCTTGCTTCACTTCTTAGTTGTAAAGGATAGAAAAGTTCCCCCAGTCAGCTTGCCTTTGTTGAGAAGACACTGCAAGGTCAAAATATGCATCTCATTCCAATCGGGCTTAAGATCATGTACTTAAAATTGGTAACGTTTATATTTATTTAAAGCTTAAATATTGCAGATGGCACTTTCGATAATTACATTAACAACATCAAATAAACATATTTTATAATTACTTTTAATCAGTACAAAGAGTTAGCATGAAGTGTTGATAACAGTGAACACAGCACCGAGTCAATATATAATTTAAGAACTAAAAACTAAAAAAATATGTAATATATAGTTCAACTTATCATTGCGTTATACAACTTAACTTTGTGTGGCAGCCGCCATCTTGTCAACTTGTGTCCTCGTCGCTTTGGTGTACAATCAACACTCAGTGGCTTATACCACTATTTACCGCTATATACCACGTATTACCGTAGAAATAGAATATCTGTAAAATGACCAATAACGTGCGTGGTACGTGGCAGATGCGATAGTCCAAGCCTTTAAAAGATTGACACACAAAGAGACATCAGAGGACATATTAATCCACCGAACTTTCATAAACAAACTGTAAAGTGGGTAAGCTTAGAAGAACGAAAGCCAGGAAGAGGTGCCCGCTTCCTAGAGCTACTTTAGATTTGAAGGGGAGGAAGACTTGCCAAGCTAACAGATGCAGATAAGAATAATTTTGTAAAGACATAAAGAGACATTGTAAATTTATTTTGAAATTATACCCGTGAAGTTTCTGGCCAGTTCTTCTTCACGAAGCTTATTCCGAACTGGCGCTAGTCATGCTTTATTTAACGTCAATAAAAACAAGTAATTAACAATGTTGAGAAATAAATATTTGAAGGTACTAATTTTTGCGCTGGATCGCGTCGTTTATGTAGATTTACTTCGGTTAACTGTCCCTAATTATTATTAGTAACATATAATATATTTGTGATTGTGTTTTGTATCTGTCATCAATGTCACATAAATGTCATTAAAATTACTATGGCGACTAAAACAGACCCGTCTACAATGACATATTACATATTGACAAGTTGTTCACTCTTAATACTGGCAACGCAAATACAAGGCAATTGCCCACATTTCACTTGTCTTGTGCAACCCAGTGTCACGGCTGAACGTCAAACAAAACTTATTCCCTATTATGTGTTTCTAATACCGTGCAATGCTTTCTTGTGTGCTTAGACAATGTACTAATTACACTCTTACTTCTAAAGACAGAAAAAACGTTTCTTTTCATGCGTAAGGAGTATTTTTTTTATAACTATCTTATTTATTATTTGATTTTGCTATTTAAAATGACGTTTTAAAATTGACATGGCTATACATTTGGACTAACTCAAAGAACGATATGTAATATGATTTTGTACGTGGGAGTAAAAGAGACAACGCTATATACTGCTACAATTTACGCGAGAAGCAACGTCACGAAGTGTGTACATAGATATCTCTTTCTTACAACAAGTGAACCGTATTATTCTTTCCTTCTCCCACAAATTTACCGTATCGGGTAGGTATGTATAGTTAAGTTAACGCCGTTTTTTTGTGCGGTAATGTTTGGGTATGACTTGTTTATATGTGATATGTCATTGACCGTCTATAAAAAGTCAAAAAATGAGTCCAGTATTTTACACTTCAAATCTCTTGTAGGTATATAAGAAAACGTGAAGTTTTAAATACCGAGCTAAATAATTTACATATTAACTTAAAAATACAACATAATATCTATAATTTACAAAAATAATTATTTTTAACTTTGAACGTCTACTATTGAACTAGAAAAACAAATGTAAAACTAAAGTATCAAAATTGTTTGTTTACAATCATATTGCTCTTTGAGCTAAGAATTACAAGCATCTTATAGGCGATATTTATTTATGACAAATATCATAATAAATAATGCCTTAAGTCTTGATTAAACATATATAATTCGTAAAGTAATACGCACACACGGGTTGTTCAACGACAAAGCCGATCCGAAGCATTTACTATATAAATTAGACTAGTGCCGATCGGGCCATTGGGGCTACATTTTCGTTGGCGCATTCGGCTCGTCTCACAAAAACCCGAATAAAAATCCAGGCAAGCCTTTTTTCCCAAAAATTCATCTACGTATATTTGATTCTGACGCCTGGCTTTATCGATTAATGCCACATGTAGGGAGCGCTTCCAATTTACGTAAAAATATACATTTAAAAATTACATAATATTAAAATTCGGATACAGTCTCAAATAGACCTTGCGTTATAGCTTATTTTGTTCAATTGAAACATACAAAATAGACAAAGACCTTACCAACAGAGTTTATAATTATTATAAACTATGACAAAGTAAATTGAAATACTTTTTATAACAATATCTAAGATTAATGACATTTATTTTTACTGGATAAAATTGATAATTATAATTCTCGTAACTTTTGATCGATCGTTCAACAAACTTGGAGAACGCCGCGGTGTCACGCGTAACTCCCGAACCCGCAGGAATCCCGGGATAAAACATATCCTATGTTACCGATGGAAAAAGTAGCTTTTTAGGGTGATCAAATGTTTTATTTTATATAATAATAGGTCAGGTTAATAAGCCAGGTCACTTTTATACTATTCGGGCATATCCGCAGACGGCACCATAAGATAGTGGAATGAAAAATCGACTCTTTATACACGTATTAGGATCAGCTGGCAGTTTTGTATGACGAGCTAAACTTACCATTATTTTTAGCTACTTTGCGACAGTCGCTCAGAATTATTTTAGAGCGGTAAAAATTTTTTATTAAGTTAGGCTTATTAAGTTTATTGCGATGACAGACAGCTGTTCTTTACAAATAACATTTAAAATCTTTTGATGTTTTTTTAAACATAATAATATCTGAGTGAAATGAAGTATTCGAAGAGTAATTCACAAGCAAATCGCGGGATGAAGTATTAATTCCCGAGCGCTCTTGCTGTTCAATCACTAATTGTCAAAAACCGTGAAACGTACACCAGCAATATCGATCTAATTGTATTTAAAACGAAGAATTTTTGCCATACCGTGACTAGCTTTAATCATAATCAGTAATATCCAGTAAAAATTACCTATTCAATATAATTTATTATAATACATCATAAAAATCTGACATAACAATATTAATATCACTAAAACATAACAATATTTTGATCAAATACAAAAAGTAATTTTATAAAAAAAAAACTTGCATATTTAATTATTATCATAGATATCTCGTTCTTACTGAAATATCGTTAGAATACAAACCTATTTTCATACAAATCCGTCTTAAAATATGAAAAAGGTACATATTTTTATGGTCACACTAACGTGGTTAGATGTGTCTTCCGTTTTCAAAAGTTTGTATCATATTATATTCAGTTATGTCCAAAAAAATTAAGATATAATTTTTGAGTCTGTTTCTTAATTTGACGAAAACGGTGTATTTGTGAAATGGTCTAAACAACATGAATCGAAATACGAAACAATTATTGAATTTCCCATACGAATTGCATCATCGGGTACGTATGCACTTGCAACGATTTTGAAAGGGAAGGCCAAACATTTTTTTAATATTTGAATTCTTGTTTCTGCGAGAAAGTTGTTTAGTTTCACGAATAGATCTTCTACGTCAAATTTAGCAGCTGAGTCAAAAGCCACCCTTCTTTCTAGATATCTTTTATTATAGTTCATTATTCTTTTTTATGTAGTACTTCAGAATAAGTAACGTAAGATGGATTATAAATCTTAATTCTGAGTCACAGAAAATTTGCTTCTATTTAAACTCTATACGTATAACTATTGTACAAAATTTAGCTCGTACCCATAGATCGGTGGAACCGATCGTTACCTGACTTCGACGGAAGAAGAATCTTTATCTTGTAAAGGTTCCGTGGTATCTTGGTAGATGGCGTTGCTTACAATTTTGTTTTCTTGCAACATTTTCTCTTCTTGTTCCTCCAGTGCGTCTGGCTGCTTCTTTTTCTCTGTGATAAGATATGAGTATAAATGACAAGTATGAGATATAATATTTTTTGATTAAACGTACAGTGACTTCTGTAATTATTTATAAACAGAAAAGCTGAAGGTTCATTCCGTAAAGGTAAGTTTAAAATGGCGGTCGGTGATTATGCCTGCATCTTTAGGCCCTTTTAGCGTCTATGTCTAAAGCCGTTTTTTTTTAGATACCTTCATATCTATCAATTTTCTTTAATCTAATGTTTTGTAAAGAGTCGGTAACTAAATAAATAAATGTGCTTAGACACTAACACGCAACACATTTTACAGATAATTAAAATAAAATCAATGAACAGAATTTCAATGAAATCTTTGGTTTTCATATTTTAATTTGATTTCGTTATGTATTTAAATGTACCGAATATCTCCGTGTCCACGAATAAAATTCTCTAACTTTTGATCTTGAACTTAAATTTTTATTAAAGACTTTATAATATTTATAAAATTTTCTGTTTAAAAATAAATTACACTTTAACTATCGCCTAGTAGCGTCAGTTGGAGCCTTGCGCTCAAAACGACATACATGTAGCGACATCTACTACTGCATATCTAGAGTCAGAAATCTCCGGACACGCCGGCGAGTGTTAAGAATGGCCGCGTGTTGCAACTGAAGGCAAGTGAATGGGAGAATTTTTGAGGCTGTTCTGGATGGATTTTGGGATGACGCCGAGGATATCACCATGGGTACTGTTCGCACTGTTTCTACCATCCACTGGGTCTATACTGCTTTTGACAATTCGGTTTACTTCGGAATTTTTTAAAGTGTGTGTAATTTGCAGGTTGTGGGTATTAGGGATGCCAATACCTATCAGGAATACTGTTATGTTTTTCTTGTCGTGTAAGGTGACGCCAGGTCTAGTGAAGTGGATTGGTTTATCAACCATAATGGATTTTTACTTTCATAACTTATGTACTCTCGGCAGGAATACCGATTGCACGGTGTTCGCAGACCTGGGCGAGGCGAGCATCGGTTGTAGTATAAGAATTATGGATTACAGTAAAACCCCGGTTTACGCGACCCCGTAAAACGCGGATTCACTATACCGCGGTTTTTAAATTTTCGCGCAAAATGGCCCGGTTTACGCGAGTGCACTTTGGATTGGAAAAAATTGTAGCGAGCGACGGTGAACCCCTCAACAACCAAGATTTAATAGAGCTTAAAAACGATCAAGTGGGAAATGACGAGGAAGCTGTTGAAGGTCCAGTTCTGTCATCAAGTGATTTTCAGGAAGCGTTGTCGAAAATATATTCCGGTTTGAACGTGTTAGAAAGTATGGACCGTGATGTGGACCGTGATGTGGACCCTGATGTGGACCGTGATGTGGACCCTGATGTGGACCGTGATGTGGACCGTGATGTGGACCGTGATGTGGACCGTGATGTGGACCCTGATGTGGATCATGATGTGGACCGTGATGTGGATCGTGATGTGGACCGTGACGTGGACCCTGATGTGGACCGTGATGTGGACCATGATGTGGACCGTTTTCTCTGGAACGCATCTCTCGCGTACAACGGGGCATTACTGTATATGGATTATAACTTGCATTTCATTCTCAATACGCGGCATGTGTTGAGAATGACGGATTCGTTGTTATTATTGTCTTACCTCTGGTGACGAGGGCGTACAACCCCGCATGTACTATGGAAGCAGCGACTGCTACGAACGAAAATATCATGAAGGACTGTTGGCCTCCGAGTCGGGAGTACAGCTGGCCTCCCACCAGAGAGCCCATGGCGAAACCTGGAGGAGATGGGATAACAATGAGAAAGATATATAACTGGAGGATTCTGCCAGTTTCTACTCGCTCAACTTTTGATTCCGTGGGAATTCTGGGTTAAAATATAGCCTGAAATTCTGTAACGGTGATATTGGCCTTCGAACAACATAAACCTTTTTTACGCTTTATTGGCAGTAATTGTATTTTTTTAAACTTGGACGTAGAACGTCAGTCAAAAATCGACGTGGAGACGTAACTGATATTTGTATCGTGAACACTGTTTTAAAACTATATAATTTTATCTAAAAAACAAGCTTTAAATTTCAAATAGAATTTAAGTAACACATTAAGTGAGCAATACAATTGAAGGGAACTTATTTTTCTGTAACAGTAAGATCGACAGCCAAAATAACAATAATATTAAATCTTTAGCTTTGGTCGGCCAATTATAGACCCTCACCATTAAACACAACAAATAAAAAATTAACAATAGCAATTTACAAATATACGATTTATTCTTTACGCTGTAACTGAAACGCACTACGCTTGTTTAATTTTACCGAACACTTTTAAAGCGGATTTCATCGCGTCACTCACGCGGTTATCGTGCCAACTAGACCTGATTTGCAGAACATTCTTGTAGCACTAACTTATACTTGTAATAGTAACTACTTATTACTAGAATGTTCTGCAAATCCCGAATGATCAAAATGCACACCTATATTAATACACTATCCAAAAAGTCCATTACGACCAATAGGTGTTAACACACGACAGTAAAACAAAACACAAATTCCAATGCAGGTCTATTTAGTCTTATTTATTTAGACCGAGTGGTGTAGTGGTAAGTAGCTCTGCCTCATACGCCGAAGGTCCCAGGTTCGAGTCCTGGCCGGGGCATTCATTTGTGTGATGAACACAGATGTTTGTTCTCGGGTCATGGTTGTTTGTATTTATATATGTATGTTTATTCTGGGTTCCCCCCTAGTTCGCTGTATGGTCATCCATAACACAAGCTCTGCTTACTTTGGGGCCATACAGTTGGTGTGTTTGTCTGGGGATTTATTATTATTATTATTTCAATACTAATTGAACCAAAATTTTTCAAAATAATATTCCATTAAAGGTAATGATGGCGATAGAGGGCTTTCGTGTACAGTCAACAGCACATCAGATTACCACAAAATGTCAAATTTCCTCAATAGATTTTCAATCTAAAGTTACCACCAAAGTAATTTCAAAATTAATTAAATTAATTAAATGACCTGTTTCATTTTAGTATGGGCACCTGGCTAGCAGCTGTGCCATGGGAAATAGTTGGGGAATACTATTACTAAAATGCTAAAAATAGTTGTTTTTTAAAAACCTACAAAATAAAAATTCTATAGTTTTGACATTTACCACAGAGAACTGACATGGCGTCGTCAGTACAGTGGCGCCATCATTCCTGTATATTCCTGATTTTATAATGAACGCGCAAGATAAATTAAATAAAAACAAACAAGGAAAGAAACTGAATTGATATGTGATGCAATACAATATACCCGATATAGCAAAAATCCGATATTCTTAAAAATATCAATAAGCCTCGAATACAACATATTCGATGTTGTCTTTGAATTATTTTGTAGATTTTTGTAACTTTTAAAGTCTTAGCTTCGTTTTTGTATGGTCCTATCTATTTCAGTTCAATAGCTATCAGGTATTTATTTTCTTGTTTTTATTGATGAGTTAAAAAAACCTGTTTAAATCAAAAACTTATACCAAAATATCATCAACAATGGACTAACGTACGGCCTTTAAATCGATGGACAGGTTGAGTCCTACCCTAGTGTCAATCATGTCATGCCTTACGTACGGCCATTTTTGATAAACTGTGGGGATTTCTGGCAATAATTTCGGTTTGTTTTTTTATTTGCACACGAAAATCGCTGATTTATTTTAAAAAGAGATATTTGTAATACAGTCTTGAATATTTTCCACAATTTAATAGATAAGTCACAGGTGGTAGCCAGTTATGTAATGGGTTCTTTGATATTTTGAGGTAGTCTGACGAGCTGTTGACAGTACATTGACCAGGGATAAAAACCGTCAACATACCGAGTCCGTCGTCCATGCCAGCGACCACGCCCTGCACGGTGGCGGAGTAGCCCGCGGGCGCCGCCGCCGCCGCGTACCCCACGATGCACGCGTAGCACAGTGCGTACGTCGGCCCCTGCATCACGCCCTGGGACAAATACAACCAACCGTGTAACTATTGGCTTTATAAGCTTATTACAAGCGAGTTTCTGAAACCTCATTCGAGTTGTGGCTGTGACAGCCAGTGAATACTGGAACTAAGGCAATTCGACGGCCGAGTAGCGTTGTGGGTACCAGCCCTGCATCGTACGCTGGAGGTCCAGCCTTGAGCCAGAGTCCTGGTCGGGGCATTCGTTTGTGTGATGAACACAGATGTTTGTTCTCGGGTCATGGTTGTTTATATATTGTTTTATACGTGCCTGTTTATATATTGTTTTATACGTGCCTGTTTAAACTAGGTTCCTCAAAGTTCGCTGTATCATCATCCAGAACACAAGCTATGCTATTACTTTGGGGCCTTACGGTTGGTATGATTGTCTGGGGATTTAGATATATACATACAGAAATATTCAAACTGTTTGGCGAAAACACCTCATTCTTTCAGGAAAAGTATACACCTCAAAATTACTTTACATACAGAATGGTACCCGCTGCTTTGCCCTTCCCTTGGACCGGAACTCAGCTACGAAAACGTGATTATAATGGCGGTCTATATAGGAAGGACTGTAGAACCGCCTCAAACCAGATCTTAAGAAGATAAACTGTACGTTTATTTTAGCTTTTGTTTTAAAGTTTTTGATTAAAACAGTTTTTTAATTTATGCAGCTTTAACTTGACATTATTTCAGACCCTTATTTTTGGGTATTCACACCCGCTTGATTCGGTATCCTCCGAACACGAACGAAAGTACATTTCATTATGAGATAGTGGTTGAAGTAATAAACTGTATAAAAGTTTATACTATAAACTGACCTCCACAGCCACGAGATGCCAGGGATTCCTCACGACGGAGATGAGGAACAGCCGCACTCCGTAGCACAGCAGGGAGAACGACATCGTGACGCCGTACCCGAACCGGGTGATTATCTTTCCTAGAGTATATGAAGAGAATAGATTAAACTATGGTTTCCTGGAACTTTCAAGTGTACCGTGAATACTTTACGTCACGTTCCACCAGGCGAGATGGAACACAAATGCCCGCCATTTTAAAATAAAGTTCTTAAAATTGCATTGCTTTTGTAAATGTATTAAGATTTTTTTTACCAATCGAAACGCAACCGTTTCTACAGACGCGGAGCTGGGCGGCTTGGAGTGGTTAAGAACAGTGAAAAGTGGCAAGTGTTTGATTAAAACAGTAGACCAGAGCGAAGCAAAACGGAGCCGCATTTAACAGTGTTCCGATCAGTCCAATCTAATAATAATCTAATAATCTTAAAGGCTATTTCGTTGCCTCCAACGCCCTGCTCCACTCCGTTCTGTCCGGGTCGGGGTCACTTGTTCATATATTATATTTGAAAGTCCACTTACACTCTTGCATCATATGTGGAGAAAACTTTCAGCACTTTGATTGGTCAATTCACGGTCCGCTTCTCTACACTTCGTCCTGCTCCATGTCAGTGGAAACACACCCTTATAGTATGATATTTGATACATGCGTGCTGAGGCTGCCTTTGTATAAGAGGGCCTCAAGAAGGCTTTCCTCAAAGCCTTACCAGAGAAGAAGAAGAACAGCATCTCCCCGACGAAGCTCTGCGCGGCCACGATGACGCCCTCGATCAGCTTGATCTGTCCGAGGTGGCCGGTCAGCGTCGCTGTCTCTTCTAGATACCTAAGTAATATAAGAAAAATAACTCAAACGAGATCTATGAAACAGTAACAGCGAGGGTTTGAAACTACTTAGGGTTGAGCTTTGGGCGCTGAAAACTTTTATCCGTTGAATTCTTAAAATCAGTATTTAATAAAAGCATCCTCCGGAAATTTGATTTTTGATCAAAATGGCGACCACTTATGGAACCTTCATATACTTCACATCGATACAAACATAAAGTATTAAGTGACAACATCTCGTAAAGCGTCACGTTTACGAACTATGAGCTGACAAAGATGTACATACAAGTGACACCACAGATAGTTTTTCGTTTTTGATTTTTTAACTAAGTATATTAATAAGCAATACTGTCTTTGAAAAACGTCAAAATGAGGACAAAAGATTCATACCCCTATTTGTTGATGATCTTGTGAAGTGTCAAAGTTATATTGCGCAGGTTTTTTGGAACTTTTTTTACGGTTTCTTTATTCTCTGATCGTTAAAACTAAGTTTTGGCCTATTCTAACACAGATAACTATAACTAAGACAAAGGTTTTAAAAAATCTCAGTCGATCTTTTACAGACAGACAAAAAACCAAAATTTTCATGTCAGCACATCAACTATGATTTGTTACCATTTGCTAAGCTAAATTTTGCAAGAGCGCAAATAGCGAATTAACATTAAATGTAATTTTTTATCATGTATCTTCAAGCGTTTGACTTCCATCTCTCTTGACGGAAAGTAATGATAAAGACGCGGGTGGGACACGTCTGTCGAAAAGGTACCTATTCATTCCATGCTAGAAAGTTCCAAGGAGACTGGGAACTTTGTAGCATGACCATCTGAAATAACCGCCGCAGGCAGATCATTCCACTTTGGTGACCTGAACGATAAATACTTTGCTAGAATTGATTCTCACCAGAACATATAGTAGATGATGAAACTGTCGAAGGTGCCGGCCACGACGGCGAAACAAATGAACAGCACGACGCGCGGGATGCGCAGCACTTGGCGCAGCGCCTTGCCGCCGTCTTCAGGGCTCGATAGCGGAGGCAGCTGTAATCAAAATTCTGAATATTATATTGGCGGCCAGGTGGCTACTTTGGTACTAACCCTGCCTTATACCGCGGAGGTTCCTGGTTTCTGGTCGAAGTATTCATTTGTGCAATGAACACATTTATTCTGAGTTATCCGTCAGTTCGCTGTATATATTCGCTGCTGCCCTACAGGTGGTGTTTCGGTTGGGGATTTATTATTATTATTTCATCATTGCGACACTTGGATCACTTAATGAATATAAAAAAAGACATAAAGAATTCCGCTTTTAAAAGGTGTTATAGGTAGACCGAGAAGAGAAAAAAACTTTAGGCACGATTTGATCAAAACTGTCAAAATTATGTTTATTGCTCAAATATGATCGTCTGCGTCCGAATTACAAAGTTATTCGTTCCTTTAATGCGTGCAATTTTAAAGAAATAATTCTTAACTGTTAGAGTAATATTCAATAAATAATACAACGGAAGGTTTCGATTCGTAAGCTTACGTATCGTTTTATTTTGAACTCCCGTGGTAGAATAGAGAACTCCCAAGGGGTTCTTGGGAGGGGGCTGTGAGACAAGCTTAACTCTTAACTAAACTTTATTATCAATAGGAGTTTTTTTATTTGTGCTTACAAGTTATTTAATAAAGAAATTATACCCGACTGTACTTTTATTTGTTTTTCAACGATTTAGTAGGCAGACAGTAATTATTTTAGACACATCTTATGAATTGCTATGATCAATAATATTTTACTCAAAGAGTGATACCGTCAATACAATATCAAATCAAGAGTAGGGTAAGAATAACATTATTAGTCCTCTGAAGAAAAACCAATCAAAATATACGCAACAGATTATGCATTGATAATTGAATATACGACCAATAATATTACGAAATAAAACACCTTCGATATTATTGTTATTAATAATAATGGCCATTGCACGAATGCCACTTAACAACATAAAAACATGCTCCTGAATTTAACTAACTAAAAAACGGGATTGCTAAGTTATTTTTCCGTGTGATTCCTGTTCCCACGATAATTCCGAGAAAAATATATCCTATGTACTGTGTTTTGTATATTTTTTAGTTACAAATAAATTATTATTATTGTGTCACTCTCGCAACCAACACATCATTTGTAGAAACCATACATACATATACTCGAAAACATAACTCTTCTTCAGACCGTCGGGTAAAAGAAGCAATACTTAGACAAAACGCCACCTACCGTCAACGACCGACAGCTGTATAAGTCTATAACAGTCGCCACTAGCGCCACAATGAAAGCCGGCGTGAAGCTCTTGTACTGTTCTGACTGCGATACAGCGTCTATCAACCAGCCGCCCAAGAGCGCTGTCAGGCCGTATCCTGCAGTACCCCACGCTCGTTGTGCGCCGTACTTTGACCCGGCATCCCCTGGAACGGCCAAGTACGATAATCATTGCCGTATAAAGCAACGGATGATGTGTCATACAATTTTTTTTAATGTATCCCTATATATCTATATTTATTTATTTAATTTACGATGAACAAAACAGGTTATAATCAAATTATTACAAAATCAATACAATTTTTCGTCGGTGTTGGACTAGATTACAACAAATAATTAAAGGCCATTACAACAATTAACAATTTAGTCAAGATAATTAATTTTATAAGTTCCTATGGATTAAATGCAAGTGTACAGTCATTAACAAATTAAACAAGTGTGAACAACAAAAAAATTATAATCAAATAAAATAAAAATTAGAATATTTAAATTATGTCAGTACTAATAAAGATAAATGAACATGTCAAAAGTAGAAGTAATGTAAGAAATAAAGATAAAAATAACACTGTTAAAAATAATCACAAAGAAAAGTTAAGATAATTAAGAATTATAATAATTAATCAATAAACAATATATAAATAAATCCACTAATTTAATAAATTAATTAAATCTAATTTAATGAATTACCGAGCCTGACATGGGACGAGGATGTCTCGTAAATACACTTTAATTTACTTTTAAACCTGTGGGAGTTATTACTAAAATAGTCAATGCCAGAATGAGCGAGAGTGAGTTCGTTATATAAACGGCACATTCTGGCAATGGTTTGGTTGTACCCAATATTCTTTTTATACAGGGGAATAACGAAACTGGGTGTAGGTCTGCGAGGATTAAAATTGAAGTTAAAAGAAGTGTAGGACTTTCAATATTACCGTGGATCAATTTGTGTAGGGTAGTCAGCTGCAATAGTTTTCGGCGACAGTGTAGTGACAAAAGTCTGAAAGTCTCTAACCTATTGTGGTATGATGTCCTGTTTTTAGATTTGTTACAACGGTAGGTTAATACGCGTAAAAATTTTGATTCTCATGATTCAATACGATCCGAGTGATTATTATAAAAAGGAGACCATATAAAAAATGTTACATTTGAATTTGAAACATGTGTCATTTATTTGCAGCAGATTTATGTGTGTTGCCATTTTACAACTTATGCCACTTTAACGGCTAGGTGCACACTTCTCACAGCACCGTCGTTCTCATACTTTTTTGCGCGGTTGTACCGTTTTGGTTCTGACACGTTTAAGCGGGAACGCAAAATCTATACCATTACACGTCATATACAGAAAATTCAAAGAAGAGATATGTTCTAAGTAATGTGGCAGTCATTCTATTTGTAGGCTCACGTGACACGTTCTATAGTTCAAGTTTTATAGTTCGCACCCCGCTAAAGGCGCTGGCGTCGGCGCCGCTTGTGGATTGTGGCGGGCACTCGGAACTTGTTAGTTGAAATTTCGTTTTAATTCGTTTCTCAGCACAAATAATGCGTTGCATTATTTCATTTAAAAGTTACACGGATTATCAAAATAAAATTAAAGGAAGACAGTGTGTTTTTTCACTCGTATGAATTTATAAAGTCGTCTTGCAAATGAGAAAAATATTGGTGCTAAATAGCAAGTGACGCCAGATGACGCCAAATATATTATATCGTAATAAATTATACTCGAACTTTTGCCATGACACCAAAAAAAATCAAATCTAAAACTCTTCCGAGTGGCGATGGCATCACAAAACACCCTCCAGCTACCCAGCTACCAGTGATTCGATAAATGACACATACGGCACCTCCTCTTTATATTTGCTCCATGGTTTACATAGTCTGTCAGTCTATTTGTGTAGAGTAGACACATAATAAATACTAAACTTGTGTGTATAAAATTTTGGTTTTCAGCAACTTGGTTGCACAGAACGGGGACGTCTGGATTCCTCCACTGGAAACCCAGTTATCTTAGTAATGTTTAGGTCTATAATGATTTTGACTGCAAATAAAAATAAAAAAACCGATCAAATAGTACTTCTTATTGAAGCTAATAGAACACTTTAGAACACTTTTTTGAAACCAAATAACACTGTTCATTTCAATAACAGACATCCAAACACCATTTTCTATAGTTCGTGTGTTAGTTCTTATAAAGTTAGTAGAAATCCAAAATCAAGAAAAAAAAACAAGTTTATAACAGCAACTTACCCAGCACATCAAAACAGATAGCATCACCAATACAATTGGCCACGTTGAAGGCCACCGTGCCGATGCACATCAGCACCACGAAGCCCCAGAACGTCACCGACACATACACGTTGTCAAACTTATACGACATCTCCTCATCTAGCAGTTTAACCACTGTCAGATTCTCCTGCAGCTTATTTACAGTTCCATTCTCCGAACCCACAACCAGAGCCTGTTCATAACACAGCAGATGACAACCATCGCGAGGGCTACAAACAACCTCACCTTCTCTCACTTCATCAAAATCCATATTCAACTTTGAACAAGTGTCATTGGTAACAACAAGGTCATCCAGATAAATGGTGTTAATGTATTTGCTGTCGCGAACTAAATAGATGGAGATCGGAGGTTGCTTGGAGCAGTTCCAGTTGCAATTTAGTGGTTCAAAGTGAGTTTGAGTGTCACTGTCTTTGGGTTTGACGTAGACGGTGTTGTTCAGGGCAAAGGTCTGCTCCGTGACGATGTGCTCTTCGAGGGCGGTGGGGATACGCGGTTGGGGCGGCGGTAAGAACCAGAGTCCACAGTACGAACCTGTCATCACGCTTATCAGTAACATGAAGACTAGTTTTCTTTGGCTCTGGAATAGAAGAATAGCGTGCATTAGAAACAAATAACAGACTTAATTATAGTTTTTTTATAATGATAATAATAAATATAAATCCCCAGAAAAAGCCTCAACTTTATGGCCCTAAAGTAAGCAGCGCTTCTGTTATGATGGATGACCATACAGCGAACTGGAGGGAATCCAGAAAAAACATACGTACATAAATATAAACAACCATGACCCGAGAACAAGCATCTGTGTTTATCACGCAAATGAACGCCCCGGAGCGTATCAGACAGGGCTACTAAACCCTACCTACACCATTCGGTTAAAAACCCCGAGCAGTGGTATTTTTTCTGTAATATTCTACGATTAATTACCTACACTGATCACTGTTACAACTTAAATGGAATATTAAATATACTTTTACATTAAAATGCACCGGGTTTTCGAGGTTAAAGTCGACGTTTCGGTGCCTTTACAGATAGCGTGAATCTCAACGCTACCCTCGCAGAATGAGAAACAGATGGAAATTAAATGTTTCCATAACTGTCAAGTGGAGTCCTGTTGCCTTTGTCACTCGTGACCAGATTGACTGCTGAAGCAACGAAACGTCGAGTTCAAATAAAATGCAGTTAAGAAGTAATTTATTCAAAATAGTAATTTGTAATTACTATATTTCTATATACCTACTAACAGATTGTGGAATTCACCCCCTTATAAAATCCACGAGTCAGAAACACTACTTATCTTTAAAAAAAATGTTAAAGACCACTATTTTTCCCTTATTAAGTAAGTTATTTATTGTTTTGGCATTTATTACTTTTCCTTTTAAACGATTTTAGATTTTATATATTTTATTGTATTTTATTTTAGTACAAGTACTAAATTACAAGTACAAAGTACGAGTACAAAAACTTGCCAGAAAGAAAGTTTAGAACAGCTTCGTTTAATCTTTTAATTGACAAATTATATTACAATATACATGACTTTATGATTGAAAATCAATTTTGATATCTACCTACAAACCTGTACTTAAGTGACATTGGCATTGTATACTTTTTAATTATATTATATTTATGTTTGCTCTAACAAAGTACTGTGTAATTACTTAAACTATGTATTTAGATTTATTATTGTTGTTGTGAAAACTATTTGCACGCTGTTCTCAGCAGTACATGTACCGGTCAAACTTATAATTCAACATCTATTTAGACGCATGTACAAAGCAAATAAATGAATTTTGAATTTGAATTTTTTTATATATCTATATGAGTATATGTAAGTTTATTTACGGTATTAAGTATATAGTTTATGAAAGTTTAAAGTAGGGACACACTACTTTGTTATAAACTAATCTCTCCTCTCACAGGTCCGCTGGAAGAAATTTCTTTTAGAAATAAGCCGTACCTTTGTACATATTTAGTCTTTATATTGTTTTCATATGTGTGTACAAAAACTGTTAAATAAAAAAAAAAAGTAAATCGTGGAGACTCAAGGACTGTTACTACAACTAACCGTCTTTATCATCAGACGGCACGTGCTCCTCTATAGTCAGTAAAATAAGTAAAGACAAAACAGTAAGTAACTCACAGGCCAGTAATCCACGGCGTACCCGAACATCGGCTTGGCGACGGCCCAGAACAGCGGCAGAAAGGCCGTGACCACGCCCATCGCGCCTGGAGACACGCCCAGTTGCTTGCCGAAGACATTGAGTTGTGGGAGGATGGGGCCCAGCGCTGCGGACGACGAAGAAGAGTTAATTAAATTTTGTATTAGCCTGGTAAGAGGCACTTTGACAATAATAACAATGTCTCTAATATGGTTTAGGAGGGCGATGGCTGGATCCCGCGTTAAGCCGTGAACGGGAGCCGTTGGAGGGTTTTCGTCGTTTGGATAGTTGGGGGAAGACTTGCTAAGATAACAGATGCAGATAAGAATAATTTTGTATAGACATAAGGAGACACTGTAAATTGATTTTGAAAAAAAAATACACGTGAAGTTTATTGCCAGTTCTTCTTCACGAAGGTTTTTCCGAACCGGTGGTAGAGCCATGTTTTATTTGAATTCAGTAAGAAAAAGTAATTGTCAATGTTGAGAAATAAATATCTGAATAGATTTCGAATAACTTTTGAACAATTGCTAGGTGCAAAAAGACATTCTCGTTAGAAATATAAATGCAAAAGTAAGTTTGTTTGTTAGGCTTCCAAACCATAACTACGCCATCAATCATATAATTTTGAGAACCCATTGTGAGGTTAGGTTAGACATTACATAATGTAATTCCGTTCATCCATATAATATATGTACTGGTTATTTATTTATTTATTAGGTCACCAACAGATATAATAAATAAATAAATTAAGTAACTTTTTTGTCAGTGTAAAATTATAAAATTATTGTTGAAGTTATTATTATTGAAAGGGTTTATTAGATTTGATCCTAACTACAGAATCCTTGAAGAGATTGAGGCCTTGTCCAAAAATATCCACTTCAGTTCCCCTTGGAAATTGAGTTGTACAATTTCATTAGCCTGTTTATTGGTGAATAGTGTCCAAGCTTTGTTTTGGCTCGGTTTTCCGTGAAAAGTATATATTTTCCTGGGCGAGGTAACCTGGAAGGTATCCGGAAGTTTAAACGCGACAGCAGCAAACTCGAATCAATTGCACCATTCGCCAATTTCCAGAGTAACCGACTGTCCAACAGGGCGCGACAGGGTTAGGAAGGGATAGAAAAATAATTAATTTCACGAAATCATAATCAAGTCGATTAAAAAGTCCATCGCTCTCGTCTCGTCAGTTCTAAAAAATGGCAAAGAAATAGTAACGGTCGCACTAAAAAAAAAACGTACAGTTACTTTAAGTGCTCCTAAGTATTGATTTTGCTTAGCGAATTTATACTTTATTTATGAGGAATCTAAGCCTAGATTTACTAAGCAAAATCTATATTAAAGAGATTCTTAAGTCACCATATGATTTCTCTGAGTGTGACCGTCAGATTTTAAATTAACACGTATTAATAACTAATATTTCGAATGCGTATAGTGAGTGCCATCGACAACGGGCCCCACCAGTTTTTGTTCCTTAGAGAACTTACCACGCGTTCCTACCGATGGGAAAAGGTGAGCAGGCCGCGAAACTCGTATATATTCTCATCGCTTTTAGAATAGTTGATATTGCGATGTAGTTCACGCGTTGTGATTGGTCGGCTGCGTAGCACGTCGTCGCTACATTTCTATGGCTGCCCACTACGATGTATAAACCAAAAAATAGTGAGGGCGGGACTTCGCGGATGACTCTCACTATAATCCTTGGGGACAATACTTCTTCTGGATAAAATATACTATTTGTCTTTTCCTGTACCTCTGACGTGCTATACATGCTGAATTTTGTGATGATCCGGTGTGTCGGAAATCTGTACAAGTGTAACAAATAAACAAATGAATTCAATTTCGATCATAACCGTAGCCGTAAAGACCATAAACGTATACGTCATAAAATGAATGTGTGTTTGTTAGAATAATGTTTGCATCTCATATCTAACAATTAGGAAATTGCTTTATCGCGTGTAATTTGATAATAGAGTTAAATATGTATTAAAGTATTATTTTGCAATAAAACTGTTAAGTTTAAAATCTTTCATTGGTTATAATTATTAGCATTAATATGCATAAATACAGATTACCCCACATATTTGGATGGGACTTGGAATACATCCTACGTCAAAAATATAACTTGGAAATCTGGCGACAAGCATTAAACCAGCTGACAATCAATTGGTTATAAAATACAATAAAAAATGCTCTATGAGGATGTGATGTGAAGGCAAAGAGATATGGAGATTTGTGGAGATTCATTCATTTAGCAATTATCACATGTTTCAAAGTTGTATATTTCCGAAATATAAAACGGTATCTAAACTCTTATTCCGAAACAAGAAAGCAATTAGACCGATACCTCTGCCTCTGCAATAAACAGCTACCGACATTTTCCAGTCTTCGTGATCATACTTGCTATGGTGCCCGAATATCGATAAATCGATACTGAAAATCAAAATCTTAGTATGAATCCGGTTAGTATTATGTTGAATTGTTAAAATAACCCATTGTTTAAAATAATCAGTACATATGACAGTTTACGAGCACAGACTGCAAATTTTGAATTCCTTAACTGTATGTTCAAATGTATAAAAAATATATTTAAAAAAAAATGGAAGCAAAAAATCTATTTCATATAGTTCTACGGTACTGTCAGATACGTCAGATCGTTATTTATTAAGTAAACAAAAGATAATCACGATTTTATTTGCTTATGTCTTTCTTTCTTTTTACAGCTTGTCATTAACACGATTATTCTCAGCACAATATTTGCGGATTACTTCTTCACTGTTGCGGTATATTACGGGAAATATCATCACGGCGGCCTTGTGCAATTCTATAGCGAGGTAAACTCCACGTTTATTCATAATAGGTCTTTACCTATGAAATTGCCGTTTTTCACGAAATAAATGAAGCGTAATTTTTTTATATATTTTTTATTTCTATTAATCAAAATAATCACCCATGCAATCAATGCATCTTTGCCAACGCATTGGTAGCTTATTGATGCCTTTCTTGAAGAAATCAGCTGGACGGGAGGCAACAAATTCTTCAAAGGCATTTTGTACTGCCTCTCGGGTATTGAATTTTTTTCCCGCCAAGAAGTTATCCAAATTCTGGAAAAAGTAGAAGTCTGTAGGCGCAAGGTCTGGTGAGTACGGCGGATGACGGAGAACTTCCAACCCCAACTCTTGTAGCTTGGAGACCGTCTCCTGTGCAGTATGAGGTCGCGCGTTGTCGTGCAGGAGCAGTGGAGCCGAACGATTGACCAAAGCTGTTTGGAGACGTGCGAGCTTCTCCATCATTGTGTTCAGTTCTTCACAGTACACATCTGCAGTAATGCTTGTCCCGTTTGGCAAGAAGCTGTGATGAATTACACCCGCGTTAGACCACCAAACAGTGACCATCACTTTTCTAGGGGTAAGTTTTCGTTTAGGGCATTGTTTGGGTGCTGAACCAGGGTCCAACTAACTTGCTGAGCGCTTACGATTGTCAAACAGGATCCATTTCTCGTCACAAGTAACAATGCGGTTCAGAATTCCTTCATTTGTATGCCTGCTGAGCAGTGCAAGGCACGTCTCCACGCGTACTTCGCGCTGGCGGTCATTGAGTTCGTGGGGTACCCATTTGTCAAGCTTTTTTACCTTGCCAATTTGACGCAAATGGACCAATATTGTTTTGATGCTAACGTCGAAAGCTGCTGCTAATTCAGCCGTGGATTGAGTTTCATCAACTTCCAAAATTGCCTTTAATTCGTCATTGTCGACCAAAGTTTTCGGACGACCACGGTGTTCATTTTTCAGGTCAAAAAATCCAGAACGGAAGCGGGTAAACCAATAACGGGTGGTGCGTTCGTTTGTAGTGTTCGCTCCGTAAACGTCGTTGATGTTGCGTGCCGCTTGTGCCGCTTTGCTGCCACGACGGTACTCATACTCCATAATTACTCGAATTTTTAACTTATCCATGATGACGAAAAATGTTCGAATGCGTTGAAAACAAAACACTAACTATTAAACAAATGACGATTTTAGAAAAAGAATTCCATGTTTGTCAAATAAAATTAATTTGAAATTAGTTAGAATTATCAGTCAAAAAAAAATATTTTCATTTGAAATGGCCAGTACGGCAAAACGGCAGTTTCATAGGTAAAGACCTATTATTTATCGGGGCATTATAAAACTTTATTACATGAAAACCTTCTAGAGGTATTTAATCGTTTGTGAAACAATCATGAATTATAACTGATAACAGAGATAGCATTGTCGAGTCGCTTAACTGGCTTCGTATCATTTCGCATTGTTCGAATTGGTTATAATATATTTATTTTAGTAACCAGGGGCTCGAATATCTATAATTGTTTACTTTTTTGGAAACCAAACGAAACCAATTGTTTGACCATTTGGAAGCCACTTTACCTAGAAGCTAATTTATTTAGTGTTAGTACAGTTTCGTTAAGATCTTGAATCGTCTGGGGTGGTTTTACAAACCTGCATACTTTAACCGTCGTAATTATCCCATTACGTGGTTTTATTTCGGATAAAGCGAAGGAACAGGCAGTGTAATTGCTGGAACTAAGCCAATTCCAACACGCATCATTAACTGATAAACAATAATTAACAATATAACTATACTATTTCCATTTCTTTATTTTCTCGATGACAGTTCTATCTACCTCGTTTATCGATATAGCTCCATCCCTATCAGTTTCTCCGACTCTGGTATTATATAACCTTGTACGTGTGTAAACGTCATATTTTTATAAATAATGCATACATAATGTAAAAAAAAAACGCTCGCACAAGTTTCGCACAGGAGAATAATAGGGAAACCTGTTATTGGCATTATTATATTGTATATATATATATTTTTGTTAAATATTGTAAAGATATGCTGTTGGTTCTCTTAATACAAATAAATAAATAAATAAGCTGTCATCGAGAAAACAAAGAAATGGAAATAGTATAATCAATAACGCCTTCGACTAATGACGTGCTTGACACTAGCCATCAGATGGAATAGCGGTGGTTAGCGCGCTCATTTGCCGTCTATGACAAAGTTAAACGCAAAAGTAACGTAGGCTATAATAAAGGAGGTTTGCACGGTGTACAGATAAATGAAAATAACCTATTTAGAGCTTATTGCCAAACTTTTTACACGTGCAATCTCTGGGAAACGTTCACGAAAAAAGCGTATGGAGTTATTGGAGCTCTACGTGTCCAATATAATAATGGTTTCGGAGTTCTGTTGGGACTACCGCGATTTCGCAGCGCATCGACTATGGTCGCTGAAGCAAGGGTCGATGACTTTTATGCCATCTTAAGGAAGAGGATTACTTCCCTAAAATTTCGAATCTGTAATCGTCCTAACAGCATTCTACAAGTATTGTGTGGGAAGGTGGACAGTACGATATATAAATAGTGGAACGATGTTCATATAAAAAGGAATGCATAATTATGTATTGTTTATATATTTAATTGTTAAAAAATGTGTACATATAATCTGTTTTTTTTTACTAACATAGTTCATAAGAAATGTATAACTAACATAATATGGATCGATGGTCTGAAATAAACGATTATTATTATTATCATACAAATACCAATGGGATCGTGACTGAAACCGAGTAATAAACCCTCCCTAATGGTTCAGGTACCAAGTACAGGGCGTACCATGGCCATGCCACACGGATGATCACGGATGCCTGTTTTTACTGTAAACGGAAAACATATCATAACGGGAAGTATTTAAATATGGTAAATTTCATGATGATCGGGTGTATTGAAAAGGTGTAAAAGTGTAACAAATGAATTCAATTTCGATCTTACAATATTAGTAACGATTATAATCAATACTTTTACGTCATAAAATGAATGTGTGTTTGTTACCATAATGCATGCAAACAAAAAATTACGACATGGCTTTATCGCGTGTAATTAGATTATACAGTTAAATATGTATTAAAGTTTTATTTTCATTCACAGATTTAGGTACACAGTCATACATATAAAAAATGAAATGATGTCTTGTTTCAGTGAAATGCCTATCTTCAGTATTTGTAGTACTTCCCCTCTATGTGACATAGCAGTGGGACGCCCTGTAAAAGCGGGAAACTCAAAACAACCACGCAAATATGGCAGTTTCGCAATGTATTAAATAACTAAATTAATTCTAGTAACGCATTTTTTTGTTATCATCAATGTTACTATTATATATATTATTTCTCGAACACCTCTAAATAATTTACTATAATTTTCTTGTGTGTTAGGTATTATGAAGCAATTTGAATTTATTCCCAGTATGAGTGTGGTTTGGTTTACAAATGCGCCGATGGGTGTAGCTCAAGAGAGTAAGGTGGAAGAAACTATCCGATTATTTGGACAATAAAAGGCCTTGGGTAAATTGCACTCATTTACAGGGTATTTCTAGTGTTTGTAACAAAACATGTGTAATGTGTCTGTTTTTCGTTGAGTTCTTCGTCTTCTTACGGTAGCGTCGTCGGGTGACGGGTCGCTCACTACCCTCTAATATGGTTGAGGAGGGCGATGGCTGGATCCCGCCTTAACTCGTGTACGGGTGCCGTTTGAGGGCTGTGCCGAGTCTCTTTATGTCTATACAAATTTATTCTTATCTGCATCCGTTAGCTCGGCAAGTCTCCCTCCCCCTTAGTATCCAAACGACGAACACGCTCAGACGGCACCCGTTCACGAGTTAACGCGGGATCCAGCCATCGCCCTCCGCAACCATATTAGAGGGAAGTGAGCGACCCGTCACCCGACGCTACCATAAGAAGACGTCCTTTGGTGACAATGACGCTTTAGATATTTATCGGGACGATGAACTCAACGGGCAAACAGGCACATTACACATGTTTTGTTACAAATACTAGTAAAATCCTGTTATTGAGGGGATTATACCCCAAGGGCTTTTATCATCCAAATAATCGAATAGTTTATAATATGCTTTAGCACACAACTTCTGCTTTATAGTTTCTTTGAATTTGTCAATAGGAAGACCTTGGATAGCCATATGTCATGAGGCTATGGAAATAACCTAAATAGACTAAACGAGCAGTTGTTTCGTTTGAAATTTGTCTCATTTTTTTAACAGCATGTGCGGCAGAGCCAAGCCTTTTGGCTAAATCATCAACATGCGGTCTCCACTGGAGTTTGGCTAAGGATAACCTTAGCCAAACTCCAGTGGAGACCGCCCATAAATACAGCCCAGAAACATAAGCCCAGAACATAAAGCCCAGAAATACAGTTGAGTTTGCAGGAGTCAGTTCCTGGCTCTTAACTAAAATGTTTGTGTTTACCTGTTTGACATTTGGCAATGTAAACTTAACACAATTAGGTTTTTTTTCATTGAGGAGCAAATTATTAGCTGAGAACCACTTCTCTGTGTTGGAGATGCATTGGTTTACTGCTCGATAGTCAGTTTCTTGTCTTTTGATTTTAAATAAGAAGAAAGTATCGTCAGCAAACAATATGACCTCGCATTGATTCTTAACAACCGATGGCAGATTATTAATATATACTAAAAATAGGAAAAGACCAAGAACTGAGCCCTGGGGTACACCCATTGTCACTGCCGATCCTGATGATTTTTCTCCATTTATTGCAACTTTCTGTTTTCTATTAGAAGTATATGATTTAATCAAGGCAAGCGCTCGGTTTTTTATGCCGTAATGGAGCAGCTTCATGAGTAGAGTAGTCGGACGCTTTGGACAAGTCACAAAAGACACCAATAGCATCACACGACGCTACGACGCAGGCGCTGAATACGTGTTTTATGAGCTCAGCACTGGCATGGGTTGTTGAGCGACCCCGCGTGAAACCAAATTGGTTAAAATTCATTAAACTATTACCATAAAAATGAGGAAGTAATTGATTTCAAATTAATTTTTCAAATATCTTACTGAGCGATGGTAGTATAGATATAGGTCTAAAATTATTAGGGTCAGACATACTACCTGCTTTGACCAGGAACACCGCGTGCCGCGAGCTCTCAACGCTTTTGAATGACGTTTGAACAAATGACAGTACAGCCAATAACACGGTGTTTGTTTAGGTGCAGTAAAAACAAGTATCGCTGATCATTGCAAATAGAAAGCTGAATTAAAGATTTTCTTTATTATATTTTATTTACTAGAAGCGACCCCCCCATGGTAGGTAAGTGGCATGGACGTCATTAGGCGTTTTTTAAAATTATTAATAATAGTGATTGCGATAATTATATCGAGTAATGATGCGTTTCCGACTAGGTTCAATTTAAATTGGCTTTGGCATTAAATTTGATCAGTAAAGTAGAAAGCAGGGCTACAGTAGCTCAAAACCATCTCATGTGTAAAGTGAAGTCAATTCAAGTGCATTAATGAACCCAATTAAGGTTTACCGAGGGATTACCTGACAGCTTGGAAAAATAGTAAATAAATTATACGATAGATGGCGATACATATAGTTAGTCTTTTTTTGTTGTTGAAGTTTTACGTTTAAGAAATGCCAGAACTACACCATACTGCCTGGACTGTCGTTAATATTTATTTAGTATTATTTTTACATTTATTGAATTGTTTGAACACCGAAAAGGCATATTGTGGTGGTATTGTAGAAACTTCGTTTTATTTTCAGCCTATCTTATGCTATATATTCGAACCAGCTTTTCGTAGCGCTACCTATTGAGGTAATTGGAACACATTCTTTTTCTTACTTTGACTGAGAAAAAGCCATAACTGCGAAACAAACGAAAATTTACACCCTGACCTCACCACAATCACCATCAACCTACTTTCTCAGCCATCTCCCGCCGACCACAGATTATCCAATAAACAACGCGATCCTTGACATGTGACATTGACATTTGGGGAGCTGATTGAATCGCGACGTCAATCATTTAGCGTGATAAAGGAGCCAATTGATCTGGCGGCTGTTTCGTTATTTATCTGCCCTATTTCGTCCTCTGCAATAGGCCAATATTTATTGTGATTATTCAATTGTAACATTATTTATATGTATAAATGATGCTATATTTCTTAGGGGCGCTATCGACTTATTCGAGAGGCACATTCATTTATTTATCAAAAAAGGTATACCAACAGCATTATACATATTATTGGATAACATTGGTCATGTACATACTATATTATTCTTATGTATAAGCCTATTACAGTTAAACACAGCATTTTTATAAAAATTTAAGCGAGGTATAGTAATATGAAATAATATAACTTAATATATATGAAAAACTTAACTATTCAACTAAATATAAATGTAGACAACTTTTTTTGAAAGGATCGAATAAATCGTTCAAAATATCCAGCTCTGGGTATTTAGATGTTCAAGTTAGTACGAGGGGGAGGATATGGAATAGTTTGGTTATACGTGATCTGGGGTATATAAAGGGTACTGATAGACTAACTTTATTTAGAATTGGTGGACATGAAATTTTGCTATTTACAAGTTTATGTAGATCAACTGCGGTGCGACGTCAGTTTAAAGGACGCATATTATAATATTTCAGCCTTAAGTCATATGAGTGTCTATGAGAAATGCCGTGTGAAGTGAAGGCCAGATTCCTTATAAAAGCAAGCAGCCGTTGAATACTTTCTACGCGCTGGGCAGATATGGTATAAATCGGTTCCAAGCAGTAGATGCAAATTCTAGTTGAGAACGGACGAAACTGTTGTAGAGCACCACTTATTTTTTTGAAACTACGGGTATTTTGCTTTAAAAAGCCTAACATTTGGGCTGCTTTACTGACAATTTTATCTATGTGTGCCGAAAAATTTAGTTTATTATCTATAATTACACCTAGGTCGCGGATCTCTTTAACGTGCGCCAGTTCAGCATCGTTAATATGGTACAGTGAAGGAATAACGTTTATTTTTTTGGCAAAGGAGATATGAAACATTTAGTGGCATTTTCAACCATTCATACGGCACCAACCATTTCCTTTGCCTAAACCGTTTTGGAGCATCTGTTTATCATTAGGATTATCAATTATTTTATATATTTTAAAGTCGTCGGCAAAAAGTGAGGTATTACTGTTTAACATGGTTAGCAATGTCATTGATGAAAATTATAAATAGGATTGGCCCTAAATGTAAGCCTTGTGTAACTTCAGATTTAGCATAAAAAACATTCGAATGTAAACCATTTACAACAACTGTCTGCGGTCTATAGGCTAGATAAGAACTAAACCATTTCAATAAAACGTCTTCAATACTGTATATTTTTAATGTTGACAACAGTAAGTCCTGATTTACTTTATCAAAAGCACTAGAACATATCTATATAAATAGTATCTACTTGCAAACCTCTATCAACTTCAGTAGCCACCTCTGAGATGAAAGATACGAGCTTAGTGTCCACAGACCTACCGTTTCTGAAGCCGTGTTGAAAATCTGTAAGTGATGGGTTAACCTGTTTATAAATTATGGGATACAAAAGAATAAAAAATATTTGGAAAATGATGATAATATTGATATAGGTCTGTAATTAAATTTGTTAGATTGATCGCCCTTCTTAAAAATGGGTACGATTCGCGCTTTCTTCCCTTCGTCTGGAAAAACACCGTCGACATTTGTGATTATAAGGTCTAAAACTTTGTTGTTACTGTTATAGATGCCATTTATCTGGCGTAAAATATCAAGTGACAGAAAATCGATAAGTGAATATCCGAGATTTCTATTGTAATTAGATGCCACCAAATGGTTGCGAATACTATCAGGTTGCCACATATAGTTATTGCCTTCATGAAGTTTAAATTGAAATGGCCAAGGACGATTATATTCTCAGTTTTGTTCAAAATTATGTCAACACTGTCCAAAAAAGTTTGTTGTAATTCAAGTTTAGTTGTCGGTGGCAGATATATGGCACATATGGTTAGAGTTTTGATTTTACCATTAATTTTGCAATTAACATTCTAATCTTCATATCTAGATTTCCCATTCTTTAATGCGAACTGAAGGATAATCGCGCGATACAGCAATCATTACGCCACCGCCATCCAACTTGAAAGTTTTTGTACAAACCCGATCTCTTCGGTAGACTACATAACGATCGTCTATAAATTCACTATCTCGTATACTGTCATTTAGCCATGTTTCGGTAAACACTATTATTTCATAATTATTACATAGAATATTTTTAAGCACATCATGTGTTTTTGTCCGAATACCACAGATATTTTGGTAATATATAAAATCGAATTTTATATTAACATTATCACAACATTTACAACTGATTAAAAAAACAAAAGAAAAAATAAATTTAGTTAAGTAAACTAAGGCTGTCCATATTTTTTATAAAAATTGCTGTTCGATAGTATTTGTTGAACGACAGCGCTGGTCCGAAGCATTAACCATACAGCCAGTGCCGGATTGTTCATTCGGGCTAAATGCTGAACCGCATATTCGAATCATCTCGTAAAAACCCGAATGGCGTTGGCCGGGCGTCATTTTTCCCGTCCCTACATCTATATATTTTAGATTTAGTCGTCCGGTTGTTTCTTTCATGTCGCAATCAAGCTGTATAACTACATACCTATTTCATGTATTTTACAATGTTGACAAAAGAGTGCCGGGATGAATTTTTCTGCCGGCTTATTCTTCTCTCAGTTTACCTATAATACCTTTCACAAGCTAAAGTTAAGGTGTATTTTCGCAATCACGATAAAAGTTGAAGAAAAAGAAGACATTTGGATTTTTTTACTTATGATGAAATAAAATGATTTGATTTGGCTGTGCCAATTAATACCAGCCCACATATGTGGGTAACGCCCACACAGCTTAACTTATAAGTAAACAGGCGGACCTAGTGTGAGCACCAATGAACTAAAAGTATATACAATTTCTGTTCTAAACATAATGGTGGTCATGGTGCGATTCTATCGAGCAGTATTTAGGATGTACCAGTCCTGTCTGCGAGTAGTAATGCAAGATCGTCTTCCATGTCGCTCGGCCACGCTGTCCGAGATGCGATAGCGTGTCCAGAGGCGGCTTACAACGCTCTGTGTAGTGCCAAGAGCAATAACCACAGTACGTTGTTTAGAGCCAGCTTCCAACATTCCGATCTCTGATCATCTCTTCTCGGGTCAAATGACGTCGTCGCTCCGTATCAGTGTAATTTTTTACAGTGCCGATGCAGAAATTGTAATGATTTGTAAACACGGATTTATAGAAAGCAAATTTGCTTTTGGAAATCGAAAATTAATCAAAATTCTATATTTAAATAGTGAGAATCACTAAATAGCATCAATAGCGATCTAAAAAAGTCTGTATAATAAACATTTATTTGCAGAAATACTGTAAAACGTACTTGATCTCTAGATACTTTTGATTTGTGTCTATCTGGATTTATTTAACTATTTGTTATTTCAACAGCGAATTATAGCAAAGAAAGAGAAATTAAAATTACAAAAAAATATAGAGCCTATTACAGAAATACACAATTAGAGTAAAGTTTTCAATTTGCAGAGAAGACGATTAAATTAATAAAACTACGGTGATAAATTCTTTTGTAATTATGTTCCGAATTAGTTTATCGAATACAGATTTCTGTGTCATACGCCGGTTGTAAAGTGAATCTATTATTATCTTGAATCGGCTAAGCTTCCCAGGCTAGAAGGAGGACGCCCGCAGTGAATAACCGCAGTGATTTCAATTCAGTTAATGAGATTGTACAAAGTCCAAAGTGACGCAGATTTGACAACAAACTTACTAACATATTTATTTTAATTGCCAACTTTAAGCTTAATTTTCTCTATTTATTTATTGTCTTTATTTATTTTACATCATTGGTACAGTTTTATCTGTCAAGAGCCTATAATGCTACACTAAAACACTCCGAGGTTGTACTCTCAAAGAAATGATATACATTTGGATATCATTTATATATAATGTCTACATTGTAAAAGTCAATAAGGTTAATTCTTACGGCCTACACGCCATACATAATGTTTCATACAGGAATCTAGATACTCGAGTAACTTTGGACCACTATTAGACAATAGGCTATTTGTGAATATTAAAATATTGAAATATTATTGCAATCCGCACAGATAATGTATTTTAAAAGCAATTCGCATTACTAAACAGAAACGATGATTAATATTTTTAAGTTGGAATTTCAAAACGTGAAACGATTTTGATTTGATATGTTTTAAATAACGTCACAGGATACAAAATCTTGTTTCTGTCAATGCATGCCGTGTGTTGACGCCACGACGTGACGTCACAGGCTAGTCTCGACGCCATATTGCTGGAGCAAACGTTTTGACAGCTTAAATGATCAGTGTACTTTGTAATTCGTTTTTGGTGGCTTTTTATTTTAACTTATGACGTAATAAGTTTAATTAATCTTTATTGAAAAAGGATTAAACGTTTGTCTTCTAATGTCACCTGATGGAAATAATTGGTATACCAGTTAGGTTTACACTTTGACATTGTGCCACATAATCTCTTCATCATATTTTGAGATTAATTTAGCCTCATTTCATCAATACAGATTGAAAAATTACGCCATGGACTCTTTTGTTAAACGTCTACCGTTTTTACAAGTTATCAGTTTAATTAGGACAGTGGTTTTTAACTCAAAAATCATTCCTATTCAAATTTAACCTTTAAATAATTTCGTAGTTAGACAAAAATATTTAAAAACACAGTTTAAATAAAAGACATCAATGTTTCATTTAGGTGTTTCAAAGTAAAATGTTTGTACAATTTTTTGTATTTTTTTAAAGTATCCACGTGGGAATGTTTTTAGAAAGACTTCACTATTTCCATTTCTTTATTTTCTCGATGGCAGTTCTAATTTGATATAATGCTCTCTAGCTCCATCAAATAGCTCCATCCCTATCAGTTTCTCCGACTCTGGTATTATATAACCTTGTACATGTGTAAACGTCATATTTTTATAAAATAATGCATACATAATGTAGAAAAAACGCTCGCACAAGGTTACACGGGAGCTGTCATCGAGAAAATAAAGAAATGGAAATAGTAAAATTACTGATTAACTTATTCGTTTGATTGTAATCTTGTTACATTAATATTTGTTACCGTACTAGGGATTAGTTTTTAAGAATAATTTGTTTGGTTTAAGATATCCTCCTTTGTTGTATCTCATTTTCAACCCCCCCCCCCAGGTCCCCCTATAATTGGCTTATTAATGTTTATCCAAGTTGTCATATAATTAGAAGGTAGCCGTTGGTTTCCTAATGCTCGTACTAAATAAATAATGAATTCCATATAATTTATATTACTATGTGAATTGATAAACATAAGCTATGACATTTTCGCCGTTTAATTATTTTAGGGTGCTAATTAAATGGACTTGTTTGGACATTCTAACATTAACCTAGCCCAAATTTAATTTAATATTTAGTAGGCGTTGCAAAAAAGACGAATTAGTTTATTAGAGGCTACCTCATTTTCCTGTGGCTTAGTTATAAAATTAGAAGTTTGATCACGTGGCCAACAAAGAAATCTGTGGCTTGACTTTTAATTTCCGATTGTTTTATATCTGTATCTTTATAAGAGCGATTTGTTGGTTAATTTTAAGTACTTAGGTAAAGGCACCAAAGCCCGACAGGTAACCAAAGGACGACACGTCCGTAAAAAAACCCTTAAAATAAGAATGCCCTTATATATGTTGCAATAATTTCGATGACAAGAGGCTCCTAGTGCCGTACATATCACGATAACGCAAACATAGATTGCACTTCCCGGTTAAAACAAAATAGAGTCAGTTATTGTTTACGACATGACGAAGTAAAACACGTTTGCCGCCATTTCTTGTCATTTTTGTTAAGGACGGTTCAACTTCACAGGTATGTTTTAACCATTTTATTACCGATTTTCTGGTTTGTTTTCTATTTTATTGGTAATAGTGCCAAAATTACTGAAAAGTATAATAATTATTTTCTCGTTTTGATTACATTTTACTAAAAAAAATCGAGTGTCTATTTTTGGATCCGAAAACAGCCGGTAACCTAAAAGATGACATGCATGTCTACTGTTGGTATAAAAAAAATATTTCTAAGCTGTGGTTTATGCAATTTTCAACACTATTTCCAACAACAAAGGGAATGTAAAAATTTCATCAAATTTAAAACAGTCCATCCAATAGTAGACAGGGTGTCAACTAGTGAGGTGCACTTGGTGTCATCTAATGGTCCTTAAATACGATATTTTTGAATAATAGGAATCATTGGTCTTAAAATTCATTTTAAAATATTAATAAATAAATAATCTTACGCGTATACACTCTTATTATCTGAAGCATGGCAAAAATACCATGAGAGCAAAGAGAAAAAAAAGATTGAATTAGAAGAAGAGATAAAGAGAAGAGCTGTGGAAAGAGAAAAGAAGAAAAAAGATCTCGAAGAAGAACGAAAACTTAAGACTGCCCGAAAGATGATAATGATGATGAAAAAAATAAGTGTATAGAGCGAGAAGATTATCAAAAAATAAGCAGAGTGATTACGTAATTGTTAAGTTTCCTGGGAAGACAAGATTTCACAAATATGTATGTAAAGCCCAGAAGGTGACCAGTCTAAAACCTTATTAAAGAAGATGATAAGGATATAAGTATTATTAGTAGTTCTCAAATAATAGAGGTTCTTGATATATAGAGATGATTATTATGGGTGATAGTTTGTTTGAAAAAGAGTTTTATAATATTCAGATTAGTCAATATATCCTAAGTTTTTCTTTGTTTGATTTAAATTTATATGTCAACTATTGGTGTAAATAAGTGTCAACTAATGGTAATTTCGATTTTACGACATGTTATCTTTTGGTTACTTTGACAAAATTAAGAAAGATAAAAATTTTGGTTTCATTTTTGTTGCTTATAGGTGTTTCCATGTTAGAATATTATTCTGTAAGATCCACTGTAACAATTTCGAAACGTGATTATTTTCAGTTGCAATAAAGTGTTTTTATTTTAAAAATTGAATGTTGTGTCTCCCTTAAAGTGTCGACCATTGGTGCCTTTACTGGTATACAATAATAAACCTGCGTGATCCAGAACCAGGTAACATTGATAGACGGTCGAGAGGTGTAGCAGGTAGTAGCCAGGGCTCATACATCGAAGGTCCCAGGTTCGAGCCCGGTCGGGGCATTCATTGTGACGAACATAGATGTTTGTTCTCGGGTCATGGTTGTTTATATTTATATAGGTATGTTTGCTGTATGGTCATCCATACACAGGCTTTGTTTACTTTGGGGCAATAAAGCTGGTGTATTTGTCATGAGATTTATTAATAATATTATAAGATCCATTTTATCTTACGAAATCGGGACTAGTAATAATTAATTTTAGTCTAAAGGGCGCTACCGGCTAGTTCAGCTCGTTTCGCCAAAACTCAAACAGCATAAGCCGGGCGGCTCTCTTTCCGAACATTCATCTACATATATTCGATTTTGCCACTCGGGTTTGCCGATCAAAGCCGGCATGAACATGTGGACAGCCCTACGGTAACGTAACGTGACAATATCTACCTAAAAATTAAAAAATATAAACTGGCAACCATAGTATTGACTTGATGCTTTTGTTATCTGCTTGTAAACGTGCTGGGACAGTGATAAAAAACTTATTGCCTGATAAAAAATGTATGAAACTTGATCTTTGAGATACCTCGGCAGACTCCGATAACGGCACAATGAGATGTTTTATTCTAATTAACGTAAATTACTGACACTTCATTACTTTACTGCTTTTGCCAAATACTTAGTGAATATTTAATTGTACGCACGACTCTCAGAGACGTCGCAAGGTGAATTAAGGCGGTCCTCGCAATAGATTTTACTTATTTTATATAAACTAAGAGTGTTTTTTTACTATATTCAGGTAAGCGGCGTGCCCACCCGTCGACATCAGTGTTGCCGTTTTATACAGGGTGGTTTTTAAAAGTGCGTAATTTAAATACTGTAGGCAACTTATCAAGAAAGTATCGTTTGATGATGGTCTCGTCTATAATCGTTCATTGAGAATTCGTTTCGGCTTTAATATTCGTTTTGTATAATTTAAAAAATTTTATATATCTTATTCGCAATAAAAATTATTCAGATTGAACATTAAACATTTTTTTAATTTAGTTAATATAAAAAAGTCATCTAGGAATATATGTAGGGGATATATTTTCGGATGATTTTGATGAAGGAAGAAAAATCTAGTCTTCAGTGTGTATAGGAAGCACAATTTAAAAACGGATCATCCATATAGTTGGGCATTTTCCAAGATGGAGTTAAACCATAAACAGCTACACCAGTTTAAACAGAGACCTCAAAACCCACATCTTTACTCGCTCGTTATTCATTTATTTATGGCGAAACTAATAGTTACAACAATAGAATTTTTTTTTTTTTCTATACTATTGACCTTTTAAATTTCCGGATTTTGTGGCCTAGCGCTGAGGGCCTTTAGCCGGAACTTAAACTACATACGAAACGCTTAAGGGCGCCCGAGAAGACTTGGGGCGTCGTATATTATTAACATTATTAACAAGAGTACAGGGTTAATTTCTGAGACGGGACAGTAAAGGCAGGTCAAAAACCCCTCCATTCCTCACACACCATTACTATATAAGCCCTTTGAACCTTAGTTTGCCAATTTTTTTCGTGATGAGAAGTTTTACTTTTCTATTATACAAGCATTAAATAATTGTCTTGTATTTCACAAAATAATATAAAACAAGTTGTAATTTTCACTTATTTGAATTGGCAGTTTACTAATAAACTAAAGAAAGTTAGAAACTATAAAAGTATTTTGAAAGTACATATTTTGCATTTAGTATTTTCAATATAAGATGAAAAATGATTTTGTATTTAGTATTCGAAATAAAGATCTAAAAAGTTTTATGACAGATTTTGACAATTAGATGTGATTGATAGGCATTAGAGTATATAATTATTTCTGGCATGGTCTCAATACACTCATTCTGACCATGCCAGCCTCATGAGGATATTTAGATTATATTTACTCCCTGTCTTCCATAGCTTTCTTTATAAACTTATATACAGTCAATGCTGCACCTGAATAATTTAAAAAGTATTAACATTTTATACATCAATAAATTGTATGAACAAATTTCCACATCTCTGATAACAATCACATTTATTTAGTTGTTGATTAGGAATTCAGTGATTTTATGGTGCTTATTATAATATTTAATTTTCAACACTTATTTGTGCCAAATGGAGAAACTAAAGTCTAGTCCTTAAATCTCATATTGTTATTCATTTTTCAGCTAAGCCCTATATAGTTTAGGTAAACCTTTTTATCCTACATTCACACCCTTTGACACTCACAACACAAACAAGTCAATCTTGTGTTGCAGGCAATTTACTTATTCTATCTCTTGTATCTTTATTATTATTTTTTTTGTGTTTTTTAAATGTTTAAACTGTTGTAATACTTGCTATTGTGTGTTTCAATAAATGTTTTTTTTCTTTTTTTCTTAAACTTTAAATAAGCCACAACAAAAAATTACATTATCATTATTTTACATTAAGTCGTTTAAATATAATAAAGAAAGTAAAATATTTTTAACACATACCTAGTTAAGTTGTTACTTTCATTTTTTCCTAAATTATTCATATTAAATCTTTCTTTCAACAGTAAAAAATAATTGCTTACACTACACCCAAAATAGTTAAAAGTTATCATTTTATCATTATCAATAATATGTTGCTGAATGTACTAAATACCATATAAAACAATGTTGATGTGCAGCACCTAGAAAAGCACTTCAACTATAAATTTATATTTTTAAAATATGTATTTACTAAATTAAGTTTGGGAGTAGCTTCAAAGCTTCAAAATATATTTTTTATCTGAATATAAGTAGGTAAATATTTATTATACAGTTAATTTTGTGACAAGGTAATGCGTGGAAACAATATGACTTTTAATGAGACAAATGTTAACAAAATCTTTAATCTTTACTTAAAACTTATAACTTTTAAAATGTATAATTAATCTACTTATTTATCTATAAACTTACCAGCAAAAAAGAAAAAGAAATGGGCTTTCACTGGGAGAAGCCGTTTATTGATTTTGACCTTCATTTTCTTGAGTTATTTTGATACACACATATCAATAAAATATTTAGGAATGTTCCCTTTGGCACAGATACAGTTTTGAAAGTTCATTAGCCTTTGCAATAGTTATCACAACATGGGACCGGTCGAACCGCTTTCACTTCACGTTTTGTACGTAGCTAACTCTGTGCACAGATTATTTTATCAAAATCACTTTGCAAGTGATTATAAATATTTTATTTACACAGTTGACAGCAAACTTTGTTTGTTTTCGTCTGATTTGACAATTTACAAATGACAGATGCTGCGTTCCGTTTTCCGATTACAGCGCTCACAGCGCTAATAGCGCTCAAAACCGTTCCAATTCGTTTGAGCGCGCTAAAAGTGTTATTAGTGCTATTGCAATCGGAACGGTAAATATCGCGCTAATATTCTGATTGTTCGTCGATTAAGTCTAAAGTTACAATTTCATTAAGATCTTTGACCCTGAACGAAGCAGGAGCCATTTTTTAACATTATTACAAAAGAAAATGAATAAGCAAGCTTTTAAAATCTTTAATCGACTAATAAAAACATCAACAAATGCTGCGTTCCGTTTGCCGATTACAGCGCTCACAGCTCTCATATACCCGTTCCGTTTGCCCGTGAGCGCGCTCACAGCGATATCGATACGTCATCAATGACGTCATAAACGCCGCCATCTTATCGCTCACAGTGCCAACGCTACGGAGCATGGTCGCTGTGAACGGCCTGTCAAAACGGGTATATGAGCGCTGTGAGCGCTGTAATCGGCAAACGGAACGCAGCAAGACAGTAGTCAGTACTATCAAGTACTGACTAATACAAAAATACCGGAAGGTTAAGTACAGCTCGGAACGCGAGACGAAAGAGAAGTTCTTAAACTCTGAGGGTCCTTGTCTTGTGTTACCAGGTTCACATGTAAATATTTTATTTTATTGCTTTAATAAACAATAACAATAATTCTTTATTTCGGATAACTTAATCTATATTGCAAAAATTACACAGCACAGTCACAAAAATAAAATTAGTAAATAAAACAGTCCACTTACATTACAATTATACAATATTATTTAATTAAATTCAATAACGTAACAAAAAAAAAAAGAAGTCCATTACAATTAAAATATCTTAAAATTATACACTTAAACAATGTATATGAATGAAAATCATATAATTTAAATTGAAAAAACACATTACGATTTTGATAAATTACGACAGGTGTCACTGCTACGGTTTACCAGCCGATATTATACGACAATGACCCAGGTATAGACAATCTAGCCTATTAGCAATGATGTTCAGGATACCATTGGCGCTCCCCTGGACCCTGCGCACTAGTGACTGACACCTGCTGCGCAACTTCGCGTAAAAATAATTGACTCTTGTGTCTGCAAAAATCCCTGATGCGCTACAGCATGGCGGAAGCCCCAACAGCCTCCTGAACGCGTTGTTATATTGTACACGAAGAGCGCTATAAGTATATCTAGCCCACAGGCTGCAGGTGTAAAATGAAGTACAGTATGCTATAAAGAGTGTAGTTTTCACGTTGTGTGAACAACCAATTTCTATATCTTCATCGTCCATGAGGTCGTGCGTTAAAATATGGCCTAGGTATTTAATTGAAAACACACTAATGTATTGCTGTTGAGTAAGACCGGTGGTACATTTTCTAGGCATTTGTTGCCCGCCCCAAAGAGCATGATTCGGCTCTTTTTAACATTATAGACTAGACCATGAGAACTAGCATACTCTTCACATATTTATACTACAGCCTTCTAAGACCACAGATAGACGCGCTCAGCAACACCATGTCGTCTGCGTAATTGATGTTATTGACATTGATGCCGTCAATATGACACCCGAGCCTGGTGCTGCTGAACCCGGCTATCAGCTCATTAACATACAGGTTGAAGAGCGTAGGTGTTAGTGTTTGCTTTACTTGGCTCCAAAACAAACATGAATTTAGCAGGTCACATTCATTATTCTGTATATTCTACAAATTGTGCAGGATGGATAAAGTGAGTCTTTATAAGTCGTACATTATTGTGAGTGACATCCACGAAGTCACGCCCCGCAAATTTTTTGGTCAATACATCACAATCCACTCCAGCGATGTGATAAATACATAGAGTAGTCGTAATGTCCTATATAAAAAAGTACTTATGTATATCCAATCCTAGAAGAGGAAGAACTTGGTTCTCTCCCTCTACTTATATAAACATGCTAATAAAAGAAAGAGATATTACTATTTTTGAATGTTGTAACTAAAATATCAATCGTGTCATAGCGACATCGATATCATAGCAGGTGGCTAGCGTGTCACAAATCGCCATTTATTATTACATTTCTATCAAAAAAAGCTGTCAAAAGTGATGTTCCGGAGCTTTGATTATTTAACCAGACATCGATGATCATTATTAATATGTTTTTATTTTTCATACTTTCGATGCAAATGATAACAGGCGCTTACGCAGTAAATCATATCGAAACAGTATTTGATTTGCTTGCCGTTGTGCGTGTATTTTTGAAACAAAAAGGCGTGAAGAAAGAGGGAATTAAGTTTGCTTAGAATTGTTAATTTTGTTATTGAATAGGCAGGTAGTTGTTTTGTCAAATTATGAATCGTAATCATTGCAGACAAGCCAGAATTTAATTGATTGAACCGAAAACTTTTATGCTTGACCTTGAATAACTTTTTAAGCAAACATGGGATCTTTCGGTGTTTTATTTATAACAGTGTACCCCAGGTCTGTACCAAAATTCGGAATTATTGCAAACTGACCACTATTTTTCTGGCTAATTTGACGGGACTATATCAGGAATAAGAAAATAAACTGTATAGTTCTTTGTTTTTTATATTAAAAGAATTATAATGAAAGTAACTAAACCATAAACTATGATTATTTCATTTACGTCAATCTGTTACAAAAGTTCATTAAATTTAATATTATACTTCGAGTTCAATATTAAGTTGTAAAATGTCGATAGTAGATTCGATATTCGTTGTGCAACCCTAAAAATGGAAGCCATTTTATGTTATTTTTCAACTTTAGGTATGCACGTTTTTTTCGTACTTAGGGCTTGTCCATTGGTTGAAGTCAATGATCCGCTCGTTTGCTTCATATGTATAATAATATATATACGGTTACGAAACTTGTTCCCTGAGCTTTGCTTCATGTAGCTGTAGCTACATTGCGTCTCACTGCATTATTTACAATAAAGAATAAAAATAAAATATAATTTTTTATTTTGGAGTATCAATTATCCGTACCGAGGCAACCCTAGCTTTTTTTGGTCGCCATCTTGCGATCCGCTGGCTCATTCAAGGCTCTCGTTCAGTTTTTACACCGATTTATAGAGTATCAATTTAAAATAATAGTTTATTTCCTTACTTTAACGTAAACTTCGAAACTTGATCTTGTAAATTAAATGGTTAAACCTGTTTTGAAATAAATTTTGGTGTCGTAATTAAGGATATCTACTTGTGTAACTTTCCATAAATTTGGAATATACGATAGAGTTGGTCACGCTGCATCGATTGAAAATAAGAAAAAGGCACTTAGCCGATCATTTCAGAGAAATATTTAGAAGTAAAAGCCTCATTTAACGCCGTGTTATTCGTACCGGGAGTTGACTAAACCGAACTAAAACTAAATGATAAAAAAGTATATGTATCGTAATCATTGCACAGGCAAAAAATGATTTTCAGAAATTTCATACATTTCATGCATACACAAAAAAACCACTGTTCCCGATGTCGTTATGGAGATATTCGTGGTTAACTTTGGACGTTTCAGTAGCGTTCTGTGAACTGCTGTTCAACTCAGTACGTCCACCATATTGGACACGTAAATGCGGCAACGCAGCACTTGACACTATAAATATATATTTTTTATTTTTATTTATTTATATTTTGGCAACAAACAGTCGATTACAAAAAAAGTTTCGCATATAAAAATGGTTTCCATAAAAAGACCAACAGTGCCCAAGGAAATAACAGTAAAATAATAAGTTCAAAGTGGTCAAAAAAAGAAAATTTAACAAAAATAAAAATAAGAGTCATCTGTGTGCATAATTTAAAATAATGTGATCTATTAAATTATATTTGATAGCTTCGTTGCAACATATTTTTAAAACTTATTAAGGATGTACAAAAAGGATCTATTTCTGAAAATTCCTTATTGTATGTGTCGGTGGAACGATATAAAAATGAATGTCAAACATTTTTTGGCGGTCTTTCAGAGTGAGCAGTTTTAATCTTTTCAAAGGTTCAGTACATGACTCAGTGATAGTGTAGTTACGATAATTAATAGATTTAATTAGCTATTTTGAACTTTTTCAATTCTATTTATGTGAATATTATAATTGGGGTTCCAAACAGAGCTAAAAAGTGTAGGATAGAGCGTACGAATGTGAAATAAAGCGTTTTTAAATTATTAGTATATTTAAACGGCTTGCTGGTTCTGAGAATGAATCCTAACCTACGAAAGGCAGTTGATACTATATGATCCACATGAGGATTAAATGTTAGTTTGGAGTCCATTATAATTATACTTAAATCCTTAATATGCGTCACTTTGTTCAGAGGTATATCATTAATTTGATAATTAAAACTAATTTGTTTCTTTTTCCTAGTGTAAGATATGGAATAACATTTATTAGTATTGACTTGCCTCTAGATCGTTTTGAAGTTTAATACAATCATCTTGTGAATTAATTATTCTAAACAATTTTGTATCGTCTGTGTATTGTAAATGGTGGCTATATTGAAAGATGCGGTCAATGACATCAATGTAGAACGAAAACAAAAGAGGTCCTAGGTGCCAGCCCTGGGGAACACCGGAAGACACAGGAAGGAACTGAGAGCAGTACCCCTTGATACAGGCAGCTTGACTTCGGTTTTTTATGTAAGATTGTATCCACCTGAGGAAGCTGCCATGTACACCGTATATATACTATATACTTGAAACTGCAATCATCCCATTTCGCTGTTAGCTTTCACAAAACCTTATACATGACTGTAACTGAGGAAAATGTTAAGATGTGTATCCAAATGAAAGCCGACCGATTCATCTGCTACAGAAATCTACCAATCTACAACTTGCAAGCCAGCAACGCACCCTGTGAGGCGAAATTACTTAGCCACGGTATCCAAACATCGTGCGACGTCATCACATCAACAAGCGAGGACGCGTGGGTGGTGTTGCACTCGGCGCAGAGCTGGCTGGCGGTTTGTTGCGGACAATATGTGATAATACTGTTACGTCACATACTTTGACGTCATCCAACATATTGACTCTAGCGCCAGGATGCATTCTGCAATCCAAATACTTTACTATTTACTCTCATAACGAGTACAACACATACATGGCGATTGATCGAAACTACGAAGTTCCTAAACAAAACTTGTCGGTGAACAATATCGTCAACGTAATAGAAGGTTTGAGTTGCGGACATAAAAATACCACAGGATCGACACAAGGGATCGACAACAGACTGTTGTCGCTAAAGAAACATGATGTACTGCCCTCTTTAGTCTCAGACCATGACATACACCAATATGTACTCTGCTATAGCCTTCTTGGTGTAGCGATAACAGCTATGCTCACTTGAGTCGTAAGGAGACGCCACCGTTCACTAGATATGCTGCTTCAGAGTGCACAAGGTTTCTAAAGGATCATATCAACGAGGATATTGAACTCCAGCGACCGCGCCCGCGTCCAACACCAACGTAGCATTCGTCTTCGAAGAATAAACTTTATTTTTAATCCTTTGATTTGTTATGGTATTTCTTTATCTTGATAGTTAACTATGTTTCCTTTCGGGGTTGCCAAGATGTATGGTCTCACTATCATAACATAGGTACTGCAACGTTTGCTTGTGCCGTATTTAATAAAAGAGGTTATTGCACAAACAAACTTGCTGACATTTATGACTGGCAACTTATAATTCTGTCATTATTTGATTTTATTTGTAAAATGTAAAATATATAGAATATGGAAGATTGTTCCATGGCATTCCTTGACGGGATTCCTTTATGGAGTTCTATTGCGGGCTTCGTCCCCAAAATAGTCTAATAATTATCATTGTATTTTATTATAAAATAGATTCATCTTAAATAAAAGTAATTTCAAGTTATAAGTGTTTTTCCTTTGTAGATTAGGAAGACCTCCCTAGGTTAGATTAGGTCCATCTAGGGTCCCGTACCCCCCAGAGTACCATATATAAATATACATATAACGACGTAATATGCGTAACCGTTAATGATAGATGAAGACACATTTACTCGGGACAGAAATCAAATTATTTGATTTGCTCAACTTGTCCTCGGCCACATATATCAAATTGCGTATTAATTTTTATTAAAAATCGTAAATTATTAAACGAAATGACATAATATTTCACTAGAAATTATAAAATACAAACAGAATTGATTCGGCATTGACATTTTGACATGAAAATTAACCTTAAAAAATCAACAAATGTACTGCGTATTTGCTTACCTAACATAAATCCGTTAGACGTTAAAATTGTGGGGTACTTAATTTAGTTATTGTTCTGTTTTTAGTATATTCTAGAATGGTACGTGGATTTCATCATTGAAACGAAAACAATTTGTGTTAATTTAACACTTTTGACCTTTATTTAAGTAGTTATGTATATATCTTTCTACGTCTTAGTCTACGTCTTCTACGTCTTAATCAGTATTGATTATTGTTTGACATTTTGCAGTAAATTACGAAACTGAGTACATTATTTTATTTTTTAACACTATTTTTCTACATCAGTGTCTATTATTTTTCGTCAAAAATAACAAATAACTGTTCTAGTTTAGGAAAATAGCAAAAACATACATCTATCGAGCATGATTTTCTAACAAAAATAACGATATTCAACTAAGACCGGTAATTTTCGCTAAGTTATTAAGACGCGACCTAAACATAGAGCTTTTTTTAAAATTATAAATTAAAATTATGAATATAAACAACCATGATCCAAGAACGAACCCCGGCAGTCCCGTGTTCGAGTCCTAGTCGGGGCAATTATTTGTCTGATGAACACGGATGTTAGGTCTCGGGTCGTGCTTGTTAATATTTATATATGTATGTTTATTCTCGGATACCTCCCCCGTGTTCGCTGTATGGTATGTTTATTTTATATTTAGGTATGTGTAATAGTGTTATTGGGTATTTTCGCGAAACATTGCCTTTGTGACGATAGTGGAATTTTATGAATTTTAGAAAAAAAATGTAACAGCTTTGATACAATTACATTAATGGATAGTTTGAGTATAAGAAAAAAATATTAAAACCTGTGTTATAAATAAACATTTTTCTTGACAAGGTAAAGCAACCCATTCCACACAATCACAGTGTATAATTTAGTTTAGGCATTGTTATTTTTACATGTATTGTAAAGTGTAGTTCCTTCAGTGTAAACTAGATGGAGCTATTAGTATATTACATCGCACATGTAAAGTTTTAAATGGTCGAATATCGTTCTGTTAGTGAGATTTTATAATGTGTGTAGTGATGAGTATTTGCTAAAGGTGCAAATACATAACATCGCTTCGTTTTTGTGGCTTTCATTTCGCCTCCCCTCGGAAAATTGAGCTAAAGTTGTTCTCACAGGGTTCAATAATCAATTGTAATTTTCAAAGGAAACTGTGCAATATAAAGGAATAGTTTTATTTTATATTTAGAATACCAGATTAGAATAATAAAAAAAAACCTTAATTATTATTTATCCTCAAAGAATAAAAACAATAATAACTTTTGTATCCAAATCGTCACAATGTCGAAAATTTGCTGTCGTTTTTTTTCGTTGGGTAGTCGATCTTTCAATAAAATAAATTTGAAACTGTCCTGTGATATTTTTAACTTCGACTTAGATATTTAGTTAACAATTATTATGGTAAAAAATCTAGGACAGTTGCTATATAGGAACATATCGTGACTTAGTAGAAATATTAAGCATATTTTACATAAGTTAGTTCTATTAAAAACAATCATCAAAGATTTACATTTTTAACTTTGATATCATTAAAATTTGTAAATATCAACATTATATTGTCTTGTAGTTTCCGGTTCTCTTCTTTTAAAATCTTTATGTCTCTCTCATATTTCGGTTTTGATCCTTTCTTAGTTGGCCTACTGAAGTTCTAAGTTTTGTTATCGTTTTTAGTGCTCTGGAGTGATTATTTATAGTATTTTTAATCTTGATTTTTAACGAGTGTGCTACTTTATTTATCGGTTTCTTTTTTGTTTTTTTTTAATCTCTCCATAATTTTCTCTTCTTAATCTTTTCTTTTTCGCTTAGTTCTAATTTGCTTTTTAATCTCTCCAGTTGTTTTCTTTTTCTCTGATCTTAACCCTTTCAGTAGCAGTAAGGCCATACTAACGAAGTTCTGAAAATATACCTACCTAGCTATATATATTTGAACAACGTGATATCATTCAAGAAGATATATGAATAACCTGCTTGCCCCCTAGCAAAAAATAGGCAGTCATTTTACAGTTACATTCTGTACCTGAGAGTAAAACCTTATATACTTTTTACAGCTTGATAATAAGCTGTTTCAAAAGAATTTAAAAGCAAGTGGAGTACATTTTATTTCCTTTTCGCAAGCATAGAATACACACATGATGGATTACAGTATAAGTGCTCGGTACGATCTCAAATGTTAGGTTAGTAGGTATAAGCCACGCAGAAGAAACAGTATATTATTGTTTTACAAAATAAGAGCTTTTATTATTATTTTGCGTAATACTTTGCCTTCCTAGGAAAAAAACTAGATTATCTTATATATCTTATCCTAACAAACAGACCTTTATCACAAATCTGCTGTGGAAATCATAAAAAAACATTTATTTAATAAACAAATTTCTTTGTTGCGTTAAGTGCTATGTAAACAGTGCTTACGTTCCCCATCGTCACAATTTATTTTCCACCTATACATCACGTTACGATGTGGATGAGACGATTAATAACTTGAGCAACATGTTCTTAAATTTATAACAGTTTTGATAAATTAATTGTTATTTAACTAAATATTCACATTATAAATTAAATAACCATTTCAAATATTACCAAAATACAATGAAAAATACATACATTTTAGGCAAAAAGCCATAACTACCGTGGAAAAATATTTTTCACTCACACCGAATCATAAACCAGTTGCAACCTATTGTGACGCGTTTTAGCACCAAAATGAAAATTTAGATACTTGGAGTTGATATTTCTGAATTAATAATGTTGTCAGGATTAAAACGAATATTCTATTTGGTAGTTTTAAACTAAAATATATATACAAACGTTTGTATTTTTGTCGTGACGATGTAGGAATTTCCACCATATGCAAAATCAGTGGACAAGCTATAAAACATGATTTGTAAATATTTTTCCTAGAAAATCTACTAAGCAATACCATAATGGGATAACAAAAGGAATGAAAATTTATAAAACCATTATTGTTGAAATGAAATATGAAATGAAATATTTATTTCTCAACACTGACAATTACTTGTTCTTATTGACGTTAAATAAAACATGATTCTACCGTTTTGTTTACAATACTAAAGTTTTGTTTACAGTACTAAATTAAATATAGGCTTTTTTACTTAATTTATATAACAAAACATATTAATTATTGGGAGAAGCTAACTAAGCACATCTAATACCTCTAAAAAGCTAGTACTGCATAATTGAATGCAGAGGACAACCACTTTTACCTGAGGGCAACCTTTCGCGAAAATGCCCAATTATGGTTTATATTTATATTTTTTTAAATAATAATAATAACAATTGTATTGTATTCTGAAGGTGGGCGTTGCCGCTACGTCACAGTCTAGTACCAGTGTAGCTGATCCCAACTTAGGCCGGATGTCATGAAAGTTTCCGAATAACCATTCGGGGTAATAACTTAACTAAACAGTCATAGGTTAATGCTCTCAGTGTCACAGATATTATTCTTATTTTGTGTTTTATGGCAATCAGCTGTTGTTAGTACACAATAACTATTTCTGCCAATTTCAAGTATTAGTTTATTAAAATTAAACATTGATTTTAAGACATGTGTCAAAGAGCCATGATCTCTGCCACAGATATTGAAAAATGGGGTGATTACAGCGACATTTTGTCATAACAGCGCTTGGTTCATGAACTAGAAAAAGACTATTAGTCAAGCTGTTCGTATTTATTTATTTATTATTTATAAAAAAACGTAAATAAAACACTATTTATATAAGGAAGAAAAAATGCTTGTATATATGGTGTAGTGGTGACGACGACCGAGTGGTGTAGTGGTAAATAGCCATGCCTCATATGCCGAAGGTCCCAGGTTCAAGTCCTGGCCGGGGCATACATTTGTGTGATGAACACAGATGTTTGTTCTCGGGTCATGGTTGTTTGTATATATATATATATATATATATATATATATATATATATATATATATATATATATATATGCTTATTCTGGGTTCCCCCCAGTTCGCTGTATGGTCATCCATAACACAAGCTCTGCTTACTTTGGGGTCAAACAGTTGGTGTGTTTGTCTGGGGATTTATTTTGTTATTATATATTAGATAAACTAGGTACATCCATACAAATCTAAATAATCAAAACGTTTTAAAAGTGAATTCATTAACCGACCCGGTCATTTTGAATTTCACTGGACTAATATCAGTTTGATGCAATCCTTGTTGTAACACTGAGCTAAGCTCGGTCATCCAGACTCCTGGAAGGTAGGTACTAATAAATATAACACTTCATACCTATAATTGTATGCAGCAAACATGAAATTGTGCCTGGTAATCCATGTGAACGTATCAACTCAGCATGCAGCTAAGCGGAGTTCAGCAAATGAAATCGATAACGATTACAGTCACGCCAAAGAGTTATATTGAGTTAAGTCCAACTATTCAACACTAGCGGTGGTTTACAGCTTCACCCACCTAACTGCTTATCCTTCGAAGGTTTTTGGATTTAATATTAAATATTTTTCTTATGGATAATGTGTCTTATAATAGCGACCTTTCAAGTTACTTTCAACTGAAGCAGCCTCTAGTTCGGCACACGAGCTTGTGAAACAACTGTTCATTTTTTGAGTACTTTTATAGATAACCAAGAACATAATATTAAAAGTTTATGGTAAAAATGCTTTTAATTCTCTGGAATAAGGTACGTTTAAGGGCATTTTCGCGAAAGGTTACCCTCGGGTAAAAGTGGTTGTCCTCTGCATTCAATTGTACAGTACTAGCTTTTTAGAGGTATTAGTTGCAGTTAGTTATCTTCTTCGAAGAATAAATATGTTTTGTTATATAAATAAAGTAACAAAACCTATTTTTAATTTAGTATTGTAAACAAAACTTTCATTTTTAAATTACAAACCATGCAAATCTGCTATGTCCTCTGCTGTCTCAGTCAACTTTGAATGCTTGTAACTATTCAAAACGTTAAATATTCCACAAACAATAATGGGTTTATAAATTTTCATTCCTTTTTTTATCTCATTATGGTATTGTTCACTGATTTTTCACATGGTGGAAATTCCTACATCGTCACGACAATAATACAAACGTTTGAATATATATTTTAGTTTAAAACTACCAAATAGAATATTTGTTTTTATCCTGACAACATTGTTAGTTCAGAAATGTCAACTTCATGTGTCTAAATTTAAGATTTTGGTAATACGCGTGATGACAGGTTGCAACCGGCTTGTGATTCGGTGTTAGTGAAAAATATTGTTCACCGATAGTTACGGATTTTTGCAAAAAAAATTTAAGTATTTGCATTGTATTTTGGTAATATTTCAAATAGTTATTTAATTTACGATGTGAATATTTTGTTAAAATAACAATTAATTGATCGAAACTGTTATAAAATTAAGATTATGTTGCTCAAGTTAGTAATCGTCACATCCACATCGTAACGTGATGTATAGGTGGAAAATAAATTGTGACGATGGGGAACATAAAGCAACAAAGAAATAAATATGTGTATTAAATAAATATATGTTTTTTTATGATTCCCACAGCAGAGTTGTGATAGAAGTATGTTTGTTTGGATATGATATATAAGATAATCGGGTTTTTTTCCTGGGTAGGTAAAGTATTACGCAAAAAAATGATAAAAGAACTTATTTTGTAAAAACATGCTATTTGTTCTGCGTGGCTTATACCTACTAACTGTTATCCACCATGTGTGTATTTAATGCTTGCAAAAGGGAATTAAAATGTACTCTGCTTGATTTTGAATTTTGGGTATCACTTTACAAATAACAGCTTATCATCTAGTTGTAAAAAGTATATAGTATCAGGTAACAGTTTTATTCTCAGGTACAGAATGAAACTGTAAAATTACTGCCTATTTTTTGCTAGGGTAGGAGGCTACTGTAGGATCACACTGAAAATTTTACTGCACAATTTGTAAAACTAATTTTCTGTTTAGACTGGATAAAATGGTAGTTTGTCAGATGTGTAAGACATGGTCTTGTACTTCTTGTACTGTGTGTCAAAACCATTTAATTCATATACATGTGACTAGTAAAATAAAATTTGACTAACTATAATCTGAATTAACTTTTGCAAATATTTGCATGTTAATTCAAATATTATTTTTGAAATTGTCAAACGCGCTGAAAAAGAAATATTTTTCTGAATTTCCATTTTGGTGAGCTATACTTTGTTATATTACACGAGATTTTATTTAATTAATGAAAACTATTATCTTGAAAAGTAATTTTGTGACTTCATTTATAGAGAATTATGATGTTTTTGTTTACGAATTTAAATGGTATCAAAGTTACCTGTAAATTTTATTTGTGATGATTGTTTTTAATAGAACTAAATTGTGTAAAATGTGCTTAATATTTCCACTAAGTCACGATGAGTCCTATATAGTAACTGTCCTAGATTTTTTTAACAAAATAATCCTCAACTAAATGTCTATGTCAAAGTTAAAAATATAACAGGACAGTTTCATATTAACAATTACTGATTTAAGTATTATTATACCAAATAAGAAATGTATTTAATTAAAAGAGTGACTACCCAACTTAAAAAAACGACAGCAGATTGCCGACATTGTGACGATTTGGATACAAAAGTTATGATTGTTTTTATTCTTTGAGGATAAATAATAAATAAGATTATTTTTTTTATAATTCTAATCTGGTATTCTAAATATGAAATAAAACTATTCCTTTGTATTGCATAGTTTCATTTGAAAATTACAATTGAATCGTGTGACTGTGTGGTACGGGTTGCTTTACCTTGTCACGAAAAATGTTTATTTTTTCTTAATTGTACCGCTTAGCACAGGTTTTAATATATTTTACTGATACTCTAACTGTCCATTAATGTAATTGTATCAAAGTTTTTCATTTGTTTTCCAAAAAATTTTAAATTCCACTTCCGTCACAGGGGCAATGTTTTACGAAAATGCCCTTAAACCTTTAGCAATAAGTTATGGAACCCACCACGTTTCACATCAGAGCTGAGCTGTCAACACGGTCACCATTTGTCTCCATCCAAACATTTATCAATCAAATTCAAAGTTGACGTATAGTAACGTACGCTAGTGTGTGCTTCAAAATTAATAATGGAAAAGTCGAATCGAAATATTCGAAAAGAAGATTAATCTGCCTTTTTTGGTCTTAGTTAAATTTTAAGTAGCGTGAACTGTTTGTAACTGATTTCAGCAGTAATAATTACTGTATTATTCTCTCCAATCTATTGCTTCAGGCATCTCTGAGAATGTGTCCCTGGTTCTCCGATTTTTAACGAATCCTTTGAGGAATTTGTAAGAAAAAAATTTTTTTTTGTTTAATAAAATTGTTCTTATTTGTCGAGTATTAGTTCTCACATGGTATTTTTAATTATGGGCCATTGCTTAACAGTTATTTTACCTTCGGTATGCGCCTTTTTTGAAATACCTTGCTCTACTAAGTTTACTTGATGAAATTATAAATTACTAAAAAAAAATTAAATATTATAAACTAAACACAATTAGTTAACTTTTTCAAACATATTAAACATCTTTAGTGGCTTCAATTTATGGCAATAAAGATATTATAAGTAAAAGTATCTCATCTTCGTTTTCAGGAGAAAGTTACATCCTTGCCGAAGCTTGCACAATCTGGAATATTCTATCAAGTGGTTAAGCTTTTCCGAAAAATCTTCCGTCGCAGCGGCAGTGAGACAACGCGTTATGTGCTTAAGAAAAAAAAAATGAAAAATATTTATTTTCCAGAAACATCGTTAACTAAAAAAACTTAAATATCTAGTGGTAGCTTCACTTGGCCATAGCCTGTATCGAAGCAACCATTTCCGGTATTTAACTTGCCTTTTTTATTATAAAAATACACTACAGACATGTATATTTACAGTTTTTTAATAACAAACTTTTTAATACATCTAATTCTATACGCCTATTCTACGAGTATTAGATAACTAAATATTTAGTTTATCTTGTATTTTGTGCATTGGTGCAAAATTATATGTTGAGCACCGTCGCTGTGGCGTATGGTTGAACTGAGACGCCATTAACTTTCGCGCGTTTTCCTCTCCTCCTCGCCAATTCTCTCTCGGTTATCAAACCGTCGGGACTGTTGCCTGATGATGGCAAGTGGACTGATAACATGAGTCTAGTACCGTGGACAATGGGTATGCCTTTGGTGTGGGCTGCAACCTGCGTAGTTACTCTCGCGGCCTCCTACCGTCCTACGACAAGCGTTCAAGCTGGCTCAGCGGCAAACGACGCGAAAAGTGTGAGGCATAGGTAATATCAACATTTAGGCAATGGTTATATTTTAAATAAAACACTTTTTACCGGATATTATCGCGTATTTTTTACCACGGCAACTGCAAAGATGCCGAAACGTCGAAATAATTTTAAAATTAACTAAAATATACGCGATAATATCCGGTAAAAAGTGTTTTATTTAAAGTATGAATCGTGAAAATTTAAGAAAATATATAATGGTTATATTGTTTAAGGCTTTTGGGGTTGAGACTATGGGGCCTGCGGTCCGAGTGCTTATAGGCTCTTCAGTGGAATGTCAAAAAGATTAGTGATTAAAACTCGTGCCCTAAGGATGTAACTTATTTTGCACAATATTTCACGTACAAAGTAATTTAGGCGTTGTGTTCTATCTTTAGATACATTTACTTCCTTGTTTTTCTTTATTTTAATTTGATCGTAGTAAACAACGCATTGGCTTCTATTTTATCTATAGTTTAAGTACCTATTTAATTTAGGTATATATAAAGTAATAAATAATTCAAAACAGACTAACCTTGCTCCATATCACTCTTTCAAGTCAAAGATCTGCTTGATGAAACTATAGGTAAGTTTATAACAATGTTCTGCATTGTTAAATAAAATTTCTTCACAAATATTTCTAGCAGTTCCCCGTATAGCTAACTCCACTTGTTATTTGTTCTGTAATGGCAACCCCACATCGTACAAGTGGTATGAATGACCCCACATTAACCTATTTACGGCCGCGCCAGGTTCCCGCGGGCGAGCAGTCACGCGAGCCTGTGCACGGCCGTATTGGGTTAAAACTACATTTTATTGATTCGCATGTAAACGGCAGATTCGCGTAGTATTGATGTTGAAGCTATCATACTGTTTTAAATGTGCAAGTCTGTTTTGCTTTTGAACGATTCAGCATTAATGGATTTATATAAAAAAAAAAATCAAATTCAAAACTTGTATAACCATGAGATGTCTCAACAATTTTGTTGGGGTAGTTCAATAGACAAAGATACTACACACGTGTTCTCTTTGCCATTTTCGCGTCGGCAAGCGGCAGTACTCTGGACGACCAGGCCGGCTCAAAGCATTACTGCACATACTCAGCTACTGCCGATCGGGTAGGAATGTAATATGTAAAACCATAATATGTTGTTAATACTATAATATGTAAAAATAAGGAAAACAATGTAATATTTTATAAAGCTTTATTGAGTAGTAAAAAACGAGTTTGTACATAATCAGGCACGTGTTGACTTAGTAACTCATTCGTAAATTATTCAATTTTAGTGCAACAAGAAGCTGCCATCTCAACAGGTTTATTTGCTGGTTCGGTTGTGATGACAATTCTTTGTTATGGTGCGCACAGACCAAGGTTGAAGCATTAAATAAAATAAAAATATATCCTCAATACAAACACACCAACTGCATAACCCGTGTAAGTTTGTGTTATGGATGACCATACAGTGAACTGGGGGGGAACCCAGAATAAACATACTTATGTAAATACAGACAACCATGACCCCAGAACAAACATCTGTATTCATCAAACAAAAAAATGCCAGTAGCACTCGAACCTGGGAACCTCGGCATAAGAGGCAGGGCTACTACCTACTACGCCAGTAGGCCCTCAAATAAAGAGTGCCTTGATTTCTCAGACTTATCTCAGCTAAATGGTCAAATAAAAAGCGACTTTTTATTCAACGTATAGTGATAAAAATCGCTTGACACATTTTGACAGGATTGGTGTCACTTCATTTCAGGAAATGTATTCTATAGAATATAAAACAAAGTCGTTTTTAGCTTTATTATTTAGCTGAGATAATTCTGAGGTTAGCCTAAGTACGCTTTTTAAATTCCAGCCCAAACTTTAGTCAAAGTGTGCGAGGAAAAAAAATCACTTCAAATTCCTCGTCAAAACGATGAAAATAAATGAGTAAGTCAATTAGTTGACAGAACAAGAAAAGAATCCAATCTTTTTTACTATTTATACTTTAATAAATTTGTCTGCACCATTAATTTAATGTGTAGCCCAATTTGACTTTTATACTATACTTATTCTAAGTTTACTACAAATTATTAGTTGAATAATTCCTCGCTCACCGCCGAGGGACTTCGCTTAGTTTTGGCCAATAGCAACTCAGGTTGCTGAACACGAACACCTTGATTCAAGTTTAGAATTGCAAAGCTTGCTTATAAAAATGTTTTCTTACGTCTAAGGCAGTGACTAGATGTAGAAAAGTTTTCTATATTTTAATTAATACAAAACGTACAAATAACTGAGCACAAAACAACTAACTAAGACTATTTCTTTACTATCTAAGTTTAAAAGTTTATTTTATACCTATAAATAAATAATAACTGATGCCTTCTTTTATGATAAATAAAAATTCTTTTTTTAAACATAACATTTGACAGTTGCAAAGGTTTTACTGAAAGGTTTCAGGTTTAAAACAAATGATCTTTGGGTTTGCGTTCATTAGCGTCAAAATGCGAAATTGGTACGAATATCAAACCTGTCGTGGATTTGATCGGCCGCCCGATAACTCGTCCAAAATGAATGTTTGGTGAAAACTTGTTTAACCTTTATTCAATTTATTATAAAAACAAATACTCATTACTATGTTTAAAACAATGTAACAATAGTTGCGGCGACATGAGGTGAAAAATTGTGGCAAGCAATAATTTATTCATAATTTAGTCCATGTGTTAACTTGGAACACGTTTTACGTCAATTTTGTTTTACGCCAATGGTTTTTTAATAATGACACAGCTTTCAGGCGCACCTGAAGCCACGAGAATACGTTGATAAAATAAAGCCTTCATAATTTCTAAATAATGTATCTTTTAAATGTTGATTGAAACCTTTTACACTTTATCTGCTTCAAATAGTAAAACAAATACTTATTTTCACATGGTTACTACAGAGGTAACTATGAAGGCACTAAGGCTTGTCGATCCAGCCGATGCGACCGCGGCCCAGCACCACCATGAGCACCTCATCTCGGGAGCTACCGCTCCCCGCCGCAGGAGACACGCGCGCCGCACGCCAAGATTTGCGAGGGGACCCTGCGATTAGATACATGTATAATTAAAAAATTCTAAATATTTTAATTGTACACTTGTTGAAAATCTTCTTTATCTTCATGTTCATCAAGATTGCTTGACAACTTTACTTACGAGGGTCAAACTGACAGTTCTTGTAAACAGTGGCACGAAATGGGGCTTTATCGAGAAATGCAAATCGTAGTCCATCAGAACTTTCTTGTTGACTTAAATGACATCGAAAGTCATAAAAACCATTGCACGAAAAATATCTCGCTTTAAATTCATGCTGACATGACACAGACAATTTTCAATTTGCCGCCAATTCGTAAAACGAATGACAAATGTATGAAATACATACTCAGTAACATTTATGGCAAAGAGTTCCATTTTCAAAATTAAAAATGATTTTTTTATAATATTGTTTACAAGTGGTCAGTTCTAAGAAGTTTCAGTTTGACCCTCGCACTCTTTTAAAAAGTATTTATTTAAGCTAAAGAAAAGAAGTCGGCGAAAAAAATCTTATATAAAATACTTGGGTAGAATGTATACAATTTGACGATGATAAGACAGAAATACACACATGCCAGCTTATTGTGCGTGATAATAAAATGGCGCCGCCAAGCTGTTTACATTGAATGTATATTATTTATTCTTCACAAACATTAACAGAAATAGCAATAGCCTGGGGATTTTATACCCACGCCCCATGAAGTTTCTTGCCAGTTCTTGTTCACGAAGGTTTTTCCGACCTGGTGGTAGTCAATAAGAACAAGTAATTTGTCAATGTTGAGTATAAAATATTTTATTTCATTTCCCTTTTGATATCCAAATAATCTTTGATCTTAAAGTAAGCTTTTTGGCAAAGCGTTTCCTTAATAGTTTTGTTGAACTTATTGAGGGGCAGGGAAGTGTATAAGGTGAATATGTAAAATAAGAAGTTCCAAATTAATTGTTGAAGTATCAAACAGTTTGTGCGTCGATACTACAGTAACCGTGTATAGCGGATTGCTGTGGCTGATGCAATAGGTAAATCGCATATTTCAAGTTGATGTAAACTTTTTTTTATAATTTATAGAAACAAAGTAAAAGATGACATTCAAAATATTTCATTCCATGCTAGGTAAAGATCTTTTACACTTAAAGAAAGCACTTCATCTTAATTCTTCAGCTTCTTCATGATCATAGAGTAAATAAAACTTTACCGAAGTTAAAGGTTTTTAACTCTTTTTCTACTCTTTTAAACTCTTAGGTAGTCCAAGAGTAAAAGGCGAAGAAAACCTCTCGGCACTCCTTTGCCAATTTTGTTAAATATATTAACTTTTACTATAACTACATGCAATAGACAAATTGACTTACTAACTCCACGACAATCTTCATAATCTCACTGCAGAGACACCAGCTTCACCCAAGAAGAAGATAGAAAGAAAGAAAAGACCTTGTTTCTATCAAGGCACTGGTCTGCGTAATCAAAAGAGGTTAATGTAATAAAAATCTCACCATCATGGCTGGGTCGTAGCGAGCGCTAGCTGTAGGAGCGAGACGCACTGCGGCGCCGGCGCAAGAGTGAGCAGGAGAGCAACAGCAGGTGGCCGGCAACCAGCGACGCGTACGTCGCAGTCTCGTAGCGACTCAGCCACGACGCGATCTTGTTGCCGCAGTCCTGGGACATAAGGAGTGCGGTTAGACAATATGAGTGTAATAAGAGTTACATCATCTTAGTAAGGGCCATTATCTTAAATGGCGGTTAAAAAGATGCTACGTAGAACCCATCATAATCCTTTTAAATTTACTTTTTCATACATCTATTGAATTACAGGCTGCACAAGAAAGATCTATCTGCAAAGACACAACAAGGAAATACAATGGAAATGCTCCTTAACAAATTTTTATACCTAATAGGTATAAAAATAGGTATAAAAATAGGTATAAAAATGGTATAAATGTACAAAGTAATATTTTTTGTTACTATAGTCAGTCATTGAACGTATTTTGATGCAATTAAGTTTACTACGTAAGAAATATTTACGTGGTTCATTGGATTGGATACAATAAGCATTCTTACGTCAGCAAAGACTCCGCTGAACGAGCAGTTGTCGGGGAAGGCTCCAGCGCCGCAGCACGACCACGGCATGGCGGCTTGCACTGCTGGAGACCTGCGGAGATCGGAAATCGATGTCGGTTATCGACAAATAGAGAACCTTTAATTCCAGTTTACATGGGACATACGTGAAATTATTCTCGCAGCACTGGAACGCCAGGCGCAGCGCGTGCGTCCACTGCCCGTCTCCAGGCTGCAGCCCTTTCTGAAACAGAGGAGGATTTACCATTAATAAATAATACAACGAATACCCAGACTGAGGATATAAGTTACTGAAGCCAGCGTTCGAGCTAAGAGGTAAGAATGACTTGCTATTTATTTTGGGACTTACATGGAAGATAAAGTAGTGTAAAAAAGGCGTTTCCTCGAAATAAGTGGACTGTTTCATAATATCCAGTACATAGGAATTTATTAAACACAAAGCCGTATAGATTGACGTTGTAAAAATGGTTAAAACAAAATTGCATGCGCTAGCGCGGAGATGGTTGACAGAGTTGATCTTGGGCGGTACTACAGTTCTGCCTAGCTCAGCCAATGTAATTACGGTAAACGAAAGTAAAATAACCACCGGTATCGTTAATAGAGATGAAACAAAATAGAGACATAATAAAACCAATCTTTTGCAGAAACATACTCACCTCAGTGACGCTGGAAGAGAAGTAGTAGAAGAGAGCACATTCGAGCAGCAGCAGCAACAGGATCAGCGCGGAATACTGCAACAGGAGATGTGCTGATATAAAGTCCTGAAGATGGTGTTACTTGATGTTTCCTGCAGTTGTTACTTGTAGGAGAAATGCTATTAAGCAATCTATGTCAGCTTCTAGCAAAGTTCCGTAACTAAATGGCACACTAATGCCTAATGGTCCTTCTAAGCTGTTAAAGAGATAACGAGACGATTACTGTGAGCTTTAAAAATCTGTAGATTTCAGCCTCACGGTCACAAGTTTCACACATCAATTGTGTGCAAATTACACTCAAAAATTGACGAGCTTCCTGACTCCACGATCCTGTAGTCCAAAGCCAAAGAAAGAATGTCGATAGCGCTCCACTTCGGTAATGCTTCCAGCCCTATTGAATTTAGGCAATGTAACTACCTGTAATATTTTTTCTAAACTGGTTCTTTTTTATCGTTCATTTGTAAATAATATTGTTAATATTTTAGCGCACGAAAACAAGATTGCATTTGTGTGACGAAAAGTGGTAATTTTTCATCACGTACCAGGAACAGAAGGAAGGGCTCTCGTCCCACGGCACCGTACAGGCCCACAAACGACAGGAACAGAAAGAAAGCCGCCGTCCCCGCCGCGCCCAGCCCCAGCCGCACCGACAGCACCTCATGAGGCAGCAGCGACTGCAACAAGAAGGATATTGCCAACTATTATCATTACTTCGATTTCAAGCCTTAGGGGCAACTTCATAGAGCAGCATTTGGATTGCTAATTAAGTAAATACTGGAATATGTTTTTGATCCTTTCATATTTTCTTTGAAAATGGAGAGCATGAAGTAAAAAGCTTAAACCTAAGGGCGAGCTGGATTCACTAGGTTCGGGACTTTTGACAAACCTATATTGATGTTTCTGAATGAGTTCATAAAAAATGCCAAATTTCCTCAGCAGTTTATTCAGCTACTGATGAAATTTGTAAAAATCTACTCTAATAGGTACACTCTAGTGACCTGGATAACCACGTCAACCAACAATACTCCGTGAGTGCCCATTGTTACAGCGACGCCATGAATAAGCGATGACAATGCTATTATACGCCGCCATGATCATAGGGCGGTCTAAGTTACAGGGTAACATTATGCTATTTGGGTTAAGTGGACCGTGTAATATGCGTGATATTGATTTACTTGTGTGACTAAGAAATGCATTTGTGAGCATGGTGTGAGCGGATGTAGTTCTGCGTTGATACTACGTCGATATCCCTTAAATCCGCATTTCAATCGCGACTTAGGTTTTTTCAGCAGAGTTTATTTTTTACGTGTTTGTCTGGGAGGAATAACAAATCTTCCTATTCTAATCCGCCATAATATCTAACCACAAACTTATTGTTATATTGGAGTTGAAGTGAAGTTCCTGTGAACTTACATTAGCAAAGAAAATTCCAACAGAATCTTTTGGTCCGCAACGCATCATTAATCGATATTAATTTATCGATTAATGATGCGTAATGTGTCCACCCTTCTGCGGGCACACATCACCTGAATCACATGTTCGATTGTTGGCTATGAAAATGCAAATAAATCCAAAAGAGGGCTTCTACGAATTGCGCTGAGTGTGATGTTTTTGAAGATGCGTACCACATTATGATGGAATGTGTACGGAATGAGCCTGAAAGACACGAATTCTTTATTAAGATTAATTTTAATAGTAAAGATACATATGTACCATTGTATTAGCTGGTCCTACCTCTGAATACTCTATAAACTAGTTATGATTTGTTTAAAACGTAGGTTATTGATTGTATTTTGTAACAACCATGAGGGTGAAGTTTTATAAAGTAGAAGAAACCCGAAATAAGGAATTAAAAAAAAATGCATATGACTATAGTGTTTTGTGACTTTCGTTGGTTAGGCTTATGATTAATCTTCTAGACTATTTTTGTGTTAAACATTATAATTGCGTTGTTTTTACATTTTACAAACTTCCCTGCTACAGATAGTATGTATACTCCATTACAAACGTGAATCTAATCTTCTTTCTTTCAATCGTTACGTCGATTGGGTAAGTAGGTATCTATTTCAAACTATATACATAAATATCTACATAAGTGTGTTGTGTAGCGGGTACCAGGCGCGCCCGGTACGACCCGGTTGCCGCTGCTTTCGTGGATGAAGCAGGTCGTAACCTTGTTTTGGGAATCTTAACATTTTTCTAGTGTTATTTAAAACTAAGCTCTGGTTTAGGATTGGACCTTATTATTATCCGCTGTCTCTCTGTCCGACCACCTGTCTGGGACGGGATATAAAGGGTGGCCAAGAAAGTGACGTCCAAAAACTTTTTTTAGGTGCCTTATGGTGAGCGGTATCTGAATCACCCCTATGTATGTTATACGATTTTTCATAGATTTTTTTATGAATTTTCGCAAAATTGCGACTGTGTCAGTTTTAAAAATTAAAAAAAAAATAGTATAAGTTTTCTTCGGATTTCTAATTTATGCATAAAATAAACAGCCTCATAACTTTAATGAAAGCTACTAAAAAAATTACCTAAAGATGAGAATTTATGTTAAGTGAGTTATCATTTAAATTTTCAACTTAAAATTTTAAATCTGATCTGATAGTTTCTTCGTTTCTAAGTAGCTTCAGACAATACGGCAGACTCTAAGCTTTCATAATAATAATAATAAAGTAGTACTTCATAGGCTATTTATCGCTGAAATCTGCCATCAAAGACAGCGAGGTGGAAAATTTGAATAAAAGAAATTCCTTTATTTATCATTTGTAGGATCGATTAATCTAATATATAAATAATTTTATTATATAATTTAAATAATAATATTAGAAAATAGATTAAATATTTAAATAGATCATAATTTCAAAACTACGAGGCCTAGGACAATAAATTTGGTGTTCCCATTAGGTAATGATCCCCTCTATCACCCACAGTCCGTTGGTCCATTCGTTACGGGACACCCTGTACATTGCTTACGTAATTGGACACTGTATGATCAAACGTTTGAATGTTGTGCATAGCCGACGAAGTAATGGATCGCACCCTTACCTGATAAACAGCTTTTTTGTTCTTACTTTATGCAAATAGCATCATTTAGATTTAATTATTTTTCATTTTAATTTCATTTAATTTTTCTTATTTAATATTTATTTAATAATTAATGTACACACAGGTTTTAATAACAGTATAAAAAGTAGTTAACAAAAATCTCTTCCAACAGACCTGAGACTGGAGAGTGTGAATAATAGCAAATTTAGTGTGTACTAAATTATATATTGTTATAAATAAATTTCTTTTCTTTATTTATTGAGTATCATTTTCATTTAGAAAGTGTTCTAAATTGTTAAACGTGTTTTGTGCCCTTTTTCAGAACGGTAAAGAAAAGTAAACCAGTTTACATTCGAAAAAAATTGTTAAACAGACTAATACTTCAAAGACCCTTGCAAAATTTTGTTGCTAACTAATAATTAACTAGCGCTAACTTTTAATTGATTCCTTTTTTCATGTTTTGTTGGTATCTTGGTAGTTTGCTTGAAACCCTGTATAATGCGTAGGCGAGATTCAATGGGACTGGAAGTGATTGCCAGAGGGCAATGGATGCGGGCTGCGCGTCATCCAAAGTCATGAAGGTCCGTTGGAACTATCATTCCTTGGATTCTACAGTTGACGTCTTTCTGTAGAACCATATTATTATTGAAATTTAAGGTCATCACTGGTCAGTTACTGATGTCCATGAGCACAAAAACAAGATACCATCAGCTGCATTGCTTGCTCGTGAGCTGATTTAAAGATGTATAAAAAAATATCGTAATAAACCAGAAATGAGTAAGACAAGAAGAACCGTCTGCCTCACCTTCGGAAATCATTAATGAAGGCGTTTTATTTATTAATGGTAATTGTGATGACAGTAGGCTTCAGATGAAATTCTTACGGCAGCGTCGGGTGACGGGTCGCTCACTTCCCTCTAATATAGTTTGTAACGACCACCCCTCTCTCACAACATCATCATAATATGAAGGGAATGTCATAAATATAAACATTAAATAAATACACAAACATAATATATAATATAAAACCTAACATATCTGTCAACTTTATTCTAATACTTCCTATTCAAAATATACATAAAACCTTCAGTCATAAACTACAGAATGAGAAATTGTAATTGGCACAATATAAAGATTTATCAATAAAAAATACAATATTTATTTGGCGTGATCGTCTAAGGTTGGGTAGGACTCTTCGTTGTGTTGCATAGTAACCAAGTTCTTTTCCGAGGTATGTGACAAAGATAAGAAACAAAGAATGTTTTAAGAATGCAATGTAAATTATTATAGTAATAAAAACTTATAATATAATAAATACATACAATATATAATAAGAGGTAATAAAGAACTGTTGAAATGGATTTGATAAATTAAAATGAATTGGAAATTTATAAAAAATGGGTGTGAGTAGGGCCCCTATCCTCGCCCTAGTCATGTGAGAGACATCCTTTCATTTTTTTTGAATTTCTCTCTCCAGGATTCACCAATCCAACACCCGAGTGTTAGTACTGAATAATAATGATAAAATAAAAATACTTTGTAAGTAAATAAGTTTATAAAGATAAGTAGAGGATGGAATATGGTGAGATTGTAAGAATAAATAAAGCTAACAATAAATTCCACAATCTTGAATAAAGTTATTTATATCACAAACCCAAACCTTGCAGATACTTTAATTTAATCTAAGTAGTGTAATCTCCAAGTTGGATCATTTTCGGAAGGGTAACTCTAATATCTATTTCATGATATTTGTTATTAATTCAGTCAAGAAGTTCTAGATCCAACTTTCTGCCTGAGTCTGATGAGCCGGAACTCGTCCTTGTCGCACCAACAGATAGTCAGATCAATGAAAGTGAAACCAGAAACTCCAATGACTTTAGTATTATGTTCGTTAATAATTCATGAAATAAATATATTAATGAAGGAGAGGAATAAATAGATTTATAATTCATTCCATGACATTGTTAATTATACAGCCAAGAAGTTCATGAACCAACTTCCTCACTGAGTCTGATGCACCGGAGTGTCATCCTGTCGTAACACCAGAAGCTCAGATCATTGAAATTGACAACAAGAGACTTCAACCACTGTTTGGTCTTATGCCAGATAACAAGTCGCAGAATGAACATAAATGAAGGAAGGAAATGTGAGTTTTTAATATTTGTCAATTATTCAGCCAAGAAGTTCCTGAACCAACTTTCTCCCTGAGTCTGATGAGCCGGAACTCGTCCTTGTAGCAACAACAGATAGTCAGATCAATGAAAATGGTTACAAGAGACCTCAACGACTGTGTGGTTGTGAGCCAATTGACATGAGGATAAAGGGAGAAAATAAAGAGTAAATAAACTTCACCAAGTTGGAGATTAGCACGCTGAGTGTGTTAAATAAATTATTTTGACTCAATCAAATAACCTTCTAGTATATCTCACCATTGTAATGCATTACATACATTATATTTAGACGAATATAAACACGTCACAAATGAGCATTTTTAGTTTATCAGTACCTATAGATGTATTGTGTTCTGTGTGTGTGTGCGTAATTACTTTTAATACAAAGTAAGATAAAATATAACATGTAAGTATATATACTTACATATATAAATAAGTATATATAATAAAATACATATAAAGAATAAAGTACACGAAATATTAATATATAAATCAAGACCTTAAATAAATATACTATAAAAGTTAATTTCCCTGTTAAATTACCCTACAGTATTAAACGAAATAAACGCTCTTCTATAACAGGATTCACCTTCTAACGCAATAACGTAATCTAATATTAAAATACTCAAAAATTAAACTTTTATCTACGAACTGGCAGAACTTTCCTAAAAACGAAATTCCCTATTAATGTGTACTAAAATAAACACTCACCTAAAGACTGGACCCACGTTCAACACAACACTATATTCTATTTTTAAACAATTGAAAAACTAAATATTAAACTGGGTACAAACTGGCAGAACTTTTGGGTTACTTTCGTTTCCCGACCGAGACTCAAACTTCCATTCCCCGAGACTGAAATTCCGACCCCTGCTCTGCGGCCTACTGCCCTATTTATACCCAAAAGACTGAACTCCCTCCCACGGGGCACCATGCACCACGCACCCGCGACAATCTCAAGTCATATTTCCGGGCAAAGTACAATAAATTGATATAAAAGAATGCACCCTTGAGTTACTTATTTAATTTAATTTATGTGTAACTACTGTAAAGCTGTTTTGTTTAGCAAATAAATAAATAAATAAATAATGAATAAATAAAATCTATGTGTAAATGCGAAAGCATCATCAATTATTTTTCCTGCAAATAATTACCACCCATAAGATCGTATCAACAACGGAAGAGAAACTTAGATAACAAAGTAGGCATCCCAAACTGCTATACTTTTTAACCTTTAGGAACATTAATTAGATGTATCTATCTATATCAAATTAGTACATAAATTCTGAGAAACAGATATCAATATTAAATTAATAATTTTTTTCTATTTTTTATTCTTTAGCAAGGTAAATGAATTTAACTGAACATCCTTTTATGTGTAATTTTTCTTCCATTTAAAGATTCTATATATCAACAATTATATCTGCTAACATATACTAATATATAAACAGATATTTTTATGGTAACTTTAGTAAATTAGTATTGCCAAATGCTATTAGTAGGTATATTGAGATTATACTTCCGTTTTATATATAAGACTCGAGCTTGTTCCGTCACAAGTTGAAGAGGGCGATGGCTGGACCCCGCGTTAACTCGTGAACGGGTGCCGTTTGAGGGTGTTCGTCGTTCGGATACTTGGGGGGAGGGAGACTTGCCGAGCTAACAGATGCAGATAAGAATAATTTTGTATAGACATAAAGAGACTCTGTAAATTTATATTGATATACCCGTGAAGTTTCACGAAAGGTTTTCCGAACTGGTGGTAAAGTCATGCTTTATTTGACCTCAATAAGAACAAGTCATTGTCAATGTTGAGAAATAAATAACTATTTCATTTCATTTCCCTTTTTTCAGTAATAGCCATGGCTGCTTCTTCCTTTTCACCGGAACACAACCAAGTGAACGTGAATTATATGGCGGTCAAAATAAGAAGGACTAATAAGAAGAAGAAGGACAAAATAATACGGCGATCTGCTTTGCTACGGGCCGCCGGCGACCCAACGACCGGTGGGTATCCAGCGAGCGCAAGTACATCGAGTGACAGAGACCTGGTTGTGCAAAGAAGCTCGGCAATGGTCTTCGAAAATATCCAGCGATATGATTCTCACCGATGTTGACTTTTGGAAAAGGGCTCATTGGAGCGAGGTCTTTGTACATAGAAGTATTAAAAGATGTTAGTAGGGGGCAAGCGACGATGGATCTGAATTTGATAAGCAGGTAGTCTAAGAACAAAAGAACGAATGCTTATTATACCCGCATGTGATCAAATTCTGTTGTGAAAACATAGCCAAAGCATTTTTTCATTGTTCTATCTTTGGAATATTCTAACGCTGGCTCGCTTGATATAAAGTGCACGCGAAGGTGCCAACGATTGTCAGTTGCCGACAACGCTGATATTTCATGAATGAGTAATGAGCACTCGTTCGCCTGATCTAGACATCTCAAGAGCCTTCGCTACATTTCTAGTTGTTACTCTTGCTCGTTGATGTCGTTTTGATGTTTTGTAATTATATCCTTTACACTAGTGATCCCAGGGGTCCATGGGATACTCGACGGGGGTCTTAGTTAGATCTGATCTTCACATTTTTTGTGAAGTTTTGTGAATATGGTAGAAATGTAGGTGTGAAATTCGGGAACAACTGGGTTTTCACGAAACAACGCTTTCGTTCTCGCTGAAGTTTTCTGTTCGTTCGATCTAAATCCATCTGTCAATAGCATTATCAGACTCTTGTACATCTTTGGTAGTAAAGATTATATAGTTTCACAGATCTGCCACATCCTCAAATAATTTAATCTGTGACATTTTACAGGATACCTTGTAATTAAATTAGTCACTGTAACTGGGACACCGGTACATTACAGCTAATCAAACTTTAAAGAGTTGCGTGATCGGACGAGTTTATATAGAAATAATGGAACCCAATTTCCTTTCATCAGTAAACCAACTCTGACACAGATACACAAAAATGAATTAAGTATTAATACAACTGAGTATGATACGGTCTAAATTATTTTACGAAATATACATTTAAATAAAAATTTGAGAGCTAATTAGCGAAGGTGGTAGTAGCCCTGCTTCATACGCTGGAGGTTCCAGGTTCGAGTCCTCGTCGGGGCAATCATTTGTGTTATAACTCGGCAGTCAATTTTTAAGAGTATTATGAAATATGGGTAATAAAAATTACGACGCTATAAGGGTCCAAGGAATAACGGTTTTTGACCCCAGGTCTACACTGACAAGCGGTATACCTTAATGGTGGGAGTGCCGAACCCCTCGATGACCGCAGACAGCGACGTCGGCGAGGCGATCATCCACAGCCCGACAATCACCAGCGAGAGGCTCACCAGCTGCGGACAAACAGAAATAATCAACTAAATATTAAAACAACATATATCAGAATTTGGGTATTGGATACATTTTTGAGGCTTTTGGCGTTGAAACCACGGGGACCTGCGGGCAAGGGGCTCATCGCCTCTATTCGGACGTAGTGAAGCGATTGGTGAGTGAAACTCGTGACCCTAAGGTTGGCACCTACCTCGCACAACGAATTCCTATTGCGATCCAGCGTGGTAATTCGATCAGCCTTTTGGCTACGTTGCCTTCGATAGATTCAAGTTTAGATTTAGTTTTTTATTTGTAGCGTATTTTTACCTTATATTAATATATTTATTTTTATCTTTTTATATTAATTTAATACACTCAAATGTAAAAAATAATTAAAAACATAAACGAAAAGTCAAATAATTTTATATTATTATTGATTTTTGCGAACACGTTATGATTTTTCCCGATGAGATTTCTCTTGAAGATGAGCAGTTCCCCTAGACAAGTGACATTCGACGATGGAATAGAAAAGCGAAAATAATGCCATATCTCAGTGTCCGTACCGATGTCTCACTGAAAATAAAATATACACATAATAACAATTTATTTAATTATTGTTTCACAGAGCCAACAGCACTTAGGTGTAATTTACAATTGTTTGTATTTTATCTTGTTTGTATCTTAAACGGACCGCCAATAACAGGATCAAAATTTTTTAAATTATCTTATAGAGGAGAATACGTCAACTTTTAAATTTTTCGGATCGAGAACATTACATTCAACAATATTAAGGAAGATATACTACAAATAAAAAATCTACACTTTAACTAGAATTTATTGAAGACAACGTAGCCAAAATTGTTGCAGAATTACACGCTGTATCAATAGTATCTACATATTATGTCTATTCGAAGGCGAAGTGTTGAATTATACATTCAACTAAACAATTAGCTTTGGTTGCATGGATTTCAGATCAAAATAGCTGATGCTATTCGGCTAGCAATGATATTGCCCCATTAATTTTTTAATCTGCAATTTGTTAAGTATTTTGTCACAAACTTGTACAGATCTTGCAAAGTGAGCTGCTGTGGTAGCACCTGACGTACTGCCATTATGAAAATTTAAGACAGTAAATAAAGCAAAAACCGTTCAACCAGTAGGCTATTTGAAACGAAAGCCAAACTATCTAGAAGAGACGTATATTTTACTCGGCCATTCTCATGATTTCAGCAGTAACACGGACGAAATTGTGCGGGAATTCGAGTAACAATGTTTGTAATTATAATATAGGTATATTCCAAATCCTCCATTATACAGGGTGTAACATAAAAGAAGCATAACACTTAAGGGTCAGTAAATATATCATTGTTAGAACATACTGTACTAGAATTGGAGTTCTTGGGGCTGGCGAAGAATTCCATAATTTTTTATTAATTTTTTTTTTTACTTCAAAATCTTTGACAGCCCTAAGTGGTTTTCATACCTACCTATGCATGAGACGCGCGAGGCGGCGCAGCCGTCGTTACTTACCTACCTTTCAACTAGCTTCTGATGCGAAGCGACGACACGATTTTAAGTTTATATAAATAAAAACACTTGTATTTACGTATTGAAAATGTCAATTTAATAATAATAATCAACATTTTTTCAGGCAACACATGTCTTTCATACTAAGATGGGGGAAAAACATCTTAGAAAAATACGCCGATAAATGCCTTAAACTAATATTCAATATATTTAAGTATGTCATACTTATAAAGTAAAAACACTTCACTAATTCACACGTGTAGGCTGCGACATGGGATGGGTGGAACGAGCGCGACGACATTGGTTTTCCTTCGATACTAGTGTATGCACACTAGGCCAGCATCACAAAAAAGGCTGAAAATGTCCACCTTCTTTTTCAATGAACAAAGCTGTCCTACGAATCAAGGACGCTCTGGTGTTCTGCAACATCTGTGGTGTTATGGATGTGAATGCCGCGGTATTATTTCTAGCATTTCTTCCCGCGTATTGCACTCCTTTGCATTTACTTTACTTTTCACATATCCCCACAAGAAAAAGTCTAATGGAGTCAGATCTGGGGAGCGCGCTGGCCAAGGTATCGAGCTGCCTCTGCCTATCCATCCGTCGGGATACCTACATCGCATCCAAGTATCCGCAGACGCGACGATCATAGTGTGCAGGTGCTCTGTCGTGTTGGTATATCATACTCACATATTCTGTGACTGGCAGCTCTCTTAACTCTCTTCCACTTCATCATTGAGGAACCGCAAATAGACTTCTCCGTTAAGGCCCGGAGGAAGAAACTTGGGACCAATAACCCAGTCACCGACGATGCCAGCCCACACGTTTATCCTCCATTGGTATTGAAAATTGCTCTCGCTAGCAGCATAAGGATTCTCGACAACACATGATCGTTGTGCAAGTTGAGCACTCCGCTCCTCGTAAAATACGCTTCGCCCGTCCACATCACTTTCTTCGAGAAGTGAAGATTAGCATTTACGCGATCCCTGTACCACCCACAAAAGTCCATCCAAGGTTGGAAATCCGCCGACATTAGTTCTTGGGTCCGACGAAAATGGTAAGGATGTTGGCTATCATCACGTAGCGTGCCAAATCACCACGTGAATGACCTCCAAAAGAGCGCCAGCTCGTCGTGTGATGATCGTCGGATTCTCTTCAACGTGATGCAAAATCCGTCTTTCTAAGTCGACAGAACGCGCGGGCGGAACGGAATCAGTTCCAGTCGAACACCCATAGACGATATTCAAGGCAGCGCAGCGTTTTCACTGCTCTATGCATTTCTCTCGAGTTTAGGCGTTTGCGCGTCTTTTACAGCGCGTTCTCTGGCGATATTTGTGTTAAAAATAATAGTCAATTACATTTTTTTTAAAGATTTGTTTTATTTCAGTTCGCCGCTGATTTTAAAGACGTGCCGGTGGAATGCGGGTATTTTTGTGTGCAGTGGTAATCTAGTGCCTATGTTTTAGTTGTGTGTGTGAACGTGTTAACAAATAATGTGGGTGCATGCATATTACGAATTTCCGAACTTTGAAAGAGTGGTAAGTGGGTACTTACTTAGTAGAAAATGTCATTTTACGGATCCAAACACAATAGGGACTTATTTTTTTTATTAATAATTAGCAGGCGTTTGTCTTCCATATCACCTGATGGAAAGTGATGATGAAGACGAGGATCATACACGCCTGTCCAAGAGGTATCTATATTATTTGTACTAATATTGTACAGACATACGAGGGTATATTGAAAAGTTCGCGGCCTAAATAAGAAAACACAGGAATAAGGCAACTTTTATATTTATTTTTCTACATACCCTCCTCATAGGTCACAGCATTTAGTCCAGCGGTCCTCCAAAGCCTTAATCCCATTTAAATAGAAGGTCTCGTCAAATTCCTCAAAAAAGGCATCTACGGCCACTTTGACCTTCTCATTGGTAGAAAATTTCATTCCACCTAAGTGTTTTTTTAGTTTTGGAAATAGGTGGAAGTCAGAAGGTACCAAGTCAGGTGAATAAGGGGGATGAGGAAGCAATTCGAAACCACTATTCACTATTTGAGCCATCGATTCTGCAGATGTGTGAACACGAGCATTGTCCTGATGAAACTAAATTTCTTGGTCTTTTAGACTTTATTTCTTGCGTAACGACGTAATAGTGCGCAGTAGTATGCAGAATTTATAGTTTGACCTCTTTCTAAGTAAGATGACTCTCTTAGTTTTGTCCATAGTAACAAACTCGCCAAAAATTTGTTTGGATCAGCTTGAAAAAGCTCTAAACAGTCTCTAGAAATCGTGTGCCGAGTTCGTTCAACTGAAAGGAGCCGCGGAACTCATCTTGCAGACACCTTGTGGAATGCTAATTCGTTAACGATCATGTTTTGTGTACGTTCATATGAAATCCCTAGAGCTTCAGCTACCTCAGATACCTTCAATCTTCTGTCTCCCATGATGAGATCACATATTTTTTCGATGTTTTCCGAAGTCGTAGCTGTAGAAGGCCGTCAAGAGCGAGGGTCAACTTTGATGCTCTCTCGTCCACGTTTAAATTCAGCTGTCCACTTTTTTATCATTGTATACGACGGAGCAAATGTTCCTAAAGTAGCCACTATATCTTCATGAATCTGCTTTGGAGTTAAGTGTTTCTTGTGGAGGTATTTGATCACGGCACGGTGCTCTAAACTATCCATTTTTAAAATTAATGAAACTTACTCTCACTTAATGTTCAATAAAATAAATAATTACGCATGTATCTCAGAGAAAAATTGTACAGAGACTGACAAAGAGTCTAAGTTTCATATGAGGATATTTTTATAACAATATGACAACGCTATCTATGTTAGGCCGCGAACTTTTCAACCCACCCTAGGTACGTAGGTACCTACGTGTGAAAGTTTGTGAGGTTGAGCGAATGTTTGTTAAGTGATTTTATCTCTTGCGCGCAATAACTTGGGTTAGGAAGCAATATGGAATTTAGGTAAACCGTATGCTGAATGAACACGAATTTTAAAGAAAGGGTTTTGTTTTCGTTCACTTAGTAATAATAATTGTTAAGTTATTTATTTAAGGTAACTCTGCGCGTGCGAGCAGTGCAGACGTGTCGCAAATATTTTTAATTAAATTAAAAATAGTGCCAAGTAATTTTCAAACCTACCTGCATACAGTGAAAGTTGACAGTGCGTCGGCAAAGAAACTTGCTACAAACGCCCATCCAGTACTAGCCGTCGATTCAACAGTTAAAGGTAACCGTTTCGTCACACTCCCCGCGTGAAAGAGACGGGCTCTTGTTTTATATCGCATCTAAGTAACATAACATAGATATAATGTCGACTATACGCTCACCTACTGGAAGTGGCTCGAGTTTTTCCAGAAGTGATTCGCAACCGAATCTGAACACGGAATATACAGAAATGATTAGACCTAATTTACGGAAAACTACAAAACGAAAATTAGGCGATGATATTAGGGATGAGTTAGCTGACCTTAGTATTCAAATGTCAAAAATGATGGATATGATTGCAAATTTGAGTACTACACAAAAAGAATTTATAGAAAAAGTGTCCGGAGATATAAATAATATAAAAGAACAAATTTTGGATATTAAAACAGTAACTACTGGCCTTAACAAAGAACAGGAAATAATAAAATCAGATATAGCAGTACTGATGACTAAAAACACAGAAACGGAAAGAAAACTTGAAACACTAGCCTCTTCTTCAGCTACCGCTACCGTGTCGCAAGAACAAATAATCATCGAGATTAAAGAGCGAGAACAGCGGCGTAAAAACATTATAATCACAGGAATTCCTGAACCGCAAGCGACTCCAACCAGGGAAGAGAGAACTAATAATGATAAAAAAGAAGTCACAAAAATTTTGAAACAAATAGCTCCGCAATGTTCCGAGCCAGAAAAAACAATGAGACTTGGGAAATTTTAACCTAATAAAAATAGACCTATGAAAGTTATATACATGTCACAAGAGACTGCTACAAAAATCCTTCGTAATAAGAAATTCTTAAAATCTAGTACAAGAAGAGTATAACATGATCAGACTCCTCAACAAAACAGTTATTTCAAGCACATCAAAGAAGAATTTCAACGTAGAATAGGAGAAGGTGAAGAAAATTTTACAATAAAATACATTAAAGGAATCCCTAAAATAATAGTAACCCCTCCAAAAAACTAACACAAAAACATTCCGTAGCGCAAGACGACCAAGAGACAAAAATCAGATATAGAATTGCAAGTACTCATGAAAATATTGAAAACGAACAGAAATCTATAAAATTTTTCTATGCCAATACTCGAAACATTGTCAAACAAGGTAAATTTGACGAACTAAGATCTATTATTACAGCGTTGCCCAGGGCTGATGTTGTAATACTCACGGAAACTTGGATCAAATCCGAAGAAGAGGTCAAATTATTTCAAATACCTAACTTTACACATTACTACAATTTCAGAAAGGAATTGCGTGGTGGTGGAGTTTCAATATTTGTGCATAACAACTTGACGCATAATATTACTGAAGAACTTTGTACAAATAACAATCATTTTCTCTGGATTCATCTGAAAAAGCTATCACTTGACATTGGCGCTATATATAGACCAGGCGGAAATGTAACTGACTTCTTAGAAACTTTCTCGAGACAGCTCTGTACCAAAAATAGAGCAATAGTATTTGGAGATATAAATCTCAACTTACTGGACATGCACCGCGACATCAATACTTATAAGAATACTCTAAAAGCTAATGGATATACTATACTGAATAAAATAACGAAGGAATATTGCACTAGACCGAGCTCAAAAACCATAATCGATCATGTAAGCACTCACTTAAGACAAGAAACATACCAATTTACTCTAATAGATTCATGTCTATCGGATCATAGACAAATATATTTCGAAATTAGACGACACGATCGGAAACCACCAAAGAAAGTCAAATATGAAGCTACTAATTACAAATTACTATACCAGACCGTTGAAGAGATGTTTTCCGACCTTAACAATTTAGATCATAACTATCAATTACTTGAAGAAAAGTTAATAACGTGTACAAGAAAAAGTACTGTCACGAAAACAAAGATTTTACATAAACCTCAGCAAGATTGGATAAATAGAAGTCTAATTAACGAAATCAACTGTAGAAATAAGATCTGGGTTGAACATAAACAGGATCTGAACGATAAAACCAAAGAAGACAGATTTATTAAGAAAAGAAATGAAGTTTCAGAAAGCATACAATTCGCAAAAACTCAATATTATAGAAAATTGTTCAAAGACTGCAACAAAAAACCTTCGAAGATATGGAAATTAATAAACAACTTATGCAGAAACAAAATAAAGGAAAATGTAGTAACAAATAAACTTTAATCAAAAAACAACTTGATTACCGATGGAAAAGATATTTGTGAATATTTTAACGACTACTTTGTTAGTATTGGACCAATGTTAGCCGAGCAAATTCCTATAGCAAACAATTGTAACGCAGTACTATGTGGCGAACCAAAATTTACTTTGTCAAAACTAGCTCCAACAACCAAAGATGAGTTGATTCAAATAATTAATGACTTAAACAGTAACACAAGTTCAGGTATAGACGGTATAACGACTAAACAACTCAAATGTGTCAAAGATTTAATACTTGACGAACTCGTTGTCTGCATAAATCAATGCTTGAGTGTGGGTATCTTTCCCGATTCTCTTAAAATAGCCAAAGTATCCCCAATATATAAGTCTGGTAGTAAATTAGATGCTGGTAACTTTCGACCAATTTCTGTATTGCCTATAATGTCTAAAATATTCGAACGTGTTATATGTATTCGCCTCAATGCCTTTTTGACATCGCAGAACTTTCTATATAGTAAACAATACGGTTTTAGATCTAAATCAAACACACTTTCAGCTACAATAGATCTTATTACAAAAATCAAAATAAATATAGACAAAAAACACAAAGCATTAGGGGTGTTTATTGACTTAGAAAAGGCTTTTGACACTGTTAGCCATTCACTACTAATAGAAAAATTACAAAACATTGGTATTACCGGAATAGCACTCAACATGTTCAAATCATACCTTACGAATCGTCAACAAGTAGTAAAAATAGGAAATACGCAGAGTAGGCCTAAACAAATTACGTACGGTGTGCCCCAAGGATCCATATTGGGCCCAATTTTATTCTTAATTTACATAAATAATGTAAATGAAATTGAACTGAAGGGTGACATCACATTATATGCTGATGATACTAGCCTATTCTACTACGGTAATTGTATAAAAATATGGTATCTAATGCCCAAATGGATCTTAACAGGCTCAATACGTGGTTTCAATGCAATCTCTTGACTATTAATATCACCAAAACTAATTACATAATTTTTAAAGCTAAGAATAAAAAAAATTCAAGATTTTCCACCACTACAATTGAACGGACAAAATCTCAATTTGGTAGACACTGAAAAATATCTTGGCCTTACATTAGACAGTGAATCAACTTTTAAATCTCATATAAATAAAATAAAAAGCAAACTTACATCATTACCAGGAATAACTCGCGCAATTACCAGATGTCTGCCGCGGTACGTGCGATACACCATTTATAACTGTCTCGTACCAACCTAGATTATTTAATAGAAATTTGGGGTGCAGCCGCTAAAACTAACCTAAAGCCACTTCAAACAGCCCAAAACAAGTTAATTAAATCTTTGTTTCATTATGATTATCTAACACCCACACATAGAATTTACAAGGAAACTTAGTTATTCACTATACAACAGCTATAGGTATGCTTATCCGGAAAATCTTAAATAAAGACTTGCATACACAAATAAAATTTATTAAAAATCACACAATACAAAAAATTTAACTCAGAAATGCGAACAAAATAAAACTAATGAGCCCGCGCACAAACTTTGGTAAAAAATCTATAATGTACGAAGGTGCCAAACTATACAATATACTACCAAACGACATAAAAATAACTAAATCTATGCTGAATTATAAAAAAATAATAAAAAGCTATGTCCTAAAAAAATACACACTATCATAAAATATAAAACTAAATTTTTTCTATTCAGATTTAAACCTTAAGAAATATATAATATCAAGTTGAATAGAAAATAATAAAAGAAAAACATAAACAATTAGTAAAATTAATATAGATTTATTATGATTAGGTAAACAAAATTAAACAGCATAAAACTTTTATTATTATTTAATTTTTAATATGTACCTATTGCATACATAATGTACAGATGAATACATATATAATACATAAAAAAGTGAAAAACTATATTAGGTAATATTAATAAAATATAATGGATATGTCTATAAAAAAGGTATATTTAACGTACACCAAATTATATATATTTCTATTTAATATTTAATTTACATAATATTTAATTTCAACTTAAAACTTTTCGAGTCAGTACCAACAAATAATAGTCACAAAAATATTAACATACGACAACTAATTAACAATCATATTTGTCACTTCCAGTGCCACATATTGCTGTGTATCCTTAGATATCTCTTTGTCATTCAGCTCCTTTTGTAAGTATTGTTTATAATTTTACAACTGCCGTCATTTTTTGACACTAATAGTATTACTGTCTCGCTAAGCGCAGAAATTGTTTGCTTTTTATTTTTATTTTATTTTATATAAAATACCCTACGTTTCTCATGTACGTGAATGTTATTCTTTTATGGGAAATAAAAATAATCTTAAACCAGATTTATTATAGTTCCTTTGTATCTTTTGTGAACGTTAGTCGCTAAGGTATGTAGCTATTTTATTAAAATGAAGTTAAAATGTCTCAAAGGAGGATATTAACGGCACGTGTCTTAAAGCAACGAGTCTTATGTAATGATACATACTATGAGTAGAAGCCGCTCACGTCGTAGATAATCCGAGTACCAGCACACGACGAGCTGGCGGTCTTTTGCACGTCAATCACATGGCGAAATGGCGCCTCAGATAGGGGGTTGTCAGTGTATGATTCATACTAAGTTATGAAGGCCAACGTACTTAAGTGCCAATTCCGTTGGACCCAAGCTACCTAACACCGGCACAATTCCAACCTCGTATACCTAGTCTTTTTATATATGTACATAAATACGGGTTTTCTTATATTATTATTATATTATTATTTATTGTTCATCGATAAATGAGACGTTGCCAGCCAAGGCTTACGTTAGAATTGCCTTTGTTCCACATTGGTTTTCCTTCATTTTATACGGAAGACAACCGCGTAAACGTGGCGGTTGAAATAAGAAGTCTTAAGCGCCGCGCCGGAGAGATCTTAACATAAGAAGCTCTATTACTACTGAATGTCTCGTTTTATTCGTGTCGCCAAGAAATAGAATTGGTTTCCGCCATTTGTTGGTTTGCAAATAAATATCACCCTGGAGTTGTCCAGCGTTGAGGGAATATATACTTCTTGGACAGGCCTATACGAAACTCAGTTTGCAGTATCAACAGATTAAAACAAACGCCTATCAAGTTAAAGTTAAATAAGTTGTGAAACATCGTTCATTTCTTTTTACATTTCTCTGTTTAAACATGGCCATCATTATTAAATCCAGATCTTTATGTAGATAAATCATGTAACAACTTTTATAATATGTTGACAAAGCTAAATCACACCGCCTCGAATGAAGGTAATATTCAAATAAGAAATTAGCATATAACCTAGAGAGGGGTGCAAGGTAAAGGGTGTTTTGGCTAAAATCTATGCCCTTGAAACTGTCGCTAATTTCGAGGCCTTGCCCTGATTTGGGCACGCAAAAGGCTCTTCAGAGTAGGACGTAGAGGATTACTCAGTTATTCAGGATTACTGTATCAAAGGTTTAAGTAACCTCATATAATAATTACTATTATGTAGCGAAGCGGTTAGTAACCCTGCCTCATATGCAGAAGGTCCCAGGCCCGGGTCCTGGATGGAGATGGGCATTCATTTGGGTTATGCAAAAGTTTTTTTTCGTGATTATATGTATTTATATAATTATGTTTATTTTGGTTCCACCAGTTCGCTTTATGGTAATTCGTATTCGTTGTAACCCTGCCTCATGCGCCAGTGGTCCCGGGTTCGAGTCCTGGTCGGGGCATTAATGTGATGAACACAGATGTTTGCTCTTGGGTCATGGTTGTTTATATACGTATGTTTATTCTGGGTTCCCCCAGTTCGCTGGTCACTCAAAACAAAATGGTCGATTTACTTTGGACCGTACAGTTGGTGTGATCGTCTGGTGATGAGAAACTCTAAAACTAGTGTAAACATTTTTCATTTCTTTTCCAATAGAAAGCTAGTTTATCTAAAAGTAACTAAAGGTATATTTTTTGGGAATTCCCAAATAAAAATTGGAAGCTACAATATTTATAATGTACTTTAAAGGGAACTAGTTATTTCAAGCGGTGTCCATCTTAGTGGCTTGGAAGTAGATGTACTATTGATTACTTAATGCTCTTCGGTCAAACAATGAAAACGTTTTTCATATTAGAAATATGGTTCAAGACATTTGAGGTTTCAACTTAAAGACCTCTCCTCTATAGTGTCCTTTTATTAGCCTGGATAAATTAATCTTAAATACTTTAGTTTGACTATTGATAAATGTGCTGTTGGATATCTCAATTAATAAATAAGGCATTTAAATCTATAATTTACCTACTTATTAAAAAAAATATCAAAATCTGTGTAGAAACAAAAAGTTGTTCTCGAACATGCATAAAAAATATTCCAAACCTTTTGCTATTATTATTATAATATTTGGGGGGGGGGGGGGGAAATGCGTTACGCATACCACCCGGACGCAGGGGGCCCCCAAGTGGTTGTCCGAGTGGGACTCCCGTATAGGCTAATGAGACCCACGGTACACCCACAAAAAAACCCCCCATCTTCCACCTCGCCGCCTTGTGACGGGGTTACGGGAACGCTTTCGCAAACATCCGCGACTTCACCGGTTGCAGCCACCCACAAGCGGCTCCATCGCGAAAGCCCGAAGGCCCTCCACGATGGGCGCACCAGATGGTAAGGTGGGCCTCCCTCCTCGGCCTCCACCAGTACTGTAGCAGACTCCCCCCGAGTTTCCTACTAGGAGACCATGGATACCAGATAACTGGTACCCGGTGGCAGATCAGGTCTGTGGTTCTGCCACTGACCACACCTCGGCCGCAGAGGATAGGGCAAGCGGCGCACAGCAATACCGACATGCCTCTTCCTCTGCGGCCCCAATTATTATTATAATAATGTGTTGAACATACCAAATTTTGGAATCTCGTGAACTTCAGGTAAAAGGTGATTACCTATTTATTGTATTGTATTTTATTTTATTTTATATTATTTAAATATACATTATCTAAATGTACACACTAAAGTTATGTACTACTTATCCAGTAGTAGGTCTGCTGGTAGAAATTTCTATTAGAAATAAGCTGTACCTTTGTACTTTATTAGTTTATAAGTCATTTTTATTATTGTGTTTTTCTGTGTGTACATAAATTATTAAATAAATAAAAAAATGTAACTGCCACGTGCGAATCAGACCGGCTCACGATATGTTTTCCATATCATATAAAAATAAATAATTAAATCCCCAGACAAACACACCAACTTTATGGCTCCAAAGTAAGCAGAGCTTATGTTACGGAAGACCATACAGCGTACTGGGGGGAACCCACAATGAACATACATGTAAACAACCATGACCCGAGAATAAACACACAAATGTTTGCTCCGATCAGGGACCACCAGCGTATTGGAAATGGGTTACTACCCAGTACGCCATTCGGCCGTCTTATACCCTAAATGTACCTCAGCAAAAACCTGATCAATTGTCAACTATATTTATAGTCAGTGAACATTTCAACCAACTACCTATTACGGTAAATGTGGTAGCCTCTGGTGACGGGTCGCACATTTCCCTCTTAAAGTGAGGGGAGGTAGACTTGCCCAGCTAACAGATGCAGAATAGTTTTGTATAGACATAAAGAGACATTGTAAATTTATTTTGAAAAAAGTATACCCGTGAAGTTTCTTGCCAGTTCTTCTTCGCGAAGGTTTTTCCGAACTGATACTAGAGTCATGTTTTATCTGTCGTCAATAAGAACAAGTAATTGTCAATTACCGCTTTAGACATTTTAAAACACTCTTGCGCGATCTCTATCATGTGCTGACGTGAATAATTGTAAATTAATTAGTTTGAATGAAATGGTTTATCTTATGTATAATTTTGCTATTTGATATGTATCACTTGAATCATTGTATTATTCTCACTTGTTTTCTATTTTCTTACTTATCTTAACTAACACTAACTTTAAGCTGTAAATATTACTAATATCATTTTCTATAACTGCTTGTTTTGTCGTGTAAGCACGGCTAGGGTTGCAATCTTGCTCAAAATTGTATATTTAATCCCTTCTAAATTAATTACGATTGTAATCTGTGTGTTTGCCTTATTAAATAAATAAATATTTGATTTTGACTTTGAAAAGCCCGCTAGTCGAAGAACGACATCGAAGGCTTAGAAGAATGATTCGCTTGCACCCTTTAAATACTAAATTGTTAGAAAGATATTTCCTACTTACCAATACAATAAAGTTCACAACGAAGAGGACGACGGCCGCGACGAAGGAGGATCTACTGGATTTGTCGGCCATTCTGGAGGTTCTAAAACCGAACAAAACGAGCGTTTAAGATATAGACATTTTTTTTTTAATACCTTGGGGATAACATGAAAAACTAATACGTGGGACACTCAGAAAGGTTTGAGAAAAACAGATTAGGTAAGTTATATTTTTTTAATAACATGTTTTCAAAGAACTTTCCACCAGTGTCTATACAGAGTCCCGTGTTCGGTCGCTTGTGGCACGCTGCAGCAAAAACTTCTGGTAAGCATTTGGTAGTACTCCCTGCTACTTTGGTTTTTTTAGATAATTGATAACAAATACCGCGTAAATAAGTTTCACTTACGTAGGCGTTAGTTCGTTTTGGATCATCCATACTGTTGACTGTCACTTTGTTTCTGGATAATCAATATTATTTACCAATGTAAATCCAATATTTGTCACGTGTATGATATGGTAAACACAGCGGAAAGAACCTGCTTTAAAAGTATCAATCATATCACGGCACCATTCCATGCTCGACTGTTTTTTTTTAAATCTTTATTTAAAGAGCTTGTTCAAAAAAGAAAATGTAAGCTCTGTTTAAATCTTAACATATTATGTACAACAACAAAAAAAATTAAAATATAAGTTTACACATTTTATAAAGAACTTGTGCTGCTTTTGACGCAGGTTGCGACAGTAAAATCTTGCACATACCCACTAATCTAAGATCAATATCTTGTTCATAGAATAGTTGGCTCCTCAAGGCCTCGGTCCGGACGCACTCCACCAGTAAATGCAGCACGTGTTCTACTTTTCCACATTCCTCACAATCTGTAGAGTTTCGAATCTTCATTAGATGTAAAAACTTATTTAATGGAATGTGTCCGGAGCGAAGTTTCAAAGCATACACAATCGATCTCCTGCTCATCTGCTGTTCGTCAAACCAAGGACCACGAGGAAGCTGATTCTGTATGGTTTTAAACCATATACCCTTTTGCAAAGATCTTTCATCAAAGTATATTTTCCAATCTTCTCGACATTGTCTCTTTATCTCGAAGAACAAATCGGTATAAAAAGGCAAGGATTGGATTGGTACTCCGTCTACAGTAGCTTGTTTAGCTAGCAGATCAGCTTGTTCGTTGCCCTCGATGCCTACATGCGAAGGTATCCACTGTAGTACTACGTTCTTGCCGCCACATCTGAGAATATTAAGTAAGTCCAAAATAGAATAAGCTATCGTTGTGCCTCGACTATTCGAGGTACAACGAGCTATATGCAAGAGAGCGCTCTTACTGTCAGATATAATTACTACATTTCTGTTACTTAGTGAACTAATGTAAGAGAGCGCTTCAGAAATAGCAATGAGTTCACCATTCATTATGCAAACTTTATTTCTAACTTTTAATTTAATAAATACACTCAGCTGTGGATCAAAGAACGCAATACCGAAGCAAGATACATCCTTAGAAGCATCACAATATATCTTGTAATACTCGTATGTTGCATATTTGTTTTCCAAATAATCGCAACATTTTTCTTTAAGCTGAAACAAACTAAATGAGCTCTTTTTCCTATACCTGGGATGGTCGAAATTACATTATTAGAGACATCAATATTACCAACCCATGTATTTAAAGAGTACATGTCCAAGGACTGGCTGATATACATATCCGAGTTCATTAGTGAATTATACATATCTACAAGTAAAGGTTTGCTCGACTGTTTCTGAGCATTGGTGAGGTTGTGGGATACCCAGCGTAAAACAATCCTCCTTACACAAAGGTGATTGTGTAGAATATCATGAACACTTCGCGATACAGTCTGCAGATTGTACTAAATCTCCTCGTAAGCGATTCGCCGGTTTGGTTGAATCAAATTTTTCACTTTTTGCACGTTTTCTTCCGTAACAGGAGTCAAATAACAACCACATCTTTCTTCATCCTTCAAATTTAAGCAACTGCACTACCCTCGTTATACTGGTATACCGCGATATACTGCGATACCCAGTTGCTTTAGAAGGCGCCTTGTTCACAAAGCTAATTGAAGTCGATATAACGATTCATCAGGTTTCAAGACTTGGAGTCGTAAAAAATCATTGTATGAAAATGTTCCGAAGCAGATCCATTTGTCTATGACAAATTCAAATTCAAATATTTATTTATCAACATAGACACTTACTTGTTCTTATTGACGTCAAACAAATCATGACTCTATTACCAATTTGGAGAAACCTTCGTGAACAAGAACTGGCAAGAAACTTCACGGGTATGTTTTTTTCAACATATTTTTACAGTCTCTTTATGCCTATAAAAATTATTCTTATACGCATCTGTTAGCTCGATAAGTCTCCCTCCCTCCAAGTATCCAAACGGCACCCGTTCACGAGTTAACGCGGGATCCAGCCATCGCCCTCCTCAACCATATCAGAGGGAAGTGAGCGACCCGTCACCCGACGCTACCATAAGAAGATGTTCTTTAGAAACAACGACGCTTTAGATATTCATCGGAACGAAGAACTTCACGAACAAACAGACACATTAAACATGTTACTTTACAAATACTATTAAAAACCTGTAAATGAGAGACGATTATACCCAGGGGCTTTTATCGTTCAAATAATCGGATAGTTTAGAAGAAGCTTTAGCACAAAATATTTGCTTTATAGTTTCTTTGAATTTGTCAGTAGACCTTGTATATCCTCAGGAACCTTATTACAAAAGCGTATACATTGACCCATGAATAAGTGACTTTATGCAGCCTACTATTATGATCTGCCAGCATATGTCTTCCTCTTGTATTAACATTGTGCAGAGAAACGACAGTTTCATTATGCTGTTAAAAGAATTAAGAGGGAAATTTAAACTTGGAACAAATATAGTTTTACTTTTAAATAAGCGAATTTTCAAAATAAGTTATAAGCCGCCAGCGTTCCATGCATAAAAACTTTTTTTCGCAAAACTTTCAGGATGGCCTGGTAAGTACCGAAAAATTTCTACAACATCCAGTTTATTTAGATATAATATCAGGTCTTTTCTTTTCACCGGTAATATTTATTTTTTTATACGTGTCACACGAAAACACATAATTTTTTTTTTTTAGTGGACAACCACGCAACTATTTTCTTGGTGTTGATAAAAGTAAATAAGCGAAAGATATACATATAAGAAGCTCCTGCGGCATGGACTTCAGAAATCTTGTTCCCGGTATGCTGACTTTAATTGTCAAGTGCTCGTCGTAATATACAACACAACACGAACGCCAGCGAAATTAGACGGCCACCAAATATTTTGTGTTTCTCGCAAGCCCATGTTTTGCATCATCTATCTCTTTTAGGCCGGGGAGCAAAATAATAGAGTTGTGTGAGTAAAATCTGTGTCCCAGATAATGACGCAATGTACCAGAGCAATTTTTCAGGTACGTTATGCCCGAACGTCAACTGTCTTTCGCTATTTTAATGAATGCTTCTTGCCAATAATTTCATCTAAAACGAGTATTAGTTAAAGTTATCAACATGAAGCTCCCTATTTGAGGAGGGCGATGGCTGGATCCCGCGTTTTCTCGTGAACGGGTGCCATTTGAGGGTGCTCTTTTGGAAAGAACCCCCTTCTTGGGTGGGAGACTTGCCGAGCTAACACACTCAGCTAAAAAATTATTTTCTACAGACATAAAGAGACATTGTCAAACTATTTTGAATAAATTATACCCATGAAGTTTCTAGCCAGTTTTTCTTCATGCAGGTTTTACAGAACTAGTGGTAGGGTCGTGCTTAATTTGACGTCAATAAGAACAAATAATCGTCAATGTTGCGAAAAAAATATTTGAATTTATTTTTAAAGGCAGACGTTAAACAAAAGCTTTAGCCACTTTAACATGGATGTATGATCAATACAAATATGTTTCTAATAGGTTCTGACACTTGAAATTATAATATCACTATCTACCCTCGGAAAAATACAGAGGTGTATCATTAAGACAAATGAGTTGAATTGTCATCGAGGTGACCCAAATATGGACAATTTCCGTCCAAGGACGCACCATTATGGCCTCAATGTGGGACACGAACAATAAATAATGCATTTTGAACTTTTGTTGTAAAATATCGATGTTTGATACGGTAATGGTGGGGTAGCTAGCTATATTGGGGTTCATATAATGTGGTGTGATATAATAATGGGATGGCAGTAAGTGGTAGTAGTTTTGTCGTTAACGCCAGGGGATTGGGATTCAAGAGGTGTTAGGTCCATATTTAGTAATGTCTGTTTACGAGGTTCGAAACCTTTCACAAAATAAACAAATAAAGGTATTTCTTTTTAGCAGCCATGCGGTGAGATTTGCCATTTACTACAAAGTGTTATTAGTCGCCCAGTGCAGAGTCAAGATTGGATATAGTACGACCGTTACGAGGGACGTGTTTAATCATAATACACTTTTAACATGTCGTTATGGTGGATTTTTCTATATTAAATAAATATGGGAAATTATAAATCAAGCTACTAATTTCTTTGTTGGCTACGTGATCAAACTTCTAATTTTATAACTAAGCCACGGGAAAATGAGATAGCCTCTAATAAACTTATTCGTCTTTTTTGCAACGCCTACTAAATATTGTACAGAAAGCGTAGTAGTTAAATTTGGGTAAGGTTAATGTTAGGCTGTAATCATCGCATGATTATCGATGCCATAATCGTTGGATGATAATTCAAAATTTTGTACCAAAAACATCATGCAACAACATATTTTTAGTGGCTAAGATAGTATCGTTCAGACGTTCGGATATTGTGGCTGACTTATTTATTTAGAAGGCAAAAAAGATTTCATTGCTACCACCCAATAAATATTATGTAAAGAAACCACAAATCCCCGTCGATGTAAAAGATTGATAAATCAATGTAAAAGCCGTGGTCCTCAGCTCTTCGGATGGTGTCGCGAAGTTGTATAATACAGCTATCACCATTAAAATTGTTGATAGCCAGATGTAACCGGCGCCTCGTGATTGGTCGACTGGGCAGCGCATTTAAACATCAGCCAATAGCATTTAAAAAAGAACAATAACAATAATAAATCTCCAGACAAGCAAACCAACTGTATGGCCCCTAAGTAAGCAGAGCTTGTGTTATGGATGACCATACAGCGAACAGGAGGGGGACCCAGAATAAAAACAACCTTAACCCGAAAACAAACATGTCTGTTCGTCACACAAGTAAATACCCCGAGCAGGACTCCTGGAACCTCCGGCGTATGCGGCAAGACAACTTCCACTACGCCAATCAGCCGTCAAATGAAGTGAAGTGAAATTGAAATGAAGCAAAAATCCTAACAAAGTACACTGCTTTATTATAATAATAATATGTTTGTTTTCGGAAAAAGACATCCATTTGTGTTGGTATAGATTTAAAAAACTATGTTAGTACTCGTCTGGAGTCCATCTTCAGGGATGTGTGTAGTCGCGGCTACACGCCTCGCCTTGCAGCTCGCGCTGGTGGGCGCAGGAGTTTTTGCCTACGGCGCCCCCCACCCCGGCACCGGCGCCGCCATCCACCCCCGCGCCAAGCTGCGTGCGGCGGCGCGCAGTGCGAGGCTAGGCGTGTAGCCGCGACGACACTCATTCCTGAAGATGGACTCCAGACGAGTCCGAAACTAGTTGGAGCTATCCGACCGTGTACCGTGAGTAAGCCGCGTTACTAAATACCTAATCAAAATGTCTCACGTAAGTATTTACAAATACCATTTTATTTTCGCTATCATTGGTTGGGCATAATTGACAATCATACCCAGTGTTTATGAAAGGGTTGTCAACTCTGTCCACCACCATGCTCAGGATGATGCTGGGGCAGTGTCGAACGCTTTGTTTTCACGCATTGCTGTATGGATGGATTTCTATCCGCCTAAGGGCGGATTTTACCTAGCAAGGTTTGTACCAGCAACGCAGCCCTGCACGGCGTGACCGCAGATACGTTTGGAGAGGGAAGCGGTCCGCTTTTATTAATTCAGATAACCCTTATTTATAATTAATAAACACAATAAATAATAAACACAATAAATATCATAATACTTGCAATATTTCGTGTTTAAGGGGCCCTATAAAGTTGAAATGAACAAAAATACAAGCACTGATTATCTGATAGAATAAAAAAAATTGTTCCATAAAAGTTATGCACGTCTCTACACACATATTTAAATTTTTTGAACAATTTAAATATGATAAAGCAGCGCTTCATAACGCAAGTATGTTCATCCAGCACCCTTTTGCCATTTTTCATCACTTTATGCAAAGCCACAAGCCGGCAAACATTTAATATTTTCAGAAGCGCTACCCTTTTAATTAACCTTTTTACTGCCTTTAAATAAGTAAATTGCCTGCGTTCCCGGTAACCACGTGTCGGTTCCCACGAGGCGTCCCCACCCCGTGTCATTCAACCCGAGCCGCTAGTGACAGAGTTCCATATGAAACCGGAGTTGTAATAATTAATTAGGCGTCTATTGTGTTATTGATCCGGCTGTTGTGTGGTTACGTTATATTCAAACGGCAAACGTTGTTTTATTTATTAATAGTGGTTGTTATCTGTGTGTACTTCAGATAAAAATGCCTTTGTTCCAGCAATTACAATGGCTGTTTCTTCTCTATGTCTGGAACACAACCACGTAAAAGATATTATTATACGAAGATTTGACATCTTCGTATAATTCCTTTCAATTGTATGTATCCGACTATACACCTCATGCAGCAACTGCACAAACACAGTCCGGCATTAACACTGACCACTTCACGATTTTGTTTGTTATAAATTTTACCATGATGTGATATCCTGTCATTAGCTTATATAGATTATTCATGTTTGTTAGCTTAATTATTTTAATTGTTTTGCTGTTGGATATCCAAATAAATTAAAAAAAAAAAAATAATTATGGTGGTCAAAATAGGAAGGGCTGTAGTACCGGTCCAGACAAAGAAACTCTCCTGCCGCTAAAAATGCTGAAAAATAAAATAAGTTAAACAAGAATACTTGATGAACACGCACTTATCTATATTTAATTTATTACTTATATAATATTCTATGTACACACACACACACACACACACACACTCATACAAACACAAATGTTAAAAAAAGTTTATACAAACTTAAGTACAAGGCACAGGTTATTTTTAAAGAAATTCCTTCCAGCAGACTTAATACTGGAAAGTTTATGATTGCAATAATATAAATGTGTTTTAAGTATATGTACATTTACAATTACCTAATAATATAATTACTAATATAAAAATAAATAACTTACTTATACATATGAAATACACAATATAAAACATATAAAAATGAATAAAGAACTCGCGCCTATCGGTCTATTGCAAGAATGACACCAAATTCAATGAACCCACCTTATTTGAAGAATTTGACGTCAGTTAGAGGGAGACTTTAGGGGAGGGAGACTTGCCGAGCTAACGGATGCAAATAAGAATAACTTTGTATAGACATAAAGAGACTCTGTAATTTTGTTTTGAAAAAAAATATACCCGTGAAGTTCTTGCCAGTACTTCTTCACGAAGGTTTTTTCGAACTGGTGGTAGAGTCATGTTTTATTTGACGTCAAGAAGAACAAGCAATTGTCAATGTTGAGAAATAAATAAATATTTCATTTCATTAAATATTTTATTTCATTTCATTTCAGTTTAGCCAAGATCACTCAAAACAATCAATTGGGCCTGATCGCCCCATCTACCTTCTTGGGTATCGCTCGTCAAGGAAATTTCAAACTTGCCGTGCGCTGGGGGCCATCCTGTTGATACCACATGTGCCTTCGATTACTCCTCGTGGTACGTCCTCTAACAAAGTTGGTAAATCGCCTCGTAAAAAATTCTAATAATTCGTTGCATCCATGTTCACAGGTAATTCAAAAGGCCCAATAATTCTGCCCTTAATAATTCCGGTCCATAGGTTTATTTTTCTCATCATTTTGCCGTAAAATTAAGGACGACCAATGAGTGCGTGCTAATCAAAAACATTTTAGCAGAATATACTGTATTCGAATAAACTGGATTCGCATAAAATCGGATTACTTCAAGTTTTTTTATTTTTTACCCATATGTTTTTAGTATTATCAAGTGTTGTACCATTTTCGAATCCAGATTAAAGGCGCCAACTTTTGATGGCACTTGCCAAGGCCCTCTACTAAATATTTTTCTGTCAAATTTGAGATATTTTGAAAATGTTGAATTCATAGTTCGGCAAAAAGTGTTATTTCTAAGAAAATTTGGGGCAAATGTGTTATTATTTTGTATTGTGATTAAATTTAAAGTTATGGTGACACGTTTTAAATGGACAAAAATAACCAACATTAACCAATGCAGAAATTCTGCTATTTTTGTTTAATGTCCATAATTTAATAAAAAATAAATAAATATATGTATATATTTCAATAGTATTATTGAAACTTTAACTAGCTTTGTCTTTTACCAATATAATAAGCAAATGCTCTTCTTTCTTTCTTGGTTAGCCTGTTTCTATTGAAAGATGCTGATCGATTGGACACTCGCGCAGATCTATCTAGCCAGGTAGCTAGTTACTTAAAATGTTCCTCCGTCACTTTCTACTTCTATTGAACTGATATTGCCAAAAAGCAATATTTAGCCTAGAGTTAGCTAACTTAGAGCTGCGCGCGTGTCTGTGGCTGGCTCTACTTTGTACAAGCAAAAAATCAATTGGATAAGATAATTTATTTTCATCTCTTGTGCTTAGGAAGATAACCTGATGTTAGAGAAGTTTGTTATCAATAAGTTAAGGTTCTCTAGTTTCTCTTTTTCACATTTATAACTGAAAGTAAACATGAAAGCGCTAATTCAACGCTAGATCTTCTATTGGACAATTTGTCATTTGCGGCTGGCGTGTAACACATATTTAAAGATAAAAATAACTGAGGTCATCGGGTTTTTTGATAGGGCTGTTATTAGTCCTCCCTATTTCAACAACAAAAATATTCACGATAACAAGTTACGACAAGATAAAAGATCAGCCAGTATAATTACAGTAATGATGCTATTTCAACCTAATCCTATAGCAGGCAACGTGCTTTGGTTAAAATATTAGGTCCTTACATATGCAATTGGTGTTGTGTCGTACTGAGCACTTTGATCTGTATTATCTCCTCTTTGGTGAAGAATTCCAATTTCAAATTTCATATATGTGTTTTGAAAACCATAATTCATTTTTTTTCCTCTTTTGATTTTTTCTTTGCGTCACTTAGTTTACAAAATGGAAAACTTGAAATATTGCCTTATTTACGAGTACGAGTTCCACCGTGGCTCCAGTGCTGCAGAAACTGCTCGAAGTATTAATGCTGTGTATAGCGGGGGTGTCGCAAAAGAAAACACAGTGCGTTTTTGTTGCCAAAGTTTTCGTCGTGGACGGCCGGAGACCAATTGAAGGCCATCGAAAACCACGTCCGAGTTAGCTGTAGGCTGCGGTGTTAGTGACAAAACTATTTTAATCCACTTGAAGCAAATTGGGAAGGTGAAAAAGCTTGAGAGATGGGTACCGCATGAATTGAGTGCAGCAAACTGACAAACGCGCGTCGACTGCTGCGGCACAATAATGAAAGGATTTTGAATCGAACCATGTGACGAAAAGTGGACCCTGTACGACAATCAGAAACGCTCATCGCAATGGTTGAACCCTGGCGAAGCAGCCAAATCCTGACCCAAGCGAAAATTGACTCAAAAAAAGTTACTTGTGAGCGTTTGGTAGACTAGTGCCGATGTCGTTCACTACAGCTTTCTTAAATCTGGCCAGACGATTACGGCAGATGTCTATTGTCAGCAACTGCAAACCATGATGAAAAAGCTAGCTGGTAAACTATCGAGGCTGGTCAATCGCTCTAGGCCACTGCTGCGACAACGCTAAACCACACACTGCACAACAGATGGCTACCAAATTAGAGGAGCTTCAATGGAAATGTCTAAGACATCCACCGTACGGGGAGTCCGGGGATTACCCCGGACTTTGCTCCAACAGATTACCATTTTTTCCGAAATTTGTATAACTTCTTGCCAGGGAAAAAATTCATTTCCGATGCAGCAATCCAAACCGCCTTCAAAGAATTTTGATTCCCGTCCGAATGGTTTTTTTTAGTAAAGGGATCAATGAACTACCTATGAGATGACAAAAGTGCATAGATAGCAATGGTACATACTTTGATATTTTTGACATTTTTTAAAAATTGACTTTATGTTCCTCCCTTAAAAAACGCCAATTTACAAAAGTGGAGTACAAGTAAGTTGAGATTACGTCAGAATGCACGGAACTCAGAAATCTTGTCTCTATCACCTGATTGAACTTAGTCGCAATCCGACTTTTTTTTTTCGCGGGGGAAAATGCATTACTCATACCACCCGGGCGCAGGCTAATGAGACCCACGGTATACCCACTAAAAACCCCCCCATCTTCCGTCTCGCCGCATTGTGACGGGGTTAGGGGAACGCTTTCGCACACATCCGCGACCCCGCCGGCGGCAGCCGCCCACAAGCAGCTCCATCGCGAAAGCCCGAAGGCCCTCTACGATGGGCGCACCAGATGGTAAGGTGCGCCTCCCTCCTCAGCCTCCACCAGTACTGTAGCAGACTCCCCCCGAGTCTGCTACTAGGAGGCCATGGATACCAGATAACTGGTACCCGGTGGCAGATCAGGTCTGTGGTTCTGCCACCGACCACACCTCGGCCGCAGAGGATAGGGCAAGCGGCGCACCGCAATACCTACATGCCTCTTCCTCTGCGGCCCCACCAGTGCCGTTTCGACGGAATGGCCCCGCCAGCTCGCAGGGGGTAGGGAAAGTGGCGCACCGTAATACCAACACGCCTCTCTCCCTGCGATCCCTCCACGGCCGCAGAAGATAGGGAGAACGGCGCACCGTAATACCGGCACTCCTCTTTTTCTGCGGTCCCACCTCTAAGCGCGTCCTCAGCGGACTTTGTTCAGCCCACTGGGAGCGCCCTCCTCGGGTCAGCCGGCAGCCCAAACAGGCCGGCCCTGGTTGCCTCTTAGTTCACCGTGGGTGACCAGTCCACGGTTACTAAGCCGCTTGCCCGGTTGCCCGCCTTCTCGTGGCGGGGGGCCACGAGAAGGCGGGCATTATATATTATTAAACTTTATTATTATATCAACATGGTGTCCCGCAATAAAAACTTGCTCAATGTGGGATACAATAATATGATTTAAACTTTCGTGTGACATTTGAAAGCCAAAACATACTTTTATTGATAACAAGCAGATCCGAATGAATTGTTCTATCCAATTTTTTTTAAATAAAGATCAATCTGTGTAAAAGATCGTGTTTTACGTCATTTTATTTCCGTGGAAGTAAGTTATGCTGAGACCGTTTTTGAAAACTTTATAGTTACTATTCTTAAGCAACATGTACCTGGGACGACAAAACTGTCTATGTCTATTACTAAACAATAAGTTTCTTAGAGACAGAGCTTAGTGACCCCGTTAAGTCCCCACTATTGCTGTTCTCATGGAAGAGAAAATTGAAGCATTCAGTAAAAATACAGGAGCAGGAAGCTGGTCACATGACCGAGCAGCATCAGTAGTCGTAGAATACAAGTTCGGGGCCTTACTTACTTTGGGGCCACACAGTTGGTGTGTGTTTCTGGGGATTATACGTAACCACTTAGCGCTTTAAAAGCAGGATGAAAAATGCTAACAGTGGAAGTGACTGCGTACGCTAAAGAGAACGCAAGGTAGCTGCGCTGTGCTGGGATGCAGAGCGAGGCTGTGCGTTGTGCTGGGATGCAGAGCGAGGCTGTGCGTTGTGCTGGGATGCATAGCGAGGCTGTGCGTTGTGCCGGGATGCATAGCGAGGCTGTGCGTTGTGCTGGGATGCAGAGCGAGGCTGTGCGTTGTGCTGGGATGCAGAGCGAGGCTGTGCGTTGTGCTGGGATGCAGAGCGAGGCTGTGCGTTGTGCTGGGATGCAGAGCGAGGCTGTGCGTTGTGCTGGGATGCAGAGCGAGGCTGTGCGTTGTGCTGGGATGCAGAGCGAGGCTGTGCGTTGTGCTGGGATGCAGAGCGAGGCTGTGCGTTGTGCTGGGATGCAGAGCGAGGCTGTGCGTTGTGCTGGGATGCAGAGCGAGGCTGTGCGTTGTGCTGGGATGCAGAGCGAGGCTGTGCGTTGTGCTGGGATGCAGAGCGAGGCTGTGCGTTGTGCTGGGATGCAGAGCGAGGCTGTGCGTTGTGCTGGGATGCAGAGCGAGGCTGTGCGTTGTGCCGGGATGCAGAGCGAGGCTGTGCGTTGTGCTGGGATGCAGAGCGAGGCTGTGCGTTGTGCCGTGATGCAGAGCGAGGCTGTGCGTTGTGCTGGGATGCAGAGCGAGGCTGTGCGTTGTGCCGTGATGCAGAGCGAGGCTGTGCGTTGTGCTGGGATGCAGAGCGAGGCTGTGCGTTGTGCCGTGATGCAGAGCGAGGCTGTGCGTTGTGCTGGGATGCAGAGCGAGGCTGTGCGTTGTGCCGTGATGCAGAGCGAGGCTGTGCGTTGTGCTGGGATGCAGAGCGAGGCTGTTGAACTGTGCGGCTGCATTTATTAAAAATGAGCGAAGTAACCAAGACAAGCGAGGGTTCTTAGCGAAAATTTTTTGACAAAAATGCTTGTCCACTTTTATCTTGCTAGACGGGCTCGCATACATCCCTCAGGCGCTTCCGTTCTTTGTTAGGAATTTTACTGGGGCGGTACTGTAGCCCTTCCTATTACGACAACCCTAGTAGCTAGGTATACGTGGTTGTATTCCGGAGAAAGGGAAGGAACAGCCCTTGACATTTCAGGAACAAAAGCAATTGTAGCTGAAACCGACGGTCGTTAATCGATTTTGAATAAAGATATTAATTATTTAGGGAACTTCAGCACGCGTTCCTACCAATGTAAAAGGGTGAGCTGGCCGCGGGCCACGGCCCGACAGTCCTTGTCGGTAAGTCGTATATATGCTAATGGCTTGGGTAATGTTGATATTGCGATGTAGAAACCGTAGAAGCGACGGAGAAACCTTCGTGAACAAGAACTGGCTGGAAGTTAGCCGGTTAAATATAATATAAGGCATCCCTCGCACGCCTCCCACTCACATCAATTTGTATGTACAGAAATCTCGCTCCGCTAAGTCCTATTCTTTCAAAGATGACCTGACGTCAATGGCGAGCTTCCTCGTACAACTTTGGTATGAACACAGCCTTACATAAAATCTCAAGGAACTTCCAATTTTAAATAAATTTTACCTCTTATACCAGATATAAAGCAAATGAAAAGGAAATTGCCAATCTTATACGGATAGCCGAATTATTATCGTTTTCTTTGGGAAATTCACCCAGAATTGAGGTATGAGCGTATGTGTTAATATTTCAAACGGTAAACAAAGTCACAATGTGTAATATTTTCAATTATTTTTTTTTAAGATAAGTGTATAAAAAAGCTCAAAAATGTATTTAATTATTATTGTTACTGTGAGTATTATTCACTATTTTTTTCAAACGTCTTCCTTCTATAGTTAGTTTTTCTATCGATAGTAATATCATTAGTTAACCGTTTAAATGCCTATTTACTATAAAAAATAATTAATAAAAGTTAACCTTAGTAAATACTAACCTTATACAAACACCATTCTAAATTATCACTTTTACATTCATTTATACCAACACGAGTGTATGTTCACTAGAAAGTCCGCGCGTATTGAAACTCGTAAAACTTTTCCCGGCTGTCAGCTTCAGATGACACGTCACGCTTCCGTCGCGCCTGAAGACTGACTAGTAGGCATGGAAATGATTGCTATTTACAAATAACAATCATATGATAAAATGATTTTTTTTGTCACAGTGAAATCACCTGCTACTTTTCACACCTGCTATTTTTCACTCCTGCTATTTTTAATTGGGTATGATTTATCATGATGATGATTGATATGATTTATCATGGGTATGATTTATCATGTGGGAGTGATTTTTCATTAGCCGTGATTTCTCACCGTAATTAATTTGAATGATTTTTATAGCAATTATTGTTGGTTTTACGTGCTTTTATTTAACTTGCAATGTATGTATTTAGCTACATAGTTCACTTTGTTCGGGTGTAATCTTGAATGAAACTAAATTTTTAAAGCTTGTTTTTTATAGAAATAACATGATAAAAAAATCTGAGACCTGTATTATTTGGTACAATTTATTAGAAATAAGCAATGAAATTCCCTTCATACTTTATCAGGCTTAGGACTGACAATGTAAAAATCCTTTGTAGAAAATACATGACATACAAAACTTAAAGTCTAATAAGTTATAGGCAAATTTTTATAACTAAAAATCTCCTACGAAACGACTGAATTGCAAAGTAAACAAGTCGCAATCAATAGGTAACGAACGTACGTACGTACGTACTCTATACGTAATTATAAAACTATATTCGATGTCGTAATATCGAAAACAATATATTGATATCCAATGAATTATTTTATCGACTATATTGTTACAAATCGCATATTAAAACGGCAATGGATGCAGCTCAATCGGATATTACGACGAAACGAAATAACACGCGGAAGTGACTAGTGGTAGTAATGAGTGGTGCTGATTTATACTAAATTAATTTATAAATACATGGACGTAAAGTTTAATTACAATTGGTTATAATTTAGCGCCATCATGCAGTGCTAATAATATCTTAATAGTAAAATTTTTGTTCAGTAGATGGCTATAAAATTTGTGCACATAGCAGATCTTTAGAGTAAGCCTTTTTCTTATAGCCTTAAAGTTTAATTTAGAATGTAAACATTGACTGAAACGGCGAGCCATAGTGCGATCGAATGCGCTACTCGCACTCATAGCGCTGTAAGTAAGTGCGTCTCGCTCGATCCTGCCGCTCGCATTACCGCCGTGCTAATTCTCTCTCTCTCTCACCAAAATCACACCACCAACCAACCAAGTCAACCAACAGAAATCATTATCACTGTGATTCTAAAGCTGGATAGCAGATATGATATATGAAAAAAAAAATCATATGATTTTCACTGTTACTAATGATTTGTTCCATGTCTGCTGACTAGCGTGCGTTGCGTTTAACTCAGGAATATGCCTTTATGCGCGGTTTACATGTATTAAGTAGTTAAGTTGGTAACTAAATTTTAAGTTACTTCATGACACTTGCGTGTCTAAACGGATTAAGTAGTTAAGCTCATAAGTTCAATGAAGATGAACTCTAAGGAATGTCAAGGAATTCGTCAATTCTGCACCTAGATATGTGGTAAACGAGATTTTGGACAAACTCAGAAAAGAATTCGTTTCGGATATTGAAATCTCTATAAGAATATATTTTTTTCTAAATTTTTACCTTTGTCTTTATTTGTTATTGTCTAATTAAGTGGTAACAAATTTGTTTAAATTTGTTACCACTTGTCACTTAACTGACTGTTTACACGTAATTTTTAACTTAAAATTTAGTTACCAACTTAACTACTAAACGCATGTAAACCAGCCATTAGGGCTGGCTTGATAGCGCATAGGACTTTTATTCAGTAGTTAAAATCCTACTACTAGCTCTAAATCTATGACAAGTCAAAAATATTCGAAGACAACAGCTTTGCCTTCGCGATATTAAGTTTTAAACATATAATTAGCACGACCCAGTATTTTATGAACGGCAATTCCGGCCCGAACCGACTACACACATCAAAAAAGTCTAAGCAATGTAAGTATTTCGCTGATATTCTAGTTTTGACTACAGAATTGTTTAATTCATCGCCTGGGATAAGTAGGTGTGCCGGTGAAATCGTACGAAGCTCCTAGTAGAATGAAAAATTGGAACAATTTATACTAACAGTATTTGCCGTATTTCACAATGGTGTGAAAGCGTTGAATTAATCATTCATACATATTAAACTTTGACACGTGTTTACGTGAAAAAATTTGTATTTTAAAAAGGGCATGATATAATAATAATAATAATAACAACTTTTTGTCCTCTGCTGTAATAATTTTTTTTCGCTGGCGTAATGAGGGCTTTTCGTTTTATTTTTTTTAAAGATATTTCATTCGAAACTAGATGGCGTTGAACAAAACTCAAGAGTCAATGTCAATGTCTGTGTGTGTTGACTGATCGTATGTTTATATTATGATATGTATGTCGGAGCGCGCGATAGTGGCGCCGCGCTTGTTTGATTGATTGAAGATATTTCGTATAGATAATTCGTTTTTAAATTTATTCGTTCAAAATATCATAGAAAATGTAATGTCAAGTTTTTGAACTTGGGTGTAGTCGATACGGGGCCCAGAAATGGCAATACTGGTTTGTCTTTTAAATGTTGGTACTAATTGAGTTACCAACCAATGCTGAAACCTGTCAAGTTAGCAACCTACTACAGAGAATACCAGTTGTCTTTGGTATGCTGGCATTCTTGGGATGATGAACCAATGATGTGACTTAGTTGTCTTTGGTATGTTGGTATTCTTGGGATGATGAAGAAATGATGTGACTTGGTCATTGTGTGTTGGTAATTATGGAGTACGTAACCAATAGTGTGACTTATCAAGTTGGGCAACTGTCAAGAGTGTGCCACATGATTTAGAACTGGTATAGTTTTGGAGGAAGCGTTGTTGTTGGCATTGAGAATCAGATGCTGCGTTCCGTTTGCCGATTATAGCACTCACAGTGCTCATATACCCGTACCGATTGCCCGTGAGCGCGCTCACAGCGATATCGATACGTCATCAATGACGTCATACACGCCGCCATCTTCCCGCTCACAGTACTCAAGCTACGGAGCATGGTCGCTCTGAGCGGCCTGTCAAAACTGACACATGACGTTACTTTGCTGATGTTTTTATTAGTCGTTTATGAAATTTAAGAGCTTGCTTTTCAATTTTCTTTTGTCGTAATGTTAAAACATGGCTCCTGCTTCATTCAGGGTCAAAGATCTTAATGAAATTATAACTTTCGACTTAATCGACGAACCATCAGAATGTTAGCGCGCTATTTACCGTTCCGATTGCAATAGCACTAATATCACTTGTAGCGCGCTCAAACGAATCGGAACGGTTTTGAGCACTTTTAGCGCTGATAGCGCTGTGAGCGGCAAACGTAACGCACCAAGACTCGCGTGCAATTTCTGAACTAAGTTCCCGTATCGAATTCACCGCATTACATCAATTTGTGATTATAGTTAATCCAGTGATTGTGAAACATGAATTAAACCTTAAGTAATACAATGTTGAACTTTGAAGTCATTTTAATTAATCGAGACTCGCCATGTCGACGCCCCCCCAAATACCTTAAAACTGCGACATCAGAAGTGGGATTGGAAGACCACGTGCCACGTGCTACGGACATCGACGGGCCATGTGCTACAGAAATGGACACGCTACGTGGTACGAATATTAATTCGATTCATTATTCAAATATTGACGAAGACAACAAGAAATGGATGTTACTTCTGGAACAACAGAATCGAAATTTCTGTGACCTGACAAAAGCCATGAAAACGCCGTCTTTGTCAAGTGCTGTACTGCTGCCAGACTTTGATCCTGAAAATCAAGATGACGACGCACGTGCTTGGATATCGACTACGGATCTTTGCATAGACTACCACCATCAGCAAGGTACAAAGCTTACGGTTTTTTTTGAGTCGCGTGTTGTAGGAGCAAGCATCCACGTGGTATTTAACAAATTCGTATCCTGGAATGATGTGGCATGAATTCAAGGAACAATTCAAAATCAGGTGAAAGGATAGGTCAATCGAAGAGCTAGCTATGGTTACCATCCTTGTGTATCTCCGTCGCTTGGATCAACGCATTCAGCGATTGTCATTTCCAACGGAGGTTGGAACGAGGTTCAACAAGAACTGAAAGCAGTTGCATTTCTCAACGCAAGACCTCATTGAATGATTGTGATGTACTCGCCAGTAAGAAGAATCGGAGTTCTCATGTACCAGCTTCGATGAAATGTTATTATTGTGGGAAAATTCGGCATAAATCTACGATATGTCAATTACGGAGGCACGACAACACGTAGACGCGAGACGACCGTCCAAGGCTTCAACCGAGCGACAGCAGCAGCAGATCAAACCTCTCTAAACCGGTGCTTACGTGCTTCCACTGCCTAGGCAGCGGTCACTACTGTCTGAAGAGGGGAGCAGCGAAGCATATCCGGCCCAAGCACGGAGTAGCGTTTTGACATGTGAATCGTGAATGCACCCACTGGGAATTTGTGTCATAACGGTGAGCCATTTTCATTTTGTTACAATTCAGGTGCGGAGTGTTCTTTGATGAAACGATCGGTTACTTCTAAGTTTTAACAATACCGTAACTGACAGGTATTGGCCAAACCTCTGTATTCTCTACGTCAGGGTTTCTGAAACTGAGGTACGCGAACCGCTAGAGGTTTGCCTTTCGACGGTAGGGGATTCGGATTAGGGGAGGGATAGGGTAGGGGATAGGCGGCGCGACATAATTAACGTAATGGTGGCTAACGACTTAATGTTAAAATTACTCCTAAAATAGACTCAATTTGCGCAAAGAAACTAGCCCACCCATCACATTAACTCAAAAACCTATTACTTTTGGTTCTGTATTTGATACCTTTTTTGAAATAAAAAAAAAAAACTTTATTTTCCTCAACAACCAAGTTTATTATTAACTTTAAGGACAAGGTTTAGGGGTTCGCTGTCTACTTTAACAAGGGTACGTGGAACCATAAGTTTAAAAACCCCTGCTCTACGTTACAGATATTGACTATTGTTGTTATTGATGATAAACATTTAGAAATTCTTTTCCATGTTTTACCTGTCGAACTACACTCCATCTCCTCAAATAATTAAGTTTGATGGGTAATAGCGCTTTTTAGTTATTGTTTACGGCTGTCTTGAGGCCTATCAGATGCCAATTTATATTTTCAAATTCTGCCATTGCTTTTTGAAATGCTCAAATTAATTGCCTAATTTTATTTTTGCAATGCCAGCCCCAAATTTTATGAAGACTGGGTCAGTTTTTTGTATTTCAATTTTTCAATATTAGTACGAGAGAACCCCGCCACTGCCTCCAGCGCCAAAATGGCGAAAATCGAACAGGCACAAAATCTATTTGACTAGTCAGTCTAGTGTTTTGTTTTTTGGTAATGTTTATCTCATAAGAAAGTACGCCATAATTACGCCATACGACCTGGTGTGTCGTAAATATTTCTTTTCCTTTATTATAATGATGATTATATTTTGAATAATCATCACACGTTCATTATTATACACTAAACACTAACTTGGGCACACATAAAAGAAAAATCGAGTGAGACTTGTTTCATTCGTCCCCCGCCAAAAGGTCTAACTGCCACTGTGTCGTGAAGAAATCCCGTGCATAATCGGACAAAAAAGAAAAAAAAAGCCAGCTAACAACCAAAAAAGTTTTATACCACTCTAAAAAAACAATTTCTGGATTTGAATATTATGACATTCAAAAATTGTCATTGAAACACATACCATCATCAACGGTGAACGTTTTTTTACATCTTCACCTAAATTACAACAAAATGAGAAGAGTTACCACCTTGCCTGTCGAATATTGTTTAAACGGTAAGATTTTTTAAATAATTATAATATTTCAATAGAAAATTTTACGTGAAGGTTATCTTTTTATAAATGTGGTGTTTCGTCGCATGTCATTCCGAAAGGCTTCATAACTTTGAATTCAAAATATTTCATATTCCTTCAAATATTTGTAAATATGTAATTTTGTTCTGTGTATGTAGGGGCTGGTCACCCCTTTCAAACGAAACCATCTTGCTCCCGCGGAAACGCCGTAGTTTTAAAAATATCATATTTAAAAAATTGTATTTTAAGGTTATGTGTCGAATGGTTTTTTTGAAATTGTATTTTTTTATGTTTGTATTGGTACATCAAACAATGATAAACAGTATTTGTTAATATACATATTTGATTGAAGGTTTGTGAGAAAATCGTTTTTAAATGTAGGTTACTCAGGCAAGTGGATTTAGAAAAATTTTATGTTTTATATCTTTATTAGACCAAGATAAACACATGTTGATACTTTTGTAATGTCATCGTTATAATATGAGGATAAAAGTGACTAAAACAATACCCAATTTAATTATCAAAATAATTCTCCTTAAGGCATTTGAAATTGCCTTGTTTTAAAAAAATATACTTTCGCGACTGCGAACCTGTATTTGTTTTCGTTATCCAAGAATATACAGGACAGCAGTATGTGACAGGTCAGATCAAGAGGGATTGTGGGTAATAACCCCTCTTTTGCTGTTCTAAGCGCGGATGTAAGTAAATCCCATTATTTTTTAAATCGTTACAGATATTTTGAGGTTATGTTTACCAAAACAAATCTGAACACTACAATCGTTTTTCGTGGAAGATTTGGCATAACTTTCGTTTCATTCAATAACATAAAAACCTAACCTTTCAATATGTGAACTATGTTTTAGTCAGTTTTATCATTTTTAGTCATGTTTAGTCATTTTATTATTATATACTAGTTATTACCTTCAAAAGGTATCCGGTGCTATGGTAAAATCGGTTTTTAGTTTTCTATCTACGGTCATAAGTTTTCTATACAAAACTCAATTATAATTTATACATAACCATTATTTTAGATGCAAGCTCACCAAAGTAAATCACCAAACAAGTGTGTTGTCCTCAGGCCTGACTAATGCCAGGTCTCCGTCAGTGGTACCCCAAGTCAACTACCATGACCTGCCTTTGAAGGAGGTGCTGCCTAGTCTGAAGTATGCCCCTGAGAATCTGTTGACAGCCGCTGTGGGTTCTGTATGTAAGGTAGTAACACCAACTAGCTAAACTATTGTTGTGAATATATTTGTTTGTTTATGCATAGTCGAGGAACCAGGAAACCAAAGGGATTTTGTAAGATTTTTCACAATCCGAAATGGGATCGTTACTGACATTTGTTTTAAAGCAAGTTATGTATATTTATGCCGTTATTAACCAATGTAAGTGGCATATAATATAGTAATGGCAATTTAGTCAGCAAAAATGACTTTACTTTCATAATTACCTAAATTTAAATAAATTACAAAATTATTGCTCGACCAAGTGTCGAGAAATTTGAACGTATTGCTGATAGCGTTTTGGTATTGTAGCTGTGCTATGCTCGCATACAGGAGATAAATCCTGGAATCGAAATCTGGTACTCAGTCTGATGCACAAATGTTGTTCGTAGGGAACTGTGACCTCAGCGCTCGGCACGTCAGCATTCAGCACCTCGTCAGCTCACTGCAAAGAGTCACCTGTAAGTTAACTCATATAGAACAGTACAGATAGAATGGCTTTTTCATTTTATGTCCAACACTAATCAAAATATTCGATCTTGGTCCTCAAAGAAAGAGTAACTTTATTTTAAATCGAATACTTTCTACTAATTCTACTACCTTAGACACGTCCACAGAACCCGGAGATAAAAATCCAATGTAAGGCTTTTGCGGAAAAAATCTGGTAATACTGTAATTCGGCGCAATCGGACCGTCGCAGACCAGTCAGACCTCAGGTGTTAATTTAAGTACTTTATGCTTCGAACTCGCGAAGATATTTTGTGCATTTTCTGGGACAGCGGGCTCAATAAAAATATACGTTAAGTACAATTTAAGTTATTGTAGGGCTAGCTTTTGTAGTTTGAGACGAAATTAAGGTGCATCTAGAATGCATTCACCGGGTGTTAGTTGCTTTTTTTTTAGAACAATGTGTCTATAAAGTCATTTTTTAAAATGCATTTATAATATAGAAACGTGAAACTTAAATGATCTAAAGTGTATTTGAAATGGATCACAAGGCAGCTCGTAGTAGAAAATTGTTTAATTATTACACATTATATTGTTTAATTATTAATTAATACACATATAAAAAGCATTGGTATGGTATGTTTATAAACGTTTTATGTATTCTCCTGATAACTTTTAATGTCACAGTGCCACTTGCGAATGGCCACTTATTCCCCGGGGTAGCCGTCTGCTTAGTCAAATATCCCTCCGTCACTTTCAAGTGTTTATATCTAGCGGGGCCACTCGAGCTAGACCAAAAATAATAGTGGCAATGCTTTGGTTGTTCAATGTACCTCATGAATTTATTAACAAGGTCCAATGCACTTCAACAATTTAGATACAAATTACGATAAACCGCCTCAACCATCCAGCGGGGCCCTCGCTTGTATTACATTCAGAATAAATAAAAATAGTACTGATCGTAGCTTGTCCTAAAGTACCTCTCGATTTATGTATCAACTCCAAGAAATAGAACAGGAGAAAATCAGCAAGAAAGTTTCTTCTTTCCAATATGATGAGTTTAATATTATTGATTACCATAATAATTTGTTGATTATATATTTTTTTATTCGGATTTTGTTTTTTTTTCTTTCTTATATTATATAACATGTTCCGAAATAATAAATTTTGAATTTGCTGACCATACTTTTGTTGTTGCACTGTGCTCGTTAAGTGCGAAACTAACTTTCACGTAATCATATATATTTATTTATTTATTTCAATTTCTTTACAAGTATCTGCTGAATTTTGGCAATTATTTTATAATTTTATAAATCTTATAAAATATATTAGGGTTTCTCCTTTCTTTCTATTTGAGGGTATAGACGCAGGTGGCACGGAATAATTATGAATACGTTAACAATGGCGACTTGTATATTCATAGGTACATTGGTATTACATAAAAAAGTGTGCATTTTCTGCACGTATTAATTCAAATTACAAAGGACCCCGCTGGAAAGACAAAACTTTCTTGCTGATTTTCTCCTGTTGTATTAAAGATGCTTTGGAGTTGATACATAAATCGAGAGGTACTTTAGGACAAGGGCCACGCTGGCTGGACTTATCGCCTCGACTTATCGTAATTTCTATCTAAATTGTTGAGGTACATTGGACCTTGTTAATAAATTCATGAGGTACATTGAACAAGCAAAGCATTTCAAAAAATTTTCTTGGTCTAGTTTGAGTGGCCCCGCTAGATATAAACACTTGTCATTTTCTAATTCTATTCAACTGATAGAGACATAAGACAATATTTAGCCTAGAGCTAGTTAATTCAGAGCTGCGAAGATGGACCTTTTTAAACTATTAAATAACAAACAACAATACTTACTAAATAACATTTCTTAACCGGATTTGATCGCGTTTAATTAAACTTTTACTCTCGTTACCTTCACAGACACCGTGTATAATGAATCGTGAAAACTTAAGAAGGTATTAAAAATAGCACCTATAAACAAACTTCAAATTTAGGTACTTGTTCAATGTGATTTAATCGGACATTAACAAATATCCCCCTGAATGATTGATTTGACAGCTATCGCCGTTTAAAAATGATGACGAACAAGACAAAGGTGCTCCAACATTCGAGCCGCCACATACTCCTTTTGTCGTCATAATTTTTTGTGATAATTCATTAAGCCGATCTCTAAGTACTTCGTTTGGAGGCTACTAAAATCTTAATGTTTATTTCCAAGAACCGGCAATTTTTTAATGTGAAAAATTTCACTTTGTAAGAAAATTGTTGAAACAATATATTTTTTATTTTACTCTTGAAATGATATGAAATATGAAATGAAATGAAATATTTATTTCTCAACATTGACAATTACTTGTTGTTATTGATGTCATATAAAACATGACTCTACCACCAGTTCGAAAAAACCTTCGTGAAGAAGAACGGGCAAAAAACTTCACCGGTTTATTTATTTCAAAATAAATTTACAGAGTCTCTTTATGTCTATACAAAGTTATTCTTATCTGCATCTGTTAGCTCGGCAAGTCTCCCTCCCCCCAAGTATCCAAACTACGAACACTCTCAAACGGCACCCGTTCACGAGTTAACGCGGGATCCAGCCATCGCCCGCCTCAACCATATTAGAGGGACCATCTTGTACCAAAATGATTGAATCGTGATTGATTCCACGATGTTATAATTTTGTAATAAATGATAGAATATAAAATTTAAGAAAGTGTAAAAATAAACTAAATCTGGTAACTTTTGCGCTCATAAAATTGAACTTAACAATTTAGAAATTTGGAAAAAGTTATAAAATCTCGATTATCTTGAAAATGGAAAACACGATATGGGTTCAAAATTATGAAAAATAATCTTACCAGCTATTAAAATATTCCGGCTTAGTTAGCAATAGCCCTGCATATCTTTTGTGTTTTAGAATAATCAATTAAGTTTCCATTCTTAAATAACATTTAGTTACTAGAATATCAGAAATATGCCGCCGCGTATTTGATTTTAAATAATTGTCTTGAATCTGTTGTATGTTTCACGAAATCCTAAAGCTAGATGTTATTTTTCCTTAGTAATTTTAGTTAAATATATTGACAATAAATAAGGGAGCTTAGTCCACGCAGAAATAAGACACTTCTTGTGTCCAGTTTACTTTACTTAAAATTGTCAAGTGAATATAGAATTTGTCTTTGTCTGTAAAAGTATGTTTCTACGCGAAAATTTTCTGCAAATTCTCGATACATGTCGGTCTTAGATTATATCATTTAGCGTTATTGGACTTTCTGCGGACGCGCTGCATAGACCACAATGGCAACGTCAATAATACCTACATTTTGACTCTCTGAAAAAATAGGAACACATGTATTTTGCCTAATTGACTTTTTAGACAGATTGTAACCTGAGGATCAATATCGAATTGCAGACCTTCTCGATGCACCTTAAACGTTTGATTGCTGAGTTTGTCGTTTTTGAAATAAATAACACTGGTTCTGACTTTTTAATTTTTTTTTTTTAGAAAGAATATTCGACAGAGAACAAAAAGTCACAATGGGAAGTAGCTTATTGGCTGGTGAGTGTATTGTCTTAAAATTTATCCTAAAAAGGTTTGCGCCCCAGGCGAAACAAAGACCTACGTTATGTCTAGATGCCACTTTGTAGGAAAGAAAGCAAATATGTTCAAAAATATGTACTAATTTATCTGTGAACTGACGAGCGTCGGTAGCATAGCTTATATTGCCATTTTATTGAAATGTTTACTAAATTCGGGAATTACCCAACGGACAGTATTAGTCAATAATAACAGCAAAATCACGGCTGAGTCATGGCCCTTTTTACATCTGTTTTTACTTTACTTTGTTTTTTTTTTCTTTTTACTTTGTTTTCGAATATTCCTATTCTAAGTGTGGTTTTTATTCTCGTTTATTTAAATGTTTTGCTTTAGTGTAACACTTATGCGAAACTCTTACAGCGGTTTAATGTCAAGCGAAATGTTATCTTAACTAAATCGTTATGTGTGCTGTGATGGTAGAATACAATTTTTATCTATCCACCAACCACAACCAAAAAATAATTAATAAAATAAATTTCAAGATGGTCGTGAAATACTGCCACTTGACAGATAACTTGGTGGGTCTGTAATGAGGGATTTTCCTCAATCACATTAAGGAAAAAATTATAGTTCCAAGTACCTCAGTAGATGGCGCTAGGAAAAGCTGGTCTGAATACGTAGTATATGATAGGTAGACTGAAAAGAAGTAAATTACTGCACATATGCCTGTACAAAAAAATTGTGAACATAATAAATATTTACGACAGACTCGGCTGTATGGCGTGGTTTATTATTTGTCTTTCTTATACATTACGATAAAGGTAGACTAAAAAATATATATTGGACCAACTTTTACCAGCGCTTCCTTTTGTGTAAATTATTTGATATGTTACCGAGAGGTCGAAAAATCCCTCATTGTGGATATATTTACATCCATGACGTAATATTGTCACTTATGTGACGGATGATTCTCATGCCCGTTTTCACCAACGTCCTCTAAATATTAAGCGTCTCGTAAACCTACTTCGGGAATATACGTGTTAGAGCGACGCTTAAGTTTAAAGGGATACCTCAGTCACTAACAGTTATGCTTAACATACATAGCAGCAACGTAATAACATGCATGACAAGCTAATATAAGCAAATAAATATGCTGTACAGCCAAAAAAAAATTACTTAAATCTTTGTAATGGCTTATTTGTTACAAAACTTCAATTACGTATAGTTTCGATAAATCATTGTTTGAACGTATTTATATTTTTAATAACCTAAGTAACGTTTAGCAAAAAATAATTCCGAATCAATTTAACGGATAAATACCGTCATTGTGCGAATCTAGAAACTCCACTTAGTTGTGAATGGTGTAGAGGAACGTCTTGCTTAGGTAATACAAAGCTATGATATAGGGGTATTGATGAAATCGGGCATCTGAGTGCTGCTAGAGACGTAGTTATTTCATTCCAATTATGAATTAGTCGTAACGGCCGGTTCCCCCAGCTACAGACTGGGTATCTATCAAAGCTGAGAGGAGAATATTTACTCATAGGATTACTACGTTTTCACAATCAGATACGTCAGTAAATAATAAAGCAGTAACGTAGTCTTGGGATTTACATATAAAATGGAATGCGACATTTGGCATCATGACTCAGGTGAAATGGACGTCAGACGCGTATCAAAATTCCAATAAGTAGTAGCATTGATAAAAAAATTCTTCGCACAGCTTAGAATGGATAGAACTTACTCTTGTTCCTCGCAGTCTGCTGCTCTGACGGAGTGTATTCACAACTTAATTTAGTAGTTAAGGCGTGAGATCTTCCCAAGTTTTGCATTTGTGAAAGGAATAAAATCCCATTATTATTGTGTGTTTGGATTTTCAATGTTTGTTTGTTTTTTTTGTTGTAGCCACCACCGGACTGCGATACGTTCAGGGTATGTGCTTTTTTAATATCTTGTTTTAAAAGCTGCAATCAGAACTGGTAATGTAACTTTACATTGAATTTATTCAAGAAATTAAATATAAAATTAGCTCTATCCTATTTTGATAACCCCAAGAGTCTGTAACCCTGTCAAAATCTGAAGCCGGAAGAAGTGCATTCGTTATTTTAAATAAATGCATTCGTTATTTTAAATAAATGCATTCGTTATTCTAAATAAATGCATTCGTTATTTTAAATAAATGCATTCGTTATTCTAAATAAATGCATTCGTTATTCTAAATAAATGCATTCGTTTTTCTAAATAAATGCATTCGTTATTCTAAATAAATGCATTCGTTATTCTAAATAAATACATTCATATTCTAAATAAATGCATTGGTTATTCTAAATAAATGCATTCGTTATTCGAAATAAACTCATATAAATGAAGATAAAACTGATGTAGGCTTGTTGTCCACTTCTGTCCTTTTTTCTAAGCCATGAATCTTTTAACCTGGTCATAGATGCGCGCGAAAGTTCCCTAGATTATTATATTAGTACAATTTTTTTTCCGTTTAGTTACCGAGACCAAGCCAAACCGTCAGCCCTTGCGACAAGCCGGTAAACGCTTATTTTATTTCTAAGAACGAGTAAATGAGTGAATGTAATCAGATGGCCGAGTGGCGTAGTGGGTTGAATGCCTTAAGTAGAGTAGCACTGCCTCATACACCAACCGTCCCAGGTTTGAGTCCTGGTCGGGGCATTCATTTGTGTGATTATTTATATATGTATGTTTATTCTGGGTTCCCCCAGTTCGCTGTATGGCCATCCATAACACGAGCTCTGCTTATTTTGGAGCCATACAGTTGGTGTGTTTATCTGGGGATTTATTAATTAATTCTCAGACTCTTATTGAATTTAAGCCAATACCTCAATAGAGAAAGACAACCTTGTAATTTGGATCGTTAAATACTTCACAAATATATAATTTTCAATCTTTTATCTGTTTTGATTGTTTTATATAAAACAATTCTGAATTCAATATAATACCCAAGGAGATGGGGCTTAAAAATGTACCAACAAACTTGCCGGCGTCATGCAGGATCAGAAATTTCTGGCTGTATGAAGGTTTAAGAATGTGGTCCTCATATTTTGCCATCCAGCTTCCGGCCTATTACTTAATTTTACATCATATCACAATAAATGTTGACATATGTTAATGTTTTTGTAGCCGTAGCTTGGCTACCAACCCCAACAAATTTCACAAATGAAAAGAGGGTAGTTTCGATTGTCATTACTTTTACTTCCGTTGAACATTTAACGTAGATGCTATTTTTAACAAAGCATCTTTGAATGCCTTATGTAGAGTTTGGTGAGACTGGGCCTAAATTGATAATTACATTAAAAATAAAATAAAATAAATGGTAAACGTTTTTACGGTAATTAAAACTAAATCAAGTCCTATACTGTAACCAGTGGTGGTTACTAAAAAATGAAAGCAGGTTTCTGCAGCGTAATTCTTATTTTTTTAATACACGATTTGCACGCGCCCAGCGATGTCTGCGTGGTGCGGGCTACGGCAACACCCGTTCGAAGCGCTATTATTTAAATACAGGCTGTAATGTAAAACAGCTAAACGAATTTAATATTTGTTTGTGAAAAACCATTTTGACACATCGATAAAGCAAACATTGGAGCTTTTCTCCAAAACTGTCGGATATTATCGCCATCAATTGAGAAAACTTTAGGATTTATAATATATCTATTTGGTATAAATACCCTTTTGTTCTGTGCACTTAAATATTGTGCAACTAAATAGATCCATGTTCTAAGGGGTATCAAATCAAAAGTGCGAGTTATTTTCTTACAATGCAGATAGTATCACCATCAATGCGTTACGTGGATGGCTAAAATTTCTAAAGATGGAATGACGCAAATTATTATTTATTATGGAATTGAAATTATGAAATAACTACGTAGTGTTTAATATTACCAGTTAAAACGTTTTATTTAGATGTAAATTGACATTAGTTAGGTGGGTTACATAATCGATTATTAAAATATTATAATTATAACTTAATCTGAAGGATCACATTTGAGTAGTTTTTGTTAGCATAAAACCTCATTAATTTTGTGGACTTTTTATTTATTAGAACGAATTTAATCGTGAGTCCTGCGATCCAGGAATGCAGGAATGGATTAAGTGAGTAAGGAGAGGATGTGAATGTAGATATTATGTTAAATTTTAAATTCAAATATTCGATTTATCTGGAACTGAACTTGCCAACAATAGTTTTTACAAATGCCTTTATTTGCAGCGACCGCCCTGCGCAAAAATATCACGTGCGCCATCAACTGCACTTTAAACTAAAAATCTTTGTTTCTAAAGTACTGCCCCGCATAATGTTTAAATCAACTATTTTCTTCTGTTAATCTTTGAATATTGGCATTGTCATCATCCTAATAAATCATGTAATGAATTTTGAAAGTTAGAAAATATAATTTATTACATTAGATTATCTTAATTTACAGCGACCGCCGTGCGCAAAAGTTAGTCCAAGTCCACCACCTCCATCGACACAGTGTACAGTAACTCTTTCGAAGTCATGTCCAGGTCCGCCCCCCTCCAGCACCACTCCCGTTATATACCCGCCTGGTTGTCGACCTTACCAGCCCTTCTCTCCATCAACGCCGCTGCCTTTGTCTCCAGTCTCACAAACTTCAACTCCAAAAAGATTGGTCCCACCAGCAAATTCTCAAACTCAAATGCCTACTTTAGCAACAAGATGTAATAGGTCGCTGGCAAAACTTACGGCTCGCAAAAAATCAATTTGCCCACCAAAACGCCCACCATCACCTTGTGCAACACCTAAACCGCCTTGCCCGACTATACCTCAAAATCCTTGCGCGCCTCGAAGATCATCGCCCTGCAAGAAACTAAAGCCGCTATGTCCGCCACGGCTGCCGTCGCCTTGCCCACCGAGACCATGCTCGCCCAAGCGCAAATCTTGCAAGCGATCAAAGTCTCCTTGCTCTCCCAAGCGCAAGCGTTCGAAGTCGCCTTGCTCTCCCAAACGCAAGCGTTCGAAGTCGCCTTGCTCTCCCAAACGCAAGCGTTCGAAGTCGCCTTGCTCTCCCAAACGCAAGCGTTCGAAGTTGCCTTGCTCTCCCAAACGTAAGCGTTCGAAGTCGCCTTGCTCTCCCAAGCGCAAGCGTTCGAGGTCTGCTTGCTCTCCCAAACGCAAGCGTTCGAGGTCTGCTTGCTCTCCCAAACGCAAACGTTCGAGGTCTGCTTGCTCTCCCAAACGCAAGCGTTCAAAATCTCCCTGCTCTCCCAAGCGCAAGCGTTCAAAGTCTCCCTGTTCTCCAAAGCGCAAGCGTTCAAAGTCTCCCTGTTCTCCAAAGCGCAAGCGTTCAAAGTCTCCCTGCTCTCCCAAGCGCAAGCGTTCGAAGTCTCCCTGCTCACCCAAGCGCAAGCGTTCGAAGTCTCCCTGCTCTCCCAGGCGCAAGCGGTCCAAATCTCCCTGCTCTCCCAGGCGCAAACGATCAAAGTCCCCCTGTCCGACTGTTAAGAAACAGAAAAAAGTTTGCCCACCGTCAGTAAAAAGGATGCCCTGCCGTCCCCTGCCGAGATGTCCATCCAGCAGCAGCACACCGTGCCCAACTCCCACACCCAAATGTGGCGGAAGATCGTCGTGCATTCCGGGACCGAAGGCGAAGATTACACCTAAAAGTACGCCTTGGTGCAAAAAAGCTGCATCAGATAGTACAGTAGAGGTAAGTGATCGCTAATAGTAGAATTTCTAGATTTATTAAAAGCCTGATTTAAACACATATGCAACGCAATATTTTCTTAGTCGCCTGGTGGCGAGACACCATGTGCGTTCCTCAGTTCTGCCCGTCATTGTAGAGAGGTAAGCATTCTTGTATTAGTACAAAGCGGTTAGTCTTAATTTGCCACCATTTTGTGACATTCAACACTAACATGGTAACCCAGGAAAGAGTGGAAAGCTTGGATATCTACCTTACGTACATCACCTTTGCACTCACGCAAGGTAATACTTTACGCAAAGCTATTCACGCTGTGTCTTCAAGCGTCTGGAGTCATCAATGGTAAGTTAAAGCTGACAATCGATTCGCTTACATCGTAATTCTGGACATTGATCGAATTAGTAGAGTTCTATAAATAAACTCTGCAGCACCTCCTAGGTCGCAGGTGTATATGGATAAGGAAAAGGATATTGTCCAGTATGTGAAAGTTAGTCTAAAATCAACAAAAATATTGTAGTTATAAAAATATGCAAAATTTTAACCTGAAACCATAATGAAATGTACATCAAAAATCGGATTACGTGTTAAATATGTGATCACAAAAGCATGAATGAGCATTCATTTGTAGCTTTAAGTGCCATAATTGCTCATCTGCTTTTCTCTAAAATGTGAATTATTCGTGTAATTTCAGAGGACAAGGATTGTTTTTAAAATAGTTTCCGAAATTTTTGTATATAAAAATTGTTCTAAAACATTCTACACATCAAAGCCGCCGTACTATAGATTAGTTTCTTTTACTTTACTCATTCGATGTCATGTATTTCGCACAAGACGAACTTGAACGGAAGTTCTCTCTCACTATTAGGCAACAGGCAAGTCACGCATCTTGCCATTTCTCATAAAGATGGCTGGACTCCTTAGTGCGCTGCCTCGGCGGCTTTGGTGTGTATTGCGCTTGATAATGCTAAGTCTCTTTGTTCTACGGTTTTTTCAACTTATTTTTTTTCTACAAAAACAGATATTATGGTGCTTCTAATTAGACAAACCTCAACACGGGCTCGTCGCAGTCAGGGAGAAGCCGTGGCTCGCAGGGGACCTCGGAGTAATAAACCGTACGAGCTTTTATATTACTAAAAATCGTAGAACAAAAGTGGTTGGTCTAATTCACACTCTAGAGGAAGGTTTGATAGCATTTTTTATGTACTAGCTGACTTACTTTGTACTTAGTCTATGTGACGATCGCGTGAACTGAAAATTTACGTAGGGTCGGAGAAACTTCATGGTGGTCAAGTTTGTTTGCAGGCATTATGTAAGTTATATTCGAAATTATAACCCAAAAGTGGAGTGTTTCTACAAATTATAAATAGATAACTTTGTACTCCTTTTTGCTATTCACACAAAACATGTTTTATCGCTTTTAATTAAGCAAACCGATTAGTTATCACACACCGTGAATGCTTCCTTCTGGTAGCCGAAAGATGTCCATTCCAGAACAAGGGCCTCGCTAAGGATGGTTAAGATATGTGCTGCCCGCATCTATTACCGGTCTATCTTAGGTGCCTGCCCACTCTGCAGCTTCCGAATTATTATCACACCTTGATGTCCATTGGTTATCGCTTCGTCAAAAATATATATTTTATTGTTTCAGACCTGTGCTCCAAAAGCTAAAATTGAATCGATAATCCGAAAATGTCAAAATAAAAATGTTAAAGAACATAGTTGTGAGCAAGAGGTTAGTTATTTTGTTTTTATCTATGTATTTTGTTTCCTAATTATTTATAATTTATTAAGACATATTTGATTTATAACTATGTAAATCATGTACAACTTGAAAAACTTCTGCATCAACGTTCAAAACATATTGTCCGTGTGAAACTTCTGCAATGGTGCCTCTTCTATTAGAAGCAAGTTATAATTATGGTAATTTAATGGGTAAATATTTGGATTTACTGTAATGCGTAGAAGTAAACTTTTTGTGGAGTTATTATTTCTTTTTAAACTGCCAGTGGTTAAATTACCTCGAGGATCTCATCGTGACCGATAATATGGTTTTCGTGGTAGCCGCTCCACTGGCGATCTTCTTGCGTTCTTAAAACAGCGTTGAGCTAAGGCAGTGGAGAGCAATGGCGGAGTACTGGTGGTTAGCTTGGAGTAGCGAAGGCCACTGATCGGGTTTGACATGAAGCTCTTACATACAAGCTACCAGGCTACGGACAACCCAAGCGGTTCTGTCATTAGATCGCCAGTTTCCTCACTGGGCGAAGCGTAAGAACAATGGTTGATGATTCATGCTTGGACTTGAAGCCCATTAATGCTGGTCTTCCACAAGGCTGTGCTGTTCATATCAATTACATAATACAAATTATTTTGCCAATGTCTATAGAGCCGACGCTTTGTACTATGGCCGAAACGAGAATCGAAACAAACTTGTCTGAAATCGTTACTTCATTGTAGAAAGCTTCGGAATGGAATTCGGAATTTAATGCCTAAAAGCACTATAAATAACTCTCCTCGCTCTGAGGTCCTTTTAGGTCTGAATATTGTCAGTGTCAACGTACCTGCTAACATGCGATTTGCGTGTCTGCTCATCTTCAGTTTTACAAAGCACAGATTTGCCCATATATGGAGTACTGCTGTCACCTCGGGGCTGGGGATCCTCAATACTTATTGCCTCCATTTGACCTTATACAACGTACAGCGGTCAGTTTCGTAGCTGATGGCGAGATCTTCTCTGATAAGTTAGACCCGTTGTTTTAAGCAGAATGCTTTATCAACAACTTTTCAACTTCAGCACTGACTGGTTTCGATTGCTACAAATCACGCAACGACAACGGCCAGTTTTAAATAAATTTTATCTCGTCTCGTTAGCCTTATTAGTTATTACAAATTTTTTTTAATAGGACAATTAAGTTATCCCATTGGCGGGAGTAATCCTTATCATCCTTATAAAGTAAAACGTTATTATTTAAACGTTATTCATTACAATGTTACAAGCAAAGGTGATAAATTAGACTGAGGGCTAATTTTACAATCGTCCAATATTATCATCTCATTCATCTAAATATATACAGATGATAAGAGTTATCTGAACATAGAAAAACCAGTCCTATTAAAATGGTAGAATAAGAGAAGCAAAGGTACCTATTAAATGCTAAATAAACATTTAAAAAAATGTATTTGCTATTATTTAATTTGTTTCCAGGAAGCAATGCCGAAAGCTAGCATTAGGCCGCTGTCTAGCAAATGTAAACCCAAACAAAAGATGGATTCTACAGACGACTGCGAGGTATGACTAAACTTTTTTTGGATAATTATTTTTCGGTTACTTAATTGTAGAGCGCGCATTGCCTTGTGTAATGTTTGACATATGGGGTTATGCACTGTCAGTCGGTATGCTATCGTTTTAAATAATCATCACTTTTTTTTGTTGTTTATTTGTGTACTGAGTTACATTAGTCTATTTTTTTTAAAGGTAAAACATTATTTTCCTTTATATATGTTTTGTTTTATACGGAAAATTATGGATTTTTTACATGATATGCTGACATAGGAATGCTTTCTTATATACGCAAAAAAATATCAGCGCTAATAAATATGTTAGTATGTATGCCTCTTTGTTTGTTCAGCAAACCTTCCTTTTAATGCGATTGCTCAACCCTTAAAAAATAATTCAAATCCGTTTCATGGGTCCTTTCACTTGCATACAAAAAAAACGTTTTAAAATTTAAACCACGTCAGCTTACAATGTAAAAAATTTATGTGATTATAAAAATGGATAAAATTAGTTTCAGTATAAGTTTATCTCAACAAAAATATGTTGGAATTGTACCACTTTTTTCCAAAATTCAATTAATATTAATAAATGATGTTTAATTTAAAAAAAAACTACCCACTACAGATAGATGTGGGAAATTTAAAAGGGAAATTATTGGATCGTTCTGGAAACCTGTAATATTTTCATTGTCACTATGTTTAGCGCTAGTTTAAAAAGCTGTGGATGTATTGTTTATTTTATATATCTTTGTAAGTAGCGTTTATTCTTGAATGTCCAACTTTATTATATGGACACTATACTATTTCCATTTCTTTATTTTCTCTATGACAGCTCCTGTGGAAACTTGTGCGAGCGTTTTTATTTGGTCACAACACTACATTATATCAAATTAGAACTGTCATCGAGAAAATAAAGAAATGGAAATAGTATAATATCGAGCATCTGGCTTCCCTTGTATCGTAGTAGCTATGCGAGACTGCGCAGAGCGTGCCTTGCGTCTGTTTCTACTCCCTGCCTCCTGTATGCCTTTGTATTCATAACTAGTATTAGGCTTATAGATTAAAAGCTGTGCTGGAATTGTGATAATATTTATATTAATAATTAATATTTTATATGTATTTTATTAATAAAAAACATGACATGACATCGTGTCGTGCCAAGATGTGCCGGAGTGGCTTGAATCTTCCCCGAAAATTTGCCCTCTATATAATATATAATTGTAACCACAAACTAACTAGTGATGCTACGCATCAGACGAACGTCTTCCTAACTACAACACTAGGAACTAGGAACTTGAGGAACTTTTCAATTTGACAACTATTTTTTTTTAATAAGATTGTCCTTCGTTTCTTAATTTTAAAATGACGGCATTGGATTTTGGCGTAATGCCATTGTGGCAGGCGAAAGCCCCAATCTAAATGATAAAGAAGGTAAAATAAATAAAAGACTTGTATATTTATGATTTTTTTTTAATTTCTAAGTTTTGTTTTATATTTTTATATGCTTTGTTTGTACTGCACGGGAGGCAATTTTTTATTTTCTAGAAGCGAGACATCAGTACCTTTTATTCATATTCTGTTAATTATGTTACACCAATTAAACACCGTTATTCATATTGAGTAACCCAGAAAACATTTCTTGTGTGGCTCACAAACAATATACAAAAGTTTACCACACTTAAACCTTGTAAGCACAAAGCACTATTAGCACAAAGACACGGTAACCATTGTTAAGTCCTATCGCAGTTCTTGGAAAGTGATGGAAAATAACGTCCTTTCGGCTACTTTCTCATTCACTACACAGCACTTGTTGTACATTGTGAAGCACCGAATAAACGCATATTAATTACTATATTTGGTAAATCAGAGGTTATGTTTCGGAAATTGATCAACGCAAACTCTTTACTCGTCAAACATTGAAACCGTAATGGCAGATCGAGCTGATTGATTGAAAATTAAATTAAATTTTGCGTTTTATGGCAATCAGCTGTAGTTACTACACAATAACTATTTCTGCCAATTTCAAGTATTAATATAATAAAAGTAGTTTTAACATAATTAAAACATTGAAACATAACCTAAAACCGTACATCATTGATTGAACAATTAAAATTAACATTAATTATTTAACATCATTCAATTATCATTCATCATTCACATTGAAGTGACGTATGACAATTGTTCGCTCGAAAAGTAGCAAGAGATGTCAGCATCAAAAATTTCTAACCATAGACATAATTCCTAGTTTTTTTCGTTTGAAGACTACCTGCTATGATTGTAACTCAAGTGACGAAGTATAGTATAGTGGGTAGTAGTCTGGCCGGGGCATTCATTTGTGTGACGAACACAAATTCTTGGGTCATGGTTGTATGTATTTACATATATGTATGTATATTTAACCATACTTTATTTGTTAGTTATTAATTAATGTACTTGTCTGGAGATTTATTATTTATTGGTAATGGATACCGCAGACATGTAGATGGCGCAACTTTGTCAAAATTTATAGAAACCAAGCGTCAGTTTCTCATTTACTACCGTAACGTGAAGTTAAAGTACGTTTTTTGTGTTGTGATGGATCATATGGTTTTAAATATATTAGCAATATTTTAATTCGTTCTTCTATAGATCTATTATCGACGACACAAATTTTTTAAAATATTGCCTTTACTTTTCACAATTAATTATATTGAATAAAAGAGTTTAACCAGATTTGTAAAGTTCATATTTTTAACGCGATAATAATAATAATACATCTCTAATAATTAATAATATAATAATAATTAATGATATAGTTTATCTCTTCATATTTTTTTTCGAATGCTGCGGAATAGTGAAAAATCTAAAAAGAAAAAAAAATTTGGTTCCAGGTAGCAATGCCGAAAGCTCAAGTTACTCCGTTGTCAAGCAAATGTAAACCCAAACATAAACAGGATCCTCCAGACGATTGCGCGGTATGACAATCTTTGACAGGCTGCTGTAGTTCCTGATGTAGAACCTTGCGGCTTTGGGCTTTTGCACTACATGTTAAAGGTCACCATTTTACAAAGCGTCAAAAAAAATTGCAGTTATCCATTACGATTCTGCGGAGCCATTGTTGCTGTCTCCCTTTACAAAACCGTCTTCCATAGTATTACTATTTTTTACTTGTACGTAAATAATAAAATAATAAAACAATAAAATAATAAACAATAAGTACAAAAGTGCCTATAAACGTTGATATATAAATACAATAATGAAAAGTATATTAATAATAATAAAATAAGGTAATTTATTAGAACAACCGTTTGTACACGGACGGCATTTCTATAATACAATCAACCCCACTCCCCTCTACTCAGCACTGCGATTCACTTCTCCAACTTGTGCACATGGGTTTGAGCTATCAACTTCTCCCCGTGACCCTTGAGGATGTGAAACTTCAAACTTGAAAGAGGAGATTCGTATATTGATGAATTACTTTATTATTGAAAAATAAACTAATAATGTAAATTTTCATTTGTTGCATCTCGTTGGTTTATAAATTAAATTTTCGTGCCTTTCATATTCTAGCAAAAGTTATTCCGTCTTGCTCACGCGCCTTCTTATTGCACAACTCTGTCTCTTTCTCCTTACATAATTTAAAATTTCAACAATTTAATATATTAAGTTTAACGTCTTAACAGATCCCAACGACACTAATACAACAAGAGACGCCGGCGTTCCAGTTAGAAATAGGGCAACACGGCATTCGAATCGCCTAGCCCACCGGTGGGCCAGGCTAACGCGGCGTACGCATTCCTACTGAGTGTCTAGCTGGTTCTTTGGCAGTAGATGACCCTTCCGCACCAGTGGTAGTTTCAATATACGACATCCTAAGCCGAGGTCCATGCCCTCTCGGGTGCCCTTAGGCGTATCGTATGTAGGAGCAGTTCAGGCTAAGCGCCCTTAGCGCTACCCCACAAAGTTTGGTGAAATTTAAATAGCCAAGAAGGCCATAAATAGACACACCATTACGAAAACTATACAGGAAATGTGCACCGCAGACGGCTCTTATGCATTTCTTTTATGTAATAAAAACCTTATTGCCTCCACCGAATCACCCCACAAAATAAATCAATACCGCATAATGGCTGATACATAGCCATGAAAGTTTTGCTGCTGCGATTGATTTTACCTGACTAATTTGTTCGATTCCAAGAAATTTCGTACTAATTAAAATACCGACATAATTAATGTGAAGTTTTGTTTTAAATTATATATTTTGTCCATGTGTGTGTCCAACCAAAGTATTTTGCCATGTATTTAGTCTTGTTACATTTTATCTAGAATAGAGGCATCATCTGCAAATATATGCATTTGACTTTTTTGAATTGCGAGCATGAGATTTAACTTTTGAAATATTATCCACAGAGCGCGCCCCAGGGTAAAATCACGCCCAAATCTACTTCGTGTCCAGATAATAAAAAATCGAATCCGTGCGATGGGTCTCAGGTAAGACCACTCTTCTGATCATTGCAATTTGTTTGGTGTAAACCTGTAGATCGGTTTTTGCTTACGTGAGCATTAGCGTTGTGCGTGTAGCATACCTTGCAAAGGACTTGCTGACGAGGATCGCATCGTGCTTACTAGGTCGCGTAAGTAAATGCACAGTATTGTATATTTTCAATATATACAGGGTGTCCAGAAGGTCAACGTCTGAATGAAAGGGGTTCAAGCACCATATATTTAAAAAATCTATGTGGATTAGTTTAGTAGACATAGGATGATTTCTAAAATAAGTGAAAAAACTCCTTATTCGTATGCTGAATCTGTAAATGTTTAACGATTTTTTTTTTCGGTTATTAATTGGTTACTAAATGTTTTTATGTAATAAACCTTGAATACAAGCAAATCTATTATGGTACGATAGAAAAAAAGCAATAAAGAAAAAATTTGTTGCAATTTTTTATATCTAATTTTCTCTGCTCCACCGTGTAAAAAACATGTAGGAAATGAGGCTGGCATTTACTCTCAAAAGTTGGCGCATCTAATGCAGTTTCTAAAAAGGTATAATACTTGGCACTTAAATATATTGATATATTTGCCAGCAAGCAGGCTATCATGGATATAAATATCGATCATTGTAGAAGCGTGCAGACAGACGCGATTAATTTGAACAATAATTAAGAATTAGATTTATTGAAAAAGTTATGCCGTGAAGGTTGTTCCGAACTGGTAGTAGTTCTAATTTGTTTTTTTCTAACGTGAAAACAACAAGTACATAATTGTAATTAATATTTTAATTTGAGCTTTGTGTGCCAGAATCTGCAGAGCAGCCCCTACATTATTGACGTGATAGTAAATCAGTACCTTGAATGATTTGTTTAACTTTGCAGAAATTTGAGGCTGTGAAAAACGAACCTGTTGTGAGCCACCCATCCGGAAAACACGAGATACAACGGAACTACCCTGGTTCAGAGGTAAACTACCCAAAGATCATTATTAGTATGCGGTTTTATTTCAAGAAAATCTCTGGCGATGTCATAGCCAAGATGACATAAATGTAGAGGCAACTGCTGCTGAGTATTGTAACGTAGTTCCAGTAAAACACCAAAACTCTCTTCTATGTTTATTTTTTCGGTAAAATTAAAAATATACAAAAATGCCAAAAATTTTGGCTACGCACACTCGTGAACGTAAAAATAAATTATAGGTTTCTTAAAAAAAACTTTGATTGTAGATAATAAAATATCTTAACTATGTAATTTTGAATAATAAACTCGGAAACAATAATAAATAAATAGATTCAAGTTGCTTTGACGGATAATATTTCGTGACTGACTTGTCAAATCAAAACATTGCCGTTCTCCGACACTACGTAATTCCTAGTTTAAAATTACGTCGGGAACGACAAAAAAAAATAAAATTTACTGACAAAAAGAGGTCGAAATAGACAACCGTCACAATACCCCGGGGGCCGGGAAAAAAAAAATCTGAAAGATTTTTTTTAGTAAAATTTCAAATTCAAACCAAATCATCTGAACTGAAATCAACTAGATTTAGAAATTTGAGAAGATTCCGGACAAGCCTGAAAGTGTTATATAAGTCTTGCAAGTGAGTAGAAGGATCTGCAAAATTTTTGAGTTGTTGTGGATGGAGTTTGGGATGACGCCGAGGATATCACAATGAGCACTGTTCGCACTGTTATGTTACGTATTACCGTATTTAAAAGTGGGTTTTATAGAAAGAATGTTTAGTTGTTGTTGGTACTTGGTGATCCAATGAGGAATAAAACACTGGCGCAAAATACCGAAAGAACGGTGCTGGATGCCCGTTTGACAGTTGTCTTGTTGCATTGGCTGAGTAGTAACAATGTTGTGACGGTTGTCTATTTCGACCTCTTTTTGTCAGTAAATTTTATTTTTTTGTTGTTCCCGACGTAATTTTAAACTAGGAATTACGTAGTGTCGGAGAACGGCAATGTTTTGATTTGACAAGTCAGTCACGAAAAATTATCTATCAAAGCAACTTGAATCTATTTATTTATTATTTTCCGAGTTTATTATTCCAAATTACATAGTTAAGATATTTTATTATCGATAATCAAAGTTCTTTTTAAGAAACCTATATTTATTTTTTACGTTCACGAGTGTGCGTAGCCAAAATTGTTGGCATCTTTGTATATTTTTAATTTTACCGAAAAAATAAACACAGAAGAGAATTTTGTGTTTTATTGAAACTACGCTACATACTGGCGCCCGAATATTCAAACGTAGTTTATGGAGAAGAGAGGAGAAATTGCAACAGAAGGAACAAAAGGAACAGAAGAATTGCAACATTAAAAATAATTTTTTTATAATTATTATTGAGGTCAGGCATAAAACTTTATTTGTTACCATTTTCAATCATTAACATTCACTATAATATATTTATATATGTATCTACTATAATATATCTACTATAATATATCAAAATACTGCTAAATTATTCAGACATTTAAGTTTCTTTAGTTTCTTTCGTTATAATATCCTTGAAGAAATTTTCTGAAGACACAACATTCTATAACCCAGTAATTTCACTATTTAAATAACATTTTCTATTCATTTTCATCACTTGAAAATACGTATATTTTTAAGGCTCTATTCTGCATAACGACTATTAACAAATTTGTTTCACTTTAAAATTTTTTTTTGATTTCGCAATGAATTTTTCACAATTAAATAAACCTGAAATAATTTATGAATTAAAAATCAGAAATATAAATTTTTCTTCGACGCAATCTGTAGACGAACTACGATCATTATTATTAAATATTAATGTAGATTAATATTTACAACGAAGTACAGAAACGGTTATTTAATGCACATCAATATAATGCAACTTATTATAACAAACATCATCAGAATTTAGAATTTAATAACGGTGATATTGTTTGGAGGCGAAACCATGTAATAAGTTCCTCTAAAAAACATTTTTGTGCTAAGTTTGCACCCAAATTTATTAAATGTAAAGTTTCAAATAAAGTTTCACCATTAATTTACGATTTAGTGGATATGAATAATAGCCCATTAGGTCGTTGGCATATCAGAGACATTAAACCTCTACCGCGTTTAACTTCTTCTTTGAGTGACTAGATTGGTTGTTACCAATTACTTTATATGAATTCATATATAATTATTGCTCATTATCTCACGGCGAGCATAAGCCGATTCTTTTTGTCTTATTTTTTTTTCTCTATGCACCTCATTATCGTTTGGCTATACCATTAACATTGACGTTGGTCAAAACTTATAATTAATTATCATCATCGTAGTATTAGGTTAACTTTTTGTGTAATTTATTTAATATTTGCAATTCTAATTTTTTCTTCTCAATTTTTTTTTTTTTCAAGCGGTTTGCAACTTGTAAAATTAAGCCTTCTGCACGAGCGTTTATTAAGGTAACTCGTTAAACTAAACCATACCTATGTGTATTATTTATACACTTGAATCACTTTCCTGTGAGAATTATTTTCATATGTTTATTACATAAATATTTTAATTACTTCACAAAAGACCCTTGGATTTTATTTAAAAGTCAATGTTTCACGACTGGCTATGATTTTCTTTTCTTTCCGGCATATTTATTTCAGTCTTCAACTGAAACTTGTTTATAGTAATCACCGTGCGGGAGTTAGCGACACGTTAAAGAAGCCATAAGCTATTAATATTTTCAGCGGATGGCAACTATTAAAGCCTTTTGCCGTTGCGTTCAACTCTATTGAGTTGACTTATTTAGGATACGTTTCCTCATAAGCAACTCTAACTGCATGACGTTTTATTTCCAGTAGTTGGAATAAGACTAGTATGAAAGAGAATGTATGTTGTAATTATAATGTACGTTGATGGAGTTGAACGATGTATATTAACATTGTATATTTCAGGAACATGTTTAAAATTTTATCATTCATGAACCATGTAATTTAAGATAATTATTTAGGATTTTTTTTTTCTCTCTCGTCTGTTTTGTTTTCTTTTTCTATTAAATAACTTGTTGATAAGCATTATATCAGTATTATTTTTATTTTCATATATACAGGATGTTTTTTCAGAAAAATTCTTCTATAGGATGTTAATATTAATTTTCATTTTGCTTTTAATTATTATTTTTTTTTTTGATTGTTCTTTCATTTAGCAGATTAAATATTAAAATTCGATATGTATATGCGGTTTATTTTGATTTGGTTTGAATTTGAAATTTTACTAAAAAAAATCTTTCAGATTTTTTTTTTCCCGGCCCCCGGGGTATTGTGACGGTTGTCTATTTCGACCTCTTTTTGTCAGTAAATTTTATTTTTTTGTTGTTCCCGACGTAATTTTAAACTAGGAATTACGTAGTGTCGGAGAACGGCAATGTTTTGATTTGACAAGTGAGTCACGAAAAATTATCTATCAAAGCAACTTGAATCTATTTATTTATTATTTTCCGAGTTTATTATTCCAAATTACATAGTTAAGATATTTTATTATCGATAATCAAAGTTCTTTTTAAGAAACCTATATTTATTTTTTACGTTCACGAGTGTGCGTAGCCAAAATTGTTGGCATCTTTGTATATTTTTAATTTTACCGAAAAAATAAACACAGAAGAGAATTTTGTGTTTTATTGAAACTACGCTACAATGTCTCTATAGAAGGTTTGTCATTTGTGCGCCCGGGCCCTATGTGTACGTTAAGCTGGTGTGTGCAAACAACTGTGTGTGCGTGACAAGATGAACTGATTGTACACGCACTCCTAAGCGATGTGAATACGGTTTGTGAAGATGAGGTATGCCACACAAAGTTGCATGTTCGCAAGCGCACGCACACGAAAGGCCGCGCGTGCACGTGAGTAATAATGAGAGAGAAAATAAAGAAGAAAAAAGAGAAGGATAAATAATGAGGGTGAAATTTATTTGTTGCGATGGGGTGTCTTATTACAATTGCAATATAACTGATTAGTGTCGTTAAAGGTACCTGTTGGTATTACCGCCTCAAGTGACGCAGTCGGCGCTGGTGTCAGGCTCGTATGACGAAGCCGCGTATCAGAACACCAAATCTGAGTAACAATCATAGAATGTTCGACGATAGGATGGCAATTTCCTTTCATTGGAAAGTGTGCATTAGCTGGACTAAATATTTAAATAAAATGGTTAAACCTTGTTGGCAAGCCCCTGTCGCCGTACGTAAACCAGTTTGGAAGAAATTACTCTATGCGTACTAAATAAGTATCTCTTTGATGAGCGGTACTATTTTTATTAAGCGTATAAAACATTATTTGCAGGATCATTTTCCCGCTGAGCACGGTCCCAATGCGCCACCGCATTATCAATATGTGAGTAAACATTTTAATTTTGTAAAATTTTACGAAGCCTAAACATTTTTCTAAACCCCGGACAAGATATGGAGCCCTTTGAATGTCATGGCAAACATTTTGATAAAACATACGAGTAAGTGGATTCACCGTTGACCCAGAGCTGCAGTTTTTAGCGGCAAATGGCAGCAAGCAAAGCCGACACGGAACCTAGTATAAGTATTATTCACGATGTAACTTCCTATGTTGCAGGATGTTGCAAATAAAATAGAGGCATAGGGATAGCAATTTTTTGATTTGCGTTTGTATGCGGTCCTTACCACCTGCTCATGGTGGAGCTGTAAAGTAGAGATAAAAATAATAGCTTACCTGTGCTAGAAGGTTCCCTTCTAGCCTAAAAGCTAGTATGTACATATTTTAATAATAACAATAATAATAAATATTTTATTTGCCAGTGTAAGCGTAACACGTCTTTACTTAGGTCCGTACATATACTGCTACAATGTTAGCGTCCAAATTTACATAAAGATTTACAAACATAAAAATTAACCATAAAAAAAAAACTAAAAACACATGTCACATAATAAATGTTATACTATTTCCATTTCTTTATTTTCTCGATGACAGCTCCTGTGAAAACTTGAGCGAGCGTTTTTTTTACATTATGTATGCATTATTTTATAAAATCAGTATAGAACACTAAATTTGTTTCAACACTTCGACCTTTAAAAAATCCATGTTGCTGTTGTGATATGTGTTGAGATAATAATGATAATTCATCAGTGACAATTTTTTCAAATAATTTACCTAATATACATAATTTAGAAATGGGTCTATATTGACGTACATCATGTCTTGATGTACATTGAGTTTTTCCATATCCCAGGAAAGCAGCCCTCTGATAAAGATTTTTTAAAAATTAAGTAAACTGGCAAAGATAATTGCTCTACTAATTTAGAGATAAAAACGGGGTGTATTACGTCGACCCCAGCCCCCTTACTAATGTTGACTTTTTGGAGAAGCTTTTTTAATAAGTTAAGGGTAATTTTAATTTCGGATATATTAACAGGGCAGTCCGCAATTAATGAATCAGAAGAAGAAGATGGAGCAGGCGAGTTGTAGTTTTCTGGTTCAAAAACTGAATTAAAGTAATCCCCATCAGTAGATGATGCATCGTTATATGACATAAAAGCGGGTATATTATTAGAAGAAAATTTAGATTTTATAAAAGTCCAAAAGTATTTAGGGGCTCTTTTTATTTTATCCTCAGAAAATTTTATGTAATTGTAGTAGCAATCGCGTTCCAGCTTCTTTGCGCGAGCGCGTAACATCTTAAACTCTTGATAGTCCCGTGGATTACAGAAGATTTTCCACTTAGCATGTACTTTTAATTTTTCACGGATAACCTTAGTTAGAGCCAAAGAGAACCAAGGCGGATACATATTGTAGGAACAAACTTTTTTCTGCGGAACAAAATCTTTGATTAGTTTATTTATTATGTAGTAAAAATGCGAAACCACATTTTCAGTTGTCATGGTGTCCACAACTCGCCAATCGGTATCACTCATTAACAATATCCTACTTATTTTCCCATAATCCGCCGCATGAAAAATATATTTTATTTGATCATTCACTTTTAAATACGCTGTTTGATTCAGGGGGAACAATAATTCAATAGCTTTATGATGTAAATCTTCTGGAGTTAATGGGAATTTGCAGGCAATAACACGACAATCACAATTACTTAAAGCTAGGTCCAGAATTCGCTCATTAATATTAAAACACCCGTTATATTGTTTTAAATTTGAGAAAGCCATGAAGTCTAGCAGAGCGGCTGCTTTCGGGTCATTGTTTGTGTTTAAAGTCAGATAGTGATTAGAAGTTACAGTCCACGATGCGTACGATATATTAAAATCTCCTAAAATTAAATAATAGTCGAGACATTCTCGCTCCGATCGCCGCCCAGTGCGGACGTGCAAGACCCCGTTCTCCGTTGATCGGTCCCTTCCCGCCATTCCATGGCGCTCAGTCTACTGACGACACAGTCTAGCGTGTTGGTTCCGTGCTTCGGTTTTCAAGGTTTTTCTACTCCGTCTGAGTGCTTTCGAAGTGCGATTTTTCTTTGCGACTAAGCCCCTTAGTCTTCAAAGTGCTGTGCTAAGTTGTGTTGTGCTTGTGCTGAGTGCAGTGTTGTGCCCAGCGTAAGTAGTCTGGTTTCAGTGCAAAGGATACTTAACGGTGACAACGAATTTGTACTGAACCAGTCCTTTTATTTTTATTTTATTTCTCCTCTCCATTTTATTTATTTTTCTCCTATTTTCATATTTATTTTATTATATCTGTGTGTTCTCGTGTGTATTTGTCCTTTCTGTCGGTAAAGGTTGACCCTAACGCGGTCAACTCTTTACCTGCGTACCCTTTTTTAGGTTTCTAGGTAGCGGCCTTCAGCGTACTACGGATAGTTTTAATTTATTCTCCCCAGCCCCCCTACCGCTGGTAGGGAGGTTAGCCGCTAGGGTTCGCTAGGTTTTTATTTAGGAACTCTAGGCATATATATATTGTTGTCCTTCCCCAACCCCTCCGCAATGGCTTCCCTGAACCCCGAGGAGGTTCTCAATAAGCTGATCGCTGATTACGCTGCCCAAGGCACTTATTGCCCTCCTCATATGATTCGCACACTGCAATCCTTTCTCCCTCTAATCATGGCACTGATCACACCGGCCCCTCAGGCCACCTCCGTCCCTCAGACCGCTCTGGTCTTAGGCCCTCCCGCGTCCCCTTCCTCCAGTGACATGGAGTGCGAAGTAGACGCCTCCGAGCCGCAAGCGCGCACCCGCGACCGAGTCGTCCTCGGACGCCACCCCAACAGGCCCTGAGTCTCCCTCTTTTACGCTTGTTAAGAAACGCTCCAAGAAGCGCTCGAAACAAGCCCCGGCGCCCTCGATGCCCGTCCCTACACCCCCTGCGGCGTCTTCAACGCCAGCTGCCCCGGTGTTTTCAACACCCGCTCCGGCCCCAGCTTCTGTCAGGCCAAGGTCCCACCACCCGTTTTCCTTCGGGAAAAGGGTAAATGGACTGAGGTTTCGACATTGTGCAATGAGCACAAGATCCATTACACCCGAGCAGCCAACTCGGGTGAATCTATTAAAATATTAGTCTCGTCGATAGACGACTTTCGTGCTTTAACAAAGCTCCTCACCGATAAGCAATATGCTTATCACACTTATGCTCTGCCAGAAGAGCGTAAGATAAGAGCGGTACTCAGGGGAGTCCCGTTCGAATTATCGAACGAGGCTATCCTAGAGGATCTGCAGTCCCAAGGCTTTCCGGCACTCGCGGTGTATAAAATGCACAGCAAGTACGGGAGGCAACACCCTCTCGCTTTGGTGGTTCTCGCCAACGTCCCCAAGTCCAGGGAGATCCTAAAAGGGGTTAGCACTATATTCGGCCTCTCTGGGATCTCGATCGAGGCGCCTCATCACCGCGGTCATCCCGGCCAGTGCCATAGGTGCCAGTTGTACGGGCACGCGGCGGCCAACTGCCGCGCACCGCCCAGGTGCGTCAAGTGCCTGGTCCCTCACTTCACTAAGGAGTGCAATCGCACTCCTGAAACTCCTTCTCCTCCCGATTGCGTGCTTTGTGGCCAGTCCGGCCACACCGCAAATTACAGGGGCTGCCCTCGTGCACCCCGTTGTATGCGCTCCAATTCCAAGAGGGCGGCACCCAAACAGGCCCCGCCTCTTTCTCAGGAAAACTTTCCGCCGCTACGTAGTCGGGTTCCTCCGGCTGCAAAGCCTACACAGTCCAGGCCTGCTCCAGAAAACTGGAGGCTGCGCCCCGCATCGAATCCCATCCCGGCTCCTCGCCCATACAAACCCACTCCTCAATCCTCCGTAGCAGACGATATGCGTATCGTCTGCGACGCTATGAAAAATATCGATGTTAGTGAAATCGCAGTCTTAGCCCGTAAACTTAGGGCTTCACGTACTCCGACAGAGCGTTTGCTAGCTCTGGCGGAGCATAGTTCCCTTCTCAATTCATTATAGGTTCATTTAAATGAATTGATCGTTCGAATTGAACTGAAGCGTTCTTCAAACGCTCCGAAACCCATCCCAATCCTCTAGTTCGTGATTCAGTCTCATATACTACTCCAGTGTTAGACTCGAAGTTCAAAGTCGCTAGGCCTAGGAATGCGCAAACGTACTCATCCACCAGACTGTCACGCGATCTCGAAGCCCTTCTGGCCGCAAATTCTAATTCTAACGTAAATTCTAACTCTAACGTAAATCCTTATTCTAACGTAAATCCGAGTTAATTCAATTTTATTTTGCAATTATTTTAATTTTTGACTTTCATTTTGAGCACCTTCAGTGCTACGTATTCACCTTCAGTGCTTTGAGCACCTTCAGTGCTATGTAATCCCAGCGGGTGACCCCTTCTGGGCCCCGCTAGCGCGGCCTCTTTCTCCAATTGGCCGTCGCTCAGATGAAGGCTGAGTGGCAAAAATGCACGAGCCGACAGGGGGTTTTTAGTGGGTATGGTCCTGGTAGGCGTCGGGACGAGTCCCACATAACTTTGGAATCGCGCCAGAGTATGCGTCAGGGCATTTTTATCCTCCTGCCCTTCCCGCGGAGGGGAACAAAAAAAAAATAAGTCATCAGGCAAAGAATGCATTTAATACTTCAGAATGATTAGCTCCATGCGGAAAATATGTACAGATAAATAGAGTAGTCGAGCGGGCCACACGTGGCGGTCGGGGCGGTGCGCAGGCGCGCCGTCCAGCTCCACAGTGAGCCACAACTTCTCGGCAGTGGGCGACGAATACCAGGTGTCGCAGCGACGCACACGCAGGTCCGAGCGCGCGGCTATGAGCACCCCGCCACCGCGGTCGGCGCCGCCCGCGCACCCTACTCTCGGCCGGTCGCGCCGATAAACATAATTACAATAAAAATACTCCGCATCCTGAAAACTAGTAGTTAACCATGTTTCTGTTATAAATATTAAATCATAATTATTCTGCAAAACATTGGATAGAAAATTATGTGATTTGGTACGCAATCCCCTCACGTTCTGGTAATAAATATGTAAAGAATCTAAGTTAGCCATTTGAAATTAAAACAAGTATAGGTCTAATGATTAAAAGTAAATGAATTATGCTGGAAATCAATTGCTTTGACATGAGATTAAAGTTAAAATACTTAAATAATTTAGTAAGATAAACCTTCAATAGGTAAAAATAAACAAGCAAGGAATTTAAATAACATAATTTTTATTATTTTGTTAAGTCTATGTTGTACTAAAATTGAATTACCTTTAGAATAAATCTTTTTTTGAATATGAAAATTGTTTATTGTAGAAGTGACAACATTAACAAGAGTACATGATAAAAGTAAATATAATTGTAAACGAAAACCAATTAGTCATTTAAATTCCAATATATCAGATTCATTACTAATTCTTATTATTTTTGATTTATCGTTCTTTAGCATAAGAATTTTGCAATCTCTAACCCACAAATAATTATATTGAAATTTAATTGAAATTCCCGGGCACTTTTCAACAGAAGTTTATTAGCCGGGATGAGGTGCTCGTTCAAATATATGTTGGATGCAGGTCCTGATATTCCGATTTCAGCGGTAGTAAGTCCGCGCCTCGCTCGCGCCGCTGCCATCTGCTGATCTTTATACAGACCTCGGGTAAAACGAACAATTATCGATGGGTGGCGGGTACTTGCGTCCTGTTTGTCATGTTTACTGAACAGTCGAACGCGATGGATCGTGTCAACTTCGCTATTGTCCATGTTTATACCCAATTTTAAACAGATGTCACGTAAAATAATTGGAAGATTTTCGCCAGGTTTTTGGGGAATACCTTGAATTTCAATGTTATTTAGTCGGGTGAATTGATCATGAATGTTATTTTCGTATTTTAGTTCGTTAATAGTTTGGTGGAGCGTCTACCAGTTTTTGAATTGTAGGTAAAATCTTCTATGGGAATTATACGTTCTTTCATTTCCACAAAACGATTTTCGAGATCACACCATTTCAAATTTAAATCCTTAATGCTCTTAGTGGTATATTGAAGATCAGTCTTTATCATATCAATATCCTTCTTAGTAGAAACGAAATCAGCTCTAAATTCTTTGAATTCCTTAAGTAATTTAGCTATACATTCAGTGCTAGTGGAGGTCTGGGGCACGAGCGCGCCACGGCAGGTGACTCAGCGCCAGGTGGCTTTTTTCGGGACCCATTCTTCTGTATGTGGATTGTGCTAATCCGGCACAATGGTATTGGAAATAACCATTACACAAACCGCCTTGACAGATCACAGAATCTGTTACAGGTTCATTGCACTTCGAACAGAACATTTTAGAATCACAATTCGCGTAATAATCGCGTTAAAAACGAAACGACTGCCTGTCGCAAGGTCGAGCGCCTACTCATTTCGAAAACTTATTACATTATTGTTTACTTTTGTATTTCTTTACAATAAATAAATGCTTTGATTTTCATAAAATCTCCTTTTTTTTAAATCACAGTCGAACAATACATAAAAAATGGTCGCTACCTGAGTTATGATTCATGCGGCCGCGAAAGACCCGTAATGAGTGTTTTTGTTTAACGGCCTGCAGCAAATGTTATGTTTGAGCTAGAAGAATGTTTTTTTTAGTATTCGAAAGCTAATACGATGTAGAATTAGATGAAATAATGATCAAATAATAAAAATATGAGATCTTTTTGAGAAAATCGTCAATTTCTTGAAAAAGATGCCACAGGTATCTCTTATATATATTTAAAACGATGTGGGTCCCAGTATAACTGCCTTGTCGCACGCTCATGTTAGGAACGTTAATATTAAACTTATCTCGTGATGCCATACATGCGTTATTATTGGTTTGGGTGATGGATACTGACTTCATCATGGCACTTCAGAGCCGCCATTAACAATGTTCATTGTCTTCAGGACCCGTGGTCCGGGAACTACTACCGCGAGGACCAGCTGCCCTATTCCAACCCTTACCAGACGCTGTGTCGCTACCACAACCAGGTAAGCTCCACGCTACATATACAAATAAGAGAGTGGGTTTCCGGTATATCAGCCTGGCCTTACTAAAACAGTAGTTCAGGGATTAATAAGCTCCATCAAGCTTGCCTACTGATGTTTGGCAGACCTCACATAAAAGTTGTTCCTAACATCGGGCTGTTGAAATCGAGAATCTAGGAGGTTTTTTTTTTCAATAAAAAAGTAGGCTCATGATGGAATGGCTAAATCATTAAAATTGTCCTTATTACTAATACTACTACTCGCTTATTAGTCCTGATGCTCATGATGCACATTACTTGATAAAATGTTTTTCTTCAAATCTGGTTGCCAACACGTTTATCCTAAAATTAGAATTTACAAAAATTATCAAAAATTAAGGAACCTAAACAAAGAATTGTCATAGTTCGAATTCATCATTAGAATTGTTTTTAGCAAATTCATAGGTATATATCGACGATGAAGTATCAATATTGGAAATACCGAACTTAGCTCAAGTTGAGTTTGTGTTCTCTAAACAGTACACCATACCCCTGTTATTCATTAGTAATAATTGTTTCATAATGCCTGGTGTGTCTATATTCAGCGGGAACACTATGTAATTTGATATAGGTCTTACCGTGATATAGATCTATATAATTAGGGCTATCACTGGTGAAACAACTGGAATTTGTTCCGTATTATTTTCAGTTATCGAAATTTTTCAAAAATCCTCTAGCCAGCGGGTAACTTCTTTTCTATTTAAGTGATCAAGTTGAAATATAGATATATAATCCGGGCTATGCTAACTTTATTTATATATATAAAAAATATTTAGGTTTCATTCATTAAAACTGAAATATTACGTTATGCAATTAAACTAGTCTAAAAATGTATACCTACCTGAGAATCAATTTCAGCTTTACTCTTTTTACCCGACTACAGCAAAGCCAAAAAAGTAGGGTAATGTTTTTGGCAGTGTTTTACTCAAACGTCTTTCCGATACGAAAGCGTTTTGTATATGTCACTATAGCACCTAAACTACTGAACCGATTTTGATGAATGATGTGTCAACCGATTCGTAAAGGAGTGACATAAGCTATATATTTTTTATGTTCTCGGGTTCCATTATCGTTATTTATACTTAATTCTTGTTAGTACAAAATGCATTGAATTTGTATTTGAAACGTTATATACAGTATGGATACCACTTATGGGCAATAAATGAAACCTCATACTTGTTATCGCCTTTTCTAACAGTATACAAAAAATGAAAGAAATCGGTCCAGTAATTTGGTCAAAAACCAGAGTTTTAATTTTAAGCAAATTCGTAGAGACACACTCTGTAGATTTGCCACACTAGGTCAATGAGTCAATGAACTTGAATTAACATTATTTAGGTACTTAGTTGGAGAAATGCGACGTTGCCACGTAGTGCGTTATTTGCCGAGCGCGGGAATTCCCCTGAGCGGGGCGCGTGCAGGGTGGACGGACACACCTGTTCTGCCGCCCTACCGTAAAAGGATGCTAAGTACAAAATCATATTTTTGAGAAAAATGACAATAACCCGACAAACTTGTTTTCTAAAGTTGTATGTAAGATAGCATGTTATAATCAGTTAGTTACCACTGTTTTGTAAAGGGAATAATAATCGGTTAATAAATAAGTTGAAAGAGAAAATGATTCGAGATTATGTTTATAATGTTTAGCTTTAATCACTCAGTACATAGTGTTTTTTAAATTATCATAACTGTACTTAAAAGCGTTCTTATTAAAAATGATTATGTGTAATTAGAGATAAAATAAATAAAGAAGTAGACAGTGAAATCTTATGAATTGTTTTTACGTGTTACGCCTAGACTGGACGAGTCGAATCGCTCCTGTTAAAATTCATAAATTCAATCGTAAAAACAAAGAATAAACATTCATTATAATAGGCACATAGACCTTTCCTTAAAATAATTTGTTAATTGTTAATAACAATAATAATAAAAACTCTAATAACGCAAACATACTCTTATTTTAGTGCATTGATGATTATCATAGTTCCTTTTCTTAGGTACGTAATTGTAAATAAGTATTAAATACCAACAATTGCACCAATTGCACTATTTATGACTTATGTTTTTTTGCCAACTGGGAAGTCATGTTTTGTCACTCACTCGCACTCGTCACGTCAATTCACCGCTAGACTTCCGGGCCACTGCGCATGTGCTTATTGCAGAGATTTTGATACTCGGCTCGCGCTCGCGCATTGTGCAGTAACTATTGTAAACTGGTTATTAGGTAGTTTAATTTATTCAGTATTTATTTGTTATGGTGAAATTGACACTAGGTACTTTACTTTTGTGTGTGTGTGTGTGTGTTTTAACAAAATGCCGCGATAACAGCATTTTTACAGTGCTGCAGAGTATACATACATGATTTTAATGTATAGGATAGTGCGCCATGATTGGGTTTATTTTCAGTTCAGTTAAATCGTGACGAAATAAAAAAGCGCAGTAAAAACATGAAAGTAAGTGATTTTTTCTCATTACGTCGCAAACCGTAAAACAACAATCGAAGATGGCGGCGCCGTGCTGCCTATCGCGCCATGCGTGTGCGTCGTTGCCACTCTTCTGCTGAGGCTAAGGTGCGTCGTCAAACAGAGTGTTATACTGATACTGCATTTATTTCGCTATTTATTTTGTTTGAAAATGAAAGTTGTTTAATTTGCGGTTTTTCGTGTAATATTCGATTGAGTTATACTTCTGTGGACTATTGTTACTTGTGGTTTCATTTTTTGCCCATGAGTGGTATCCACACTGTATATACGTTAAGGACATTTGAGTAAAACACTGAAATTGATTCTCAGGTAGGTATGAATTTTTAGTATGTTTAGGGTAGGTAAGAACGATTACGTTCATACTGTTTCTTTTGCTTATATGGATGATCTCACGAAGTATTTTCTTCAGCAAGAAAACCACCTTATATATCTGCACTTGTTTTTCTCCTGTAAAATTGCATTTTATTTAAATAGAAGGTACAGGTACTTCATCGTCGATATGTTGCTTTTGAAATGGTGCGGTGGTACAAAATGCTATTTATTTGTTAACATAAAATAATTGATAATTTGAAACGTTACAATTTTTTGATATACAGGATGACTGGTGGGTCACTTTCGAAATTTGAGGGCGTGATAGTTTGATATCATACATGCAGAGAAAAAATATAATTAAAAATTAATATTAAATATTTACTGAGTAAACTAACCCGAAAGTTAAAGAATTAATTACGCAACGCATGGTTACACTAGCGTAGGTACTACTTAGCACGGACGTACGCACTGCGCTATCAACACAGAATAGGTAGGTAGGGAGGTTTACGAACGGTCGACCACATTCGCTTCAAAATGGTTTGCGGGATCTGTCGGCCCTTTCTTTCTCTATTTAACTAATACGACTGGCTGGTCAGCTGTTGCGCTCACACTAATTAGTGACGGTCAGGCGACGACGCGGTGGGATCATAGATAGAAAAGGTACCTAGCGGGTGGTGGCGTACGTTGTGGCGGGTAAACTATTTTGTGCGCGCCGCGATCCACGTGCCAGGTCACGTGCCATGGTCGACTCAGGCGTCGGGAAAGTGTAGGGAAACAACACTTTATTTATTTATAGGGAATTATAGTTAAAAATTAAATACCTTCTTTTATTACATAATTATGACCAGAATCGAGTACAGAGTGCTCTCCTTTAATATCTAAAATTTGTCACCAGTCACCCTGTATAACCCTGCGTTCAGTTTAATATATCAACAATTGTATAATTTTCAGCAAATGTTACCTGAATATGTCGAGAAAGTTCCCAAACAACCTAAAACGGTAAGTTGCTCAAAACAAATTAAATTGGTAATTATTTACGGTAATGATCGATTACCACAGGGTAAGCCATAGTGATTAGTTTATTTAGTACAGGACACAAAGTGCCCATTTAATGAAGGCCTCTGAAATAAAGGATGCCATATTGGGTAACAGGTCAATGTACATCAAATTCATTGTATCGTATGGGTGTGCTGTTCAAGTACTACACTATAGTGCTGCAGATCAACTCTTTTTGTTTTCCTTATTTCACAAGCTACTGTGTTTATTCAGTGGCTAACACTTAGAAAGTAAAATATAATTTGTGAATCAAATTTAAAATATCATACCGTTTAGCCTGTAGAGAAGTCTTTTACGTATTTGCTAATAAAATGGAGGAAAATCATGATCTGTTTATTTTAATATCGAGGAAAAAGGTAAGGGGACAAGTATAGAGTAACGAATAAGAATCTTCATTGCAAACTTTAAATTATTTGATTATACAACAATACACATTAACAAAAGTTACATACAGCCGTTAACAGCGAATACTTAAAACTATCCTAAAAAATGAAAATAAGTCATAAAATTATGCAGGTCTGTCTTAAATGTCACATTCGCTTATTTTATTATTAACATTAGGTATACCTTCAAATTGGAATTATGAAGTAAATCTATCACTGCAATGCTCATGTAAGTCAAAGCTGCACTTTTCTATTTCTTTTCCTTCAATTTTATAAATTTTATTTAAAAATAATTCACAAAATGTAAATACAACACTGGAATTCCATCCGAGCGTGCAATTTTTTTTCCACCTTAAGCAGCTTTGATAAACAGGCGCAGTATCAAATGGCCCTATGTAGCTTCGCTTTCATAATAAGTACATGTACTATACTTTTATTATTGTTTGGTTTTTATTTTTATTTAGTTTTTATTGCTACAATAAAAAATGCAAGATACAATAAAAAATGTATATTTAGAACCCTGCTTGCCTGAGGAGAATCTAATTTTGAAATTTACTTTAAATGATTTGGGTGTTTTGGTAACTAAATAATCATTAAGGTTTAGGAAAATTGTTTGGTTCAAAAACCCATTTTTACAACTGCCGCGTGTATTGTTGCAGTGTACGTGTGCCCAGAAAAAAGCCAAACTCAATCCAATCCTGAAGATGCCCCCCGAGCCAGAGGAAGTTAGTGCCGTGTTATTTTTTTTCATTGTATTGTGAATCAGGTGGCACGCCTGTTTCTATGAATTTTATTTAGTAATTTATTGTAAGATTGTCATATTTCCCAGTCATGTACATAAATTTGAAAGCTACGCTAATACAAACTCTGATATTCAGATTTTTTTATTGAAAAAGGATTGTACGTTTGTCTTCTATCTCACGTGATGGAAAGTGACGATGAAGACGAAGGTGTTACACGTCTATCCACGAGATACCTATTCACTCGACGCTTGAAAGAACTAGGACTATAGTTTTCTGGAAAAACAGATGCAGGCAGTCCATTCCACACCTTGGCGACCGCACCAACAAGGAACTATCGAAGCGTTTGGTTCGACTTCTTGGGATGTCTACTATAAAGGGATGGAAGGCCTGTCTGCGTCTAGTAGTCTGAATTCGATTACAATTAGAAAGCAAATTTATAGGAAAGTATAGAATAAAATAATATTAAATGTTAATTTTTAAACACGTATCTCTGCAGGAAGACATGCGCTACTTCCCAAAGGCGAGTATCTCGCCAAAGTACGGACCAAAGAAAATAGAAAAACTAGTAAGTTTTGTTTTTTTGTCGGCTTCGTGTTTTTCTCAGTAAAATGGTCGCTTTAGTCGGATACAACACACCAGCGAATATTTTATATTTTCATATAATACCTATATGTGAAATCAATCCCTCTACGCGGACGTGTACTCTATTTGTGTCCAGTTATTTTCACTTAAAAAGCGCACTGGAAAGTGTCAGTTCAAGACACAGCAAAGTTGCTGCCGCCGGGCAACTGTGATGGTGAGATGTGTGTCAGCAACAAAAACTGTCAACGTCAGCGCAGTCTAATCCGGTTAAATGCTGTTAGGATACGACCTTTTGGAGTTGCGTTACGCGACACTGATGGTTTGTAGGGTGTTTTCCTCCAAATAGACCAGAAGATCAAGTAAACAAGCTTGAGCGCCTTTAAAGTACCCTTAAGGGCTACTTTAGAGTAGTAACAGTTTGTTTGGTAAAAAACACGGAACTTTTAAAATTTCAGCAGCAGTAGTTCGGTCATCAATTTAAATTAAAAGGAAAAAGGATACCTACTCGTAATTTTTTTATTCCTAATATAACATATAGTGAGCAATTTTTTTCGGATTGGAACTGCTCGCGTCCGTAAGGTTTAGCCCTCGATGCCTTGTAAGTGGTCCCCGGGTGGTGCTAGACGAGCTGTATCTTTTGGTGGTAGGCTTCGGCCGTGGCTTGTCACCACCCACTAAACAAAGCCATACCGCCAAGTGACATGGTCGCGTTCCGGCATGATATTTAGTGTAGCCATTGAGGAGGGTAGGTCTGAGTAATCGTGCTGCATCAGAGAACTGTCTTCATCTCGTAATTTATTGGCTCGCCGGGTAACTGGTTTTGGAGGGTAGCGGGATCCGAAGCAACGGTGCAACGCTGGCCGACCGCAGGTAGTAGGGAGCCCAAGTAGTGTGCTAGCCACATGCAAAAGGCTGCCCCGCCACCTCACGAAAAATCCCGGGAGGCTGCATCGTGCCAGCTCGCGACTGGTTAGAGATGACCCGATGACATTCCCCGGGGGGTTCGGGGAGTTCCCAATCGGTGCGTTGTTTATTGCGAGCTGCTTGGTTCCATTTGCAGCGCTTTACTCAACTTCTTTCCTCCTCCCTATTCACTCACCCAACTAATATGAAAAGTCATTAGAAGAGTAAGGTTCTTCAGCGGTGCAAGTGCAGTTCTGCAACATCAGAGGAATGCACTCAAATCTCAACGATGTCCACCACCACCTTGAGACAGAGAGGCCTCACCTACTCTTCGTAACGGAGACGCAGATCCGTAATCCGTCAGACTCGGCTAACCTTTGTTACCCAGGTTACATCCTGGAGTTCAATTCCCGGCCGAACGAGATTTGTTGTCAGCGTCTCCGTTACTTGGAAGATCTGGACTTTTCCGTCATGTGGGTTCACATTGTTACCGGCCTTGACCAATTATATTGGTCTACGCCAGTATATACCGGTCACGTAGCGGAGATCGGGAGACAACGGGGCTCATGGAGTATCTCAGCGATGCAGCAGATAAGGTCCGACAACGTTTTTCCTCAGCGCAGTTGGTGTTACTCGGGGATTTTAACGCTCACCACGGGCAATAACGGACAAAAACGGAAGAGAGGCTTTTAAGTTCGTGACGCAAGGCCTCTCACAGCTTGTGCACGAGCCCACGCGCATCCCCGACGTTGCTGGCCACAGTGCACATTGCTTGGACCTTCTGCTAACAACTGATCCTGACAGGTACTCGGTGTCCGTAACTGCACCTGTAGGGACACCTCGTGGTGAAATCTGTGTCACAGTACTCGTACCGGCCCAAAACCGCGCTAGGCGAGTATGGCGATACAAGTCAGCAGATTGGGATAAGATGCGATGGTTCCCAGTAGTCCCCTCTAGCACCGTCCCCCGGGGTGACAATGAGAATTTTTCAGTTCCCTTCCGACTCGTACTAGAGGGGACAAATGGAATTTTTTTTCTCAATTGTCCCCCTTGAATCGAGCGGATCGATTAGATTCGATATACTTAAAAATAAAAAAATACAAATAACATGGATTTCAACTTTATTTAATAATTGAAATTTAAATTAAAGCACTCAAATAAAATAAGTGCTTACAGAAATTGTTAGTTGATACACTGTATTACTAAATATTTTTTAAATAAATATGTGGATACTGCAACGTTTGCTTGTGCTTTATATAGTAAAATACATTATCGCACAAACAAACTTCCTGGCAGCTTACAATCTGTCATAATTTGTTCGATTCAGGGCTTTGAATAACTGTAGTCCCTGAACGTGGGAACTCTTGATCTAACGCACGCATTGATATTTTAAATACATACAGATGCATCGCGTACTATTCCTATACTCACCCTGGAAACGAATCAGTCTAATTTCAGGTTTTCGTTAAAGTTAGATATTTATCGAGTTTTCGTCTTTGTAGGTTGATTAGGAATGTGACAAAAACACGCAATGTGAAGCCATTATTTTGTCGCATCGACAAGCCGCATCTCACACAGCATTTTTATGAACAAATAAAAAAAATATTTATGTCAATATTGTATAATATGGGAATTGTACGGGTTTCAAAAATGATCTGTTATTTAAAAAAATGAAAATACAGATTAAAATAAACAACGATTTAAACAAATTTTATAAATCATGTTTATTTTTCTTGCATACAAATATAACAGAAAGCTATTATATAGATTTTTTTTGGCCGTTAGTTTTGAAACTAACGGTACTCCACTGATTAATTTTTTATTTTATTTTAGCAATAGTGGTTTTTTGGTTTTTTGCTTCGCGTATAGCTACTCTTTTTTTAATTGCCTCTATCAAATATTTTCCTATCTAATCTAGTCAATTATAGTTACACAGTTGCGGTAGTCATTAGATAGGACAGTGCACCCACGATGTCTATGTGAATATGCTCGAAACGTTGTGATGGCGGGAATTGTACTAATGTGATACTAATGTTGTACTAGTGGTGACGTGCCGATGTACTTTCGCTCGCTGGCAGCTTATGCAAGCACGACTGCAACTTCTTTGTTCATTGATGGCCAGAATAATTTTCTTGTCACTAGTTCTCTTGTACTGCGTACGCCCGGGTGATAATAGTTCGTGTAGCGCTTTGAAGGTTGCGTAAGGCTGACTTGCGGGTACATATGGGCGTGGTATTGAAGTTGAGAGCTCGCATGTGATTGGTTGGTTGCAACCAGGTATTGTTATTTCTTTGAATATCAAGTTTTCTTGTTTCTCTAGTTTCTTAAGTTCTTGGTATTGTTGTTGATTAATGCTTAATTGATTGTAATCGATTGTTGATGGACATATAATTTCTTCTAGTCTTGATAAGGCATCAGCAACTGTATTTTCTTTACCCTTTATGTATTTGATGCTTGAACAAAATTGACTGATGAAGTGCAGTTGTCTCTCACGTTTCGGTGCGTCTGATGTACTCGCTGTTCTTGTTAGAGCGTAGGTAAGGGGCTTGTGGTCTGTGTAGAGTTCTACGTTGCAACCTTCTATCAATCGGTGAAAGTGTTTGACAGCTGTATACATCGCTAATAACTCGCGATCGTATACACTGTATCGGCGTTGTGTTGCACTCATTGCTTTTGAATAAAATGCGAGCGGTTAAGCGTTACTCCCTTGAATTGGATGTGAGAGGATGGTGGCCTCTGTGATGCTTTGGTGGCATATCTCAAAGGCTTTCTCTGCTTCCGTTGTCCATTCGATCGGCGTGTTGTCGTTACGTTTTCTGTTATGAAGATACTTGTTCAATTCTACTCGTAGTTCAGCTTGGCGGGGGAGACAGTCTCTATAAAAATTAATCATCCCCAAGAAACGTCGAAGTTCGAGGATGGTTTTCGGTTTTTGGTAAGTAGAGATGGCTTTCACTTTGATGCCGCTCGTCGATACTTCATAGCCGAGAAAATCTATGGTTTCTTTCCCGAATACGCATTTCGCTATGTTCAGTGTCACGCCGTACTTGTCCAACCGCTGCAGTACTTTATGGAGAAGCTCTTTGTGTTTTTCTTCGTCTTCTGCGTAGTGTAAGATATCATCAATAAAAGAATAACAGCCGTGTATGCCTCGCAGTACTTCATGCATGAATCTTTGGAAAGTTTGACTCGCGTTCCTTAATCCGAAAGTCATACAGTTGAATTCGAACATTCCAAAGGGTGTTGTAATTGCTGTCTTCTCTGCGTCTTCCTTTCGGATTCCAACAGAACAATACGCCATTTTCAGATCTAATTTAGAGAATGTTTTCATGTTGTGCAGTTGATACGTAAAATCTTGGATGCGAGGCACGGGGTAGCGATCGGGTTGAGTGACTGCGTTTAGTCTTCTGTAGTAGCCGCACAAGCGCAGAGTTCCGTCTTTTTTCTTGAGTACATGGAGAGGGCTGGCCCACGGGCTTTTTGATGGCTTGCAGATTCCCATCTCTACCATGCGGTCAAACTCTTCTTTGGCTGCTTTATATTTATCGGGCGGCAGCGGTCGTGGGGTAGTGTACCACATTGTGCTTCGCTGGTCGTTTCAGAGACATTGGGCGTAGTATGTCAGGATATTGCTTCTGAATGTCATAGTATGCTTGATTGTTACTTATGATGTGAACTGATTCAGTTCTTGTGGAGACTTATAATGCGTCGATAGAAATTTCAGTGATTTTGTCAACTAGCTTTTTCTTTTCTTAGCTTTCTAACAGTTTGAAGTGACGGAGAAAATCGGCTCCCAGTATAGAAGTTTTCACGTCCGCAACGACGAATGACCAAGTAAAGTCTCTCCTTAAACCAAAATTCAGCTTGAGAGTTTTCAGTCCGTAGGTCTTGATTGGCGTGTTGTTTGCTGCGTACAAAGTGTAGCCGCTTAGTGTTTTTTTATTTTTCTTGTCATTGGCGGCCAAAACGGAGATATCTAGAGATATCTAGGAGATATCTTATTGCGTAAAATTCAGGACATCGGTATAAAAGGGAATTTATTTCGCTGGTATACATCTTATGTACAAAATAGGTCTCAGATTGTGGTACTGAACGGTTTTAGCTCTAAACCTAAAAGCAAACCATCTGAAATTCCACAGGGATCGCTGCTCGGACCATTGTTATTTGTTATATTCCTAAATGACATATCTCTTATTTTTACGTCTAAAATAATCTTATATGCTGATGACATGAAAATTTTATATCCAATTAATTCTATACATGACTGCCTAAAGCTACAATCTGACCTTAACAAATTTTATGACTATTGCTTAGACAATAAATTTGAGCTAAACATATCAAAATGTTATGTTTGCTCGTTTACGAGAAAACCCTCACCCATTGTATTTAACTATAATAATAGGTATTTACCTATGAAACTGCCGTTTTGCCGTACTGGCCATTTCAAATGAAAATATTTTTTTTTTGACTGATAATTCTAATTTCAAATTAATTTTATTTGACAAACATGGAATTCTTTTTCTAAAATCGTCATTTGTTTAATAGTTAGTGTTTTGTTTTCAACGCATTCGAACATTTTTCGTCATCATGGATAAGTTAAAAATTCGAGTAATTATGGAGTATGAGTACCGTCGTGGCAGCAAAGCGGCACAAGCGTCACGCAACATCAACGACGTTTACGGAGCGAACACTACAAACGAACGCACCACCCGTTATTGGTTTACCCGCTTCCGTTCTGGAAATTTTGACCTGAAAAATGAACCCCGTGGTCGTCCGAAAACTTAGGTTGACAATGACGAATTAAAGGCAATTGTGGAAGCTGATGAAACTCAATCCACGGCTGAATTAGCAGCAGCTTTCCACGTTAGCATCAAAACAATATTGGTCCATTTGCGTCAAATTGACAAGGTAAAAAAGCTTGACAAATGGGTACCCCACGAACTCAATGACCGCCAGCGCGAAGTACGCGTGGAGACGTGGCTTGCACTGCTCAGCAGGCATACAAATGAAGGAATTCTGAACCGCATTGTTACTTGTGACGAGAAATGGATCCTGTTTGACAATCGTAAGCGCTCAGCAAGTTGGTTGGACCCTGGTTCAGCACCCAAACAATGCCCTAAACGAAAACTTACCCCTAGAAAAGTGATGGTTACTGTTTGGTGGTCTAACGCGGGTGTAATTCATCACAGCTTCTTGCCAAACGGGACAAGCATTACTGCAGATGTGTACTGTGAAGAACTGAACACAATGATGGAGAAGCTCGCACGTCTCCAACCAGCTTTGGTCAATCGTTCGGCTCCACTGCTCCTGCACGACAACGCGCGACCTCATACTGCACAGCAGACGGTCTCCAAACTACAAGAGTTGGGGTTGGAAGTTCTCCGTCATCCGCCGTACTCACCAGACCTTGCGCCTATAGACTTCTACTTTTTCCAGAATTTGGATAACTTCTTGGCGGGAAAAAAATTCAATACCCGAGAGGCAGTACAAAATGCCTTTGAAGAATTTGTTGCCTCCCGTCCAGCTCATTTCTTCAAGAAAGGCATCAATAAGCTACCAATGCGTTGGCAAAGATGCATTGATTGTATGGGTGATTACTTTAATTAATAGAAATAAAAAATATATAAAAAAATTACGCTTCATTTATTTCGTGAAAAACGGCAATTTCATAGGTAAAGACCTAATAATAGGTCTTTACCTATGAAACTGCCGTTTTGCCATACTGGCCATTTCAAATGAAAATATTTTTTTTTTGACTGATAATTCTAATTTCAAATTAATTTTATTTGACAAACATGGAATTCTTTTTCTAAAATCGTCATTTGTTTAATAGTTAGTGTTTTGTTTTCAACGCATTCGAACATTTTTCGTCATCATGGATAAGTTAAAAATTCGAGTAATTATGGAGTATGAGTACCGTCGTGGCAGCAAAGCGGCACAAGCGGCACGCAACATCAGCGACGTTTACGGAGCGAACACTACAAACGAACGCACCAACCGTTATTGGTTTACCCGCTTCCGTTCTGGAAATTTTGACCTGAAAAATGAACCCCGTGGTCGTCCGAAAACTTTGGTCGACAATGACGAATTAAAGGCAATTGTGGAAGCTGATGAAACTCAATCCACGGCTGAATTAGCAGCAGCTTTCCACGTTAGCATCAAAACAATATTGGTCCATTTGCGTCAAATTGGCAAGGTAAAAAAGCTTGACAAATGGGTACCCCACGAACTCAATGACCGCCAGCGCGAAGTACGCGTGGAGACGTGCCTTGCACTGCTCAGCAGGCATACAAATGAAGGAATTCTGAACCGCATTGTTACTTGTGACGAGAAATGGATCCTGTTTGACAATCGTAAGCGCTCAGCAAGTTGGTTGGACCCTGGTTCAGCACCCAAACAATGCCCTAAACGAAAACTTACCCCTAGAAAAGTGATGGTCACTGTTTGGTGGTCTAACGCGGGTGTAATTCATCACAGCTTCTTGCCAAACGGGACAAGCATTACTGCAGATGTGTACTGTGAAGAACTGAACACAATGATGGAGAAGCTCGCACGTCTCCAACCAGCTTTGGTCAATCGTTCGGCTCCACTGCTCCTGCACGACAACGCGCGACCTCATACTGCACAGCAGACGGTCTCCAAGCTACAAGAGTTGGGGTTGGAAGTTCTCCGTCATCCGCCGTACTCACCAGACCTTGCGCCTACAGAATTCTACTTTTTCCAGAATTTGGATAACTTCTTGGCTGGAAAAAAATTCAATACCCGAGAGGCAGTACAAAATGCCTTTGAAGAATTTGTTGCCTCCCGTCCAGCTGATTTCTTCAGGAAAGGCATCAATAAGCTGCCGGCAAAAACGGCAATTTCATAGGTAAAGACCTAATATTAATAATCTTGAGTTACAACGAGTGGATGCTATGGTTGACTTAGGGGTAACATTTGATTCGAAGTTGCTGTTCGATCAACATATCGACAGAATAGTTAGTAAAGCAACTAAAGCCTTGGGCTTTGTATTGCGATTATCCTCAGAATTCACTTTTATCAAAACCATAAAAATTCTGTATTGCGCCTTTGTCAGAAGTCACCTCGAATATGCCTCATCTGTATAGAACCCTCTCTATGGAATATATGTTGACCGTATTGAACGCATACAGAAACGTTTTTTACGATTTATTCAATATAAGTCACGTACATATGACTTGGACTACATCTCACGTTGTAAACGGCACCACATTCTACCATTGTATGTGCGCAGGCAAATCAGCGACGTCGCTAACCTTATCAAGATAGCTCAGAGCAAAATAGAAGTTCCAGAGCTTTTGTCTGGGATTGGTATTTGCGTGCACACCAAATCCTATCGGAATCCCAGTTTACTCCATGTTCCTAGTGGTAGTACCAATTACAGACAGAACTCGTTCATGGTCAGGGCCGCACGGTTGGTGAACCGGCTGAGCAGCGAGCTGGACTTCGACATATTTAATACTAGTGTTCCTCGTGTTAAAGCAGCCATGGCGAAGCGGTTCTTTATTGATTAAATGGAATCTATTGTTTTTCTATTGTTTTGGTGACAAAAGTGTTTATTTACTTTTTCTTGATTTCGTTCATATTATTCGTATATACCTACTTCAAATTATTTAACTTTTGTATTGTGATGCTTGAGCGTCAATTTGTATAATTTATTTGTTAATTCTATAAGTGAAAACTTTGTTAATGGCCATATTTAATATTTATTCTTTTTGTTTATTTATTTTTTAAGTAGCTGTAAGTTTTCCGAAAATGTAAAAATAAAATAAAAAATATCTGCGCCTGTGTCCACGAGGAAACGTTCGTGAGTGTTACGGTCGTGTACACAAAGGCGGTTACTGGTGTACGGGACACCGACGTCCGCCACGGTCGGTGTCGGCTTTAGTTTCCCGACTGCTTCTTTCATCGACAACACGGCGACTCGCACCGCTTTGCCTTTGTCCCCGAAACGGTAGTGGTAACGGCACTCCCAGTTGTCATCTCCAGGCTTCGGTCCAGGTCCACGTGACTGCAAGCGTGAACGGGGTTTTGATTGATGACGACGGTTAAATGGGCGGCGACAATGTTTATATAGTGGCCGTCCTCGACGTAGTTCGGCAATTTCTAATGTGAGCTTCTCCACTTGCTTTGCTAACGTTTCGTATGGCGAGGGGGTTGTAGGCGACGAGGTTGATGGTGATGATGATGTGATTGCGGCGACGTTGGGGCTCCCGGCGTATTCTAACATCTTGTCTGCCATCGCAGCTAGTGTGTCTAAAGATGACTCGTTGTTGACTGTTCTTCAGACATGGTAGTTGGTTCCACACGACAGAATCTTCAAAAGTTTTCTTTTTTTTTTCTCGGGGTCACCAATTGTAGAAGCTTGTACCATGCAGGGGAAAAATCAGACACGAATGAACTGTAGAAGTCAAAGTCAAAACCAAAATCATTTTTATTGCCAAGATCGTCTGCTTATATAGCATGGTTGGACAAGGACAACAAATAACATGACATCTGTCTCGCTCCAACACCCACGTAAATACGGACGCGTTTTCGGCCCGTGCTTCAGCGTAGCGATGATCATCGGCGGGGGCACACAGCGCTCCATAAACACACGAGTATAAATATGATATAATATGTTGATGCCTATTAAAATCGCTCGAAGTAACCGCGTCTCCGTCGGTCACATCGAAGCCAGCGACGCGCTGCGCTCCCGTCCCGCCGAAGCCTCAGCTCCCTCCGCCCGTCTTCCTGCGTGAAAAAGCGCGCTGGACCGCGGTTTCAAACTTGTGCAAAGTGCACAAAATTAATTACTTAAAAGCCGCCAACGCTGGCGATACAATCAAGATTCAAGTAGCGACCGTCGACGACTTCCGCGCGTTTACCAGGTTACTCGGATTAAACCAAATCGCGTATCACACCTACGCCCTCCCGGAGGAGCGTAAGATCCGCGCAGTACTACGGGGCGTCCCGTTCGAACTCAGCAACGAAGATATTCTCGAGGACCTTAAGTCCCAGGGTTTCCCGGTCACAGCAGTGCACAAGATGCACTCCAACCGCGGTAGGCGTTTTCCTTTAGCTTTAGTAATCCTTTCAAATACTCCCAACTCGAGGGAGATCTTTAGAGAGGCTCGCACAATTTGCGGACTCTCAAATATCTCCGTCGAGCGTCCCAACCCCCGTGGTCACCCTGGGCAGTGCCACCGCTGCCAGCTCTATGGCCACGCAGCGGCTAACTGTTCAGCTCCCCCCAGGTGCGTAAAGTGTCTGGATCCTCACTTCACTAAGGAGTGCACTCGCACTCCCGAATCCACTTCCCCCCCTGCCTGTGTGCTGTGCGGCCAGTCCGGCCACACAGCTAACTACAGGGGCTGCCCGCGCGCTCCGCGCTCCACCACCAAGAGGGTAGCGCCCAAACCGGCGCCGCCGCTCACTCACGCTAACTTCCCGCCACTGCGCAACCGGGGTCCCCCGGAAGCAAAGCCCGCTCAGCCGACGCCTACTCCGGCTCTGTCTTGGAGGCAGCGGCCGGCCGTTCCGCCTGCACCTTCCCGACCCATCCCAGCTCCCGTAGCTTCCGTAGGGCCGCGTCCTTCTCCGTCATCCGCACCTCAGTCGTCGTTGGCTGAGGACATGAAGACCGTGTTCGACGTTATTCAAAACGTCGATATTAACGAAATTTCCGTGCTCGCACGCAAACTGCGAGCCGCCCGCTCTCCTCAAGAGCGTTTATTTGCTTTAGCCGAGCATCACTCGCTCCTAAGTTCGTTGTAAATTCTTTTATAAATTCGTAAATAATAAATTATAATGTCTAGACCCGCGAATCCCGCGTCCAGTCGTATTAAACCCAAGGGCTTATCCCTAGTATCTTTTAACGCTCGTAGCCTTAACACCAACCTTCCCGAGATTAAACTGTTCCTTCAGAACAAAGAACCTGACTTATTCCTTCTCCAGGAGACATGGCTTACTCCAAACCGCTCCAGGGGTTTCGCTATACCTAAGTACGCGTTTATTCGAAACGATAGGCCCAACTCCGACGGTTTCGGCGGCACCGCTATATATTACAAAAGAGGCTTCCACTGCTGTCCTCTCCCTACTCCTCCTCTCCTAAACATGGAAGCCACTGTGTGTAGATTGGCTATGACTGGTCATCCGACCATCATCATAGCTTCAATCTACATACCTAGTGGTACCAGACCAATCCGCAGCGACTTTAAGGCCATTCTCGCCCTCGGCCATTCAGTCATTATGTTCGGAGACTTTAACTCCAAACATACTGACTGGACGTGCCTATCGACTAACACCAGCGGTATCGCTCTCCTCGACATCACTAACTCCCTTGACCTAGACGTCATATCCCCCATCACTCCCACTCACTATCCCAACAACCCGTCCTACTCTCCTGACATCCTCGACTTTGCAATTATCAAGCGAATCAATCTTGATCTAAGGTCTATCGAACCGCTCGATGACCTAGGCTCCGACCATCGCCCCGTTTCCCTCGTGCTAGGACCGCCGAACGATAACGCCTCATCTCCTAAGACCTTTACCAACTGGAAAGGTTTTAAAAATACGTTAGTTTCAGCCTTAGAGGCTCCGAACTCTCCACTCGCGATCTCTCCCGAACAATTAGATAGCCCGGATAAAATCGATTCATTAGTAAATTCTCTCACTGATGCTATCAACTCAGCCATCAGTGACAACGAAAAGGTTGCTAAGCAAGGCAAACCCACGCTTCCCTTAGCCGTTAGCAATCTTTTTAAAGCTAAAAACGCGGCTCTCCGGAGAGCCAAGAAATATCCCACGCCCGCCTATAGAACAGCTGCGAATCAGCTTCAACGTAAAGTTAGGTCTTGCCTCGCGGAACTCCGAGACGCTCAGATGAACGATCTCATGGCGAATATCTCTCCGTCCCACCAAGCGTACTATAGCATGGCCCGAGCCTAGACGCGTAGACACCGTCTCTCACGTTCCTCCTCTCACTCGTCCCGATGGCACTACTGCCTTCGAAGTCGAAGAGAAAGCCGAATGCTTCGCCGACAGCATTGCCGCACAATGCTCGCCCAGCACGCAACCTGCTTATCCCTCACACATCCAGGCGGTGGAGGACGAAGTCCTTCGCAGAGACTCTCTCCCCATCACCGCCGACCCTGTCACAGTCTCTAATGACGAAATCTTGCTTCTCATTAGAAATCAAAAGTCCAAAAAGGCTCCGGGTGCGGATGGAATTTCCAACCACGCACTTAAGCACCTACCTCAACAGATGCTTACCTTGTTAGCTATCATTTTCAATGCCTGCTTCGACCATAGCTACTTTCCAAAAGCTTGGAAAGAAGCGACAGTCATAGGCATTCCCAAGCCGGGCAAACCTCTGAACTTCCCGGCTAATCACAGACCCATCAGCCTCCTCAAGGCAATGTCTAAACTTCTCGAAAGAGTCATACTCTCTCGAATGCGGAACCATCTGTTTCCAACGGATGGCGATCCTCTCATTATTCCCCATCAGTTCGGCTTTCGCGCTAAACACTCCTGCCCTCAGCAAGTCCACCGAATCGTCGAGTATATACTTGACGGTTTCTATCCGCGTCGTTATAAAACAGTCGCGGTTTTCTTTGACGTAGCCAAGGCTTTCGATAAAGTCTGGCACAGCGGTCTCGTTTATAAACTCTACAAGATAGTCTTACCGGATCGCCTAGTCAGGTTGATAGCGTCGTTTCTCAAAGACCGTACGTTTCGATTTAAACACGAAGGCACGCTTTCTGCACCTCGTCCCATAAAGGCTGGAGTCCCTCAAGGCTCAGTCCTCGCCCCTCTGCTGTACACCGTGTACACCAACGACATTCCCATCCCGCCGAAAGGCGTCGAACTCGCCCTCTTTGCTGACGACACCGCACTCTATACCAGGGGCCACAGTGTTCGGCACCTTGTAACCAGACTCCAAAGGGCCGTAAACGCCCTTGGTGCATGGTTTCAAGAATGGCGCATCGATGTGAACCCTGAAAAGAGTTCTGCGATGCGCTTCGACCACAAACGCCGTCGTCCCGATGGCGATCCCCACGTTCGAATGTTAGGCATTCCCATCCCCTGGAAGCGCAGTACCAAATACTTAGGCGTCACATTAGATCCGACGCTTTCTTTCAAGCCACACGTCGAAAGAGTTTCGAAACTCGCTCGTCACTATTTAGTCCGCCTAAATAGCATGTTAGGTAGAAAAAGTAAAATGTCCTTCAGAAACAAACGTACACTTTACAAGGTCTGCGTTAGACCCGTCATGACGTATGCCTCGCCAATCTTTGCCCACGCCAAACCCTCCCTCCTGCACAAACTGCAGGTAGTTCGAAACCTCTTTTGCCGCCGGGCCACAAACGCACCGTGGTACGTGCGTAACGCGGACTTGCATAGAGATCTTGAACTGCCTACAGTACAAAAATATCTCAAAACACTCTCTGAAGCGTTCTTCAAACGCTCCGAAACCCATCCCAATCCTCTAGTTCGTGATTCTGTCTCATATACTACTCCTGTGTTAGACTCGAAGTTCAAAGTCGCTAGGCCTAGAAATGCGCAAGCGTACTCATCCACCAGACTGTCACGCGATCTCGAGGCCCTTCTGGCCGCAAATTCTAATTCTAACGTAAATTCTAATCCTAACGTAAATGCGAGTTAATTCAATTTTATTTTGCAATTTTTAAATTTTTGTTTTAATTTTTGATTTCATTTTGAGCACCTTCAGTGCTACGTATTCACCTTCAGTGCTTTGAGCACCTTCAGTGCTATGTAATCCCAGCGGGTGACCCCTTCTGGGCCCCGCTAGCGCGGCCTCTTTCTCCAATTGGCCGTCGCTCAGATGAAGGCTGAGTGGCAAAAATGCACGAGCCGACAGGGGGTTTTTAGTGGGTATGGTCCTGGTAGGCGTCGGGACGAGTCCCACATAACTTTGGAATCGCGCCAGAGTATGCGTCAGGGCATTTTTATCCTCCTGCCCTTCCCGCGGAGGGGAACAAAAAAAAAAAAAAATGATGCCTATGACTCCCATATAATTAATCACATAATTACACATAAAACGCCTTTTTATATTTACCTGCATATTTAAAATACGGAGCTAATGATATCGCTTCAACTATCTACCCTCTACATTGTATATTTTATATATTTTTATCTTTTATCTAGAGCTGCTCTTCTCATCCGGTCCCGACCGTAACAAACAGCCCTTCCTTGGAAAAAGTTGAAAAATTCAAGATCTGCACGTGCAGCAAGCCGGCCCGAATGGTGAGAAAAAAACCGAAGTTGCAATTTGTTAATTCTGATATTCATGGAGTAACTGTTGCCATTTTCTTTCTCACTAATTATAATTGGATGCGTTTTGCTTTATTGTGGTTAGTCTTGTGACCAACATACACTATAAGCTTTTTACCTGCAACCTTTTTATCGATGTCATACATACGATTATGGTCATAGTAAGTCGCTCTTTTTTGCGACATTATGCTGGGAGTTAGGGGAAGCTACTGCATATGCAAAGTGGTGATTAGTTGGCACAGAGCTATGGATATAACTGTAGATACAGCTGTACAGCAGTGACAGTAATGTTTCACTCGTCTTTCAATTCAACAGAAGGACGATGATGACGACGACGATGACACGCCACCAAAGAAACCGAAGAACAAAATGACGAGACGGAACAACTTCAAAAAGGAAGTAAGTGACCCTGTACTGTCATTGAAAAATTTCATTTGTTAGTAGTTGAATCGTACACTTACATCTTTTACTTATACTTTCTGCTTGTTAATGCTTTGCCCTATTGTTGAGATTATCAAGACAGCATTCATAAATCTAATTCAAATGTTTTTTTTTGTATTTGCAGAATAAGCTGAAATTCACGCACATGAATCCGCCACCAGAAGAGGTTTGTTAATATTTTCAGATTGGTAGATATATTATTATTATTTTGAGCTTAATTCTTATGTTACGATGAGTTTCAATTTTATTACAATGCTTTTAACCACCTGATACGCACACATTAAAACACAAATATTTTTTTGGAACAATAAAAAGTAGTTTACATCCAATGATATATTATTTATTATAATCTTGTAACGTAAGAGCATCTATTTATTGAATATTAAGTAATCAGTATCGAGTTTATTTTTTTGCAGATTGACCCGAAGAACAATTTAACAACATTGTTATTGCTGTCCTCTCTAGGAATACCTTCGCTGGTAAGATAATTTTAATACAAATAATGCCTTATCATGGTTAGATTATATAAAGTCTGACTTGTAAGAACATTGAGAAATGTATATATTAAGATTATTGATCACGGAAGTTACCTGAATGGTTGTTTTAGGAAAAGGAACCGGAGAAGAGGCTAGCTTACACTTATTTGAAAAGCAATCTGAGTAACTTTAATGAAGATGTAAGTATCTTAAAATTTTTGTATTTACGTGAATTAGATTTTACAATATGTTCATTATGTTGACATTCTTTATAAACACAATTTTTTTACCATTTCAGCTTAAAGATGAAGAAGAAACCACGGACTATATTAAAGAAAGGGAATATCCCAAAAAGCGGATCACACCCATCTACAAAATTAAACGCCACGTGAGTACCTAACATTAATTTTAATAATAATTAATATTTTATCACACCACAAATATTTTAGAAAGCAAGCGGTGCAAATTAAATTGGGACAGGACAATACTAACCGATAAAACTATACACTTCAATAGACCATAACAGTTCATGACTAACCGAATCAAACAGCCTACATAATTAACATGTATCCGAAACAGAAAAACCGTCCAAATCGTACCAATAGTGTTGTCCTCAACAACCATCGGTACTAAGACCATCAAAAATAGCCTAAAATTTTTTAATGTCATCCATTATTTCTTCTCCAGATGACAATCCGACATAATTGCCGTTGCATTGCCCCAGAAACAACAAATCACCATCGCAACTAGATCCTCGATCTCAACGTTTTGTAGCCAGAATACTTGGCTTTGGCTGGTTGCATTTACCCGTAACTGGCTTAAAATAATCATCTTTCGTATGCCATTCACACGCTGCTGATAAAACTCTGCGCATATACATCAATTAAATTTACATGCAAAATCTCTCAAAATGTTCACAACAACCACGTTTATTACGGTCGTGTTCTGGTTAAGAGGAAGGAACAACTACTGTAATTGGAACAAAGGCAATTCCACATATTTTTCATGCTACATAACCGTAGATCAACAGAATAACATGCAAATAATTTTTTACCACGTCATTGACTACATACCTAGATGACCTTTGCATAGCCGTTCACGTTATTTCTAGTGTTTTATTTCTCAAATTAGTTCTGTACTTGGCGTCAATTTGTTTCAGAATTATGCGCGAGTGTTTCCTCGGGCCAAGATCACTTCGCTTTATGTAAGTATTCAGCTATCATACAGAATATTACCTATAGTCTTTATCTAAGACTGTTGTTGATTCTAATTAATTGCACCCATTTTTTTATATATGTGATTTTGACGTTCAAGTAACAATGAATTTGAAACGTTTTATTTTTCGCAGTCAAAATCCAAGGCAGAGCTGTTCACTCTCCCCGCGCCGGCGGGTGCGTCCGGCGCCAACACGCCATATGCCTGTGAAAGGGTGAGTCACAACTTGATAAGGTTGCCAACTTGCCAACGTGAGGCAGATATTTTCGGTGAGGCGTTATTTTTCTACACTATTTCCATTTCTTCATTTTCTCGATGACAGCTCCTGTGAAAACTTGTGCGAGCGTTTTTTACATTATGTATGCATTATTTTATAAAAATATGACGTTTACACACGTACAAGGATATATAATACCAGAGTCGGAAAAACTGATAGGGATGGAGCTATATCGATAAACGTAACACGATAACAGACCCGATATTTTTTTACAAAATGTGAGAAACTAAACTTAACTTAACTTACTCTTGTACAAATTTATATATAGATGTTACACGTATTAATTCTTAATTGATAATGCCAACTTCTTTAAAATTTTCGAAGCTGTTGTAAAATGAGTAGGTATAGGTAGGTACTCGACAATGAAACAAAATAATTATAACGACAGGTAATCTTTATTTATTTATTTTAATCAAAATCTGATGATTTGTCACTGTCACTCGATGAGCTCTCCCCAACATTTATTATAAGTTCCTGTACTTGTATATTATCGAATGCCACATGAATTTCCCAATCCGACGCTATGTTTTGGGTTCTTCTCACAATTTTTTCCCAGTTTTCGGCAGTTACTTCCGCACATGTATTTTTTAATAAATCTAACTTCTTGTTTGCCGTAAAAGGGGGATGGGTATTGTTTCAAGCGGCGCGTCCTTTGATATGTGCCCATATTAGTTCTATAGCATTGTACTGGCAATGACACGGCGGAAGTCGAAGAACCCAACGACCAAATTCGGTTGCTATTTCGTCGATAACATATCTTTTAGGGAGGCTTTTTTTTATTTTAAAATATTCACCAATTGCAATTTTAATACAGTACTATCCACATTTTCGCCATGACGTTGGCCAGTTAATTATCTCTTGTTTTTATTGGCCTGCGTCGGCATTTTATCAATTTGTCTGAGTGATTGTTGGTGAGTATGGAGCGTTGTCCACAATAATTATGGACGGTTCTTCCAGAGATTGCACCATTTCTTTAAACCATCCTTCGTAAATCTCCGCGTTCATTTCTTCGTGGTAGTCCAATGTTTTCTTGGATTCAAAGGCCAGTAAAGCATCTGACACGAATCCTTTCGTAGACCCTGCATGGCATATGATAGGGCGTTCACCTTATCCCATTAGCACTGAACTAATGGAAGCGGCGGTGTCGTCAGTCCAGTTCTTAGATACTGTGTGGTTTGCATTTAACCAAGTCTCGTCAATGAAAATAACATTTGACCAATCTGATGTCTTTTTGGGTTTGCTCAAAAATTCGCAGCGAGCCATAGCAACGTCGTGACGCTCCATAAATATTTTACGTATGTCCGATTTTTTATAAGAAAATCTAACTTCTTTAAAAACTAAGCTTAATGACAATTTTTGGCCGTGGAACAAACCACATTCACGTAAAGAAACATTTAGGCATTTTGATATTTGACAGCTGGGCAGCATTCAACACGGAGGAACACAAAATACACAACGTTACGTATGGATAATGTGAAAAAACTCAGCGAACAGAAATGTAGTGACTAGCACGACCGTCTTGTTGCGAGTGACCGAATAAAACAAACACAAAATGGCGGTGGGCCATTGAGTGTTCCCACCTTAAAAAAATATATTTGAATGTTTTTGTTGTATTTGTCTTTGTTCAAAATATAATAAATATATGCGATAGATATCATTATTTATTTGGTCACAATACTACATTATATCAAATTAGAACTGTCATCGAGAAAATAAAGAAATGGAAATAGTATAGTTCTATAATGAAATAAAATATTTTGAATTTAGAGAAAAGATTTCAGAGGCAGGTTGTTTATTGGATTTTTGTAGTGCGACTTTTGTTCCTCTCCAAGGCTTCTGTGAGGTATTATATAGCTGATATTGTGATCTGTTTGACATCGAGAATCATTTTATTATATTTTTAACAATATATTCCAAAGACTGAGTAATTGGGCTTTCAACTAGTCATGATGGTAGTAATATCCCAGATTATCACTTCCATGAATAAACTATCTTAATTTTGGTTTTGTTTTTTGAATCATTTAATATAAATTGTTGCGTTTAGATTGCCTGCAGCAAGACGCCAAGATATAACTTCAAATAAAAATTGTATGTTTCCTATTTTTCCTTTCCTATATACCCTCGAAGTCGTGTCTTCCTGATGAACCGTCACTATTATACCACTATGAACCGAACAATAACAAATAAATAAATTTACAATGTCTTTTTATGTCTATACAAAATTATTCTTATCAGCTCAGCAAATCTCCCTCCCCCCAACTATCGAAATGACGAATACCCTCAAACGGCACCCGTTTACGAGTTAACGCGGGATCCAACCATCGCTTTCTTCAACCATATTAGAGGGAAGTGACTTACGACTAGAGGCTCTGATGGCGTGGACACGTGACACGTGGCGGAGACATCTATCAAAACTGCAGTGAAAAACGATATACTCTCTCATAAGCGGTCTTCGAGCTTCGTAGGTGACAACATATAAATTTTAATTACAGGTACAAATAATTGTTTTTTTTCTTTTCAGAGTAATTCTTCAAGTTCACATTGGACACCGTTGATGCAAAATTCACAAGAAACCCAAAACTTTATCTTCCGCAAGAAAAATCCCCTAAATACGGTAACACAACTTCATTGCCCGATATTTCTGGTTTTGATAGGTAACATCTGATGATCGTTTTTGTTCCAGCATTTAAGAACGAAACCGCAACTAAATGGAATATATAGAAAGCTTTATCGAAAAAAATTTAGACCATCTGCGCCGCACCAGGTGAGTTTTAAAGTTTTTGTTAACTAAAAATCCATCTAGTGGGAAAATATTGAATGTATTATCTGCCGAATCACTCACACACCAAACGAAACGTTAACAGTTGTTGTATGGAAAAACTTTTTACTATATCAAATTCAAATTATAAACATAGAATCAACAAATGTATACTCGCAATTTTTCTATAAGACGTGGAAGTTCCTTATTTAAAGATGTCATCAATATTATGTGGTAGGTATTTTTTGTGGGCAACACCTCAAGCGTGATCTTCCCACAGTACTGCCCGGTGGAGCGGCCGGCGCGCTGCGCCATCCCGAGCAGCACGCTACCGTACTGCAAGTACGTGCTGAGCGCGCAGCAGTGGCGCCCCGCTGACCGCGGCTCGCTCAAAGGAAGGGTATGTTGTCATAGCGCAGCTCCAGTTACTTCAACGTCAGTGTGTACAGGCGTTCCTGGTTGTCTAGGTTATCACTGAATTAGACCTTATTTCCACTGAGCAGTGAGCAGCGCGCGCGATTTTCTATTTATTAAATATATGAACCATGTCCATTGGTGTGGCCACCATGTGGCCGCGACTGTCCTACGAATAGAAACCTAACCATACAGTGGAAACAGTTTTAATTATGCAGGTGATTATCTTTCGTCTAGGTACCTGCATTAGCTGAAATTTCCAAGGAAAAGGCTCTAATTAGATAAAGATTACACCTTTCGATAAATTAACGATTTATGAATGATCACAAATCAAATGACACTTAAAAATGTTAACAATGGTTTAGTCCTAGCCGATTGTCGGTTGATACATAACCTGTGCTATTGCAAATACAACCCTACGTGCATTTGCGAAAGGCACCAGGTAAATTACTTTCGAGACGTTTTTGCATTTGTAATATTTGTATATTTACAGGAATTCTAAACTTGAAATTTAGATTTCCTTGTATACTCAGAAAAAACAGGTTTGTTACATTTTGAAGTACAAAATATATTAACAATCATAAGTCAATGATGAATGTCAAATAAATACGAGGGTCATTCAAGTGTAGAGTGAATAGGTACCTCTTAGACAGGCGTGTATGATCTTCTTCTTCATCGTCACTTTCCATCAGGTGAGATGGAAGACAAACGCCTGCTAATTATTAATAAAAAAAAAATAAGTAGAGACACATTCTATAATTTTAAAACTATTCAAGGAATGTGTACAATCTTTTCAGAGGTGTTAGTTGGCAACTTTGGGATATGCTCTAATCAGCTGTTTCATAATTTAACCCAGGTAACCCTGAAACTATTTATCTTCATAAATCTTTAAAATATTTTATTATGTTGTATGTAAATTTTCTGGGAAAGCCGGAAAATGGGCGGTGTTATAACACCTGGTAGGGGAATGTATGTAAGGTTGAGGTTGAAATGGAGAAAATTAAAAAAGATGAAATATTATTTATTATATCTGTAATAAAGGCTTAAAGATCAATTGGAAATCTGTATCTGAGGACTTTTCCCGATACATTGTCTTACGGGGCACCACAAATATCCACTTAACAACATAATAATAAGAAAGAAATACTAAGAAAACATTTCATCTCTGCTTGAGTTATGTTAACCTGCCTTATTTATTTGGTGTGCATAAATATTTGTGTAATGCACCAACAAATCAACATCTCATTGTTTATCAAAGCATTGTAATAGTGCATAGGTGAATGTAAATATTTATGGGTCTGATAATTTTGCCACTGAGGATATGCTTTCGCAGTTTGCCGATTTCGCCAAGGGTACTATTGATTGTCTGGCACAAATGATTTACAAGCTACAGGAGCATAAGTAATGTTGGTTTCTTGCATGACCCACTTGCTGCATCTTATTTTAGCTAATTGAGACAATGGCATATTGTATTCATCATCCGAAAAAGACTGGGTCTAGAAAATCTCAGCTTAAGCTCTTAGCTGCAAACCTTAAAGAAATAGATATAAGAGAATTGTGATAATAACGAAAAGAAAAACTTACTACTTGATTTTAGTCGATAATGAAAAGTAAAAATAAGTAACAAGATAATAATCAAAATACATTTTTACATGGAATATTGTCCAAATTCACGACGTTTTCGTCACCCGAATCATCATCAGTAACATCTGTATTTGCATAATCCGGGAGAAAAATAGCAAGGTTGTGTCAACATTCGCTTTCTCCAAGTCTTTTTTAATTTCAGTAAGCTCTAATGCTTTCCGTGATCTTACCCTAAAATTTCGTATAATAAGTCATTACCGTCATATATTTTTTTTCTATTTCAAATCACTAACAGTCTTGTTATAAAGAATAAATCACAAAAAGAGATGAAAAATACTAATTTGTAGTACTTATAGCTTATCTTTTACCAGACATAATAATTGAAAATAACTCTGCCGCTAAATAACATAATTTACACTTAAAAATAACTTCTTTTGTTTATTTCCGCTGCACGTAATGAAAACTTGATAAACACCCAATGAAATAATCGAAGAAATACAATAAGAATATCACTTTTTTAACTCAAAATTTTAGGGTAAATTGAAGTAAATCTGAGCGGCGTTATAACACCTGGTCGTTAAGTGGGTTAATGCCAACATAACCTCAAAATTTCAATTCACCATGGCAAGTCTTAAAGAAGATTGCACTTTAGAAGTGATTTTTTTTTAAATAGTGACCAGCGACGAGGTCTGGACCCTTCACTACGACCCTTAGACCAGGGCAGAGTATGTAGTGGAAACACACTAGCGCTACAGTTCGCAAAAAATTCAAGGTTCAACCTTCCGCTGGTAAAGTGATGCTGACCAGCTTTTGGGACTCACAGGGTCCAGTCTATTGCGATTTCCTTGAAGATCAGCGAACTATCAATAGCCAATACTACTCGAGATGCTAGAACACAAAGTTAGCCGTGGACTATTGTCAAAAGGAGTCATTCTTCAGCACGATAACGCCCGCCCTCGTACAGCCCAGCTGACCCGTGATAAGCTTCAAGAAATGGGTTGGGAGGTCTTACCTCATCCTGCCTACAGCCCCGACCTCGCCCCATCTGACTTTTACCTGTTTGGACCACCAAAGACGCCCTACGTGGAAAAAGATTTGCTAACACTGAGGAAGTTAAGGAAGCGCTGCAAAAGTGGCTTCGGGGTAAATCGAAAGAATTCTTCTCCAAGGGAAGAGGTCGCTGTGATTTGCGTAGGTTCTAAGGAGATTTTTTAGGTTGTAACAATTTAAAAGATTCAAGAATCGTTTACTTTGTGATGTCTCTACTAATAAATCAATATTAAAATCGCCACAAATAATTATTTCTTAGATTTTTTTATTTATTCTATTTAATAAATACCTCATCAGTTCTCTCAGTGCTCTCAAATATATGAACTGTTTCTAAAAAATTAATGGACGATGCTTAAGATGTAATAGAACAAATTATAAGTATAATAATAATAATAAAAACTTTATTTTCAGGCAGTTAGTCATTAGATGTGTTAGTAACAATGATCTTAATAGCTACGAGTTAGTAAACTTAAAACTAATACATAACAATTATAAAAACGGTTTAACCGCGTGAAGCTGCATCCATCGGCGCAACATTGGCGAGTCCCACCTTGCAGCGAACACGCTAATTAACACAAATGATTCATCGGATGAAAGTGAGGATTGGTGGAAAGTGCGACATGTGGAGTTGAAGAAATTTAGAATTTAAAATTATGTTTAATATTTATATTTACTACTTTAATATCGCTTAATATTATTAATTCCATACGAAGGTACCTGGCTATAAAAATTATAATAAAATATAAAAGTATCGGTTTATTTATTTGTGCTGACTTTACACAATTACAAATGCAAAAACGTCTCGAAAGTAATTTACGTGTACAGACTTGTTTTCATTGAATCCCAGTTTTTGGTTCCATTTTTTGAGATTAACGATGTAGAAATGGGAACCCCATTTGCTTTTTCCATTGAATCCTATCTTATTTTCAGCAGAAATATTTAAAAAGCAGCGTGTGTTCGGCCCACTGACTATTAATTATTGAATGAATGAAAGAAACAAGAATCATTTATGAATTCACACGTATTTGTATACATTCCAAATTATTTTTTCTTTTCCAAACATAGTCCTACAGAGATTTTATATATTTTTTTATATTGTTGCTGAACATAGTCATTCCATTAATTTTTTCTTTAATTCCAACAATTATTTTCAAATTGTTTCATTCTAACACTCTTCGTGCTGGCGTCTTCCATTGATATTCGGATTTTTTTACTTTTATTTCCATCTTTCGACGTTGTTTTTAGTACGGTGCGTTTCCCCACTTACACACCATACTTCTACAAATGACTCGTTTTGAAGCCAAAGTGAAGTGCGACGATTTTTTTTGCGACTTTTGATTCCGTAAATTCTAAGTTTTTGCTGTTTTCCAAATAGCTTTCGAGCAATGATAAAAACTACCTTATAATTGAATCCCATCTTATAACAACATGTGTACTTTTCAGAAGAAATATTTAAAATATACATTTATAATATTATTTGGAAAGACTGACGTGATCGCGTTCATAGCTGCCAGTTTGTAATCTGTTTTATATTTGTGTGGTTCCCAATCTGGAATTCAGGTTTTGATAAGAGTGAGCTTCATCTACGGATCTGAACTTCATTTTAACTAAACCGGCTGTTCTTTTTCTTACTCTGTATAGTGAGCTCTGAACATTCAATAACTTGGGTATTTTAAAAAAAATATGAATTCCTGCATCACTTAATGACGCTATAGTTTTATTAAACTCTTTTCTTGCATTTATGCACACTCTTTGAAGAGCACGTATGTTCTTGCTTTATAAAAACAGTCGCACCCTAAAATAATAAATAGTAAAAAATATTTCAAAATATTTTTGAATAATAATAATACCATACCGATACCGCCACGGCGGCCCATCTCAGTAAGATTAACGAACTGCGCAAAAGTTGTTTATAGTGCTCAAGTGTGTAATACACGTAATACACAGAGGTACTCTCTATTCCTTCACTCTCACTTCTAGTCTGATGTGACACGACCAGGCGAGGACCGACTACTTAACGTGCCCATCCGACACCATGGATAATCTTTCTCGTCAGGTAATAACCAGGCGATCGGCCTGTGTTACCCTAACTAAACTAGAAACAAACACACAAACATGTTTGCCGCCCCCGGGAATCAAACCCGAGAAGAGCGTAAGAAGCATCCTTTGCATTTTTCTTTACGGTGGTTAATGCATCTTCATATGAAAATCCCATTTTTATTTTCTCGTTTCTTTGTATATTGATGAGATCATGTAACATAACTGTACCACCTTTTCCATATATAAAATTCATATCTATTGATGAAAAAGAGTAGATGGCGGTTGATCACTCATAATACTTTGTGATTTGTTTACGCTTTAGACAAAATAACTACAGCTACTGCAAACTCCACACATCAAAAAAGCCTAAGCAACACACATTATTTCCTGACCTGTCAACATTTTGACAACTCGTATTATGTATAGATAAGTAGTATAGTACGAAAAATTACTAATTTTTAGCTGAACCATAAAACCTAGTTCATGTCAAATACTACAGTCCACAAAAAATGGGTTTTCTTTTTATAGTCATTTATTGACATTTGGTTTGCCACTAACGCGCCCAGTATATACGTTTCGTTCCAAATAACAGTCATATTCATTCTGAATTATATTATGAATAGAATTTTATTGAGTAATAGGATCTCCACAGTAAAGTAATTTAAATGTTTTTTCAAATACATTTTTCCTAAATGTTTCAAGCCGTCTCTCATTCATGGGTATAAAGGTAATTTCTCTATTTAGTCTGTTTTAGCCCAATATCAAAAGTGGCCTACTGCCCACTATGATCTGATTGTAGTTTATTAATTACTGACTTTGTACATGGCATTAAATTTGTAAAAATGTTATCGAGACGTGTGGCTGAGGTCACTGTGATTCGCGTAGGCTCTAAGAAGAGATCTTACAGGTTGTAACACTTCAAGAATCGTTTACTTTGTGACTTCTCTACTAATAAATCAATATTAAAATCGCCAGAAATAATTATTTCTTTGTTTCGGTTATTATGTTACTACTCTATCCATCCATAGTGCTCTCAAATACTTAATAATACGGTGAGGAATGGGTGAAAGTACCCATATTAACATTTTTATAAGCATTTGGGATCCAACGAAAATAAAACGTATTTCTCTTCCATTTTGAAAATGTGAGATCCAACGGAAGTACACTATAATGTTTTCTGGGATCCAACGCCAAAAATATTAAACTGGGATTAAAAACTGGGATCCAACGAAAAAAAATCCCTGTACATGATGTTTAACAAAAGACACTTTGCAGTTCGGATTGACATTTTTTGCTGTTTTTATACCTTTTTCTTAAGTTCAATGTATTTTAATACATTGACAAACATAAGAAATAAAATTTCCGAAAGTATGTAAAGTTTTGTAATGTTTGTAATTATTATGTATGTAAGATAAAATAATAATAAAATAATAATGTAATATTTGAACATGCTAACTGTCGAAGTGACTTATTAGTCAATTACAAAGTTAATTATAAAGAGAACCCAAGTACTCATTTGGGCACTCTTTTGGTAAGGGCGTTTTATTGACCCTGATTGTGTATCTCGTTTTTATACGTTATCGATGTTTCCACCACAGAGGTGTAACTGTACGTTGGGTGGTCGCAGATCCCTTCGCTGCCATACGCGACGCACGGGCAGTCGCTGATCGCGCAGACGCTGCTGCCGCGCATCGAGGGCGCCGACGATGCAATGTTCGCCCAGCCGCAGGTGAAAACACAGGTCCTTTAAATTCAAATATTTAATTTCTCACTTGTTTTTAGTGACTCTTCCACCAGTTGGGAAAAATCTTCGTGAAGAAAAACCGGCAAGAATCTTCACGGGTGTAATTTTTTCAAAATAAACTTACAATAGTCTTTACAAAATTATTCTTATCTGCATCTGTTAGCTCGCCAAGTCTTCCTCCCCCCAAGTATCCAAACGCCGAACACCCTCAAACGGCACCCGTTCATGAGTTAACGCGGGATCCAGCCGTCGCCCTCCTCAACCATATTAGAGGGAAGTGAGCCACCCTTACTTTAGTGACAATGACGTTTTAGACATTCATCGGGACGAAGAACTAAACGAACAAACGGACACATTACACATGTTTTTATATTTATAGTAAAATCCGGATAAAAAATGTTTTATTTAATACAAAAGAATATTAATTATCCTAAATTAATAAATATAATTAATTAATTTCATGCAATCGAAATCATAACAAAGTTACTATATGTAGATGGATCAAGGCATTTGTGCCCGCTGCACTATACGCTGCACTAACAAAGAGACGTACTTAAGGGACAATTTACCTGTTGGAGAGAAGCACTATACTATATTATTTCCAATTCTTGACGTACAGAACTGAAGATACAGTGACATCTAAACATTCTCTTTTTTCAGTTGAAAGGGCGAATCTACCCGAAAGCTAAGATCGTGCCGATTTATCCTAAAGATTTTTACGACGACTGTGACAACGATGCGCCCGCTGAGAGTGACAAGTAATGTACTGTTACCCTCCACGTGAGTTTGATTTGCTAACTAAAACCCAGAGTTATATTTTTTTATCCAAAGTGGCTAGAGAAAATATGTGACTGACTTAAAGCTACTAAAAGTAAATAATGAAGTAATAGGGCCCTAAATGCTGCTCAGGAACTTATGTTATTTTTTTATTTTATTTTGAGTGTGAGGACCAAGACGAATACCTTTCAAAGCCCTTATGAAGCGATTAGGTTAGTTCTAGGAACTGCCTCGTAAATTTTTCCTGTTTTAAATTTTAAGGCACAAGATACACACGCGCCGCCAGTCTGCCAGGCGATCGTGAACGAGCAGTCAAGAGTCTTCACGGTGACGTCACAGCCCGTCAATCTTTCGGGCTCCGGTTGTGTGTTTCAGGTATTTGGGTATAGTTTTTCCAGTAGGATGTGTTTCGGAAAATTACGTGTACAAATGTGTTTTTTTGCATACATGTTAAAATTTACACGGCTTTATATACTAATTATCTGCTAAAATAATCTTTCACAATTTTTTTAATTATAAAATTTGAAGAAATACAGCATTTTCAAAATTATTAAAATTGTCTGAAGCAAAGGAGCAGGTTTAGCTCCGTATCTATGTCATCATTGCCTGGTATACATAATATCCCAAATGTACGTTTCTATACTGTCCACAGGTAGTGCCTCGGACTCGGCTGTCAAGCGAGTCCCGACCGCAACCATACTATGAGCTGGACGTGGAGTCGGGGCTGCCGCCGCCGAAGCACTCGACCGCAATCACGTGCCTCGTGGCGCTAACCGCCGTTGCCATGGTGACCAGCTTGCTGGCGGAGCTCGTGATCGCCAGTATGACTGGCAACTTATAGAAATAATTAAAAAAGTCCTGTAACAAAAAAGTTTGGAATTATTCTTGCTCTCTGACGCTACGTGAAGCGTCAGGCAACTGTTTGTAACCCTGTATTGCTATTTACCCGAAGATTTTTTCTAAGAATTATTTTTTTGTACATTTTTTTCATCAATGAATTATATTGTTTAAAGAAACGTTTTTTTTTTGTTTTTTTTATTTATCTGAGTTTTGACTGGTGGTGTGGATTAGGATTATTTCGACGGGATTTGAGGACGTGATAGGTAGACATGTTTGACTGCTAGGTGTAATTGTCTTTGATTTTAGAGTAAGGAGGAGTGTTGCGAGGAGGAGCTATGCCGAGTTGAGCCAGCGGGGAAACAGGTAACAAAATGTTTTATTCGTACTTTTTACTTCACTTGATCCGTATAATTCTCCCACTTTTTCCTTAATGTACCTAATTTTAAAGAACTGAAACACTTGATCCATATAATTCTCCCACTTTTTCCTTAATGTAGCTAATTTTAAAGAAATGAAAAATAAAATTACTCCTTACAGTTTTGCTTCCCTGGAAGAAAGATACCAAAGAAAAGTGGTTCTAAGGTAATAATTGATTGGATACTTATGCTTTTAAGGGCCTATATTAGGATACACATAAACGGACTGTGTTCTTCCAGTACATCTACCTGCAGGTGACGACGTCGCCGCTTCAGCGCGTGACCACCGACAACCTGTTCAATAGTTCTGTAAGTTACATTACAAATGCATTACTCTCAACTTACTGCTGGTGTATTAAACACCAGCTTAAAAAAGCGTGTATATTTGTGTCTGTTTGTAGCTTCATAACTTTGTCCAGTTGGGATGTCGAAAGAAAGGGCCTAATTTTTCTTACTGGGCAAAAATTCAGTCACTAAAGAAAAAAATTAAATTTGAATTTAAAATTGCGACCAAAATCCACCTCTGCGTTGGCTGCCATTTTGATTTTAAGGCGAGAACTTTTCCCTCAATTTTAAACTTAAAAAATAATTCATTGTTTGTCTACATTTTACGTAATTTTTTTGTGCGGTCGATAATTTTCACTTTCAAATAAAAAACGGGGAGAATGGAGTTGTTTGGACTTAAAATTGGTTTAATTTTGTAGACCCAATATTCAGGGTCTCCTCTCCGTTCCCTCCTCTCCATTCCCAATTTAATGGACGGGTTTTTTTTTTGTAGAAATCTACAGAAATTATATGTTAAATGAAAATCAATTAGTTATATGCACACATCACAAGTGTCTAGGGATCAAGTACGTTTTACAGTTTTTCTGCAAGTAAGGTTTATTATAATGAATATTTTGGATCGCTATAGATTTTTTTTATATATTTACAAAATTATTACAATTTCTTGAAAATGACACTGATGTGGCGCGACGAAGTCATTTGACCCGAGAAGAGGTAATGAGAGCTATCGGAATGTTGGAAGCTGGCTCCAAACAACGTACTGTGGTTATTGCTTTTGGCACTACACAGAGCGTTGTAAGCCGCCTCTGAACACGCTATCGCATCTCGGACAGCGTGGCCGAGCAACATGGAGGACGATCTCGCATTACCACTCGCAGACAGGACTGGTACATCCTAAATACTGCTCGACGGAATCGCATCATGACCACCATGATGTTGGTTACGAGGATCCACAGCTCTTCAGGCTTGTTAGTAAGCGATGAAACCAAGAGACCTGCCGAGTTTGGATGCAGTTCAAAACCCACAACAACTGTTGAAAAGCACGTGGGCGGCCATACGTATGTTTTCCATTTAATTCATCTGTCATTCTGGTAGACTAGATTAGGTAAATATCGGTTAGATATATTTTTTTAGCAAAAAATTTATTTGATCTCAGTACCTTTTGATGTGTTTTTCACTTTTTCTTTTTAGGAACCAGCAAAACTTTGCGTGAAAACTCAGCCCAGCAGGACTCATTACTCTCACTTTACACGAGTAAGGAATATTTTTCCAGTCTTTCCTTTAATCATATTTGATGCTCATCTGAATGAAACGAAAATATTTCTAGGTGATTGGCTCTACGCAGAAGAATGGCGCAATCATGTTCAGCTCTGATAAAAAGGATGATGAGCCTACACTTTGCGGTCAGCTGAATAAGGTAAATACAATATTACCAGACAATTTAGTGCCAAAATCTACAAACAATTGTTTACATTAATTAGTGATAATTTATTTTATGTATACACCAGAATATAAATTTAATTTTTTCAGACGAAAAGTGACTTGAAAATGTCCAGCTGTGAAAAGAAAGACATTCCCAATATTTTACAGAGTGGCAGCAAGAAGGTAAAATAAATAATTATTATAATAATTATTATTATTATTTGCATTAAGGTTTTTTTGGCCAATGCCGACATTCAACTAATAAGATACAAGAAGGTTGATAAGTTATTTTTAATAACGTAGGAGGACGTAAAGATTTTAATGAGTAACCAGTCGGGTGCTGAGAAGCTGTCGCCATGTGACGTGCAGAAGGTAAAGTGTTTAATGTTAATAGGTATTAATGGAGTATTATTACTGAACCTAAATTTGAACTAATCTGGTTTCTTATAACCTTTGATTAGAGTAGATCTACATGACGTACTGAAGCAATGGATTTGGTACTAAGCTGAGAGAGACATAATGATCCAAAGATAGACGAGGCCTACGATAAAACGGAATAAAGTTTATTCGTACTCATGTCGCATCGGTTCTGTTACCGCAGTCCAATTGCGAATAAGTTAAATCAGCTGAAAGACTATATTATAAGTTTTGCTCCGCACGTCAGGAGCCACTATATTTTACTTTAGTGAAGGTGAATTTCATAAAAAGGAACAAAAAATTTGAAACGTTTCCTCCCGGTCTGGCAACATGATCTGGTAGCAATGTGATAATCAACGTGGTTCTCCTCCGTAGATGTCTGTAACCTCAAAGAGCAGGGAAGTCAAACCATCCAGCGAAACGAAAGAAGAAAAAGCATGTAAGCCATGTGAAATGATTCGAAAGGTAACTGTAGAGGTGCGCTATCCCTTTTGTTCTCCCTGCGGCTAAGCTAAACCGAGCTAAATCAGTTTTTGGGTTTTATGTTTCGTTTTTTAATTTTTTTTAAGGCTTACCCTAAGACTAAGCTGATCCCACCTCGGCGTCCGCTGGCAGGCTCGGGGTTCGGCCTGGAGTCCAACGTGGGCACACAGCTCGGCGTGGTGCCACGCCCGCTCGTTAAGACTGGCGCCTGCGTAAAAGTCAACTTCATACCGCATAGGAACTATGGCGTTAGCTGGTTTTTATTTTCCTGTTTTATTGAGGATATTTGTAAAATTAAATATATAAAATTATATTTAATTTTACAAATATCCAAAAATTAAATATATAAAACTAAATTAGGTATAAACATATTTTTTTCATAGACATGACCAAAATTTATTCATTAAAATATTTAACAATTAAAATAATTTTTATCTATTATATTATTTCAATTAGTCTAATGTACGTAATGTAATACGTCACGAACTACTACTTATTATGTATTTTTTTAAAAGAGAGCTTTTTAGCTTAGATTTAGTACATAGTTTTTCTTGAACCGTGAAAATTGAACCGTGTCAGTTAGTCATTAAAAATGTCATTAACTCGGTAACTTTTTTGGTAACGTAGTAACTCAGCCGTTGCGTAGTTAGATACCAGAATGTTAGGCCTGCAAACAAAAGCTTTAATATTCTGATTTGTGTCCTTGTGCTACATGTCGAAGCTGTCACGCTGCTTCGAGGACAAGCCGCGTAAAAACGAGGACAGCAACAGCACCGAGGAGAAGAGCAGTGACGACAGCCATGACGAGCCACCCAAATCTGCCAGCGCGGGTACTGAAGGACGTATTATTGCGGGTTAGTGGACTTAATGAAATGCAAAAAACAACGATATAGTATTGATTGCTGATGATAAAAACCAATTTCGACGATGTGAACTATACTCTCTGTTAATGTGCAGAGGTTTAATGTCAATAATCCAGCATTTAATGACAATAATCCGGCATTATCAAATGTATAAACAAGTCAAATCAAACTCGCATCATCGGTTGAGCTTAGTAGAACAATAATTTTTTTGGCATAACCATAGTTTCGAACAGATCAATAAAACGCAGGAGACAAACGAGCACACATTCCACTTGATTTTTAGTAACGTCTATGCCCACTGACACGCCCAAACATCTCTGTACCAAAGCTACTAGGCCGTAGCTGCAATCATCTGCTTCTGTCCGCAGTGATCGGGGCGGTGGTGGACGTGCAGTTCGACAAGGAGTTGCCGCTCATCCTCAACGCACTCGAGGTGCCCGGCAGAGGTGCGTTCTTTAGTTTTGCAGTTTAGGTTCTTTTTATTTACAATGTAGGACAAATAAAATAATAATAATAATAAATCCCCAGACAATCACACCAACTGTATGGCCCCAAAGTAAGCAGACCTTGTGTTATGGATGACAATACAGCGGACTGGGAATCCGAAATCCCAGACCAAACATACATATATAAATACAAACAACCATGAACCGAGAATAAACATCTGTGTTATTCACACAAATGTATGCCCCGGCCAAGACCGAGCTTCACCTACGAGACCTTCGGCGTATGAGGCATGACTACTAACTAACCACTATGCTACTAATGTTTGTCGTTTTTTACCCTTTTGATTACTGCTCTACTTCAACCCTCGGTCTGAATATGCAGAGCCGCGGCTAATCCTGGAGGTGGCGCAGCACTTGGGCGAGAACACGTGTCGTACCATCGCCATGGACGGTACGGAGGGGCTGGTGCGCGGCCAGCCCGTGCGCGACACCGGCGCTCCCATCACCATCCCCGTCGGCGAGAGCACGCTTGGGCGCATCATTAATGTTATAGGAGAGCCTATTGGTGAGTGCTAAATCTCTTTTGAAACTCTAGATTTAATTTGGGAATAACACTGTGCGTGTTAATCACATTCATAACTTCCTGAAACAAATCGCTCGAGCCGCTTCGTATTCGCGCTTCTAAATAGTTGTAATTTGTATTATAACGCCGGTTCATTAACAGTGTTATATTTTGTCCCAAAAAATTTGTTTAATGAATTTCACACGATATAATTGGAGGTCTGACCGTGGTTTCAGACGAGCGCGGCCCCATTGAGACAAAGTCGCGCGCGCCGATCCACGCGGACGCGCCGGCATTTGTGGAGATGTCGGTGGAGCAGGAGATCCTCGTTACCGGCATCAAGGTCGTCGACCTGCTCGCGCCCTACGTCAAGGGTGAGTACTCCACCCAGTACAGCATCGTTTATGATGCTAGGCGAGTTGGATAAATACGTAAGTACAAAATGTAACTAGGAGTAGCGAACGTTATTCTTTTTTATTTAGTATTTTTTTTTTCATTTTCGTGTCTACCTAAGACAAAGAAGCTTCTTTAGTAGAATAGCGGCGGGCGGATTGAAAGCACACGCGCTCTTGCCATAAGGAAATTATAAAATGGCCTCCAGTTGATTTGATGGGTCTTTAAATTGAAATAACATGAAGTGCGTGAGCAGGTGGCAAGATCGGTCTGTTCGGGGGCGCTGGCGTTGGCAAGACTGTACTGATCATGGAGCTGATCAACAACGTGGCGAAGGCGCACGGCGGATACTCCGTGTTCGCGGGCGTCGGAGAGCGCACGCGCGAGGGCAATGACCTGTACCACGAGATGAAGGTCGGTGGCGTCATCACCGACGACTACAAGACTTCGAAGGTTGGTGGCGGAGATAAATATCGAAATGATAAAAAATATAGTGAAGGGGTGAAAATATACTTTATATATTCCAGGTTTTAAAGTGGGTTTTACTATATTAATGCGTCTATTAAATTTCGTAGTAAATAATTTTTTTTTATTTATAATTAGCAGACGTTTGTCTTCCATCTCACCTGATGGAAAGTGACGATGAAGACGAGGATCATACACGCCTGTCCAAAAGTTACCTAGTCACTCTACACTTGAAAGCTCTAGACTTATTTTGCACAACCTGTGTCGTAAGCAATCCTGCCAGCTTTTTGGCCAACAATTTTATTAGTTACTATAACTCTTTTCCTGGATTCGAACCTGATCTGGGCATTCATGTGTTGGTGAACACAGATGTTTGTTCTCTGGTCATGGTTGTTTATAAATTTGTGTACGTATGCTTATGCTGGGTTCCCCCCAGTTTCGCGGTATGGTCATACATAACACGAGCTCTGCTTACTTTGAGGCCACTCAATTGGCGTGTTTGTCTGGGGAAATAAAAAATTATTCTTAGGTACAACTGATACTCCAAGGTGCAAGAAAAAGTTATAATCATAACTGTTGTCTGTACATGTGTTCTTTTGAGCCAAAATTAATTTAAGCAGATATTGTACAAAAAAATTTCAATTGAATATCATATTTTATTTTTTCATGTTGATAAACATATTTAGTATTTAAAATTCAATTTATTTATTTATCAGTGAGGTTTTGAATGAGTTAGCTACTTTTATAGCAAAACTAATCGGTCTCTATCCACAGCGTTACTTTATTACACATTTTAGTTTTATTATTAAATTTGAACAATTAATTTCACTAATTAAACTGAACTTCAAACACGGAGATAATCATTTGAATGAAAGGTCAGATCGCTGCGTTGCCAAACTTAAATTAGTACAGTCTCCACTTAAAAAGTAAAATTCATTCGAAGAGGGCGTTTGTAAATAATAGTAAAAAAGCATATGGGTCCCCTATATTTCAAAATAATAATGACTTTAGAAGAATACTGAATAAAAGAATGACGCAGGTATCGCTGGTGTACGGGCAGATGAACGAGCCGCCGGGTGCGCGCGCGCGCGTGGCGCTGACGGGGCTGACGGTAGCTGAGCACTTCCGCGACAAGATGGGGCAGGACGTGCTGCTATTTATAGACAACATCTTCCGTTTCACGCAGGCCGGTTCGGAGGTCAGTCACGACTTTCGCGACTAGTCACATATTACATAGTTCGGGATTGTCCACGCTAAACGCGTTGGCGTCAGTTGGACCTTTTACTGTGTTGCAAATTTATCGTTGCTTAATAAATAATCCATCGATAGTTTCTCATTTAGCCACTTCCTACGCTACACTACGGGCGATGGCATCACAATTTCACGCGCAACTCGCGCGTCAGTATCACGTAAACCTTTTCCCTGAAGAAAAATGCAAATGTACACGTGTTTACGCAGGTGTCGGCGCTGCTGGGACGCATACCGTCGGCGGTGGGGTACCAGCCCACGCTGGCCACGGACATGGGCACCATGCAGGAGCGCATTACCACCACCAAGTTCGGCTCCATTACGTCCGTGCAGGTCAGTACGGCAGAATGCCACACGTTGAAACCATGGTTTTAATTCTATGGTATTAATTCTGGGTGCGGGTAAGCCTGGAGTTATGGTCAGGCTAGCTCATTCGTAGAACCGTAAGGTTAGGGATGTAAGTGGACAAATTTATTAAATATATTTTAAGTAATGAGCGCCTCCCCACATTAACATACAAACAAGAAAGCAAATAGGCTAAGAAATGAAACATAGAATTATATTATAAAGGAGGTTTACAGTCTAGTAGAAGTAACTATTACAGAATAATTTTCAAGTACTAAAACTAGTTATTATTTTACTGTTATTATTTTATTATTGCAAAACGACGTCCGGAAAGTTGGGTGACTGACCCATTGAACTATAATAAACAAAAGATCTATGGTCACGCCATTTTATAAAACGATAAACATCATAATTTAATGAATTTACGGGATTCTTACCACGATTTATAAAATAGCGTGTCCCAGTTCAAAGGAAAAGAATGAATCAATATGTCGAATGACTGCGTTTACATCGGTACGCTTGACAATTGACAGATCCAAAGACACTGAATTCAGAAAATGGGAGAATATATTAACCTATTGTATTATTTTAATTATATTAAGAATAAGGATTATAATGTATGAATCCCACAAATAATTATATTAATTTAAATGGAATTGACATTCACGCCATCTAACTTAAAATAACCCAAACCAATGTGAAAGAGCTACATTGAAACGGCGGCATACATCTGCCAGTTACCGTAAATGTAGCCCACTACCTCGTAACACGAAAAACAATTATTTTAATTATTTGAATCTATTCACCGTAATGGTGCTAACTCATCCTGGCAGTAGTCGGTTAAGACGGCACATTAACCGCAGGCGGTGTACGTGCCCGCTGACGACCTGACGGACCCGGCGCCGGCGACGACGTTCGCGCACTTGGACGCGACCACGGTGCTGTCGCGCGCCATCGCCGAGCTCGGCGTGTACCCGGCTGTGGACCCGCTGGACTCCACGTCGCGCGTCATGGACCCCAACATTATCGGCGCAGAGCATTACCGCGTGGCGCGTGGCGTGCAGAAAATATTGCAGGTCGGACGCACAAACAAACATACAAATAACAGGGATAGGATTAGATAGTTTGCTGGAGAGAGAATTTTGCGTAGACCTAAAGAGATATTGTAAATTTATTTTGACCTTGGCAGTTCTTCTTCACGAAGGTTTTTCCGAACTAGGGGTAGAGTCGTGCTGTATTTGACGTCAATAAGAACAAGTAATTGTCAATGTTGAGAAATGAATATTTGAAATTGAATAAAAATTATTTTATGAATTTCTTAATATGGTTCAATATTAGGTTGGTCAATTATTTAACTTGTCTGTACGCGAGAGCGCAGTAATATGGTTGCTGGTTTTGATTCCAGTGAGACCCAAATGTACTAACCAATGTAGACGCTTTTATAATGAGGTTTCTGAGGATATCCAAGGCTTCCTATTGACAAATTTAAAGAAACTATAAAACGAAAGTTGCGTGCTAAAGCACATATTATAAACTATCCAATGATTTGTATGATTATGAGCCCTGAGGGTATAATCTCCTCATTAACAGGATTTTACTAGTATTTATAACAAAAACTAAGCTTAACGATAAAGGAAGTCATTCTGAGGACGCAGTAGACTAAAAATTGCCTGGAACCACCCCCCAACTTGCCTTGCAGCTAGACTATAGTATGTATTTTTGAATTCAATGCTCTAAGCGTTTGAAGCTGTTGCGTCGTTTCCCGACAGGACTACAAGTCGCTGCAGGACATCATCGCCATCCTCGGCATGGACGAGCTGTCGGAGGACGACAAGCTGACAGTGTCGCGCGCGCGCAAGATCCAGCGCTTCTTGTCGCAGCCCTTCCAGGTAGACCAGCCGTAGTTTGTCGGTTTATCTGTAACCTTTTCTTGAGTGTTTGACGAAATACCCAGGTTCTTTCGAAATTGTAGATCTAGCGTGAGAATTATTTACTAAGCCTTTGACAGATATTCTACTTGACCAAACGAACAAGACAAACACGCTGAATACGGCTTCCCCTTCCAATCCTGTACTAAACAAAACGAACGCTGCGAAAACACTGCATACTCAACACTTTGGTAATTTAACGCTGGCATAAAATAAGACAGCCTTCCGTATCCGAAAAACAAGGTCTAGTCAAGACATGTCACGTGATGCGAGGGTTGTAGAAAGCTGTCTAGTTGACTGTCTTCGCCCTAGAGAAAAGCATCACATTAGAGGGAATGACGTTAAGCCTTCAGCGAAGTAATAGGTTTTTTATTTCTTTTAATAACAATCTGGTTAAAGTCTGTAATGTCTGTGCGCAGGTAGCGGAGGTGTTCACGGGGCACGTCGGCAAGCTGGTGAAGTTGGAGGACACCATCAAGGGCTTCCAGCAGGTGAGTGGCGCGCTGATGACGCTTATACAGTAAAAGCTCTTGTTCAAGTATCTGTACCTCTAGTAACTATAATATATGCTACAGTACTAATACAAGAGCTGATGTGAACAATTTTCATAGTAGTTAATTCTGTCTTAGTACTGAATTATCGCCCCAGACAAAACATAGATAATAATAATAATAATAATAACATATTTTTTGTATCATTATCAGGCTACACAACAAAAATCAGATCAATGTAAGCAACAGTTGAGTCACAGGAATGTTTTTTAGTTTTTACTTAGTTTCATTTAAACACTCTGTATCTTCCCGATCACCTGATCGTGAGTTTGTACTATAGGCATACAAAGTTATCTAAACGACAAAATTCACGCGAGCGATGCGACGTTGCCAGTTCGCATTGTAAGTTTGCAATACAAACAAGGAAGTACACTGTTACTAAATCTTTCTTTAAAAGAAAGTACAGATCATGGTTATCTCACTCTAATGCAATAAGCGTAACAGAAATAGAAATAGATCAGTATGTTGCTATGGCGCCGGCGGCGGCTCGGCTAATTAGGTCAAGGGCACAATTTTTACTTTGTTTAGTGCGAAGACGCGTTGCATCCGGGGTGACGTTGCGCAATTCAGCACAGATTATTGTCGCTCACGCGTCCCATTTACTAATGTTAAGTTTTTATTGTGATAGGACACGTAACTGAGTATTTTAGGTTTAGTTTTGTGAGTAGTTTTTAATTATTTTGTAAGTACGTAAGACATGCCTCGTGCTACATACACGGCGTCAGAATACACTGACATGATTTTAATCTACGGGGAATCCCACGGAAACGCAGCTCTAGCTCTGCGAACTTACCGTAAAAGGTATGTTATGGTCATCCATAACACAATCCATAACTTATTTTGGTCATCCGTAACATAATCCATAACTTAACATAAATTGTCATACAATTATCTAGGGATTTATTGTTATTATTTTTATAAGGAAAATATAGTCAAGCTACAAATTTCTTTATTGGCCACGTGATCAAACTTCTAATTTTATTTTAATTTTATAACCGAGCCTCTAATGCACTAATTCGTCTTTTTTGCAACGCCTACTTATTCATAGAATGCGTACGTATATGTTGGGTAACTTTGAATTGAGGTCTAACTATGAACAGAGTTGTGAAAAAGATTTATAATTTTTTACATGGAAACGTTTTGATGTTTCAATATCGGGACTGCGTAAATCGAATGCTCAAAATGTTTTGTAGCAAATGCGAAGTAAAAAAATAAACTGTCAATGTCATAATTTTTCAAAATACCCACCTTTCCGTAGTGAAGTTGTTGGAGGTGTTTAGTGCTTGAAATCGTGATTAAAAATATAAAACTTACTGTAAACGGGTATGTTTTTGAGTTTTTCTGTAAAATGTAGTTTATATATTACCATTGTGAAATCATCATCCGTTTTTGATGTTAAATATTGTGTGAGTACGTTCAAAATCGAAGTTATTCGGATAATATTTAATGGTTCAAAGTTACCTGTATCTTAAAAATACTATGTTGCGTAACTTTAAATATGTGCATAGTGTTGCTCAGTTTCCATAACGATATTTTTTCCACTAAATTGGTCTACTTTGAGTTATATAGGAAGACAAAGCGATCTATCACATTTATACAGCAGTGAAGATTTCATAGATTAGGTTTTCCTTAATAAAAAGACATCATTTTATTATACTCAAACCTTACAATATCACAAAATAAAAGGTTCTTACTCCTTATAAAAATATATTCAAAGTCACCCAAAACTCATGGTAACTTTGTATTTGACTTTTGGGGAAAATTGTGGGTAATTCTCTTGTATTTTCCGTAAATTCATCATGTAATAAAAATAAACCAATTCAAAAGGATATTGTTCATTCAATAAAATAAAGGTGTAATAAATATAAATCAGATGTAATATCTCAAATACTGTAAAAATGTTCAAAGTTGCCTAAATTGACTGTAGTAGTTAAATTTAGGTTAGGTTAATGTTAGGCTGCATAATTGAAGCGAAGCGCCATAATCGAAATTGGATTATAAGTTTTATAGCAAAACATCATGTATCCTATTTTTAGTGGCGAAGATGGTATCGTTCAGACGCTCGAAAATTGTGGCTGACTTAGTAATTTAGAAGGCAATGTAGATTTAAGCGAATAATGCAATAAAAGAAGTGTCTTTAATTAGCACCCTTTTTTTAATAGTCTATAAAAAGATAAATAGCAAGCATAAGTCGTAGGCTCAAGTACACACAGTGTGCGACCTTAAACAAAAAACAGGAGGACGCGCCTTCGTGGGTGGGACTGACAATGTTTCTTAAATACTAACTGCTAGTATGGTTGCAGATTCTGGCGGGCGAGCTGGACCACATCCCGGAGGCCGCGTTCTACATGGTAGGCACCATCGAGGACGTGGTGGCCAAGTCGCAGGAGCTCGCCAAGAGCGTGTGACAACTTGTTATAGTGCATGTGACTTAGTGCGTCTTTGGTTTACGTTTGATAATTTATTGAAGTAAAATTGTATTTTGCCTGTTCTTAGTGGTTTTATTTGCTTTATATTACTCATTCTATGCTTTGGGTAATGCCCAATGTAAATTGTTTTATTGTTCGTTACCCTTTGGCAGGCCTTATTATTAGCTTTTGAGCCTAAATGTACGAAAACAAATAAAAATTCCTACAACTTTGATCTGCAAATTGTTACGCTCATGGTACACTAGCGCAACTATACAGCCAGATATCGCACAGTCCCATCGACGCGAAACGGAAATGTAATCAGGCTGCTGTCCGTATCTAAAATGCTGGAAATCTGAGGCATGGATTGAGGAGCCAATCCAAGTTTTGAAGTGTTAATCCGCGTGCGTATGGTGTGAGTGTTATTTTTAAAAATATGGCCAAACATTACGCAATCCTAGAATATTTTAGGAAATAATTGTGAAAATCAATGGTGGAGATAAAAAAATTGTGAAAAGTATGGAGGGGAAGTATCCTCCTTTGGTGCGGATGGAGTGTTCCTAAAATCTCAAACTATGGCTACATAAATTCTTGATACTGTTACTCTATTACACGAATACAATCCCTAGTCAATTTATGAAACAAAAATCTTAACGTAAAATATAATAGTTCAAGAGTAAATTAAAAAAAGACTTTCTTTGCTACGTCCCGAGTGATTGTTCCATATCTTAGCTTATATTTTATAAACCCGAACTTGTATGCAAACCGAGACTACGTCAGAAATTGTGAAAATGTTTTACTTTACCATAATAATAGGGACCACATTTCAGAAGCTTTTATTACCACCCGAAAAGAAATATGTAACTCCCATTGAAATCAATAAAATAATCTATATTTTCTTGTAATAAAATGTATCACACAATAAAAAAATTGAATTTCCTAGCTTAAAAATAATATTTATATTATTGAAATAAATACTCTGATTAGGTATTCTATAAAGTAATGTGACACTTTGAAATATTACAATTACAATACCATTACAATCGATGCTACAGGATCTAACTTTGAAACCATTCGTCTGCCTGATGGTACTGTCACGATAGCATCAACCCTACAGTCTCATGCATACAAACCCGCTTACGTTGCACTCTGTTTCTAGTAAATAGGAGGCAGGTGCGGTTATTTGATAGCTTTGTTTTTCGAATTAGATTTCTTTAGTAATTTATATCGAATATTGAGCAGTCTCTATCGCGTCTCCATCCTGACATCTTTCTCTGTATCTACACTGTATCCATCATCATTTTCAAATTCACTTCACTAATAAACTGTTATTAGTGAAGAAGTAAAATAGACTTAAAAAAAAACACTTTCACCTGACTTGCCCCCTAACTGTACGCCAGTTACTTAAGCAGTTTTTATATGTTGGACTCATAACCGCAAATCGTAATTTAAAATCTATACCTATATTTCAATTGGTAACGGACCGTCATACTCATGTATTGCTTACAAATTGGTTAAAAGAATGGCTGAATTACACAATTAATGTACCCCATGAAATAATAACTGATGATTCTTCAGCTTTGCTGTCTGCCAGCACCAAGGCTTTTACAGCTTATAATAGTACCAAAAAATACATCCAGGGAACAGCTACCAATATACCCCGAGCTTTTATGGGACTTGATACTAGCCATTTTACAAAAACACTTCATAATTTATCATGTTTTCAAAATAATGTAGACATCCATGTAAAATATCTATATATTAACTGTATTTTGCTATAAAAAAATTTCGAGCAGTATGACAAAGCCAAAAAAATTATTCAAGATATTGTAAAAAACTGTCTAGGTCAGTCGAGTTATGATAATAAACTGGCTGAATGTAGTATAATTAATGTGGCAAAAAAAGGCTTTTTAAGTTATTGGATAATACTGCTAGCGTCAGTTTAAATACAGATGACATCGAAGAAGAAATTTTGGAATATGAAAATAGAGACGAGTTTGATAATCTGGAAAATACTGAAAATTTGTGGTTTAATAGATTGGTGGAATCGAACAAAAAAATATTATTGTGGACAATGAAAATAAATTTTACTATCCACCATTTATTTCTACGCTGAAAAGGTTGTTATATAAATAACCACTCTGGACCAACTTATTATGTTAAATAAATCTCCATCATCTTCAGCTGCTAAAGTCACTTTAAAACTTTAAAAACATTAATATTTAAAACAAAAGTTTTAAAACACAGGATTGACCTGTTTTTAACTGTTCATTTAGAAAAGATGGGGAAGTTAAAATCGCGCTCAGTGATGTATGTCAAGGTGTAACTAAAAAAAGAAAACGCGAGCAAAATTATCCAATGCGAGTAACAGTGATCAGCGATTCCAAAAATATTCTATATTTTCTGACAAACCGTCCTTTTGTGAAAATCGGGGTGGAGTCGTCAAAGATGTTAAGCCAAATTCAAAGAAACTAGGAATTAAATTTATAAAAAACGGCAACCTATGTAGCTACCTCTCGCTCAACGATAGTAACAGTATTTTGTTAACTAACACATGTGGTTTAGACTCAGCAATGTACTTATTGGCTGTTATAATATGGCTGTGGATATAACATTAACAACAATATTAAAGAGACTTTGGAACACTTTAAAAATGTGACAATTTTAGAATACATCAAATGCTTGGCTGATGTACCGACAACAAGACGTTGTCGGTGTCGCATGGCACTTGAACATTATAGCAGTAAAGTGGCAAAACGGTGGTAAATATATTAATGTTGACTGTAATGTCACGTTTATATTTGAACATATCCTATTTGATGACATTGTTAGTGCCATTTACACAAAAAAGTGCTTAAATGAGTCTTGTATATCGTCCAAAATACATAGAAAAAGTATATTTCTGCAAATTAATACTAATATTATTTCAGTTTTTGGAATTTCTTGTCTAGAAGATGCAATCAGTGTTGATTATGTTGTTGTTAGTTAGTAGAGTAGTTGTATGTTATATTGACGACAACGTGTGTTTCATGTGGAGGTCAGATTACCATTACCTATGAATTTTTCAATTTGATATCATTTCGCACTACGAGATGAAAACTCCGGAAAATCAAAAAACACATTTTTTCAGAAATGACTTAAAACTGATTTCGGAATATTTACTACAGATATCGAGAAAATAGTAATAATAATAATAATAATAATAAATCATTTATTTCAGACCACAATCCATAATTTGTTAGTAACAATTTGACTAATAATAATAATATAATAATAATACATACATGATAGTTATATGTTCTAAAGCCTGTTTTATGACGTATTTTTAATGTTATTCCCAGAAAAGTCGAAAAATGAATATTTTTTTAGTTAGTTGTGTTTTTCTATAAGTAATAAAAATCTTTCTTGTGTCATATTTAGAATTACCTTACTTTATCTGAAATAGAAGTGAGTTACATTACTTTGCACCTTAAAAATATATGACCTACTGGTGGTGTTAAAAACTCACTAAGTTGAAAACTGGCTTTATAACATAGGTAAAACAAGATTAAGAATTGAAATAAAACAATTTTGTAATCAAATGAAAATGGTTGTTTATTATACTTAACAACAAGGAAAAAATAAAAATAAAAAAAATCACTATTTTAGTGAACTTGATAGTACTTAATAGGTAATTATTATATTTCTTACTTTTATAATCACAGTTGTTATTAGAAGTCTTTTCTACGTAACAAGAATATATTTTTTTATAAGTACGATAATAAGGAGGTTAATACAAATTAAATAAACAAAATCGGTTCAAACATTTTTATCTTAGCAAAAAAGATTACACCGTATTAAATTAATAATCCGTACAAAAGGTCTAAAACTCAACATCCTTATCTTTCACTCTATATAATTCTAAGCCAGTCTCTTTTTTTTAAGCTATCACTTACAGAATTAACAATAATACCGATAGTTTCAAATCACAGTCAAAATCGTTTGTCAATAATAAGTACTTTCTTGCTACTAATACAAATACGTTTGGTATAGCACTTAGTTCTTAAAGTAGACAATCATTGAAAAATATCAGTTCAGTTGAGTACAAAATATAAAACATGTTTCACAAAACATTTTTGTAAAAAATATCCTAATAAGACTTCGTAATTACATTTTTATCCACAAGTTCTTTTATATCTTTCTTTTTGGCATCCGACAAAGGAATCTTTTCTGTATATGATTTTTGTTATGCGCTTTGCAAACTTCATGGGATTTCAGATGTAGATACTACTCCTGTACGTCTGGTCTTCCTCTTATTAACCAAACACTTTTTAAATTCAGTATCTGAAAAAGATGTTTTATAGAAAAATGTCATGGGACTATCCTTTTCAACTTTGAGAACTTTAATTTCCTGCCATTTTACTTGATTGCCATTTTCATCCATATTAAAGTTTGATACCCAAGCTTCTTGCAAAGCTTTCAAATCATAAAAGCAGTCATAGGTCATTTCATGCACTTTATAAGCTGGTCCAGATTTTTGACAGTTCGTGTCAATGTTATATACTGTAACGGTGTATAAATGGGACCGGATTTGATGTGCCTTCTCACTTGTTTCTCTATTACACTGTGAACATTAACCCCTTCATTTTGAGAATGGTCTCTAATTAAGAATTTATGGGAGATCGATTTCACTCTGATGTTGAAAACAGCATAAGCATAAGCAGTTAACAGATATTTGTTTTTTTGCTGTCCACAACAGTTATCTGAATAAAATATCAAATCTATGTCACCACTGGGATGGTTATCTCACTGCATTTCCATGAAAGATAAAACGCAGCTTCCTATTTCTACCGAACCACGCTTTCCTTCAGTATCATTCCAAAAAAACAGTCTATACTCTTTGCATGTAAATCACTTATTGTAAAGTTGAAACAGTTTATTCTAGATTTGTAAAAAAACAAAGATACTTGGCCCTTCGGAACCTGCAGTGCGGCTTGTAAATCATACACAACTACTATAGCACCTGTTTCTTGTTTGTCCTTTTCCTTCTCACGTCGCGCCATGTCCTTCTCAAGCAGATGCTGTTCATAGCTTTGTTGCAAATTTAATTTATCTTTGGATAGTGAGTGGGAGTGATGGGAGAGATGACATCTAAGTCAAGTGAGTTTATGATGTCGAGGAAAGCGATACCGCTGGTGTTGGTTGATAGGCACGTCCAGTCAGTATGTTTGGAGTTAAAGTCTCCGAACATAATGACTGAATGGCCGAGGGCGAGAATGGCCTCAAAGTCGCTACGGATTGGTCTGGTGCCACTAGGTATGTAGATTGAAGCTATGATGATGGTCGGATGACCAGTCATAGCCAATCTACACACAGTGGCTTCCATGTTGAGGAGAGGAGGGGTAGGGAGAGGACAGCAATGGAATCCTCTTTTGTAATAAATAGCAGTGCCGCCGAAACCGTTGGAGTTGGGCCTGTCGTTACGAATAAACGCGTACTTGGGTATAACAAATCCTCTGGAGCGGTTTGGAGTTAGCCACGTCTCTTGAAGAAGCAATAAGTCTGGCTCGTTGTTCTGAAGGAACAGTTTGAGATCAGGAAGGTTAGTATTAAGGCTCCGAACGTTAAAAGAAACTAGGGATAGGCCCTTGGGTTTGGTACGACCGGACGCGGGATTTGCGGGTCTAGGCATTATATTGCTTACTTACGAATTTATACAAAAAACAAAATTTATAATGAACTTAAAACCGAGTGATGCTCGGCTAACGCAAATAAGCGCTCTCGAGGAGAGCGGGCGGCTCGCAGTTTGAGTGCGAGTACGGAAATTTCCTTAATGTCGACGTTTTGAATGACGTCGAACACGGTCTTCATGTCCTCAGCCAACGGCGACTGAGGTGAAGACGACGGAGCGGGACGCGGGCATACGGGAGCTACGGGAGCTGGGATAGGACGGGAAGGTGCAGGTGGAGCGGCCGGACGCTGTCTCTAGGACAGAGCCGGAGTAGGCGTCGGCTGCACGGGCTTTACTTCCGGGGGACCCCGGTTGCGCAGCGGCGGGAAGTTATTGGGAGTGAGTGGCGGCGCCGGTTTAGGCGCAGCCCTCTTAGCTGAAGAGCGCGGAGCGCGCGGGCAGCTCCTGTAGTTAGATGTGTGGCCAGACTGGCCGCACAGCAAACAGGCAGGGGGGGAAGTGGATTCGGGAGTGCAAGTGCACTCTTTTGGAGCACTTAACGCACCTGGGGGGAGCTGAGCAGTTAGCCGCTGCGTGGCCATAGAGCTGGCAGCGGTGGCACCAGGGTGGCCGCGGGGGTTGGGACGCTCGACGGAGATATTCGAAAGTCCGCAGATTGTGCGAGCCTCTCTGAAAATCTCCCTCGAGTTGGTAGTGTTGGTGAGGATGACTAAAGCTAGTGGAAAATTTTCACCGGCTTATGCTCCGCACTTTGGGGGTTTATGGGAAGCAAGCGTGAAGTCCGCCAAGTTCCATATAAAAAGAATTTTAGGCAATGGTCATTTGACTTTTGAGGAATTATCTACAATGTTTAGTCCAATAGAATCTATCCTGAACAGCCGCCCGTTGTGTCCTTTATCTTCCTCGCCTAACGATTTCCCTCCACTCACTCCAGGTCACTTCATCATCGGCCGCGCACTCACTTCGCTGCCGTCGTCCTGCCTGAAGGGCATTAACTAAAACCGCTTAGACAGATTTCAGAGGCTAGAGTCCATGAGGCAGCATTTCTGGCGGCGCTGGCAGATGGAGTATGTGACAGAGCTCCAGCAGAGGACCAAATGGCAGGTTCCTGGCAGGCAACTTCAAGTAGGAGACCTGGTACTGATGAAGGAAGACAATACACCCCCTCTCCAATGGCGCCTTGGACGGATATCCCATTTATATCCCGGAGCGGACGGGATATGTCGCGTAGCGGATGTTGCTACTATCACTGGCACCTACAGACGAGGTGTACGCTATCTCTGTCCCCTATTGGATGAATTAGACGACACTTTGAAGACTAGTGCCTTCAAGGCCCCCCAGGATGTCGCGGCCGCTAGGGGTGAGGGTTGCGGGGGCATCAAGTCCTCGGAACTGGTTTCGCGAGCGCCGACGAAGCTGCGCTCTGACGAGCCGCCCCACCAGAGCATCTCCTAGCTATCCATCGAATAACACCTCGCGACGTGTTCGCTTAAATATCTTTTTTGTTTAACTTACTATGCAGAAATTATAATACACATGGTTGTACTTATTTTTATTTAAAAGTTTTATTTCAAAATGCAAAAGTAGGGACCACGAGCCCGAACACCGTGTTACTCAAATAATTGACAACATTCCGTTACGGTGCTGGCAGCATGTTCATAGTCAACATAACATGGCGGATATTTGTTCCCGTGGAGCAAGTCCATGTCAATTGCTGTGTGCTGTGCTCTGTTGTGTGGGCCATTGGCCCAGTGGAGCAGTGGCCGGTATCAAAACTAAGTAATAGCAACTTAGAAAATACTCCGGAACTTATTAATTGTTACCGACTCGACTAACTTTAAACCTGAAACAAAAATTGAATTTTGTGAAAGACTATTTTCAAAATTTTCTTCATATTCAAAACTAGTTCGTACGTTTGCGGTAATTTTGCGGTTCGGACGTTCCAAGCGTAATTCAACCGATAATTGCAGATCAGTTTTTACCACTGTCGACTTCAACGAGACGCAGGATGTACTCGTGCGCACAGTACAGTCTGCCTATTTTTCTATAGAGATAAACGATTTAAATAATAATATTAAATATATACATTTTATGAGAAAGTTATCGATGAACAGGGGTTCCTAAGGGGTCGGAGGTCGTATCTCCTATTCGTCCTTACCTTATAATGCTAAGCACCCTCGCCTTTTACCAAAGGAGAGCAAGCTAACATTACTGTTCATCGCATACTATCCATGTAAAATATTTACAAGCAGGTCCGCGGGCCTTACAAAACATTATTAATCAGAATTTTTGGATTCTTTCGGCTCGACGATTAATTCGCTCAGTATTAGCTAAATGTTTCATTTGCTTTAAAAATAATCCAACGTTATTACAGCCGGCAATGGCTTCTTTGCCCACTACGCGTCTTTTACCAAATAAATGTTCGACCACGTCGGAGTGGATCGCGGAGGTCCTTTCTTTGTTAAGGGGAATTGGCGTCGTAACTGCGACTATATTGTGATCATTCATTGTGATCATTCATTGTGATCTGAAGTGATCGGACGTGCTGATTAATGAGTACAATAAACAATTAACTGAAAAATTTCTTGACCTAGTATTAGGCGGAAGCAAGCCTTTTGTGTCTGATTGAATGATATAAGTTTTTGTGTTATAATTTATAATGTATTTATAACGTTAAAAAATAAAAAGGAATAATGGAAGGTAGTCCCTTCAATAGAAGCCTGCTGACGCGCCGCAGCCCGACGCGCTCCCCGGCGCCCGTGCCTCCCTGCGTCGCCGCAGCGCCCGTCGCCCCGCCGCGGCCTGTCCCGCGGGGCGCCCCGGAAGAGGAACAAGTCCACGAGTTGTTGTCCACGCCTGAGATCCAAAACTGGATGACAACTATCGAGCAATGCCTGAACGAAGTGTGCGTCATCGCTGAAGGCGGTAAATTGAATTCCGAGCAAAAAATGAGAGTCAGTAATCTTTGCCGAAAAGTTGGGCATGGAACATCTCAGATGGCTGTGAGATACCAGTCATTAAAACAAAAAACAATTTTAGCCCATAACAACCTGCAAGCCCTTCATGAAGAAAGAGACCTCTCAAAACAAATTTGTGCCCTCAAGCAGTCGCTCGAACAGTGTCCAAAACCAGTGACGGGAACAATATCGTTCGCAGACATGTTAAAGAAAAGCTCTAAGGACCTCATCCTGCCCAGGAATGTTAGCTCGGTAGCTATCTATCCAAGTGACGGAAAGAAATCGAGCGATGAAACAAAATCGCTTGTCCAAAAAATCATCTGCCCTGAAGACATGAAACTACAAGTGAGGGGATTACGCAAGACCAGAAACGGTGGAGTTATAATAAGCACAGAGAGTAAAGAGGATATAGAAAAGCTTAAGCAATCGGCACTACTGACATCTTCTGGTTTTACCGTTGATGAACCCAACAAGCGCAGGCCTAGAATTGTAGTCATCGGAGTACCGTCGGCCTTGAAAGAATCTGAAGTTTTTAGCTGCATTTACCACCAAAACTTGGCTGAAAAATCTGAGAGCATGACCATTGAAACTTTTTTAAAATCAATCAAGTTAAGTCATAAGTCAGGGAAAAAGAACACCGAGACCTGTAATTACGTTATAGAAGTTTCAGCCAATATTCGTAAAGCCCTGATATGTAAAGACCGATTGTTTGTAAATTGGTCATCGTGCCCAGTCCGAGACTATACCCTAGTAACACGTTGTTTTAAATGTCAGCAGTATGGACATGCAGCTAAGTTTTGTCGTGAAGAAAAAGACACTTGCGGTCATTGCGGAGAAAAAGGTCACACAATGAAGGAGTGTAAAAAACGAGGAGATCCACCAAAATTCGCCACATGTCTGCATTTTAAAAAGCCGTCCAACCACAAAACGGGCGATGGAGACTGTCCTGCGAAAAATATTGCAGAAAAAAGGTACATAAATTTAATTGACTATGAGGGCGCCTAAGAGCGCCATCTGTAAATATTTATCTAGATCTTTTATTAGTTAATAGAAATAATGGCTGAAAACTTAAATAATGACTTAGATAATTTCTCTGTATCTGAGTCAAAACTGTGTGAGGTTGAAAGTTGTGGTCAGTACATTTCCCGTTACAATAACCGATTTACAATAATTACACAAAATATACGCAGTATTGTTAAGAATTTTGATAATTTCAGTACTTTCCAACATAGACTTAATGTTAGCAACGATATAATTATCCTGACCGAGTGCTGGTTAGCTAAAAATTGTCATTTACCATCCATGCCAGGGTACGTTTTGTACAGCAGCAAGGAAAATTACAACTAAAACGACGGGATAGTAGTTTACGCCAGAAATGATCTAAACATATCAGTCGAGGAACCAAACATGTTAGAATGCAATCGCTTACTTATCAAAGTAGGTTCAGACACCGCAATTCTAGCCATATACAGATCTCCTTCATTTAAAAATATAAGTAATTTTATTCATTCTTTGCAAAACGTACTACAAAGTTTAAAATCATTTAAAAATATAATTATAATAGGCGACATAAACATCAATATCATACCAGAGAATTTGGATTCCTGTGGACAGGAATATCTTAACCTATGCTCATTTCATGGACTACTTCCCGCCCATTCTTTACCTACACATCAAAGTGGCTCTTGTTTAGATCATATTATGCTTAAAACTACTTTTCCGTCACTAACCTTTGTAACTAACTCGACAATTACTGATCACAAGGCCGCCTTACTAACCTTAATTCGTAAAATGCCTAAACTAACAAATTGGTCACTAAATAGTTCGAAAATTAATTTACATAACCTTGAAGCGGATTTAAGCAAAATCGACTTTACTACTGTTTACAATTCTGATGACGCGAATTATTGTATGACATACTTTATATCACAGGTACAAAAAGCCATATTGCAAAATACTACGTACTCTCGTCTAAGTAAAAAATTTACCAACATTAAGCCTTGGATCACCCCGGGGCTTATTCGCTGCATGAGACATAGGGATAAGTTACATATGAAGGCCAAAGCTCAGCCTGATAACTTAATATTACAAATATCGTACAAAAGATACCGAAATTTTTGTAACGCTCTTCTTAAGAAAGTAAAAAATACTTACGATAAAAATGAATTAGAAAAGGCGGGAACAAACATTAAAAGGGTCTGGAAGTTTATTAAAAATGTTACGTTTTTGTCGAAGCAGCATAAATCCGCTACAGAGTTATTGCGCGGTGGATCATCTGAATCGCATTTTGAATCTGCTAACCTAGTAAATAATTTTTTTACTAACTTTGGGAAATCATTGGCTGAAAAAATGCTTCATAAATCGCATTCGCCGTTCTTCACGTCCCACAATCAATTATCTAAATGCTCCTTTTTAAATTCATTTGTTTTATTAGATATTGACGAAACTGAGGTATCTAGAATTATCAAAGGCCTGAAGGACGATTCAGCAATAGGATGGGACAATATTTCTAACAAAATATTAAAACTCTTTCATCACATCCTTTGCACCCCACTAACCTATATCTTTCAAAAGTGCCTAAAAGACGGCATTTTTCCAAAATGTCTAAAGAAAGCTGTCATTATTCCAATTCACAAAAATGGCAAGAAAGATCAAACTACTAATTACAGGCCAATTTCACTATTAACAGGCATTTCAAAGGTTTTAGAAAAAATTATAAATAACAGACTTGTTCAATACTTGGAGAAACAGTCCATCCTGTCAAATACACAATTCGGTTTTAGGCACAAGCTGTCAACTGCCGACGCGGTGCTTGATCTTACTAACCACATAGTCCAGGAACTTGACAAAGGTAATCGGACTATGGGAATTTTCTTAGACCTCTCCAAAGCTTTTGATACAGTTTCTATTCCTATCCTATTAAATAAGCTTGAAAATTTAGGTATAAGGGGAACCCAACACAAACTTTTTGCAGATTACCTACACGATCGTTCGCAATGTGTAAAAATAGGAAATATCCTAAGTTCTGACCTAGTAAACACGGAATATGGAATTCCTCAAGGAAGTGTTTTGGGTCCCACACTATTCTTAATATACATTAACGAACTTTGTAACCTGAAAATAAACGGTGGTAAAATCATATCTTTTGCTGATGACACCGCTCTTTTGTTCTCTGCAAACTCAGATACAGAATTATATGAGCTTGCACAACGAGGCTTCAATGTAGTAAACAAGTGGCTACAGCAACACTTACTAACTCTAAATTCAGACAAAACTTATTTCATCCAGTTTTCTATGCGAAAATCAATTTCAGAAAACCCTAACCTATACGCGCACTATTGTATTGATCAAATCAATCATTCGTGTTCATGTCCTCACATTACTGCTTCTAAAACAATAAAATACCTAGGTGTCATTATAGACGAAACTCTGTCTTTTAGACTACACATAGATGCGGTTAGCAACAGAATACGCAAGTTAATATTTGTTTTTAAAAAATTGCGCAGCATAGGACACTCTAAACTTATGAGGCAGGTATACTTTGCATTGTGTCAGTCGATACTAAATTACTGTATTACGTCATGGGGCGGAGCAGCTAAAACTCTTCTCCTTAACGTTGAAAGAGCCCAAAGAGCAATTTTGAAAGTTTCCCATTTCCGACCTTTCCTTTACTCCACTGAACTTCTCTATAAAGAGTGTAAAGTACTGACAGTCAGGCAGTTATTTATAATGAGCACAACTTTAAAACTTCATAGCACCCTTAACTATAGCACACAAACAGCTAACAAAAGACGGCTTGACATTGTTTGTCCACAAAGCACAAAAACGGCATTTTCTTCCAGATTTTACATTTTCCTAGGACCACTTCTATATAAAAGATTAAACACCAATCTTGGCATATATCCTCTGACCTACAACAACACTAAACGAATAATCCGAGCATCACTTTTGAGTATGTCCTACGAAGATACAGAGAAGTTATTAATAGTATTAAAATAAGATAATTAATGTCTCCAAAATGTTAATTAATTTTTTGTTGTATTTTTATTTATTTTTTCGTGTAGTATTAGTATTATTATTATTTTCTAATGTTTATAGTGGGACGAGAATTATGAAACACATTTTATGTAATATTCACTTTGCGCATTTAATTGTTAATGTACTTACTAGATTTAGAATTAATGTTTATACAGCATACTGTACTTAATTTAATAATTTGTACCTAAAAAACAGGTAATTCATAATTACTTAGTTTAGGTATTTGCCTAGTTATTGTTACCCTAGATCATGATAAACCGATATGATGACTTATCATAATTATAGTATCTATTGTAAATTTTTAGACACATATTATAATTGATATTTATGTAGTTTATCGTAGTAATAAATTTGTAAGTTCTTATTGTGTATTCCTAGATGTAAGTTTTCCGGAAATAAATTTTATTCTATTCTATTCTATTCTATATTCTGCCTTGTATTCTGACTGTGGTACGAATTTTATGGCAGCAAATAAACATCTTAACGATATTCAAATATTCTTTCGCAATAAAGAAAATCAAAATATAATTTTACAAGGCTGCGTTGCAAAACAGTTGGTCTGGAACTTTAATCCACCAAGTGCTCTACATATGGGTGGACTCTCGGAAGCTGGGATTAAAGTCGCCAAGCACCACCGTAAGCGGTCCGTAGGCGAGAAATCGTTGACGTTTGAGGAGCTCACTACGGTCTTTTGTAAGGTTGAAGCTATTTTAAACTCCCGTCCGTTGTGTACATTACCTGCCAGCGACGATCCTAACGATTTTAATATTTTAACGCCGGGACATTTTCTAATTGGTAAAGCCTTAGTGTCAGTGCCCGAGTATGACTTAGAGAACGTTTCCTTAAATCGGCTGACACGTTGGCAGTACGTGCAAAGATGTACCCAGCTTTTCTGGGACCGCTGGCGAACAGAACATTTAAACACCTTGCAACAGAGAGCAAAATGTTTCACTTCATCTGCCAACCTTCACGTTGGAGATTTAGTTATAATTAAAGTGGATAATTTGCCTCCATTTAATTGGCCCCTGGCTAGAGTAGATAAACTTCATCCTGGCGCAGATGACATTGTTCGTTGTGTAACTTTGCGCACACAAAATAATGTCTTGCAGAGACCAGTTAACAAGCTGGCTCCTCTGCCTTATGTAAATTAATTGTTTAATTTTTCAAAACAACCTTGTAGGTTTTTTAAGTTTTTTTAGTTAGTTTAAATTTATCTGCTTAGGGAAACCATTCAATATGGTTTCGCCTGGGGGTAATGTTACGTATCCTAGTATTTTCCCATCACCTTCTGGGTGTAATTTGATTGGCGAAACCAATGGATTTTCCTGTGCCTGCCGCGGCTGTTAAAATGGATGAAAAGCGCCATCTAGCGCGCTGATTTGCATTAATGAGTTCACTGTCAACATCGGAACCGAGAGCATCGCTCTGATGCCATATTTAAAGTGATCGACGACCGAAATACCAGAATTGCAATGATTATCTTCAGCGACGTTCGCCGAGAGCACGAGGTCCAGAGGCAAGGTGAGTCTTTTTACATTTGGATTGTGAGGGAAAACCTATGATATCATTTGGGGTGGCTTATCGGTCATTAATATTATAATTAAAATACCTATCGTAATACAGTCCGCTTCGAATCCGTGATTCGTTTGTCTTGCTCGCTCAAACATTTTATAAATTATCAAAATAAAGAGACATTCTACCCAGACAAAAACTAAAGTACAGCCAGTATCACAATCTTATAAAGAACGAAGAAAACCAGTAATAGAATAAAACCTAAAAATAGACCGAATTAGATAGAGAAAAAAATTCAATTGAAGAAACGCTACGCTACTTTTTCGGGACGAGTTATCTCGCCAACCGCACATTATGACAGATTTTTTCAAACGGCTTATTTCGTCATCCATCCGTGTGTCAAAGCGATTCAATTAAAACGAGTTATCTCGCCGCCCATACTGGGGAGCAAATTTTTTTTTGTGACCCCGTGTACTGGGCAGATTTAGTGTACGATGAGGCCGCAGCGAAAGGGTTAAACTGTTTTTATAACTATTTTTCTTCATTGTACTTTTGTGACAATGTAACGACAGTATGTCGAGATGCAAATCCGGCAAGTTGAAAATTAGGGTTTTATTTCAGGCAGCTAAAAATATAAACAAATGAAAAACGTCGGGGATTGCGAAGCTACATAAGACATGTTTATATTTAAAAGATCCTGCATTTTTCTTCTTTATTTCTTTCTTTCAAATACAATCAAACTCACCACAAAATGTTATCATGTCGCAAACGAAAAATTACACAACTTCTACTTATCTAATCATTAAAATTTAACTTCCTCATGCATGGATTGAGGAGCCATAATGAAAATTCTACAATCCTACTCATTTTAATTTAAGCAGTTCAGATCTAATCTTTTTGGCTCCCTACGAAATGATTATCTATTTTCAGAAATGTACCTAAGTATTACCTTTTGAATTACGAGTTGGCTCTTCAGTTCAGATGCTTGGACTGAGGAGTCATTGTAACATTGGTATAACTAGCAACTTTTGACTACAAATTCCAGTATTTGACGTCCAAACGAGTTTAGTTTCTACTAAATAAGGGTATGATTATCACTTCAAAATAGTGTGCGTGCTCATAGCGGAAAAAGTCTTTGGATTTTTAATTGAGTTCAGCAGATAATTCGTCTGTAAGGCCGTGTAAATGTGTGTGAAACTGCTATATTTGTGCGTCCAATTGTTTTTGAGATATACGCAAAAAACACTTTTCGCTGGGAAAACGATCCCCCAGCGGCACTTTCTTACCCTAATGATGGTAAAAACCAATGGTTCTATAATTAAAGTGTATTTGTGCGTAAATGAGGATGCATAAATGATATTTGTGTGTCCTCAAACTTCGAAGATATTCAAGATGCCGCTAAAGGAACGTTTGGCTAGTTGCGGGAAATCTGTAACGGCTGAGCGCACAGTGCTGATTCTTTTTTACACACGTTCTTCAGAATTTGTTCACATTATTGTTAAAACAATATTGGAAAAGAATTGTTGTTTAGAAGAATTATTGTTACGGCTAAGATAAGGTAAGAAGGTAAGATAAGATAAGACAGCTACAATTAGCAAAATAAATGCTTAAATCATCTTAATTAGGCACACTTCGAAACCTGGATTGGCTCCTCAATCCATACCGGCATGTCACTGATGGGTGTCACTAGCTGTTATTGTTGAAAAGTCGTATTGGCTACCGCTTCCTAGTATCAAACCATGTTGCTTTGACCGTGTTTGTGATTTCGTGTCAGTCAGCGATATATACCTAAGTTGTGAGTTGACTTGAGAGAATATATTAAAGAAATAATAAATGATGGCTTAAAATTAATTAATCCTATTGATATAGCTGAATCTTTTAATAACTTTTTTATTGATCAAGCAGAAACTCAAAAAAAGTTATAGTAAAAATGTAAGTAACAATTCCAATAAATTAAATAAATCTAATTCATTTTTCATGGGGCCTACAACTGTTGAGGATATCTTGGCGGTCATTAAAAATCTAAAAGATACCAAAAGTACTGGAAATGATGATATTTCAACAAAGATCATTAAAGAAATTGCACCGTATATAGCACCAGTTTTGAACCATATTATAAATTTGTGTATCGAAAATGGCACATTTCCGGAAAAACTTAAAGTTACCGTTATAAAACCTATGTTAAAGAAATCTGATCCTCAATATATATCTTCGTACAGACCTATCGCATTTATAACAGTGTTTTCTAAAATATTTGAAAGGGTTATATATAATTCTCTTAGTGTTTACTTTGAAAAATATCAACTATTGGCTGTCGAACAAGTTGGATTCAGAAAAAATAAGGGAATAAATTTAGCTATATACAATCTCCTTAAAGAAGTATTAATTAATGTCGATAACAAAGTACCTGTTTGTGCTCTTTTCATGGATCTGACAAAGGCGTTTGACTATGTTGACCATAAAAAATTATTTGACAAATTAAACACATACGGAGTGCGAGGAGTGGCACTTGATCTCATAAAATCATATCTCGATAATAGATTACAAGCCACTCAATTATCTAGATTATGTCCCCAATCCTCTACAGAGAAAAACTACCTTTCACGATTCAGGGCAGTCAAGTGCGGGGTACCGCAAGGTAGTATCTTAGGGCCATTATTATTTTTAATTTATATTAATGACTTTCCAGACATAACTTCGCATTCAATGATTTTATTTGCAGATGACAGTACATTGATCTGTAGCAATAAAGACATGCACATATTAAAATCTGACATTAAATCTACATTATGGACTGGTTATTAATATTATGGACTGGCTGACAAATAATAATCTAAAAATAAATTTAAATAAAACTAACATTATGAATTTTAGGAATAGATATGGGGGCTTGACTTTCGGTAATATTGATTGTAATGGACATAAAATGAGTGAAGTAAATACAACAAAATTTTTAGGTTTAACACTGGACTCCAACCTCAACTAGAAGGAACACATAAATATCACTTGTAATAAAATAAGTAAATATTCCTACGCCTTACGCATGTTATCAAACTTAGTCAACGAATCAGCAATAATATCAGCGTATTATGCCTACATTGAGTCGATTCTACGCTATGGTGTCATATTTTGGGGGAACGCTACTGACAGATTAAACATTCTCAAAGCTCAAAAGCGCTGTATTAGATCGATTTGTCACCTGAAAAGCAGACAATCTTGTAAGCCCTTTTTAAAAAAGTTAGGTATTCTGACTTTTCCCTGTTTATACATTTTAGAAACAGTATTGTTTGTTAAAAAGAACATGAACCTGTTTGAAGGCTTAAACAGCCAAAGGCTTAAAGGCAAAATCCGGTCTCAACCTCGTAAAACTACTCTATATTCTGAGAGTTTCTTTGGTATGGCTTCCAAAATTTTCAATAAATTGCCGAATTGTATTAAAAATATTAATAATGTTACTGAGTTTAAAAAGAAACTAAAAATGATTTTAGCAGATAAGGCTTACTACACTATTCTTGAATACTTCAATGACATGTAATTAAAATTGTTATAATTTAAGATGGTAATGTTATTGTAAAATGTTAGATATGACATGTAAATGACGTTTATTTGGTCAATTAATATTTCAAATTTAGTAGCAACATTTTAAACAAGTATTGTACATACCTCCTAGGTTAGATATGGTGTGAACTACCTATTATAATCCAACATTTGTAAAAACCCATATTTGTGCAAATAAATTGATTTGATTTGATTTGATTTGATTTGACAACAGTGCAAGAGTCGCTTTCTATATAGATATGCGCACGCTTTGACAAAATGTCTTAATGAAACCAGAACTTATTCAGGATCTACACATCCATCCCATTATGGAGTTCAGCATATTCCAAAACGCATCCACAAATATATCCAGGATACTGTGCTGCCTCCTTCCAGGTACAGGACCTAACGAGATCATGGTATTGCAGATGGACTTATTTCAAATTTAATTTATTTGCCAACGCATATTTAGTCTACATTGTGATTTTGTGCAAAAGTTATGGATGCAGTGCGCGGAAATATTATCGAAATACATCGAGTCTCCAGCAATGGAAAACCTTACGTGGACTCGCAAGGCGAGTGTGTGTGTGGCACTGGATTGTGGGTCTAAGTTTAAGGTTGAGAAATTTGATGCAACATCATAAGACCTTTTTTAACCCTTACAACGCCAAAGTCTGACATATATCCGACATAATGTTTTCGTGCCCACGCCGCCACAGTCCGATATAAATGACAAATAAATCAGTTAAAACGAATTACATTTTTTAATTGACAATACATAGATAAAGATATGTAAGTTGATTTTTCAGGCAGTTTATACTTTAAAAAAAAATAAAAATAAAAATATCGCAGTGTATTTATACGTTGTTTCAATTTTAATTCAATAAAGACCAACTACTCCAACCACTATTTTTTTACAAATCTGAATTTATTTTGCTTTAAGTTGCAACGCCAAAGTCTGATATTTAAGACATTAGTGATGTTACCAATACAACACAATCGCCAAAATTAACAAATCCGAAATTAGTTATTATTTACAATTATAGTTACATTTATTAATTACAAAAGAATAACTAGGAAAATAAAACCTACATTGTTTTCGACATCAAACTTTATAAAATGACGTGATTTTAGTAAGTTTTACCGCAAAAAATAAATCTATTTACAATATAGGGTTTGCATCATCAACGGTAAGTTCACAACCCTACAGTGCCCCAATCATGTTACAGTCTGGTACGCCAATGTCTGATTTATAAGACAGGAAGTGACGTCAGAGGCGAAAGATGTTTCTGGAACAGCAAATTTTTTGTTGTACGATGTGGGTAGGTAAGTATCGATATTTTTTAAAACTACCTTATAAATTAATAATGATATTTATTGTGTTATGGACTTTCGTTGCTGTGTTGGTCTAATACTAATTATCATCGTTTAATTGTTATAAAATGACTACCGTGGACGAATTGATTAGGATTTTGGAAGGAAATGATGATTGTGAATTTGAAAGTGACGAACTACAATTACATAGTCAACAGGTGATTTACTAATTGCAAAGTTTAATGAAAAGTAATGTTAATAATTCTGAAAAGTTAAGTTTCCTCTGTCTAATGGCATGGTATTTTGTTATGGTTAAACACACTAGCGCCGCCAATTACCTACTATAATTATCTAAATAACACTGATTGTGCCCAACCAATGCTAAATGTGACATCAAGGTGTTTAAGTGATATACTGATGATTATACTGATGTAAATCGATGTTCTACCACCCCGAAAGGGATAAGACGTGATATTTTGTATATGTACGATCAACAAACGCTGTACATGATCATTTTTTGAACTGTTTGTTTGCAGTCACTAGTTTATACCTGTGTGACAATCTATGGTTTATCTTTTGTTCTCGTCCCAAACTACAGCTACTACTGTTAGCTTGTAGTTGGTAACCCTTAACCAGTATTATTAGTTCTTATTCGGTAACCCTTAAAATGTGAGATTGAAGGAAGGAAGTGAGAACACTTTTTATTATTTTTTTAAACTTTTGTCCAATCGGGTATAAGCACATGGCGAATTATGATTGGTTACATTTTTGGCGGTAAAGACTTGGAACTTAGCGTTGCTTTGGCACGAGGCCCGGCATTCCTTTGTCCGTCAGCGTGGCTAAAACAACTAATTCTTAAAATAGTTAATCAGCGACAAATGGTGATAAAGAATAAGGCTGGACTTTATAAGTTTGTATAAAGAGATACCGAATAAATAACTGGAACGAAATAACTGTAAGTAAAAGTGAATATATTTTTTATTTGTACACTGTGTCTTTGAAAAAGGTATAGTTTCAATTATGGTGGATAAGAAAGTGATTCTGAGAATTATTAGGATAGTAAGATAATAAATTCCGTGTATGATAAACCGAAATATGATATTTTTATTTAGACTAATTCCCCAATCTGAGCTAACGTTAATAGTTCAGAAGTGGGATCGTCAGAAAATTCTTACAATTTTCTTCCACGTCCACAAAAACGACAACAATAATTCATCTAGGCCTTGCATCCTACGAACACTAGGTTTAATAATTCTGATAAATTTAGAGTACATTACTTACTTACTAGTTTAGTTTTAATTTTACTCTTTTCTCTTCACCGCTTATCATTTTATTTAAAAACGTAACTAAAGAAACTTTTTTTTTTTTTTTTAAATAACCTTTCCAAAAAGAGTACATTTAAAAAAAAAGAAATTCAGTTATGTCGGTGCTTGATTCGTTTAAATTTGTCGTAACAAAATGGCGGCTGACGCTACCGTGCACATAGCAACAGTGTTTTTTTTTTCAAATACTTAAGTAAACGAAATTAATAAAACACAACTTAAGAAACCTCTTCAAGAAAACTATTTTTTTTTCCTCTCTACGAATTTCTGTATTTTTAATTAGTTAACCTTATTCTATTGCAATAAGATTGAACAAGATGGCGGCTGACGCATGAACAGCGTGCTGTTTATACTTTTCTTACGAATAAAAACTTGTTTTTTTTTTTAACTATATTTTGTTTTATTATTTTTGTTTCTTAGGCAACTCTGAAGTCGTATTCAATGTATTAACGATTGCTGTGTGTATTTAAAAGTAAATTAATATTAGTATGGAAGTGACTTATCATTTGAAGGATATCTATAAAAAAAAAATCCTTTGATTTATTTATTAGAATATGTTTAATAACGACTATAATCTCGACAAATAAATAAATGACGTACCTAAAGAATTTTTGTTGACTATGCTATAAATAGACGCTGTATACTTACTTATATATTTTCCTTACCTCTAACTGTCTAGATTTGATTTGAATATTATTTGAATACCTTTGACACTGTCTTGAAAAGTCGATTTTATGCACAAAAATTGGAAAAAAAATACTTCACTGTTACTTAAGTATTTTAAAAGCAGTTTTTTTTTACGTATTTGTCATGGGAGGATCAACATTTCTAAGCTTTACTTATGCAAGTTTCAGATACATAAAAAAAAATGGATAACATTGGGCTTGGTCGAGGGGAAGGACTTTTGCCCAATGAGGGCAGATCGCCCGTGTTAATGAGGAATGTGACGGAATGTGATGTTAGGCGCAATCGAGGGGAAGGATTGTTGGCTAATGTGGATGGATTACCCAGGGTTGAGGGTGAGGATGAGGATGAGGATGAGTTTCATTCTTGTGGAGAGCGGACTCCCAGAGTCACCGGTAGGGAAAGGATGATGGGTGATGTTGAGCCCAGATCCGATGGACACAGGTCGCCCAGGGCAGAGGGCGAAGGAAGCATAATTCAACGGAAGACGGATATTATGCGAAAAACGAAGAAAAAGGCAAGTGACACGGACTCGGAAGGAAGAATGGAATCATGGAGATATAAAAAGAGAAGTAAACATAGCAAACACGGCCAATGTAAAAATGCTCAGCCGAGGAAGAGGCGTCGTAGTAATAGTTCCAGTGGTGAGTCATATGTATTTAATGGTAGCAATAAGAACCACTCTGATGACACTAGTTTTATACTCGATAAGTTTATGTCAATTTTAAATTCTGTCAAGAGCTCAGACAGATCCAAATTGTCTTTAAATACTAATGTTATCCCGGAATTTGATCCTATGAGTAAGGAACAAACTATATTAACCTGGCTTACTAAAGTCGAGGAATGCGCGGAAATTTATGAGTGGGAGGAAAAGGAAATTATACATTATGCGTTGCCAAAACTTTCCGGGGTAGCAAAAACATGGTATATGGGTCTGCCATCACTGTTATTTACTTGGGTTGAATGGAAAACCAAATTAGTTGAATCGTTTCCTTGTCATGAGGACTACGCTGAACTCTTGACTGAAATGTTAGGTAAACGTGTCAAATATGGTGAGTCGTTGGAGCACTACTATTACAATAAGATAAATTTATTACATAGATGTAAGATAGCTGGTAAACGAGCGGTAGACTGTATATTGCAAGGAGTCGAAGATCGTGCCATCAAAGTGGGTGCACAGGCAGCTCAATTCAAAGAGCCTGAGCAGGTGTTAAAATATTTCCGATCAGTTAAAACACTACAAAATAAAAACGTACAAGATGCTAGTTTTAATAGAAATAAATTTGAAAGAAAAATACCAGTCACCGAAGGCCAGCGGCTTCTCAATTCAAAATTTGCCAATTCGAATATAAGATGTTTCAACTGCAATAAGTTAGGGCACCCTAGTTTTAAATGCGACCAACCTTTAACAAGATGTGAAAAATGCAATAGGATAGGGCACGCGTCTTCGAACTGCTACCGAAACAAAACAACAATGCTTGACAAAAATGAAAAACAGGTATCTAAGCTTGAAATTTCTGATAAATCTAACGACAAATATGTTTTAGATATACAAATTAATGGGCAGCAATTACTATGCCATGTAGATTTGGGGAGCCAATGCTCATTAATAAAAGAGAGTCAAGCAAAAGAACTAAAGTTGGATATCAAATACACAAGCCAACTTCCTGTTCTTAGGGGCATAGGGGCCAATCTCATAACTCCATTAGGCGTAGTTACGTGTGATGTACAGGTTCAAGGGATATTAAAATCTATTGATATTTATGTTGTTGAAAATTACGTTTTGAGTTATCCCGCACTGTTAGGGCATACATTTACAGAATTACCTGACATAGTTATAACAAAAACAGCGTCAGAACTAATTTTCCGAAAAGTAATAGATCGTAAAATACATTTGTTATCAAATAGCTGTGTTATCCTGAACAAAGGGTCACTTAATTTAATGCCGATAAAATCGGATCCAATATTCGATGGATGTGTTTTTGTACGGGGGTCACTCAGGGGTAAGGATGGTAAAGAATACTATCTACTCTCAGGGGAGTTTACAATTATTAATGGCGTTGGGTCTTTGCTGGCATACAATGCAACAGAAAATGATATTCTTATTCCAGAGAATAAACTAATTTATAGAAGTGTTGACTTTAAGGATCCTATCGATACTATCCCTATACTTAGCTGTTGTCCACTATCATTTGAGTCAACTAACCCTGACGATTTGATTAACTGCGGTAATATGTTGACGGAAGGCGAACGTTCTGACTTGCATAATCTATTAACCCAACATTATGATTGTTTTTCAAAAGGACTTCATGACCTAGGTGTTACTAATGTGGCGGAAATGGTTATAGAACTAAACGATTCAGAACCCGTTGTATACAGGCCATATCGTCTATCACATGCTGATAGGTCACTTGTTAGCGAGATGGTGTGTGAAATGGTAGATACTGGTATAGCTAGGGAATCATCGTCACCTTACGCGAGTCCAATTGTGTTAGTTCAAAAGAAGACTGGCGAAAAGCGTTTATGTGTGGACTATCGGGCACTAAACCGCAAGACCCGAAAAGATCACTACCCTTTACCACGTGTGGAGGATCAATTAGACCAATTGGCAGGCAACACATTGTTTACAACTCTTGATTTAGCCTCTGGGTATTACCAAATTCCAATAGCAGAAGAATCACGACACAAAACAGCATTTGTCACGCCAGATGGCCAATTTGAATATAATCGCATGCCGTTTGGTCTGGTTAATGCCCCATCGGTTTTTCAACGTACAATAAATAAAATACTACATGACGCAAAGATAAAATACGCAATAGTCTATATGGATGATATTCTTATACCCTGTAAAAACGTTAAGGAAGGGTTAGAGCGATTAAATGAAGTCTTGAAACTTCTTAAGAAAGGTGGTTTAACGTTACGTCTTAGTAAATGTAATTTTTTTTATGGAAACGATCGATTTCTTGGGATTTGAAGTTAACGCTAAAGGGATTCGGCCTGGTAGCAGAAAAACTGTCGCTATTTCTAAATTTTCAACGCCAAAGAACGTTCACGAGCTACGTCAATTTTTGGGTATTTCCGGATTTTTCAGACGCTTTATCAAGAACTACGCTATACGAAGTGCACCCCTGACGAACCTTTTAAAAAAGAACATGACTTGGGCTTGGGGAGAAGAACAAGACAAATCATTTAACTTAATTAAATCTCTGCTTATAGAACGTCCAGTGCTGGCACTTTATGACCCAAAAGCAGTCACACAGCTGCATACTGATGCGTGTAAAGAAGGACTAGCTGGTATTCTTTTACAAATCGATGCGTTGGGGGCTTTCCACCCAGTTTCGTACTTTAGCCGAAAAACTACTAACGACGAACGTAAACTGCATTCTTATGAATTGGAAACTCTAGCCGTCGTCGCATCTTTAAACCGGTTTAGAGTATATTTGTTAGGAATACCTTTTACGATTTATAGTGACTGCAGTGCTTTGAGAACTACTTTAATAAAACGCGATCTAGTTCCACGAATTGCGCGTTGGTGGATCCAGCTGCAGGAATTTGATTGTACAATAGAGTATCGCCCTGGAGTTCGCATGGCTTACGTTGATGCATTGAGCCGCAACCCAGTTATGGTACCTGTCAGCGAAGCGCATATTCTGGATATTCTAACAGTAGAAAGCTCTGAACAGAATTGGATTGCTACCGTGCAAGATGCAGATGAAGAAGTACGTAGAATAAAGACTATTCTTGGCGATGAAACCGCAAAGACGTATACGGAAATATACTATAATTATAAGTAAAAAAACGGCCGAGTGTACCGCGTGATTGACGATGAAATTAGATGGCTAGTCCCTAAAGGGGTTCGTTGGCAAATATTAAAACAAAACCATGACGACATCGGGCATTATGGATTTGACAAAACTCTACATCGCATCCAACAACATTACTGGTTCCCAAAGATGCGGCGATTCGTAAAAAAATATGTACAATCATGTTTAGAGTGTGCACACCATAAATTTCCAGGAGGTAAACGAGAGGGTGAACTACACCCGATTGAAAAGGTATGTGTGCCTTTTCATACAGTTCATGCTGATCATTTAGGTCCATTCGTCAAAAGTAAGCGTGGCAACTGTTATTTGCTGGTACTTGTCGATAGTTTTACAATGTATACTAATATAACGGCCGTTAAAAATACTAAATCAACAACATCTGTACGCGTATTGAAAGAGCATATCAGTTATTTCGGAGTACCGACTCGTCTTATAACTGACAAAGGTTCTAGTTTTACCAGTAAGGTTTTTAAAGACTTCATTATGTCCTGCGGCATAAAACACATCGTAAATGCTGTGGCAACACCCCGGGCTAACGGACAGGTAGAGCGTTTCAATAGGACTATACTTCACGCTCTATCTACGTGTTGCCACAACAAAGACGATAGAGCATGGGACGAACATGTATATGATATTCAAATAGGTCTCAATACTACCGTTAATAAAGCCACTCAGAAAAGCCCATCGGCGCTTTTGTTTGGTTTTAACCTTACTAGTAGAAGTGAGGGATTGTTAAATTCCGCTGTAGACGACACTACTAATCCACCCAACTTAGATGAACTGACTAGCATCAGAGATAAAGCAGGTGATAATATCAGAACGCAACAACTAAAAGATATCGAAAGATACAATAAGCATAGGAAACCTAGTTCTAACTACAGAGAGGGTGATTTGGTAAGAATTGAAAGGCAGATGCCCCACGATGGTAAATCCCAAAAACTAATTAACAAATTCCAGGGTCCATACCGTGTAATAAAAGTGCTCCCTAACGACAGATACCTAATAGAGGATACTCCCATGACGCGTAAACATAATCGTCGATATGAGGCCGTAGTCGCTGTTGATAAAATGCAACCATGGCTTAACCCTTAAATGCATAAAGTAGTAAAACTGCAACATACCATTCAAACGACCATAAAATTATTAGTATGAGTTCAATGCATGCTGTTGCAGGATTATTACTATCATGGTGATATATTTAATCGAGTGGCAACACACTTTTTTTCTTCACGACTGTCAAATTTAAATTGATTTTGACAAATCAAAGCCGATCGTAATTTTGGAGCGGATGAAAATTGTGTATTTGCTTTGCAGTGTAATTATTTGGTTTTCGAAGGTACGTTCAAACAAAATTAGTTATTTTACGTAATAATTCATCTTCTTTTCAGTACAATTTATAAGTTATAAAAAAAACTTTTGGTGTGTTCGGAAATTTTGTTTATTTTGTTGTTGTAAATCTGCAACAATATGCATTTACTAGAAAATGTCCCTGTTTAGTTACTAACTATCACTTTTATTGGATTTCAGATGCCATACTTGAATCAAAAGCAAATAGAAGAGTATTTAGCTCTAATAAATGATGGAGAGATTTCGGAAGATGATCTTTAGGACTCGGATACAGAAGGTAATGAGAATTTTTATGAAAATGGAGACGATTTGCTTCACGATCTTGAGAGTCCATTAGAAGAGGAAAATGATGACCCCGATAATGATCCATTCATGGCAGGAGACCCGCCATTGATAAATGAAGCTACAGCAAATGATCAAGTGCCACAGGTTCCATTCCCCTCAACAAGTCAAGCTAGTCGCCGAGCAACTATGAGAGGACTCGTATGGAAGGTAAAAAAAATTGTTTTGAATTCTGACCAGACAGCTTTTCATGGAGACACTACATACCCACCTGAACTGAAGGATGAGGCTACTACTGGTACTCCCTATAGTATTTTTTCAAATTTTATTACATCAGAAATAGTTCAAAGGATTGTGGAAGAGTCTAATTTGTATTCCGTTCAAAAAAATGTGACTAAACCATTAAATTTATCTGAAACTGAGCTAAGAAAGTTTATGGCGATACTGATATACATGTCTGTTATAAAATATCCCAATGTACGGCTATACTGGTCAAATACTGTAGGTTTTCAACCAATCAAGGACATAATGACTGTCAACCGATTTGAGACTATTCGTAGATTTCTACATTTCAACAATAACGAGAAACATTTACCCAAGGAACACCCACAACATGATAGGCTCCATAAGATAAGGCCTATAATTAGCCATCTAAATGAGAAATTTGCTTTAGTTCCTATGGAACAAAAACTCTCAATTGATGAACAGATGTGTGCCACAAAAGTGGCACACTTCATGAAGCAGTATTTACCTAATAAGCCCCATAAGTGGGGGTTTAAATTATATGTGATGTGCAGCGTGAAAGGTTATGCTCATAAATTTGAAATATATACTGGCCAAGAGAATGAACGGCTTCCAGATGAACCAGATTTTGGGCCAGTGGGAAATGTTGTAGTCCGGCTTGCTAGAGGTGTCCCAAGGCATATAAATCATATAATTTATTTTGATAATTTTTACACCTCTGTACCTTTAGTTACCTATCTTGCCAAACAAGGAATCTATAGCCTAGGTACTGTGCAATCTAACAGGCTAGTGAACTGCAAACTGCCGGACAAAAAAACAATGATGAAGAAATCTGTTCCTCGTGGAACTTATGAAGAGCAGATGACTGAATTTGACGGTATTGATTTGACAGCAGTTACTTGGAAGGACAATAAAGTTGTAACTTTTCTATCTTCATATGTTGGAGCTGAACCTGTGGGCCAAGTAGAAAGATTTGACAAGGCAAATAAGACTAGAATTAAAATTTCATGCCCACATATAATAAAGGAATATAATGCCCATATGGGCGGAGTGGACCTAATGGATAGCTTTATTGGGAGGTACCGAATTGCAATGAGAAGCCGAAAGTGGTATCTTCGTATCTTTTACCACTTATTGGACATGACGGTAATAAATTCTTGGCTTGTGTATAAAAATTTAAAAACAACTGAAGCCAATTCATCAGTTCTAAACCTATGTAACTATAGACTGGAACTAGCTGAGGTATTAGCCAAAGTAAATAACTCATTTGAACTCTGCAACAAAAGAGGAAGGCCAAGTACCAGCAACAGTGTTGAAATGGAAATACAAGCAAAAAAAAGGAGAGGACCAGCTCAAAATATTCCTCCTAAGGACATAAGGACTGATAATGTTGGTCACTGGCCCGGTAATTGTGTTCGCAGCAGATGCAAAATGCCTGGATGCAAGGGATACACGCAAAACAGGTGTGAGAAGTGTGGAGTAGCTCTTTGTCTTACCACAACCAAAAATTGTTTTAAAAATTTTCATATGTAGTTATTGTCTAGTGAGTGCATAGTGTTGTAGTTCTGCAACAAATGGTTTTTAATAAAAATAGCTATGAAAATAAAAAAAACTATTTTTTTTATTATTTTTCCCTAAATCAGCATATTCATGGCTCCAAAATATATTTTTTCTCGGTCTAAAAATAAAATCATGCATAAAATCATGCATTTAAGGGTACTTCTGTAGGGACATAGGAAGTAGCGATAATGAATATAGTGATGGTGAAAATATTGTAGAAATTTAATTTTTATTTGACTTGGTATCTATCTGATTTATGCATATATTTGTTCTGTAAATTTAAAAAGGAAGGGTTAACGCTCATATTGTAATGTTTATTTTTCTTTGATTGTTTTGAATTTAATGATCAGTATATGTATATTAATCTGGCTATAAATTAATATTACAGTAAATTTTAATAAGCAAGATGTACCTAATTGAAATTGAATCAATAATAACATTAAGAAAAAAAATAGGAAATACATTGCAACTTGTACTACGTTTACTATGTTATAAACTAATGGAGGTATCTAAATTTATTATTTTAAATACTAGTTATTATACAAATTTAATTGTAGACGATTAGATTTTGTCTTATATGGTCATGAATGAATATTATATACATATTGCTATGTGTAGTTGTTATTTAATTAATATTATTCTAATCTAAGAACTAAAGATAGAATTGTTATCAAATCATTTATAAAAATTGTATGATATAGTTTTTATAACGCAAAGCAAAACAAATGTATTTTTTTTTTGTTTCGTATCACTTCTTGATGTTTTTATATTGATTTTTTTTTAATTATATTTACATTTTTGTGTATCTGTAAATGCAGATTTAAAATTAATTGTTGCCTTTCTTGTAAATCATTATAAACGCGAGGACGCTCTTCGAACAGGATGGCCGAGCTGTTAGCTTGTAGTTGGTAACCCTTAACCAGTATTATTAGTTCTTATTCGGTAACCCTTAAAATGTGAGATTGAAGGAAGGAAGTGAGAACACTTTTTATTATTTTTTTAAACTTTTGTCCAATCGGGTATAAGCACATGGCGAATTATGATTGGTTACATTTTTGGCGGTAAAGACTTGGAACTTAGCGTTGCTTTGGCACGAGGCCCGGCATTCCTTTGTCCGTCAGCGTGGCTAAAACAACTAATTCTTAAAATAGTTAATCAGCGACAAATGGTGATAAAGAATAAGGCTGGACTTTATAAGTTTGTATAAAGAGATACCGAATAAATAACTGGAACGAAATAACTGTAAGTAAAAGTGAATATATTTTTTATTTGTACACTGTGTCTTTGAAAAAGGTATAGTTTCAATTATGGTGGATAAGAAAGTGATTCTGAGAATTATTAGGATAGTAAGATAATAAATTCCGTGTATGATAAACCGAAATATGATATTTTTATTTAGACTAATTCCCCAATCTGAGCTAACGTTAATAGTTCAGAAGTGGGATCGTCAGAAAATTCTTACAATTTTCTTCCACGTCCACAAAAACGACAACAATAATTCATCTAGGCCTTGCATCCTACGAACACTAGGTTTAATAATTCTGATAAATTTAGAGTACATTACTTACTTACTAGTTTAGTTTTAATTTTACTCTTTTCTCTTCACCGCTTATCATTTTATTTAAAAACGTAACTAAAGAAACTTTTTTTTTTTTTAAAAATAACCATTCCAAAAAGAGTACAATTAAAAAAAAAGAAATTCAGTTATGTCGGTGCTTGATTCGTTTAAATTTGTCGTAACAAAATGGCGGCTGACGCTACCGTGCACATAGCAACAGTGTTTTTTTTTTTCAAATACTTAAGTAAACGAAATTAATAAAACACAACTTAAGAAACCTCTTCAAGAAAACTATTTTTTTTTCCTCTCTACGAATTTCTGTATTTTTAATTAGTTAACCTTACGTCAAAATTCTATTGCAATAAGATTGAACAAGATGGCGGCTGACGCATGAACAGCGTGCTGTTTATACTTTTCTTACGAATAAAAACTTTTTTTTTTTTAACTATATTTTGTTTTATTATTTTTGTTTCTTAGGCAACTCTGAAGTCGTATTCAATGTATTAACGATTGCTGTGTGTATTTAAAAGTAAATTAATATTAGTATGGAAGTGACTTATCATTTGAAGGATATCTATAAAAAAAAAAATCCTTTGATTTATTTATTAGAATATGTTTAATAACGACTATAATCTCGAGAAATAAATAAATGACGTACCTAAAGAATTTTTGTTGACTATGCTATAAATAGACGCTGTATACTTACTTATATATTTTCCTTACCTCTAACTGTCTAGATTTGATTTGAATATTATTTGAATACCTTTGACACTGTCTTGAAAAGTCGATTTTATGCACAAAAATTGGAAAAAAAATACTTCACTGTTACTAAAGTATTTTAAAAGCAGTTTTTTTTTACGTATTTGTCATGGGAGGATCAACATTTCTAAGCTTTACTTATGCAAGTTTCAGATACATAAAAAAAAAATGGATAACATTGGGCTTGGTCGAGGGGAAGGACTTTTGCCCAATGAGGGCAGATCGCCCGTGTTAATGAGGAATGTGACGGAATGTGATGTTAGGCGCAATCGAGGGGAAGGATTGTTGGCTAATGTGGATGGATTACCCAGGGTTGAGGGTGAGGATGAGGATGAGGATGAGTTTGATTCTTGTGGAGAGCGGACTCCCAGAGTCACCGGTAGGGAAAGGATGATGGGTGATGTTGAGCCCAGATCCGATGGACACAGGTCGCCCAGGGCAGAGGGCGAAGGAAGCATAATTCAACGGAAGACGGATATTATGCGAAAAACGAAGAAAAAGGCAAGTGACACGGACTCGGAAGGTTCTATGGAATCATGGAGATATAAAAAGAGAAGTAAACATAGCAAACACGGCCAATGTAAAAATGCTCAGCCGAGGAAGAGGCGTCGTAGTAATAGTTCCAGTGGTGAGTCATATGTATTTAATGGTAGCAATAAGAACCACTCTAATGACACTAGTTTTATACTCGATAAGTTTATGTCAATTTTAAATTCTGTCAAGAGCTCAGACAGATCCAAATCGTCTTTTAATATTAATGTTATCCCGGAATTTGATCCTATGAGTAAGGAACAAACTATATTAACCTGGCTTACTAAAGTCGAGGAATGCGCGGAAATTTATGGGTGGGAGGAAAAGGAAATTATACATTATGCGTTGCCAAAACTTTCCGGGGTAGCAAAAACATGGTATATGGGTCTGCCATCACTGTTATTTACTTGGGTTGAATGGAAAACCAAATTAGTTGAATCGTTTCCTTGTCATGAGGACTACGCTGAACTCTTGACTGAAATGTTAGGTAAACGTGTCAAATATGGTGAGTCGTTGGAGCACTACTATTACAATAAGATAAATTTATTACATAGATGTAAGATAGCTGGTAAACGAGCGGTAGACTGTATATTGCAAGGAGTCGAAGATCGTGCCATCAAAGTGGGTGCACAGGCAGCTCAATTCAAAGAGCCTGAGCAGGTGTTAAAATATTTCCGATCAGTTAAAACACTACAAAATAAAAACGTACAAGATGCTAGTTTTAATAGAAATAAATTTGAAAGAAAAATACCAGTCACCGAAGGCCAGCGGCTTCTCAATTCAAAATTTGCCAATTCGAATATAAGATGTTTCAACTGCAATAAGTTAGGGCACCCTAGTTTTAAATGCGACCAACCTTTAACAAGATGTGAAAAATGCAATAGGATAGGGCACGCGTCTTCGAACTGCTACCGAAACAAAACAACAATGCTTGACAAAAATGAAAAACAGGTATCTAAGCTTGAAATTTCTGATAAATCTAACGACAAATATGTTTTAGATATACAAATTAATGGGCAGCAATTACTATGCCATGTAGATTTGGGGAGCCAATGCTCATTAATAAAAGAGAGTCAAGCAAAAGAACTAAAGTTGGATATCAAATACACAAGCCAACTTCCTGTTCTTAGGGGCATAGGGGCCAATCTCATAACTCCATTAGGCGTAGTTACGTGTGATGTACAGGTTCAAGGGATATTAAAATCTATTGATATTTATGTTGTTGAAAATTACGTTTTGAGTTATCCCGCACTGTTAGGGCATACATTTACAGAATTACCTGACATAGTTATAACAAAAACAGCGTCAGAACTAATTTTCCGAAAAGTAATAGATCGTAAAATACATTTGTTATCAAATAGCTGTGTTATCCTGAACAAAGGGTCACTTAATTTAATGCCGATAAAATCGGATCCAATATTCGATGAATGTGTTTTTGTACGGGGGTCACTCAGGGGTAAGGATGGTAAAGAATACTATCTACTCTCAGAGGAGTTTACAATTATTAATGGCGTTGGGTCTTTGCTGGCATACAATGCAACAGAAAATGATATTCTTATTCCAGAGAATAAACTAATTTATAGAAGTGTTGACTTTAAGGATCCTATCGATACTATCCCTATACTTAGCTGTTGTCCACTATCATTTGAGTCTACTAACCCTGACGATTTGATTAACTGCGGTAATATGTTGACGGAAGGCGAACATTCTGACTTTTTTTTTTTTTTTTTTTATTTATTTATTTAGGAAAACATACAGCATTATATAAATACATAGGAAAATATTACAAGCAGGTGGTTCACAAGCCAATTAAGTTTTCACTGTTAATTGTAATAAATATTGGGTAGATTAAACAGAAGTTAAGTAACAATTTAAAGTTATAATACGTTATGGAAAAGTCAATAGAAAGTTTTAGTTTTAAAGCCATTTTTATTTAAGCTGCTTGATGGTAGATATGAATTTGTGGGGTTTCAGATTAAATATATCTAAGGTTTGATAATTCTGGTTATAAAAATTACAGGCTCTAACAATAAAGCGATTTTTACTGTAATTAGTCTTACAGGCTGGAAGAGCAAAAGTAGATCTTAATTTTAACCGAAGATTGCATCTCTGACATTTAAAGTAAATATTATTTAGTAAGTATGAGGAATCAACAAAGTTATTAAGTATTTTGTAAAGAAAAATAACATCACGGTGTTCACGTCGCGTTTCAAGGTCTGTCAATACATCGGATGGGATTGTCTTAAATCTATACACTAAACGCTTATAGAATTTGTCCTGAATACGTTGAATTGCATCCCTATATACCGAATACTGCGGGTTCCACACAGTAGAGGCGTATTCAAGATGCGACCTTACAAGGGAATTATATAAAATTATTAATGTATTCACATTTCTAAAGTCTACTGTTTGTCGAAATAAAAATCCCAACATTTTATAGGCTTTTGCAGTTATTTTATGAATATGCGACCGGAATAATAAATGATCATCCAAAAACACTCCCAAGTCTCTCACCTCAGTCACTCTATTAAGTGGTGTGTTATTTATTGTATAATTGTGATAAATAGTATTTTTTTTTCTAGAATAGGAGATAACACAACATTTTTTTATGTTTAAATATAATTTGTTACACAAACAGTAATCGTAAAGAGCAGTTAAATCATGCTGAAGATCAAAGCAGTCCTTAATAGACTTAATTTTAATATAAATTTTTGTGTCATCTGCAAACAATAAAACCTTGGAGTAACCAAAGCATTCTAAGACATCGTTAATAAATATGTTAAATAACAGTGGGCCGAGGTGAGAGCCCTGAGGCACGCCCGATGTAATAGGAACAAAAGATGATGTATATCCCTTAACCGCAACAGCCTGGGATCGATCCCTGAGGTAAGATGTGAGCCAACGTAGTAGGTCACCGTGTATACCAATTTTCTCAATTTTATTTATTAACAGAGAATGCGAAATTTTGTCGAAGGCTTTTGAGTAGTCGGTATACACGGCATCAACCTGATAACCTTTGCTCATGGCCTCAAGAATTATATCCAAAAATTCACACAAGTTAGTTTCTGTGGAACGTTTATTAACAAAACCGTGCTGTTGTGTAGTTAACAGCGGCCGGATAGCGGGAAATAAAGAGTCGTAAATAATTTTCTCAAATAACTTTGGCAAAACGGAGAGTTTGGAAATACCTCTATAATTCGTTATATCATGTTTATTGCCGCTCTTAAAGATAGGTACCACAAAGGAGCGTTTCCAGACTACGGGCATTATACCACTGGACAGAGACAATCCAAAAAGGATACTTACAGGGTAAGAAAGTTCTTTACAACAATTTTTTAGAAAAATAGGATGAAGATCATCCGGGCCGCTACCCTTATTTACATCGAGGCGACCTAAATAGTTTTCCACAATATATGGAGAAATATCAACGGAGGTAATCAGTGTTTCATTAGCTTCCTGTATCGTAAAAGGTACAGAGTACGAGTCTTCTTCAAAAACTGATTTAAAATATGCACTAAAAAGATTAGCAATAGATTCACCGTCAGAAGAAGTACTACCTTCGTAATGCAAAGTATCGGGGATAATGTTGCTAGACTTTTTTGATTTAATGTACGACCAAAACTGCTTTGGGTTCTTATTTATATTATTTTCTGTCCTAGATATAAATGAATTATAACATGATTCAATTAAATCTTTGGTTTGTTTACGAAGTTCAGAAAAATTTTTATAGTCACCTAATCTATTATAGCATTTCCATTTTTTATGTATTTTTTTTTTTTTTCTAATAAGTCTTATTAAAAGTGGCGAATACCAAATCGGATACTTGTTTTCCTTGGCTACATTTTTTGAAGGGACAAACTTAGCTATTATCTGGTTAATAAAATAATAGAATTTTTCAACTGATACATTAATGTCAGCGTTCTTAAGAACACTCCCCCAATCTACATCACTTAGAACACTCCTTATTGCATCGTAATCGGCCGCGGCGTACCTCCTCACAACGCGCGGTGCGGGCCGCAACTCGGCGACCCCACGCACAGGTGTACACGACACGCGTAGCGCCGGGTGGTGTGCGTCCTCCGGCAGAGCCAGTGGTGCCGCGCGCGATACTGAGCATGCGCAGCTACTAAACACAAGATCTAAACATCTGTTATTTATGTTTAAGATACTGTTGTACTGTGACCAATCCGTATAACTCATAATAAGATGCATTTGATTAGTAAATACATTAAAAAATGGATTATGTAAATCCTGGATACCTAGGCCATCAATGCGCGATTTCCATACTGCATCAGGAATGTTAAAATCTCCCAATATAATAAATTCACTATTCGGCAGATCGATGCTTAAGTCTGACAAGTAGTCAAATAGTAATTGCTGAGCTAAAGCTTGATCTTTATTTTGTGGGAAGTAACAACAGAATATATATAAAAAGTCAGAAACGTTATGTGCACTATCAAGCGCGACTCCTACGCAAACAATGTCGGGCGCGCCGGGCAGCGGCGGCAGCGCGCGCGGCGGCGACACCTGCAGCGCCAGCCCGCGCCGCGCCGCCACCAGCGCGCCGCCGCCGAGCCGCTGTCCCAGCCGCTCGTAGTCGCGGTCCGCGCGGTACACGCTGTAACGGGGATCAAATAATTCAGAATCGAATATACCCGGCAACAACCACGTTTCGGTCAAACATATGACGTCATAATCAAAATTAAGAACATTGTTAAAAAACGTTTTAGTTTTTGTGCGTAATCCTCTAACGTTTTGATAAAATAAATTTAACGAATTCACAGCGACAAATAAATAAAATAATAGTTATTATTAATATCGTCAAATAATCGATTAACTATTACAGTCCAAAACGTTCTTAAAATACTAAAAACAATGTTAATTATTTTAAATAATTTTACGATAAAATACAATATAACATCCGCATATGAATACGCATACCTTGATTGAATGAATGTATGTATGTAAAATATATGTAAATAAAAATTCGACAAAAATACGCCCACTAAACAATAATATTTAGTGAAATTACCCAAAAATATTAAACGGTTACATATTATCACTAAAAATGTTTGAAGATATATTTCAATGTGACATAAATTCCACAAAACACACTTGTTTATGCCAATTGACAAAGCGCTCGAACTGCGTAACAGTTGAATAAGTATACTAGTTTTTTGCCAACTACCATGAACACTATGAACGTAATACATTGCGCGCGTCGAACATCCAACGTCTAAGAAACCAGTAACGAACCGTGACATGAACACTAAACATAACGAAGGAAAACTTATCCAATATATAAGATAACAACAGCTAAAACACCTCAAATTAAGTGTCTCAAAACGTGATTTACTTAAGAAAATATTTAACGAAAAATGACAATGTATACTATTAATTATATTTAGAATAAAAATTAAAAAACATGCATACCTAACATCAAGCTCACACTGAATTAATATTGATAATGGCAAACTAAAATTTGAAAGTAATTTTTTAATTTTTTTTGAACAAAAGCATACAAATTGTTTAGGAAACTGAATATTACTTATACTATTTTTTTTAATGCTTCTTCCGAAGTAATATGCAGTACCGGGGAATTGTCAGTGCGCCGCACCATGACCGTGCAGTTGCGCACCCAGCAATAAGCGTAGTTCTTCTCCTTCGCTTTAGTACGTGCTTGTTGTAAAAGAAACTTGTTGCGGGTTGATAAATGGTCATTTACGTATATGCGGTTATTGTTGCTGACAAATCCTAGATCGCTTGCTTTGAGATCTTTAAGTTTTCGAATTGCTGCCAGAAAATCATCCTTTTTGTATCTCGACTGAAACTTCAATATGATTGGTTTAGGTTTTTTATTGTTGTTATCCGTGTCATTTCTTACCGCAATCCTGGTCACAAAGTCGATATCCGTTGACAAGTTCAGTGGGAAACTACTACGTTCTGACAGTTTCTGGACTATTTTCAGCAGGTTTTCACCAGCATTATGAGGAATACCATTTATTTGAACGTTAGATCGCCGCACCCACTGCTCATTTCTGTGATTATCCTCCAGGATGCCATTCACAACATTCCTTAAATCATCAAGATCAGTTTTGGATGATTCTACAGCTTTTACCCTGCTTTCAATTGTGCTAACACGCTCCGAGATCTCATCCATTCTTGAATTGAGAGCTAACTTGAGGTCTGCAATAGCATCAGTAACTTGCTTCAGGTCGTTTTGAATAAAATGTATAGCTTCAAATTTAGATTCCAGTCCAGCAATTTTTGAAGAAATGTCGCTGAGAGCCTCACGGGCGGACCACCCGAGCTCGTCCGCATCACGAGACTTGATCGGAGTGTTCGTGTTATCGGCCTTAGGTATTTTAGAAATGCATTCCGGACAACACCATTGTTTTGGTACGGATTTATTCAAATTAAGCGCCACGCATAATTTATGAAATGTTGCCTTGCACTTGCAACAGGTGGCGTCACCCGTAGGCGATGCAAACTTTGCACACGCTCCACACTTATTCATTGTATTAGATAAGACAAATTAGTACGGCTGTAACTATATAGGTGGCACTGTGTGGTGTTATTGAAATTGGAGACAATTGATCGACAATTTCAAATAAATAAAATAATCACGAACTAGTATTTTCTTTAAAGAAAGCACTCGATAATGTACTAATGATATTCAAAAAGAATTTGTAAATGTACACACCGTCTAAGAAACAATCCTCAGTCCAAGGTTCACTCAAATTATCACTACACAAAGAAACAGTTAGTTATAATGTTATACAAAATGCACTAAACTTTGTTGCATCAATTATAACTTTAATGTCAAGATTATGATAAAATAACTTAATTTATGGTAATATTTACTTTTATATCGATTAAAAACGCAGAGCTCAATGTTTACGCTGCAACTACCCACACACTATTTGCTTGCATTATTGACTTGCATAATCTATTAACCCAACATTATGATTGTTTCTCAAAAGGACTTCATGACCTAGGTGTTACTAATGTGACGGAAATGGTTATAGAACTAAACGATTCAGAACCCGTTGTATACAGGCCATATCGTCTATCACATGCTGATAGGTCACTTGTTAGCGAGTTGGTGTGTGAAATGGTAGATACTGGTATAGCTAGGGAATCATCGTCACCTTACGCGAGTCCAATTGTGTTAGTTCAAAAGAAGACTGGCGAAAAGCGTTTATGTGTGGACTATCGGGCACTAAACCGCAAGACCCGAAAAGATCACTACCCTTTACCACGTGTGGAGGATCAATTAGACCAATTGGCAGGCAACACATTGTTTACACCAAATTCAATTGTACCAAATTCCAATAGCAGAAGAATCACGACACAAAACAGCATTTGTCACGCCAGATGGCCAATTTGAATATAATCGCATGCCGTTTGGTCTGGTTAATGCCCCATCGGTTTTTCAACGTACAATAAATAAAATACTACATGACGCAAAGATAAAATACGCAATAGTCTATATGGATGATATTCTTATACCCTGTAAAAACGTTAAGGAAGGGTTAGAGCGATTAAATGAAGTCTTGAAACTTCTTAAGAAAGGTGGTTTAACGTTACGTCTTAGTAAATGTAATTTTTTTTATGGAAACGATCGATTTCTTGGGATTTGAAGTTAACGCTAAAGGGATTCGGCCTGGTAGCAGAAAAACTGTCGCTATTTCTAAATTTTCAACGCCAAAGAACGTTCACGAGCTACGTCAATTTTTGGGTATTTCCGGATTTTTCAGACGCTTTATCAAGAACTACGCTATACGAAGTGCACCCCTGACGAACCTTTTAAAAAAGAACATGACTTGGGCTTGGGGAGAAGAACAAGACAAATCATTTAACTTAATTAAATCTCTGCTTATAGAACGTCCAGTGCTGGCACTTTATGACCCAAAAGCAGTCACACAGCTGCATACTGATGCGTGTAAAGAAGGACTAGCTGGTATTCTTTTACAAATCGATGCGTTGGGGGCTTTCCACCCAGTTTCGTACTTTAGCCGAAAAACTACTAACGACGAACGTAAACTGCATTCTTATGAATTGGAAACTCTAGCCGTCGTCACATCTTTAAACCGGTTTAGAGTATATTTGTTAGGAATACCTTTTACGATTTATAGTGACTGCAGTGCTTTGAGAACTACTTTAATAAAACGCGATCTAGTTCCACGAATTGCGCGTTGGTGGATCCAGCTGCAGGAATTTGATTGTACAATAGAGTATCGCCCTGGAGTTCGCATGGCTCACGTTGATGCATTGAGCCGCAACCCAGTTATGGTACCTGTCAGCGAAGCGCATATTCTGGATATTCTAACAGTAGAAAGCTCTGAACAGAATTGGATTGCTACCGTGCAAGATGCAGATGAAGAAGTACGTAGAATAAAGACTATTCTTGGCGATGAAACCGCAAAGACGTATACGGAAATATACAATAATTATAAGTTAAAAAACGGCCGAGTGTACCGCGTGATTGACGATGAAATTAGATGGCTAGTCCCTAAAGGGGTTCGTTGGCAAATATTAAAACAAAACCATGACGACATCGGGCATTATGGATTTGACAAAACTCTACATCGCATCCAACAACATTACTGGTTCCCAAAGATGCGGCGATTCGTAAAAAAATATGTACAATCATGTTTAGAGTGTGCACACCATAAATTTCCAGGAGGTAAACGAGAGGGTGAACTACACCCGATTGAAAAGGTATGTGTGGCTTTTCATACAGTTCATGCTGATCATTTAGGTCCATTCGTCAAAAGTAAGCGTGGCAACTGTTATTTGCTGGTACTTGTCGATAGTTTTACAATGTATACTAATATAACGGCCGTTAAAAATACTAAATCAACAACATCTGTACGCGTATTGAAAGAGCATATCAGTTATTTCGGAGTACCGACTCGTCTTATAACTGACAAAGGTTCTAGTTTTACCAGTAAGGTTTTTAAAGACTTCATTATGTCCTGCGGCATAAAACACATCGTAAATGCTGTGGCAACACCCCGGGCTAACGGACAGGTAGAGCGTTTCAATAGGACTATACTTCACGCTCTATCTACGTGTTGCCACAACAAAGACGATAGAGCATGGGACGAACATGTATATGATATTCAAATAGGTCTCAATACTACCGTTCATAAAGCCACTCAGAAAAGCCCATCGGCGCTTTTGTTTGGTTTTAACCTTACTAGTAGAAGTGAGGGATTGTTAAATTCCGTTGTAGACGACACTACTAATCCACCCAACTTAGATGAACTGACTAGCATCAGAGATAAAGCAGGTGATAATATCAGAACGCAACAACTAAAAGATATCGAAAGATACAATAAGCATAGGAAACCTAGTTCTAACTACAGAGAGGGTGATTTGGTAAGAATTGAAAGGCAGATGCCCCACGATGGTAAATCCCAAAAACTAATTAACAAATTCCAGGGTCCATACCGTGTAATAAAAGTGCTCCCTAACGACAGATACCTAATAGAGGATACTCCCATGACGCGTAAACATAATCGTCGATATGAGGCCGTAGCCGCTGTTGATAAAATGCAACCATGGCTTAACTTCTGTAGGGACATAGGAAGTAGCGATAATGAATATAGTGATGGTGAAAATATTGTAGAAATTTAATTTTTATTTGACTTGGTATCTATCTGATTTATACATATATTTGTTCTGTAAATTTAAAAAGGAAGGGTTAACGCTCATATTGTAATGTTTAATGATCGTTGTTGAATTTAATGATCAGTATATGTAATAAATAATCTGGCTATAAATTAATATTACAGTAAATTTTAATAAGCAAGATGTACCTAATTGAAATTGAATCAATAATAACATTAAGAAAAAAAAATAGGAAATACGTTGCAACTTGTACTACGTTTACTATGTTATAAACTAATGGAGGTATGTAAATTTATTATTTTAAATACTAGTTATTATACAAATTTAATTGTAGACGATTAGATTTTGTCTTATATGGTCATGAATGAATATTATATACATATTGCTATGTGTAGTTGTTATTTAATTAATATTATTCTAATCTAAGAACTAAAGATAGAATTGTTATCAAATCATTTATAAAAATTGTATGATATAGTTTTTATAACGCAAAGCAAAACAAATGTATTTTTTTTTTGTTTCGTATCACTTCTTGATGTTTTTATATTGATTTTTTTTTAATTATATTTACATTTTTGTGTATCTGTAAATGCAGATTTAAAATTAATTGTTGCCTTTCTTGTAAATCATTATAAACGCGAGGACGCTCTTCGAACAGGATGGCCGAGCTGTTAGCTTGTAGTTGGTAACCCTTAACCAGTATTATTAGTTCTTATTCGGTAACCCTTAAAATGTGAGATTGAAGGAAGGAAGTGAGAACACTTTTTATTATTTTTTTAAACTTTTGTCCAATCGGGTATAAGCACATGGCGAATTATGATTGGTTACATTTTTGGCGGTAAAGACTTGGAACTTAGCGTTGCTTTGGCACGAGGCCCGGCATTCCTTTGTCCGTCAGCGTGGCTAAAACAACTAATTCTTAAAATAGTTAATCAGCGTTTAGCTAGCAGCTTTATAAGTTTGTATAAAGAGATACCGAATAAATAACTGGAACGAAATAACTGTAAGTAAAAGTGAATATATTTTTTATTTGTACACTGTGTCTTTGAAAAAGGTATAGTTTCAATTATGGTGGATAAGAAAGTGATTCTGAGAATAATTAGGATAGTAAGATAATAAATTCCGTGTATGATAAACCGAAATATGATATTTTTATTTAGACTAATTCCCCAATCTGAGCTAACGTTAATACTACTTAGGTGCTCATGCACGGATTTTGTTGATTGTACATCGGATTCAACTAAATTTTTATTTCGCGGTAATAAAAACAATAATTACATCTTATATATTAAAATATGAAAATATGAAACATTAGTTTCAAGGAGAATAAAACGAATTTAATTGGTTGGCAGAAGCACGACCTCCGCCAGTTGTCGATAAGTTTGACGATTTTGTGTCAGGAATATCACCAAATGTCATTTCGAAGGCTTCGTCCGAATCGGACTTCTTAGAACATTTTATAAATCAAGAACTCATAGAACATATTATTGTCAAGTGTACAAATCAATACCATCAACGTCTAGTGAGAACTATGTTATTGACAACGTACTCAAGATTACACCGATGGACTGACGTCACCGTACAAGATATATATTTATTTTTGTGTCACTATAATGACGAGAAATTCACATTTCACAGTCGAAGAGCATTGGTCAATTGACCCCTTATTAAGTGCTCCTGTGTTTGGGAAATTAATGAGCCGCAATAGATATTGTATGATTTTGGGTATGCTTTGTTTCCAAGATATCCATGCTCCAGAATCAACATCAGAATTAAGATTAACCAAAATAGAGTTTATTATACAACACGCTCGTAGATTGTATAAGGAAACGTTGATTCCTCACAAAAATATATGTACCGACGAAAGCATCGTTCCCTTTAAAGGGCGCCTTGTATTTAAGCAATATTTGCCTAGAAAAAGAAATGGGTTTGGCATAAAACTCTTTGTCTTATGTGATATTGAAACTGAATGCATAGTTGACTTTATAGTCTACTGTGGTGCAACTACTGATGTTGCGGATATTCCAGAATTGGGTAAAAGTAGGTCTGTCGTTCTAAAACTCTTTGAAGACTATTTTCATTGTAACAGTTGTGTTTATGTTGACAATTGGTACAGTAGCCCTTCGCTGTTTATGTACTTAAAGTCGAGAAAAACATTTGCTTGTAGTACAGCCAAGGTATCTAGGCGTGGTATGTCAAAATTAAAAAAAGAATTAAAAATGGAGAAATTTTTATCCCATCATTGTGGTTCACTCATGGCGTTAAAATGGAAAGACAAAAAAGATGTCATAATGCTGAGTACAATGCACGACGATAAAGTTGTGCCATCTGACAAAATCAATGACTTGACAGGTCTACCGAAAATGAAGCCCCAGTGTGTGATTGATTACAGTAAAAATATGGGCTCAGTTGATAGTATATGATGATAAGCTCATTGACAATCTTGAGAAAGACTGTAAAATGGCACAAAAAAACTTGGGTTCCATATTTTTGATATACACTTATTAAATTCATTTTTTATATATAACGCTATTAGCACGACTAAACTTAATTTAGCTCAATTCCAGTTAAATGTGATTCACCAACTTATAAGCAAACTTAAGAGACATATTGAGCATTGTACCGCATACATCCCAAAGACATAGTGATAATCCTTCTCGTTCACTTACAGCTACTGCTGCAAAGCATATGCTAAAGTATATACCGAGTGGAAAACGTCAACGGTGTAAAGTTTGCGCAAAGAATAACATAAGATCTAACACTCGTTTTTATTGTGAAGAATGCAATATATATTTAAGTGTAGATCCCTGTTGTAGAGTATATCACGAAATAAATCTGTGAAAATAATATAGCATTTTTCTCTATCCTTCAGTGTAGTTTTAGTTCTATTTTAGATATAATATATAAATATATATATATCTTATATATAAAATTCCCGCGTCACAATGTTAGTTACGTCACTTCTCCGAAACGGCTTTACTGATTTTTACCAAATGTCATATGCATATTCAGTAGGTCTGAGAATCGGCTACTATCTATTTTTCGTACCCCTAAGTGATAAGGGTTGTTCAGCCTTAACATTTTTTTTTAATTTTTGGACAAAATTTTTTGTTTTTATTTTTCTATAATGTGGCATGAAAAATACATACAACCCTAAATTTTTACCCTTTTATCACCAACCCCTATTTTTTAATAGCCATTTTAGTAATTTAATCATTTTTCATCCCGCTCGATAACTGATCAATTATCGTCTTTTTTGTAAATGTTTTACACTCTATTTCGATTAAAATTTCCCTGAGCTTAAGGCCAATTCTAAAATTTTTTTATAAAAATAAACATTTATTTTTATTATTAAAGTTTATTCCCGATATATGCTTAGTGTTACCAATGTTAGATTTTAAAAATTTTCCGCGCTTTTACTGGTGAGTGAAATGCCAGACTATACCGTTGTCACTTCTCAGTAAACAGCAGGGAGTAGTACAGTACAGTAACAGTAGGGATGACACTGAAACCGGTCTCCTGTTTCTCTCACACAATAAGACTTCTCTCACTCCTTACACAGTTTTCGGCCATCATTATTGTTTATGCATCAAGTGTAGTAGTAACGTTTACAATTATCATTTTGAGTAGGTAGAAATTGGGGCTTCTGGATCACAAGAGCTCCAGGCGCCCCAATTTCAACCTTTCATCTATTCAAGCTTTAAACTAAGTATTCAATTATTCATTCATTCAAATTTATTATTAATGCCTTCACGTGTTTTCAATCATTCACTTCATACTTTCAACGTATAATGGAACTAAGCAAATATGAATATATTTAATCTATTCACTCAACTTACCTACTTCATGTAGGCAGGTTATTTTTATGTAAACACCATATAATCGTAGGTTATCAAATCATAGTGCTTGATAGGTAGCATCGATCTGATCTCACTATAAGTATGTGCAAGCGTGGCATTTTGAAGCGTTAAGTTGCTATAGGTACTCGTATTCAACATAATAACAAAGTATAGAAATAAATAACTGAGATCACATTTACGGTTGTCAACCACTTCAAGCGTTGCTATGCTTTACAACAGGTGCAAATAAAACTTATTCCAATGTTGCTACCTATTTTGATAAGTAGCTTCATTTCATTAAAATGATTGAATATTGATTGATATTCAAATCAATTATCAACATTAAATTTTGAATTAAAAATATTGAAAAGATGATAGGTGAATAACATACGTATGTAACATCTTACAAGTTATTTTATAGAAGTAAGGCGATATCATTTTGTACGTGACATGCTTTACAGACTTTATTAATCGATTGACTTATCCTAGAGATAAGGTATATTTTTCATTGCACATTTTGGAATCCAGTAGGTAATGAAATAAAAAAACTTAAATGTAGGTATTTTCAACACTCCTTTATTCACGTAACTAGATATAAAACAGTTTTGAGACAACTAGTTGTTTACTCACATATTAAGGGTTGTTAAAATTATTATATTATTTATTATATAGGTATCTAAACAAATGACTTTGAAATCACAAAATTAAATGCAATATGTAATATAATTTAAATTTAAATTAACCAGTAACTAACTCGTCTTGTATTTTATTAATGGTATCTTTGATGCTGCTGTATACGTCATCAAACATCGAAGATTTTACAACATGCTGAACGCACACCTCAGCCTCGCAGCTGCACATTGAATCCCCAAGTTTTGCAAAGTTCTCGGAATCATACATTTCGATCTTGATGATTTTGATTCCATTTCTCACTGGTTTTTTTATGTATGAATTTATTGGTTGTCCGTTCTTTGCCCTTTTGCGTGTTGTTTCAACACCAAGGGTTCTTGGAGTAGTAGTTTTCGGCTCCATGGGTATAAAGTTAAATAGTTCCTCTGAGTCCTGAAAACAAAATAAGTTGTTTAAAAGAACGTACTTAAGCTATTATGTTCCGATGAAAAGATTTTAGTTTCTACCAAGAACGAATCATGATTTTTATATTTATTTTTGAAATTAATATTTCTTTATACAAATTAGAAATAAAAAAAAACAGTAAGTGTAAAAATTCGCGGGTTCGAGTCCCACTCTGAAAGCTGAGTTACGAATTTTTTTCTGATATCTTATTTGTAGAATCATAAATTAACCTACCCACTCTCAAATAATATACGGTAAGTAGATTAAACAGTAATACTTAATATTTTAAAATAAATTACAATCACTTACCGACATTATAGAAACAGGATGCTTCTTGTAAGCGCCACCAAAATCACTAATTATTATTCTTATTTTAACTTTTTATATAGAATTTTCAATGATTTAATAAAGTTCAAAATGCAAGTAAAAAATAATGTCATTGTATGTTTACATCTTCCCAAATAAGTAGCGGCGTCGAAAGTAATACGATCCGTCTATGTTTTGCTGCTTATCATATACATACATGGAACGTGGAGGTGTCGATTTGTATGTTGATAATTTTACTACGCGCGACTTGTCCTAATGAATAGATACAAACGTTTATAAAAAAAAAATACAACGCGTGAAGTCAGGCAATATAATTTTATCTTAGTACTCTAGTAGTATCTATTATATTTAGGTACAATGATTAATTTCGAACCTTAAATTACATTGTAATAGAACATATCATTAATCCTAAGGGCGTTTAATTCTCATAGTACGATCTCTGTTACCGTTTAATTTCAATACCTTAATTATTGACCTAATGTACATTTCTATAAGGTTGTAGTAAAAAAGTTCATAGTGATGCAACTGATCTAATATATTGGTCTGGACTTAGCTGACAATGCGTTTTAGCCAGGTATTACAAATACGGAAAATGGTCAACGTGAGACTGGGTGTATTTAAGCCGGGATGAGGCTGAGAATTTTACATTCAAGTTCAGGAAAGTATAAAGTGCTAGTTTGTGTGCCAGAAACATTTGAGTTTATGCTAATACCGTGTAAAAATGTAAGTATCGAGTGAAAACTCAATATATTCAATTGATTCCTCTTTTCTTATTACTTATTTATTGTCTAATACAGTATTCATTGTTCACTATATACTGTGCACCTTATTAAGTATTCATAGTTCACAAATAATATTACATAGTATTCATAGCTCTCTAGTAAACTATAAACAGTATTCAGAGTTCGTCAGCCTTATTTTTATTATGGCATATTTATTTTAATGTATGTGTATTCTTTATTTTCAGGTCAGCAACACACCACACCTTGGATTATTCTGAAGATGAGGTTCAAGCTTCAACTTCGCATGACGCCGCCGCCGGCGAGAAGATGTCTAAGAAGACGCGGCCACCTCCTACCATAACAGCGAGAAAACGCAAGCATACGACTATCGCCCCAGCTACCACACACAAAATTTCAAGTTATGAACTTTTTGGCACGGACAGCGAAGATGACAGCTTCGAAAATATATCGATTCAACAAGGTAGCAATTTTGAATATAATAGTAATATGCATTCATATTTTACAAAGAAATATAAAAAAGCATATAGCCGACAGATACATAAAACAAAGGTCGGAAAATATTATATCAGCCTTCAGATATATAACATAGATAGAAAAGAAATAAATAATAAAAAAAATAAGCGACAAGCAGATTTGAACATCAAAAATGTGACTAATTCTAATACAGAAGCATGGCTGCATCTCATAAAGTTTATTAAAGCATCACAACGACAAATACAACGATGTGCTATGTTTAATTAGTGTGATGAAATCAATCCATTGATATGATTTATTTTTTTTTTTTAAGATCCTGAACCAGTTCTGAAGAAAACGCAACCACGTCATAGCAACATCGAACTTGGGGTGAAGAAATCCAAAAACACAGCCAAAAACAGCAACTCTCACCATGCTGAAGTCGTTGTCAACTCAGCACGAGAGCCCAACACTAAGGCTTCTGCAAGAGATGTTTTTGGCAGCGACAGTGACGATGAGCACTTCGAGCAACTGAAATCGGGTAAAAAACCTCCAAAGATTTGCTCTTATTTCACAAAAAGATTACCTCAAGGCGTTTAGCGACAAAGTAATCTGGGACAGGATGGTTCGCATTACATCGAATTAAAGTATATCGATGCGATGAAATAAGAAATATCCAGCCAATGAATAGATGGCGTCATGCTATTATAACAATAAAAAATCAGTCTGACGCTGATACTGAGGCATGGGCGCACCTCACACAGTTTATAAAAACCACACGACAAGAATTCAAAAATTGTCGACCTGAAATAATTGGTTCTTCAACAATATAAGTCCTTATGATTATGCTAAGTCTACACTGTACTTATTTATCATGAATTGAATATGTTTAGTATCATAATATTATTAAAGCCTCCTTAAATAACCTTTTGTAAAATGTAACCTCTAAATATAATTACATAAATATAAGTTTTTTTATGTCTTTCTCAGTGTTGTTGCAACCGGCTCCGCTTCCCCCGCCTACTACTCAAGTAACTGAGACAATTAATTGTGAAAAATGTAGATTAGAAATGCCACGAAATGAATACAGATATCATTTGAAAACAAATTTACATAAATCGAATAGTTTGATAAAGACTGAATTTGATAATATTGATGTAATTGCCACTGCATTTAAAAATCGATTAGTAACATATCGATTAAATCCTTGTCAGAAAGTCGAGTACCTCACACCAGAGGCGTTTCTGACTGACAATCAAAATAATCTAATTAAATTATTGAATATATTGCTGATGAAACACAGCTGTATAAAAGTTAACTTTGAATTATTTGCATGCTTTGCTTTACCAATATCAAGTGAACAGCAGCTGAAGTCTTTTAATACTAAATATGAAGTCGTTTATCAGTCCTCGGAATTAAATGAAATATTTTCGAATTTAGCAGAAGTGTGTAGTACAAAACTAGCTGAATTCGAACATTGTCAATCTGGTTGGACATTTGTGCGTATGAGTCATATAGAAATAAATATAAATAAATATAGTCCTATGAGAGGTGGTACGTACATAGGATCTACCGCATTCTATAAAAAAAACAAAAAGTTGTATTAATATACAGAACAGTGACAATCATTGTTTTCTTTGGAGTGTAGTTGCCAGACTTTTTCCTGCAAAGAATAATGTGCGCATTATTCTTCGGTACTTAATGTAAAGGGAATGTCATTTCCACCTTCCTTTAAAGATATTAGATTATTTGAAAGTAATAACCCAGACATAAGTATTAATGTATATGGTCTAAACAACAAATGTTGTGTGCTTTACCACTTTAATTTATTGTATTTTGAGCGTGATGATAAAGAACATTATTGTTTAATTAAAGATCTAGTTCGATTAGTGAAACGTCAAATAACTTTAAGTAAAGGAAAAGTATTTATATGTGAATCTTGTTTACAATTTTATACAACTGAAGCTAAGTTTCAGTCACATAATTGTAATCAAATTTTAAGTATTTTGCCTGAAAAGGGTTCTATTTTAAAATTCAGGCATTATAATAGACAGCAAAAAATAAACTTTGTGATTTATGCTGATTTTGAATGTCTGTTAGTCAATTTTTAAGAACAGAAATCTGAAAACATCGATACATTAAAGATGCACCAACCCTCTAGTTTTGGTTACAATATTTGTTGCTCACATGATCGAAACTTAAACAAATATGTTGCATACAGAGGTGTTGACTGTGTTCGAGTGTTCGTTAAATCATTAATTGAAGATGCTAAATTAATTAATGAAATACTATCTGATCGTACACAGATGTTACCTTTAACACCTGACCAAGAAACGCAATATAAAAATGCTGTTGTGTGTCATGTATTCGATTATTCGATGACAAAGTATTAGATCACGATCATGTAACTGGAGAATTTAGAGGAGCAGCTCACTCTCACTGCAATTTGATACATAGAGTGTGTCCTTTCATTCCAGTAGTGTTTCATAACCTGGCTGATTACGACTCACATTTGTTTATTGAAGAGCTAATGAAATATAGAGGAGACGTCAAAATTATTCCTAAATCCAAAGAAAAGTATATTTGTATTACAAAAGTTATTGAATCAAGAAAGAGCCAACGACCTGTTGTTCTTAAGTTCATAGATTCTTATCAATTTTTAAGTTCCAGTCTAGAAAAGTTAAGTGAAAGTCTATCTGAAAGTGACTTTGATCATTTGTCAAATGAGTTTAAGGATAAAGAACGTTTAAGTTTACTTAAAAAGAAAGGTATTTATCCTTATGATTATATGAATAGTAGGTCGAAATTTGAAGAAACGCAGCTTACTTCGAAGTTAAATTTTTTTAATACTTTGAATGAATCAAATATTTCTGATTCTGATTATGAACATGCTCTTTTAGTATGGAATTGCTTTAAAATCAGAAATCTTGGTGAATATAATGATTTATACCTGAAATCAGATGTTTTACTACTTTGTGATATCTTTGAGAAATTTAGAAGAGTCAGTCTTTTTTATTACAAACTTGATCCCGCATATTACATTACTTCACCGAGTTTGAGTTGGGATGCGATGCTTTTTTATACTCACGTACAATTAGAACTTATTCATGACATTGAAATGTATCAAATGCTTGAAAAGGGTATACGTGGAGGCCTAGCACAGTGTTCTCTTCGACACGCCGTAGCGTCTAATAAATACTTACCAAACTATGATGACTCCCAAGAATCTTCCTACCTGGTGTATTTAGATTGCAATAATTTGTATGGGTTTGCGATGACAAAAAAATATCCTTTAACGGAATTTAAATTCCTAACGTCAAAAGAAATAGATAATTTTGATGTGATGAAAATTTGTGATAACAGTGATTATGGTTACATTTTAGAAGTTGATTTATTATATCCCGATCATTTGCATAAAGCTCACCAAGATTTACCTTTTGCAATGGAAAAAATGACACCTCTAGCAGGTAAAAGTAAGAAGTTAATTGCAAATCTTTATGACAAAATCAATTATGTCATTCACTATATACATCTGAAACAAATTTTAATGCATGGGCTTATATTGATGAAAATACATCGCATTCTTGGCTTTAGACAAGAAAATTTCTTGAAACCATACATTGATCTGAATACTTCTCTCACACAATCATCAAAAACAAAGTTTAAAAAAGATTTTTTTAAATTACTTAATAATTCTATTTTCGGTAAAACTATAGAAAATAAACGGAAACAACTAAACGTAAAATTAGTCACTAGATATATCATGTGGATAATCACAATTTAACAAATAAACATCTTACTGCCGAAAAGTTGGTTGCAAAACCGAACCTAAACAGTATAAGTATTTTTTCAGAGAATTTTGTGGCTATTCAACTAAACCGTAAATTTCTATTTTTCCGTGTAATGGATAGACCAATTTACATTGGGTTTTCAGTTTTAGAATATGCAAAGCACCATATGTACCAATTCCATTACGATTTTGTCAAAGAGAAATATAAAGATCGAGCACAGCTTTGCTATACAGATACCGACAGTTTATTATATTTGATATTTACTGATGATTTTTATGATGATATGCGTAAAAATATTTTACGATTTGATACTAGTAATTTTCCTTCTAATAATGTATATGACATACCGAAAATAAATGAGAAAGTACCTGGATTATTTAAAGACGAAATGGGTGGGACATAATAAGTGAATTTTTTGGCCTCAGGGCTAAATTATACTGTATTATGAGTTTAAAATCGAGTATTAAAAAAGCAAAAGGTATAACGAAATCAGTTACCGCTAATTTGGTAATGAATGACTATAAGGACACCCTTCTATATAATACTAATACAAGTGCAATATGAAACTGATAAGATGTATCAAACATGTCTTATATACACAGCAGATGAACAAGAAGCTTCTAGATGGAAATGATGATAAAAGACAGACACAAAAAGATAACATTCATACCCTCCCATGGGGCCATTGTGACACCATATTTTGATATCTATATTTATTTTTAAAGCATTAATTGTGTACACGCGTCTAAGTACATCCAAATTGTCATCTACTTTAAATGTTATTGTACATGTATAATTAGTGATTGATATTATGTATAAATTAAACATTGTGTGACAAGTATCTCAATTGTTTTCTTTATAAAATACTAAGTTTACTTAGAAAACCCTCAGAAATACTTCTTGCTTTGAGATGATTGCACGATGAAGTTTGTCAAGCAATCTCATAGTCTAGAAGTTCATAGTATAAAACTAAATCAGCAGTCACGTAAGCTAAGGCATAGTATTCTTTTACCAAATACGATTCGATGTATAATGTGTGGGCCATCAAATTGTGGTAAAACAAATGAAACGCTTAATCTTTTGTTGCACGTTAATGGCTTAAAATTTAAAAACATATATTTATATTCGAAAACAGCGCATCAACCCAAATATTGTTTTTTAAGTGAAGTAATGAAAAGAGTATCAGATTGTCAGTCTTTTATTTCTTTAATTTTATTTAAAGAGGTTATTCATCCTAACGAAGCCCTTGAAAATTCAGTTATGATATTTGACGATGTTGTCTGCGAGAATCAAGAATACATTCGTAATTACTTTGCTATGGGTAGACATAAACTAATTGATTGTCCTTATCTGTCTCAAACTTATTCTAAAATACCTAAGCAGCTTTTACGCGATAATGTTAATCTTTTGATTATATTTAAACAAGATGATACTAATTTGAAACATATATATAATGAGCATGTTAATGTAGATATGGATTGGCAAAAATTTTAAAAAAATATGTTCTGTAATATGGCAAAATAATTTTAATTTATTAGTTATTAATAAAGACTGTGAATTAAATCATGGAAGGTATAGACAAAAATGTTGATACCTTCATAAATTTTGAGTAATAAACATTGTCACAAACTAAATTTCAGATGATTATCTAAATAATATATTTAATTTTTTCAAAGAAATACTTCATTTGAATTTAAGTGACCGTGAGTAGTAGTTGTTTTTACTTTGAAGAATATGGATGATGAAATTAAAAAGCAGCTGATAAACTCAGTTACAAATATAAAACATAAATTGAAAATGATTCGTGACGAAGAAGATTCTGATATCCTTAAGTATAGAAAGGTATTCAAACCAATCATTGATCCAATAGAAAAAATTATAAAAGTTAATCAAAACGAGCAAAAGTTAAATCAAATAAAAAACTTGGGACCAGGTGGTAGTTCAAAAGAATTAAATGCTCTTACAAATTACGATAATAATGACGATTCTCAAAACACAAGTTCGGACTTAGAGTATTATAACGACAGCGATAGTGATTCGCCCGAAATTGTTGATGATAGTAATGAAGGTTATGATCATAATAATTTAGACGATGCATTAAAATCATTAAAAAAAGGAGATATAGTAAATTTATATAATTACTATATAATTACTAAATAACGTTGAAACGGCAACATTTTTAGGGATTCAAATCGACAAATATTTAAATTGGAAGGCACATATCGAAAGCCTTTGTCATAAGCTAGACCGTTTTATTTACGCGTTGAGAAGAGTGAAAGAAGTAGCGGGAAGGAAAGCTGCGCTACTATCGTATCACGGCTACGTAGCTTCCCTCTTGCGCTACGGAATAATCTTATGGGGCAACTCTGTTGACATAGATTTTATATTTAAAGTGCAAAAAAAATGCGTTAGAGCTTTATCCGGCGCAGGGTGTATAGACAGCTGCAAACCAATATTCATAAGCTTGAGAATTCTACCGTTGCCTTGTTTATATATCTATGAAGTTAGCTTATTTGTAAAAAAACACCCACAGTTGTTTCCAACTAATCAAGAAATGATTTCTGGTCGCAAAAGGCATGCTGAAAAACTGTATATACCTGCCCAAAGATTAAGTTTATTCCAAAAAAATATTGTATGTATGGCTGTGAAGATATTTAATAAATTACCGAAAAAAATTAAAAATTTACCATTGAACAAATTTAAAAATAGTCTATTTGAATTTTTGCTGTGTAAATTATATTATTCAAATAATGAATTTTTAAATGACAAATTTATTGATAATTAATAAAAATGTATAATAATTTTACTTTAATAATAATTGACTGTAATATAATTTTTTTTTTTGACATATTTTAATTTAAAAATAATTGACTGTAATAAATTTTTTTTAACATATCTTAATTTAAAATTTTGCACACCGACACTGTCGGTAGGATATTGTGAAACTATAATTATAAATAAGACCTTCAATGTACCAATTTCTTAGCAAATAAAGTTTTATTATTATTATTATTATTATTATAAATATACCATTTGGCATTAGAAGTGAAGGTAAGGAACTAATGATCGGAAATACCGCAGTAAAAATTGCTGTTAACAAAGAAAACATTCGTAATATAATTCTCGATGATAAGAAATATAAACTCACTAATGGGCTACAAGAGCTTTTAATTCATAAAAACCCCAATCTTCAAAGTATTACTGAGGAAGATAAAAGTAACTATAAAGAAATACTCTCTATCACTAACGCGCATAACGTGATTTTAAGCCTAATGGGCAATTGAAAGGTGATAAAAGTTTTAAGTATTCTAAAATTATTAAACCACTATTTAAACAAGAAAAATCGAATGTATTGGTAAAGTAAAGGTGGATACATACCGAATAACAAAAATTATAAAACCAATACAGATTACGTATATTGGGATGATCCTAATGAGTTAAGGTGGTTCGATGAGCCTACAAAAAGCTAAAGTCCCGCTAGATGGCGCTAGTTCCACAAATTTCTGGTTTTTATTTATTTGTGAAATCAGCTTTTAAAATTTTTGACTTTAAAGATGTTTCGCGACATCTTTATATAAATACAGAATTGCCAAAAATTACTTTATTCGTGTTGTTGTATTGTACTATCCAAATAAGTTAATTATGTATTCCTTTACGTAGTTTAAGCATATCGCACACAAGCAAACAAAACTCCTACAAGTGCGATAGGGAGCGCAACAGACGGCGTCCTTTTACATGTATTATGGCCTCCTCGTAGCGAGTGTTTGATATTTAGTTTACGTAGTAATACGACACAAATATAGCATGCTGGCGTTTTATGCGTGCGCCTAGATTCTAAGCGGCAAGTTGTCAGTTCGAACCCCTAAGTATTTTTTTTTTCGTTCGGATAGAAATATAAGTACCTAACTATAATATAGCTATATTTAGACCAGATTATAAAAAGGAGGCAAAATTCTGGTGTTCTCTAAAATTTATTCTTTTTGCGTATGTTACTGTTATAATATCCCCAAAGTAGTAATCCATGGCGCCTAAGAAAACCAAGGTTTGTGTTATGGATTATCATATGTATAGCCAACTAGCAGGTACTTATTTACATATATACCTAGAACCGGAACAATTTTTGTGTTCTGTGTGACAATCAAACCAGGACCTCTTGATCAACAGCTTGGTGAGTTAGCCAATGCACTATGGAGGCCGTCAAAACCCGATGTTTGTGGTGTTATGGGTCCCTATCCAACGCAATATCTTTGTGACAGAAGGGGTACCAAATAATTTTTCTTTTATTGGATCACACTGAGATGTTAGCATAAAGTGCTAGCTGTAAGATCGTGAGGTCGCGGTTTCGATCCTCGCACGGAACAAGAATTAATAAAAAACAAAAAAAAGCCAGGTCTTGGATGTTATACCTATATTTATTAAAATTCTAGGTTCCCTCCCCCCTAGTTCGCTACTTGGTAACACAAGTCTTGGGGCCCAGTAGGCAAGGCAGTGTGATTGTCCGGGGACTTTATTTATATTGTAATAAATAAATTAGGTGTAAGTATGAAAAAATATGCAACAGAAAATGTTTGTATATTTCTTTATGTAGAAAGTAAAATATTTGGGATAAGAGGTCTTGTCAATGATAAAAATCAAGAAACACACAATAGGTCGAATGGGTTTTTATTTTATGCACTTATTCTAGATCAATACATTTAGCTCCCTTTTGTATTCGCCTTTGTATTATTTCTGGCAATATGGAGTTTTTATAAAAGCAAACCATTTTATGGATCATTTTCTTAATAAATGGTTCGTTTTTTTGTACTTCAGTTACACTTATTGGCGTAGTTGAATTTACAAAACCAATGATATAACATTTTTTCATTCTTGTAATCCTTAGTTGCCCTGAACCTAAAAGAAAACCATTATTAGTACCTGGTAGAATACAAACAATATATAACAATTTAGCACACATGTTGTTCATAGCCCGGATTTACTATATTAATATAGCCATGCCAATGCATCCCTGGGTGGAATGAAACAGGTAACATGATATAATTGAATTTGAAGATGAAGCCCAGTTTCAGTTCCCTATTTCAACCACCATAATAAAAATGTGTAAAGGAGCTGCCTTTCAGATAAAAGGGAAGACCAATCAGGGAAATTACACACTTGAATTTGAACATTTAAATCTTGGTCACTAATGTATTATTAATAATTTCATTTCATTTCAATAATTTCACCTTTGATTAGCATACATACATAGAGATATATTGGCCTGGATTGCTTTTTACCATCAGATTGCTCCAGTGTTTGTTTGCTGGCTTTACTAAAATAAAAATAAAGTTTACAAAATAAGTGTGATGCGATAATATCATGTCTTACTTGGTAGTAGTAATTGTGATTTTCCTTCAATGATAAAACTCCATTCTTTTCGACAATGGGAAAATTCTTCTCATCTCTCACAGTGCAGTCAGGATGTCTATTGATTTTCTTGCTAGTGAAGAAAAAAATTGTATTTCAAAAATTGCCTCCTCATTTAGCACTACACCTGAAATAAAATACAGTTTTAAAACATAGCATTCAAAACTCTTTAGAAATATTGACTCCACAATTTCCTACTAGGTATATGTTTTCAAAACAGGTCTGAAAATAATAAACGTAGAAAATATGGTATTCGCTATGACATGTACACATAACATGTATTGTAGGTATAGGATACTAAAACTAACCTTGTACTTTTAACTTCCTCACTTTCTACTATAGCTTTATTC